>CAWUFW010003367.1:1200000-1845318 GCA_963921515.1 Calotriton arnoldi
ATCACACGCAGCCACCTCCTCCTCATAGACCTCGCAGTCTGAAATATCAGCCATCAGGTTTGGCAAGCTCATAAACCCCAGAGGGAAGCTAAATTATCCAGCCCACAAGTTCTCCAGAACCCCGGCGTCGGTTGGGAGCAAAGCTGGGGCAGAGGGGGCCACCAAGGTTCCAAATATCCCCTGGCCGATAGGACTAACGGAGGGTATGAAACCCTGACTGCCTAATCGGTCTCAGGGTTGCCAAAAATTGAGTGTTTGCCTCTTCAGGGCATGCAAGGGTTAAAGCTCCAACAGGGAGTTAAGCTAAAGTCAATCGCTGCCAAAAACAGGGCCCGGTACCAGCTCCACCTGCTGCCTGCTGCGTAGGGAATCCCAATTCAGCCCGGGAGAGGCGTCACACCAGCTTGTTAATCGGGGCCGCACGCGTGCACTAGCGCGTGCAGGCTCCCGAGACACACGCCGGCTTCCCAGCTGGGACCCAGCTTGCGTCTCGCTCCCAGTGCGGGGGGGCCAATCCCGGGCAGCGTTACCAGGCGAGAACACCGCTCCGCTCGCACCGCGAGTCGGAAGCGGTAGGAAGGCAAAAAACAGGCAAACGAGACACCGGAGACTACAGCGCAACACGCGCTGGGGGGAATGAATAAACTACAGGAAGCGCGCGCGCTGCGGCGGGCGAACCATCAAAGACGCATAAAGCTAAGCATACAGCGAAGCGAAAGCAAGCGGTAACATATTATTATAAGCTAATCAAACACTGAAAAGCAAGAATCAAACGTAGACTAAGGAGCAAAATAATGAGGCACTTATCTTGACTGCGGAGCAGCAAAGAAAGAGGAAGCCAAGATGGTGCCTCATTATTTTGTTGAATGCAATGTGTTATTATTGGTTGTTGGAAGAGGCGTGGTTCAAAGCCTCATGGGATATGAAGTTTTTTATTAATGTTACTGTGTTCTCATTGGCTGCTGTGAGTCAGTAAAGAAATTGAGACAGCATAATCTGAAGCCTCCGGTCCTGCTATAGAATCAGTTAAAACTATAGGATTTCTCCCACCAACTATAAACTCGCATTCAGGAATATTGACATGTCCATCATCAATCTTTCCGTCTACTTGTTTGACATTCACCGACAAAGGCACAACTTACAAAATGGCTTTTTGACTCAATTTAGGGATTTCAGTCACACTATGTACCTTGGCATTCTTACACATGCGGGCAAAATGCCCTCTCTTACCATAATTACAACAAATAGAATTAGGAGCATAGCAATAATTAGGGTTGTTCAAAAGACAGTTTGGACTGCCACACTTGAAACAGGAATCGTTTCCAGAATTCAAATGGACTTTGGGCCCATCAGACATTACGTTTTGCACAACACTCATGCTGCTATCAAGTACGTCTTTTTCAAATGCTAGACAGGTAATCTTTTCCACAGATTGTGTCGCAATGCCACACATTTTTCTGACCCTTCCCTGAGGTGTCTTTCTTACCCTCAACTATATCCACTGCTTCCATCAGAGTGGGATTTCTGGCCAATCGTTTTTCTTGTACTCTGGTATCATTAGTACAATGCATCAACTAGTCCGGTATGAGAGAATCAGTTAAATCTCCAAATTCAAAAATCCAGGCCAGACTTTTTATGTAGACAATGTAGTTTCCAACTTTTTCCCCCTTAGCATGGGTCCTCGTGAAAAACCTATGACTTTCCATAACAACATTTATGTGCGGGACCAAAATGTTTTTCCAACATCAACACCGACATCCAATGTAAGTTTTCGGGCTCACCATCACCGTTGCCAATAGCAATTTTGTCCAAACTTTCATAAATGTTGCGTCCTTCCATGCCTAGATTGTGTGGCACGACTCCTTGTTTTCTTGTTGAGCAAAAGTTCTTGCCACCAATTGCTATAAAATAAGAATCAAAAAGGTGTTTCCTCTTCTTCCAGGGCAATAGGGATTAACCGACTCGGACAAAAACTGCGGGGGTTGCAACATATAGCCAGCAGCCATCCTTCTGGGTACCTGTAACACAAATCTAAAAACAAAAGACTAAAGAAATTGGCTAACAAAATAAGCAAAGACAACAAGTTAAATTAATAAGTCAATATAATAACTAAAATAATATGAAGCCTGAAATATGAACTTGAGATTCTTGAGCAATGTTGCAACAATATAAACAGTTAATACGTGAGTCAGCTCTGATTACAAGAATTCTAAAAATATGGTTAAAATTGTTCAAACCGTGCTGCGTGTCAGCCAGAGAAATGTACCTTCAGTCAGGAGCGGTGCGTCCATTGGGGCTTTGCCCCCCCGCCCGCAGCTCCCTCTGCGTCTCTGAACTTAAGTAAACTCTCAGTTTACTTAAGTTCAGGGACGCCGAGGGAGAACTGACAATCATGTCAGTCAGCATGACGTCGGACCGCCCACCCCCTTCAGAGTCTGAAGAGGGTGGGCAGTCCGGCGTAATGTTGACTGACAGGCATTGTCAGTCAGACCGTCACCAGGGGCATGCAGCAGCACAATGCACAAGTGCGCATGAGTGGGGAAGGTCGGCGAATTTTCCGCCGTGCCCAGTCATGCGCACTAGTGGCTGCACAGGCTGGCGCATGCCCATTAGGAGAGCGAGGTTGAGCAAAGGCTCAAACCTCGGTCTCCTAATGGGCAGGCGGATGGAGAGTAACCGTGCCCTAAGTCAATCCTGGCGCTGCTGGCAGCACCAGGATTGGCTGAGAGGGGTTGCCACCACTTGCCAGCAGTGATGCGGCTGTTCCGTTCCTGTGTAGGCGCCAACGGACCCGAGGCGGCGCGGACCTGCTCAGGTAGGATTTCTATTTTCTTTAAAACTCCCCCCACCCCGGCACTCACCCCCGCGACACCCCCTCGCGAGCCGCGACTGCCTAGGAGTGCTATAGAAAGCCTCAAAGCCTTGCTTGTGGTGCCAGAGTCCTGCGTGTGATAAAAAGTAGGAAAGAGGGGTTGAGTGTGATAAGGAGACATAAAAAGTTGGGCATGTGGCGAATAGTACTAAATAAATTATTGCGTCTTGGGCAAAGTGTGTAAGAGAGGTCTGCGTCTGAAAAAGAGTAGTGAAGAATGTATTGAGGAGACGTAAAGTGCGGTTCGTGTGGCGACGAACACTAAAGAAATACTCCCACGGGGTGCACGGTGTGTAACTTAAGAGAGCACGGCGTCTGTCAGAGAGTACTGAAGAGCACGCCGAGTGTGGTGCAGTTATAAAGAGCCTTCAGTGACAGTGTGACGAAGAGTACTGAAGAAAGTCTTAAGTGTGGGAGGAGACTGTAAACCTAAGAGTGTTAAAGAGCTCGTGAGAGGGAGTAAGCGGTATTGTGACCCATGCATGATGTGGGCGCGCCGGTAAAATAATCCTGTCTGTGGTAATATCACGAATACGGTAACGAGTACCAAAGAGAGCCCTGCAAGTAGTGAAGGTGGGGGGTGTCATGTTTGTGCAAAGAGAGCACTGGGGCGGTAAGGACGTGGTTGTGGTAAAACAGAACTGAGCTAAACGGGTCCTGTCTGCGGTGTTGCGGGATACACAGAGGATGGAATGTGGTAAAGTGAGGTACCGATCCCTTCTCATGGTAAAGAGCCCTGCGTGTGTGGTAAAGTGAGCCAGGCCTGCGGTAATGAAAGGAAGAGTAGAGAGCCCTGACTCTGGTAAAATGAGGGGGGCCCGAGTCTGGTGAAGCGAGACATGTGCTTGCAAATATTCTCTATTTGTAGCAACAAAGTAAGATGCATCCGACACTAGTTAGCAGGTGTGTTGTGACGCTTGAGTTCCACAGAGGGGATCTGATGCATTATAAAGAAGAGCGAGGCGAAGTGCAACCAGAAAACTATGATGTCATCATTGGAGCCTTATACAGAAGGTGCCCGTGCGCTATTTCAATAGGAATATCAAACAATTCTGATTTTCCAGTTGATTTAAACTAGTGTTCTATATGTGTGAAGATGCCATCCGTGTGATCTTGCTGTTTCAGAAGCGGGTTTGTCTGCAGCCAGTGGGTTTATCAAAGCTGCTGCCTACATTTTTATCTAGGAAGTGTTTCTGATTGAACAGAACTCCTGCTATGTGTTCACTTTGCATGGGTAGTATATTATTTGCACAAAGGTGATTGGTTACGGCTGCTGGTGTATTTTGACCATTGAACGGGGGCATCTATTGGCAGCAGCTAGTTAAGTCTTTTGTGAACTATTATGTGAGAACAGTCACTCATGCGGCAAAGCATTTGATGAGGAGAAAATGACGCTAGCGAGCGACATTCCTATGTTGATCCTGGGTTGTGATCGGCAATTCACTGTCCTATCATACATTGTGGGCCATGAATCACTCGTGTGGCAGCACTCCTTGAGTTATTGTCGTTGGCTGCGCTGCTGTATGAGCAATAACAACAGACTGTGCGATGCAACATACCAAGTAAAAGCCATTCCATGTTAGAAGTCTTTCTGACCCCGGTGACACCTCCATGGCTGTCAGCGGTGCACTCCCGTGTTCACTGGTCTGCATTGTCAGAACAAAGTCAGGGCCAGGAGCCATTACTACCGCAGCGGGCACGTGATATACAACTGGGCTGCGTTGTGGTGCAGACCCGCCACTATGTGTGTCACTGCGAGCTTTGTTCATTTTAATGCATCACTGGCCCATCGCGACAGAGGCATGGTGTCCAATACAGGCCTCCGTCGCTGTTTTTGAGACTGTATGCAATGAAGGGTACAGCCGGTTCACGCCATGCAAACATCCATTCCAGCAGTTTGTCTGTGCACCTTTGGCGACTAACACATGGGTTCCGGTCCGGAGTAGCGTGCTACTGTGTTTGCTAGCTACTGCTGTGATCTGTATATTGTGCCGAGACCCCTCATCATGCTTACCTCCCCCACTGACACCCCAGGCCCTCGCTGCACATTACTCGCTCCTTTAGAAGTGGAGCTGCAGCATTTGCTCCCTTGTGAAATGAATCCAAATATCCGAGTCAGGCCCAAAGCGAGAGATATGTGCTTACTGTGTAACATGTGCTTACAGTGGCCAGTCCGCTGATGTATGGCATTAAAACTGGCCCTGTGTACATGCCCCTAAGTTAACACTGATGCCAAAAACATGGATTGACTTGCAAACAATGAATGTTAAAAACGTCGAGGAAATGCATTGTAGCGATTTAGTTCCTCTTATTTTACATGTTTACTTAATCTTGCATTCCCCACGAGTTAGCTATTTTATAATGTCGTTGTTTATCTGTATTTTTTTCTGTGCATACTTTGAGGCTTGAGCCATGCCAGGTGTTTATGAGGGACTTTGATTGAGGAGCATGCAGGCGCTAAGGCTAAAGCCAAACAAAGTGCCTGTCAGTGGGTTGGCCTCTCTGCAGAGCACACAGAACAATGTTTGTGTATTCCATTTGCAACTGAAATTCTGTGGAAATGTGTGTGGAGGGGGTACACTGATGTCAAAATATTTGCAAGGCAAAAGTAAGAGAAATTAAGGTGCTTATATTTGAGGGAGTGCAGTGCATGTTGGGGGGCGGTGAAGTGACAGATGTGAGGAAGGGCATTCAGGGAAGAGTGAAAAGAGGATGCTGAAGAGGAAAGAGAGGGGGTTGAAGATGTGCAGATGGACAAGATATGCAGAGAAAAAGAGGATACATATCTAACATAAAGCAAACATAATTGAAGGCCAAAACTCCTTCCACAGGCCTCAATGATATTTAATTCACAGACTCACTATTTCAGAATTTAAACATTTTCAATGTTAATTATTTATAAGAAATCATTGTTGTTACTCATTTATCTTAAACAGCTAACACCCAGTGACAAAGCCAATCATACTGACAGGCTTTAGGCGTACGTCAGTTGCTGTGCCATTTATCTGGATAAAATTACATCTCAGAGAGAAACCAAAATACTGTTCTGATGGCACACTATGGGAATCACAGAAATGTATTTGGCATGTTCCTTTATAGGGAGCACCCACTTTTTCATCTCACTTAAAGACCTGTCTGCACATATTTCTATATGACTGGTTACAGCCAGCAGCTGTGGGTGCTTCCCGAAGTCTGGTTAGAGCATATTTTTCCAAAGTTAATGCTGCATGCAGTGCAAGACACTGGGCAAGCTAAGCATACATTTTAAAGGGCTAAAGTTGTCATGCAGAACAATTTACCTATTACAGTAACTGTTGAACAAATTAATGCAAGAAGATACGGGCAGTTTTTAATGTGTTTAATATTTCAAGACTATACGTTCCCACTGCTTAATAAGCCTTGCTTTATCGCTGCATTCATTTGCTTTAAAATGCACCATTTGCCAATCTTTTTAAATTTCTTTCTCAGGAGAGGGACTCTCCCTAGACCCCAGGTTTGTCCATTGAACTTGTTCACATCACTAACTAGTGTTTTCTATTGGAAAGGGTAGAGCCAAAGCAGTCTTGCTTAGTACCCTAACCCTCTTCAGAAGTCAGACTTGCTTGGCAACCCAGAAATTCTCTGAAATAATGTTTGAGTTTTCTTTTATGAATGCCTAGAACTACTGAATTTTTAGTCCATTTATCACAGATATAGTGCTGAAAATCGCACCAAAAAGATGCCAATTGTTTTTTAATTTCTTCACGGGGGAGAACCCCCCCCGAACCCCCTTTATTGCCGTCGGGCTCGCTCGCTGCGCTCGTCGCATGCGTTGATTCGCTCTGCATACGCCACACCAGTTTCAAATTCCACCAGCCGCCACTGCCTTCAGTGGTAAGTCAGAAAATATGGCGCATATCGGCAATTTACACAACACTGGAAACAGAATTCGATCTGAGTCGCTGTTGAACAATTGAAAACTTGGAAAGCGTCACGTGATAACACAATGCCAAGCGTGGAATTAGGAATTTCAGTCACATAAAAGATCCCTGGGCGCATCTGCAGTCTAGTTGTGAATGACCTTGCGGTGCGTCACATGACAGCATGACGTCAAGCATGACCTCTGTTGAAACCTGCCCACAATCAGCAAAGTCTCACGGCTACTTCCACCGTTCGCTGCACCACGGAGTTCTCCAGCATGCTACCGGCATGTGATAGAATCCTACACGTGAGGTCTCTCCACAATCAGCAAGATCTCGAGGCTGACTCCAGCACTCGCTGCACTATGGGGTTCTCCTGCACCTTACAGTTGTGCGACAGGATTTCTCACGTGCGGTCCACAATGCACTACAGCTAGACAACGTTTTAGCCAGTGCTTTACTACTTTGTTCCCTTGTCCGCACTGCTGAGCCTTAAAACATCCTAACAGCAGTAATATTGTTTTGTTTTGTACTGTAATTGCATTTATATAAAGCTTACTACCCCTGATGAGGCGTTGAAGCACTTTTCAGTGAGTAGTACGCTACTCTGGAACCCAAAAAGGATTAGTGGTGAATTAGTATAGGGAAATATGAAATTAATTTGAGCGGAGGAAGGGTCTAGAAAGTGTTTTTTGGAGGACATCATTCAGACTCGTAGCTACCATGTGGCCTCGTGTACAATCTTCAAGCAGTAAGGGCTTTTTCAACTACAGGCGGTTGCCCGCTGTGAAATTTGCACTCAAACCTCTAATGATAAAGGCAAAATTACTCTTCCCAAAACAGAATTTCTTGTTGGCTAAAAGCCAGGTCTAATTGAAAGGGTCACATTTCTGAAGGGACCAATTGGCAACTATGCTGAAATGTACTTTGGTACATCCAAAAGGCAAGGAATAAGCATGTTATCCGGCACCAAGGTAATTGCTGGGACAATTCAGGCTTCAGCATGGCCAAACTAAAGTGCTGTACGATGGTGACCACAAGTGCAGTTCCTCCTTTTTAAAAACTCGCCTAAAGACAGATTTAGGTGTTTTTGGCAAACACCCACAGTATCCAACAACATAAACTTAATATTGACTTGGAGTGTGCTTTGTCTCTGCTCTTTGTCCATCATTCAATGGTTTTCCTATCTAGCTCATTTATCTACTCATGATTCAAAGGCTTTCTGCTTTATTCTTGTGTTTATCCTGCACAAAAAGCATTTCGGTCTCACATTGTTCTGATTGGACGAGTTGTATCTTTCCACTGCTGTCAAATTCTTCCATTATAGTGCATGAGATCATATTTTCTCTGTGTACCTATCCCTACCCTCTTCTTTGGCCTCCCACTCTCTTGATAATTAGCCTCCCTGTGCCTGCTTCCCTCCATCCCCACCCCTCTCCTCACGCTCTCATTGCTTCCCACTGATGTACCAGTGGTTAACCTTCTTTAAATGGACATAAAATCACTTTAAAAAGCCACCCATGTGAGCACATGTGCAGAAGCCATCTTACAGTATTTTTGCTTTTAAGGATGACCACCTCGCGTGTGCACCCATGTACTCAAGCCATCTTTGAATAATTTTTCCTAAAACAAAAGGAAAACCACTTCAAGATGGCCACCGGATGAGAGCACTAATCAATTTGGTTGAAAAAACAAGCATTTGCACAGGTGAGACCTATTTGCAGTTAGGAAACTCAACTAAAACTTCAAAAGAAAAAAACATTTTCCAGCACTGTGGCTCCTGCCAGAAGTTTGCTAGTCTAGTTTACTTCTAGCATACATGCCAAAACCTCCCGGTTCAGGCGGGAGACTACCGATTTCAAGGCTCCGCATCCTGATTCCTGCATGCAAAAACCCGATTCCCCTGCGGGCTTCAGCTGACAGGGCCTGCTAATGTCTAACTCGGAGTATGCACTGCCAGGAACCTGCTACTGCAGGCCAGTGCACAACACTTGCATCACGCTCTTTCTGTCTGCCTTAGCGCTTTTCCCGTGCTTCTGACATGTAAGTAAAAAAAAAATAGTATATTTGCGTTTCTAATATCCGATCCTGCAGCAGCAGACTTGCAAAGCCCTTCCATTCATGAATGACAGTAACCCGAATTAGGCCGCAATTGAAGTCAATGGGGGAAGTACATTCTCCTGCTTTTTTTTAAAGAAATGTTCCACTTTTCTCTTGTAAAATGTTGGCATGTATGTTCTAATATTTTATTAATATTTCATTGTGCCACATCAAACCAGACTCGTATGCATTTGTCCACATTCAGAAATACAGTCCTGTACAAAAAGAGAAATAGTTGCTCCTGCAATATATGTTGCTCGATGAGTCACGTGTTGGTTCCATCCCAGGCCTCAAAGTAAACACCTTAGCAGGAGTGCAGTATTATCCAACACAAACACACCAAAATTAACCCAGAGGTCATTCTTAAACTAGTACATCAGCAGTCACACGCACATGCCCTACAAGAGAAAACACGCAAGAACTGCTGGAGGCTATGAAAACCATTATCCACAGTAATGCAGACATCACTTGATGAAAAATTAAATGTGGATAAGAAGATGATAAAAGCGCCCAAAAGTGCAAACATAGAAAAGTAATCCCATGCTTCTCAACAGACTAGCTGGAACAGAGCTAAGAGACTTCAGGAAAGTGCTTGACCTCCTAATAAATTAGTTGGCTCCCTAAACAATTATCGGATTTTAATTTTCAGTAATAACACCTTATTTTGTGCATATTCTTTATACGGTACTTCTTCTCTTCCACAAGTATCCATTATAGAGGTTTTAATGGACTCATTTCTTTGTTCACCCCTATATGAATTTAAAAGTGATTGACGCATGGCTAATTCTGAGTTTGGTGATATCTTGTTATTATTGGGGACCACAAAGGGGGCCTAGTCACAAAAGTAAGTTTACACATCTACAGTTATAAATCTACTATTACACTTTGTAGTAAATGTTCTACTTCTGGCTAGTCATCATTTCCTTGAAACAGAGGGTGGGGCCAAATTTATGAATCACTTTGCAAACATAGGCTGAGGTCTGCGCCATCTGGAAGGAGATCTCTCTATGGTAATGATAGAGCGCAGTGATATTCTGAAAATTGTAGGGGTACATTATATTCATGGATAGTCCGTACCCGGGTATATTCTTATGTGTGCGTTAACCTTAGTTAGAACTCGTGTTGTAATAATCATTGGTAAATGAAATGTTGTGCCATTCAAGAATCGTAAAGTGGCATTTAGAAGGAATTATGTAACGTTCGAGGTTCATTGCAAATGCATAATGAGGTAGTTATGTGTAATGTAATGCAGTAGATTTAAACGTGCATCATGTTGAAGTTGCACACGCATCGATGACTAATTGTGTTTAAACGTGATGAAATGTAGTGCTTACAGATGTAACAATTTAAATGTGTTTAAATTGATGTTAAAGGCCTAGATGGAGTAGTTGCTCCTTCGCGTTAAGAAAGGCCTATTCGTTTCTTATGTTAGCTGATTTATGTAGGCCTGAAAGTATTCTCCCCTGGTGAGGCTCTCATATAGAGACAGTCAGCGAAATTCATGTGCGTGCAAGGTTGTTCGATTCTCATGCTTCTGTTGCAGGTGCAAGGACACCGTCCTCGTTAGTTAGAAATAACGCTTTTGTTTTAGGAGTTAGGTAAGGACGAAACCGGTTACAAAGTCTCCAGGAATGCTGATAATTGGAAGATGTGCTGAAGGAGCCTGAGACCCAAGGACACACCAACCGTTGCTGGAACGAGTACAAGTTTTGGTGGAAAGTTACCTATGAGAGGTGCCTGGCCAGAGGAAGTGTTTCAGGAGGCGTGGTTACTAAGTGTCCATTTTGTATTAGGGCCAGTGCCCCGAGGGATGAGTTAGCAGAGAGAAGGAAGAGGCAGAAGGAGATTGCAGGGAGAAGGAGAGAGCTGTTAGAGGGTAAAGGAAAGGATCAATTTGAGAACGAAGACTTAGACTGGTTCTTACAACGTGGGTGCACTTCTTAGGGAGTCCTCACGAGCTGACACTTTCTCTGGATCTTGCTTGAGTGATCTTAAGCAGGGATGTCACTTTAGGATAGTGTAGGGATAGACTAATGGTTTTTCTTTCTAGATACTAATGAAGACCAATATAGATGTTGGTGCAGTTATCACTTGTTTAGTATTTCTGGAACTGCTTATTCTCTTTATGCTATATCGGATTAGATTGGTTCGTCGGATGGACTTTGTATTAGTGCCTTTATATTTTTGCAACCTCGTTCTGAGGTGTCTGTACGTTCAGTTATTTTTGGTTTTGTAATAAACCCCTAAACTTGGAATTCGGAGTCAGTGATCTTTTCCGCGCTTTTCTTAAATTGTTTCATTACATGTTTGGAACGAATGTATTGTTTCTCCCCTTTACACTTCTCAGCAGGTAATAAAAGATTCAGTCGACCGAGTGTTCCTAGTAATTTGTACAGTGGAATCCGGCGTAGTTTGCTAGTCTAGTTTACTTCTAGCATACATGCCAAACCTCCCGATTCAGGCGGGAGACTACCGATTTAAAGGCTCCGCATCCTGATTCCTGCATGCAAAAACCCGATTCCCCTGCGTGCTTCAGCTGACAGGGCCTGCTAATGTCTAACTCGGAGTATGCACTGCCAGGAACCTGCTACTGCAGGCCAGTGCACAACACTTGCATCACGATCTTTCTGTCTGCCTTAGCGCTTTTCCCGTGCTTCTGACAGGTAAGTAAAAAAAAAAAACGTATATTTGCGTTTCTAATATCCGATCCTGCAGCAGCAGACTTGCAAAGCCCTTCCATACATGACAGTAACCCGATTTAGGCCGCAATTGAAGTCAATGGGGAAGTACATTCTCCTGCTTTTTTAAAAGAAATGTTCCACTTTTCTCTTCTAAAATGTTGGCATGTATGTTATAATATTTTATTAATATTTCATTGTGCCACATCAAACCAGACTCATGTATTCATTTGTCCACATTCAGAAATACAGTCCTGTACAAAAAGAGAAATAGTTGCTCCTTCTGCAATATATGTTGCTCCGATGAGCAGGGCCGGACTGGGAACCGAAACCGGCCCTTGCAAACAGCTCGGTCGGCCCCCTGGGGGAGGGCCGAGCTGGTTGCTAGGCCCGGTTTCGCCCGGATTTGGTTACCGGGGCCGATATTACGGGCCCCGGTTACAAAACCGGCCCCCTGGGGCCCAAAACCGGCCCCCAACCTAGCGGCCCACCGGGGAAACGCCCGGTGCCCGCTACGGCCAGTCCGGCCCTGTCGATGAGTCACATGTTGGTTCCATCCCAGGCCTCAAAGTAAACACCTTAGCAGGAGTGCAATATTATGCAACACAAACACACCAAAATTAACCCAGAGGTCATTCTTAAACTAGTACATCAGCAGTCACACGCACATGCCCTACAAGAGAAAACACGCAAGAACTGCTGGAGGCCATGAAAACCATTATCCACGGTAATGCAGACATCACTTGATGAAAAATTAAATGTGGATAAGAAGATGATAAAAGTGCCCAAAAGTGCAAACATAGAAAAGTAATCCCATGCTTCTCAACAGACTAGCTGGAACAGAGCTAAGAGACTTCAGGAAAGTGCTTGACCTCCTAATAAATTAGTTGGCTCCCTAAACAATTATCGGATTTTAATTTTCAGTAATAACACCTTATTTTGTGCATATTCTTTATACGGTACTTCTTCTCTTCCACAAGTATCCATTATAGAGGTTTTAATGGACTCATTTCTTTGTTCACCCCTATATGAATTTAAAAGTGATTAACGCATGGCTAATTCTGAGTTTGGTGATATCTTGTTATTAATGGGGACCACAAAGGGGGCCTAGTCACAAAGTAAGTTTACACATCTACAGTTATAAATCTACTATTACACTTTGTAGTAAATGTTCTACTTCTGGCTAGTCATCATTTCCTTGAAACAGAGGGTGGGGCAAAATTTACGAATCACTTTGCAAACATAGGCTGAGGTCTGCGCCATCTGGAAGGAGATCTCTCTATGGTAACGAATAAGGAAATTTAAAAAATGTTTTATGAAACTTTACAAAAAAAAGTAAAATGTTTTAAGTTAAATATTAATTTACATTAATTTTGTATTATTGTAAATGTAGAACAAAATAATTGTGAATTAAATATTTTTGGAAGACGTTGGCGGTACATTTGTTCTCCTCGCTTCTAACCATATGTAACCAGTCCTTGAAGGAGGGACAGGTTCCACGTTTATGGGAAAGTGCTGCAGTACTTCCACTCTTTTCCATAGACCCTTATCAATTTTGGGATGCCCCCTCCCTAGCCCAACTCCCAAAATGTTTATAATCCAGACCCTGACAGGAGTAACTCTGAACTATTTCAGGATGAAAAATACCATACTTTTTTGGACACCCACAAACTCGCAAGTTTGTGTGCGTGTTCAACTTTTGCAGGTGGACCGTCGTAGGAATGCACACAAAGCTGCCTCTGTGAGCACATTTATCCAACATAATTTCGCCACTCAAGTGAAATTTTCATGAGTAAATCTCGTGTATAGGGATACAACCCAGCAGACCCTTACTCTGAACTGTACAGAGAGTGCCTAAATCAACATCTTCCATTTGAAATGTGATGAATACAAGAAACAAACAAAACGTATTACTGATAAACAAAAAGACAGAGCAAAATGCCCATCGGATGACACTGAGAACTAAGAGGACCAGTTAGGACCTGACACAACCATACGCTCCCCATCCCCACCCTCTACTGTTTCATCTATCTGTGCAGCACTCTGTTGCTTTGTAGCTTGGTTCGCGGTACCTAAGTTCACATACAAACATAGGCTACGAGTTCTCATCATAATAACTCACAATATGGCATAAGTTAATCTATTAAATGCATGTGCACTATATAACATTTTTCTGGCATATCCAGTATTGCATATCTAAAAACAATCACATTTTGCCAGTTTCCTCTGTTAGTGACTTTACTTTCTCAGATTCTAAGATCAACTGCATATTCAATTCACTGCACACCAGAAAGAAACAACAAAACAATTTCTGTTCATTTAGCTTGTAAATAACAATGGAAGTTAAACAGTAGTTAGCCTGTCAGAGCCCTGACTTTCTGTCAATTGATATCTTCTTGGCCATTACGTGCTTCTTTCCCCCTCCTTTGTGATAGTTTGGCACAGAAAGACCATTAAGATTAAAATGCTCTCTACTTTGGGTGGCTGGGGTTATGATTTTTAGAACCTGGCAAATTACTTGATTTACCCTTGCTTCCACAAGTACCCCAGTTTTAGATGAATACAGATCCACCTAATAAGTAGACTTTATTCATCTCTACGTCGGCAGAAGCTCTGCTGGACCAGCATAAATTGATATCTGACCAGGGACTGGGCATTGGAAACTGTTGGAAAGAAGCCTAGGGCTCTCTGCAGGAAGTCCTGCTACTATTGCAAGTGGAAAGCTTACTGCCCTATGTGGCGAGGAGGTAGTTCCAAACAGGGAAGACAAGAAGCAAAGCCCAGCAGATGGAAGCCTTCATGGTGGGCATCTTAATGAATTGATCTACACAGGAGCTAAGAGAACCTACCAGGTGTGCAGGCCAAATTGAAGGCATCTACTTTGCAAGATGGTTGAGGATTTGCCTGAGTTTAATAATACCCAAGGCCTTCTGAGACCAGAGGTATATCACAGCATCCACAATGGATACTGCCCAATGACCACAGACTGGCCAGGGCCTAGTGAGAAGATTGGACAAGAGTGGATCCGAGAAGCAGTGAGAAGAAATCCACACACAAGATGTAGAAAATAGAAGCCAGGAAATAATTCCCATGCTGTTCTATGCAGAGCCCCAAAGAGCACAAAGAGCAATGACCTGTAAAAAAAATTGATTCCCATGAGTCCGTCATTGTAAGTTTTGTAGGATGAAACAGGCATGGCAGAGCAAGGACAACCCAAAGGAGACTGTATCTGTATTAAATGTACATGATGGAGATATGTATGTATTTCGAGAAATTTCATAAACTTACTCTGGATTCATGGTGGGCTCAAAATTCTAGAAGAGGGATCTGTGAAGTCAGCTTGAACAGTGCTAATACATTTACCTGCGTCCGGAGTTACTTGCGGGCTCTGGTGACAGATTATCCTGAATACAAGTAAACCCTTGAAATACCAATACCAAGTTTCTCATTCCCTATATGAAGGTAATAACTCTATTCAAGTGCAGGATACTTAAAGAAAGGACAACTTGAATAGGTGCTAGAACCTGCACTGGGGCAACAGAAATGTTGTGGTCACACCCACCCTTATTGTGTAGGCCTTAACATAACAAATTACATTATTCTTTCCTCATTTAAAAAATGTATGATTCTACAATTCCTTTGTATGATTGGGACAGAGAGAGTATTAAAAACTAGAGGTGTGGTACTGATTTTCCACTTTCCCACAGAGACAGATTCAACGTCCCAAAATACTTGTTTGCATATTTACCTTCATCCCGGTTGATCTAAATACTGTGAAGTTTTGCACACGTATAGTAGAGAATCTGTGTACCACCCATTATCTTAATATATGGAGTTTAAATTGTAGCAATGTTCATATCTTGCCAGCTCACTTTAGAGGCATTATGATGTTTTACATTCATGTATTTAAATTATAGCTATATACTCATCAGTAAAACCATGGATGATTAATTTCTGAGGTTCTCATAACTTTATTAAATTAACATTTGTGATTAATTCTCAAAAATATCTCAGTGTTTATCTTGCATCAGGTTAATGAGGCTGTATGAGTAAGGTTGAATTGTGTGTTCTTTCCACTGAAAAATATCAGTTCATCTATAATGATAATCACGGTTCGTCTTTTTTTTTTTTTTGAAGTATTTAATCTGTGCACATTGCTTTTGACTCAACTATTACTACTCTTCAATACTTTGTCTTTACCCAAATAAAGTGACACTCACTGTTGCAAAACATATGTGGGTAGAGATTCTTTATGGCATATGCCTACAAAGCTAGAAAAAAATGTTGTTGGATTGACGAATCTCTCTGGACTTCGAAGGAATAAACTTCCCTGAAATATTCTCACAATTTGTTGCCCTTCAAATAGCTTTTTTTTAAAATTTGAAACAAAAGTCCCACGCAGAAGTGAGAAAACATTCCCACCACTACTAAAATTAACTTAAAACTTTGATGATAAGCACAGTTGCCAATTTTTTCAATTAATAAATCAATAGGGGTGAGACGCAGGACTGGGGCCGTTTGACTCTCATGAGACAACGAGACTTGTGCAAATAATAGAAACCTTCACTGCACACAATTCAAAGTCAAAACCATAAAGATTTATTTAAATTTATGAATCATTACAGAAGGTAAAAAGTCATTTGTTAAATTCAAATCAAGCAAATCTCCAAAACAAGTAAATAGCCAGAGCAAAAGTATAGTTCAGCAAGAGGACTAACATAAAGATCAGTTCAAAAGACATGGTATGTCTAAGTATAAATTAATAGACAGACCAAGGTGGAGCTTGCCTTACGAGAAAGTAAGCAAAAAAGTGTAAATATAAATAAGCAAGCAGACTGACATAGAGGCTGCTCAGTTGAAAAGGCAAGAAATGCCTGGCACCCACCCCAAAAAGAGCACATTTTTGTAAGTTTCAGGCAGTGAGAGTCACACACTCAACATGGTGAGGTCTGACACAAAAGGGTGACAAAGTTTAATATGTGTAAAACAATAACTTTTCAAAAAATTATGATACTTCAAAGATGAACCATTTAGGAACACCTTGACTCGGCCCACGCCTGACAGCCACTACTCAGCATCAACCTACACGAATGGGCCGCAATAGCGGAGGGAGGGCTGCCCGCCCAAGAGAGGAAGGCCTACAACACAGCCCATATGCCACCGAAAAAAGCGGCATAATTGGTGTGGTGCCCAAGTGTGGAACTCCTGAGGGCGCAATAGCTCGGTGGCCTGACCTGGACACACAGACTACTTCATGCTCGGTCGCTTCCAGCCTGGAGACGCGGTGGGGCTCCCCACGCACTGACCTTGATCCTAGATCTAGAGACCAGAGGCCTGAAGGCAAGAACGATGGGTTGTCCCACAATCTACAGACTTAGGCGAGCGGGAGGACGAAGCGAAGGGTGTTTCCCAATTACACCGGGAACAATGCCTTCGTTTGAACTATGATGATGCCCCATGGGCGAAAAACCTAATCCGTTTGTAATTACCGCTGAACCCGAGTACCATTGGCCGTTACCCGGTGGAGCTGTCCTATGCAGCTATAGAGGAGTCTGGCCATGGTTCACCCTTCGGCCGTCACCTACCCAGCCGGACATTGGTCATTGTTTTTAACGGTGCTTCTCGGTCTTGTCTATCTTTCACTTTGACTGCTTGTTTCCCCTGAGGTCCCTTACCCCCTCTGGTCTGCCTGACGCTATCTGCATTCCTTTCCCCCTGTTTACCTTTCCCCCTCTACCTTCCATTCCACATAAGACGTTTCTGTCTTTGCTATGTAACTCGAAAATAATCTATGTTATCGTGTAATCTCATGTTTTTCTACGGTCTGTTCTCACCGCGGAGCCCGCACAACCTTGGCCGATGCCCGGTGGAGCTGTCCTATGCAGCTATAGAGAAGTCCGGCTAGGGTTCACCCCCTCGGCCGTCACCTACCCAGCCGGACATCGGACATTGTTCTTAACGGTGCTTCACGGTCTTGTCTATCTTTCACTCAATCAATCAATCAATCAATCACGGCATTTATAGAGCGCGCTACTCACCCGGGAGGGTCTCAAGGCGCTGGGGGAGGGGGTAAGTTACTGCTCGAACAGCCAGGTCTTGAGCTGCTTCCTGAAGGAGAGATGGTCCTGGGTTCGCCGAAGGTGAGTTGGGAGGGAGTTCCAGGTCTTGGCTGCCAGGTAGGAGAAGGATCTTCCTCCGGCGGTGGTTCTGCGGATGCGTGGTACGGTGGCGAGGGCGTGGCTGGTTGATCGTAGCTGGCGGGTGGGCGTGTAGAAGGTCATGCGGTTGTTGAGGTACTTTGGGCCCAGGTCGTGGAGGGCCTTGTGTGCGTGGGTGAGGAGTCTGAACGTGATTCTCTTGCTGACGGGGAGCCAGTGCAGGTCTTTCAGGTGTCCGGTGATGTGGCTGTGTCGGGGGATGTCCAGGATGAGTCGTGCGGAGGCGTTCTGGATGCGCTGGAGTCTTTTTGAAGTTTGGCTGTGGTTCCGGCGTAGAGGGTGTTCCCATAGTCCAGTCGGCTGGTGACGAGTGCCTGGGTGACGGTCTTCCTGGTTTCAGTGGGGATCCATTTGAAGATCTTGCGGAGCATGCGCAGGGTGTTGAAGCACGAGGATGAGACGGCGTTGACTTGTCTGGTCATCGACAGGGAGGAGTCCAGGATGAAGCCCAGGTTGCGTGCGTGGTCCGTTGGCTTGGGCGCGGTGCCCAGGGCCGGGGGCCACCAGGAGTCGTCCCAGGCGGAGGGTGATGAGCCCAGGATGAGGACTTCCGTCTTGTCTGAGTTTAGTTTAAGGCAGCTGTTCCTCATCCAGTCGGCGACGTCTCTCATCCCGTCGTGTAGGTTTGCTCTGGCGGTGGTGGGGTCGTTGGTGAGGGAGAGGATCAGCTGGGTGTCGTCGGCGTAGGAGATGATGTTGAGGTTGTGTTGGCGTGCGATGGCTGCGAGGGGGCTCATGTAGACGTTGAAGAGCGTTGGACTGAGTGAAGATCCTTGTGGAACGCCGCAGATGACTTCAGTGGCCTCGGATCTGAACGGGGGAGGCGGACTCTCTGGGTTCTTCCGGCGAGGAACGAGATGATCCATTCCAGTGCTTTCTCTCGGATTCCGATGTTGCTGAGGCGCTTCACTAGGGTGCGGTGGCAGACGGTGTCGAACGCCGCGGAGAGGTCCAAGAGGATGAGGGCTGCTGTTTCCCCATTGTCGGTTAGGGTTCTGATGTCGTCGGTGGCTGCGATGAGGGCGGTCTCGGTGCTGTGGTTGGCCCGAAACCCGGACTGCGAGGGGTCGAGGGATCCATTCGTCTCGAGGAAGGCGGCAAGCTGTCCGTTGACGGTCTTCTCGATGACTTTGGCCGGAAACGGAAGGAGCGAGATGGGACGGTAGTTCTTGAGGTCGGTGGGGTCCGCCGTTGGTTTCTTCAGGAGGGCGGTAAGCTCGGCGTGCTTCCAGCTCTCCGGGAAGGTGGCAGTGTGGAAGGAGGAGTTGATGATGTCCCGGAGATGGGGTGCGATGGTGGCGTTGGCTTTGTTGAAGACGTGGTGTGGGCAGGGGTCGGTTGGTGATCCGGAGTGGATGGAGTTCATCGTGCGGGTGGTGTCTTCGGTGCTGATCGGGGTCCAGTTGCAGAGGGTGGTGGTGGCGGGCGTTGGTTCGGCGGTAGGGTGCGTGGTTTGTGCGTCGAAGCTGTTATGTATGTCGATGATCTTGCGGTGGAAGAACGTGGCGAGTGAGTTGCAGAGGTCTTGCGAGGGGTGATGTCGTTGTTTCCGGCGCTGGGGTTGGAGAACTCTTTGACGATGCTGAAAAGTTCCTTGCTGTCGTGGGCGTTGTTGTCCAGTCGTTCTTTGAGTGCCGACTTCTTGGTGGCACGGATCAGCTGGTGGTGTTTGCGGGTGGCGTGCTTGAGGGCGGTCCTTTGTCTGTGGTCTGGTCGAGTCGCCAGGTTCTCTCGAGAGTGCGGCAGTTCTTCTTGGATTCCTTGAGGTCGTTGGTGAACCAAGGGGTTTTCTTGCTTCCGGGTCTGCTGGGAGGGTTTTTAGTGGTGCGAGGTCGTCGGCGCAGGCGGTCAGCCACTTGGCGAGGTTGCTGGCTGCTTCGTTTGGGTCCGTTGTGTTGGTGGGTGTGTTCTGGCTGAGGGAGGCGGTGAGCTGCTCGGTGGTGATCTTGCTCCAGCTCCGGCGGGGAGCCTGTTGCGGGTGGTGGTGGGTCGCAGTCTTTCTGAAGCTGAAGTGGACGCAGCTGTGGTCGGTCCAGTGTAGTCCGGTGGCGTGGCTGAAGGAGATGTGCTTGCTGGAAGAGAAGACGGGGTCAAGCGTGTGGCCGGCGTAGTGGGTGGGCGTGTTCACCAGTTGCTTGAGTCCGAGGTTGGCGAGGTTGTCCAGCAGGGCGGTGGTGTTTCTGTCGTTGTTGTTCTCCAGGTGGAAGTTGAGGTCCCTAGGAGGATGTAGTCGGCTGAGGGCATGGCGTGCGGGCTGATGAAGTCTGCGATGTCTTCGCTGAATAGTGTGCGTGGTCCCGGGGTCTGTAGATGAGGGTGCCTCGGAGGGTGGTCTTGGGGTCAGTGTGTATCTGGAAGTGTAGGTGTTCGGCGGCGGTGAAGGTCTCGTCGGAGTTAGTCGAGATGCGGATGGTGTTCTTGTGTACGATGGCGATGCCTCCTCCCGTCTGGTTGACGCGGTCCCTCCGGGTGATCTTGTATCCGTCCGGGATGGCTATGGCGAAGTCGGGCGCTGAGGAGGCGTTCATCCAGGTTTCGGTGAGGAAGGCGATGTCCGGTGCTGTTGCGTCGAGCAGGTCCCAGAGTTCCACGGCGTGCCTGTGGACGGAGCGGGTGTTCAACAGGATGCATTTCAGGTTGTTGCTGCTGGTGCTCGACTTGGCGGAGGTGGTGCACGTCCGGGGGCAGGTGAATCGGCAGGTTTGGCAGGTGAAGGGTCCGTGGGTGCGTCTCGGGTGAGGCTCGGTAGCAGGCAGGGTTCCGGCCGGCATTGAGTGCGGTGAGTGTGGCGGCGTCGTAGGTCCGTCGAGTAGTGTTGCATCGGTGGGATCCAGGGGTTCTGGCGCTGGGCGCGGTCCAGGCACGGACGGGCGCAGACGGGCTTGCCTTAGGCGCGCCTTCGGCGCGCCAGCGGCCGCCATTTATGGGGAGGTGGGAGGGAGTAGCAGCTGGGAGGCGGGAGGCAGGGGCAGCGAATGGGCAGTCAGGGGGCGGGGCCGCAGGGACGCAGCGGCGGGAATGGCGAGAGGCAGCGGGGGCACAGAAAGGAAATGGGGGAAAGCAGACAAAATCACGGGCACAACGTAAATGGGGCAGCGAGGGGCACAGAAGGAAAAAGGGGATAAAAACAGACAAAATCACGGGCACAACGTAAATGGGGCAGCGAGGGGCACAGAAGGAAAAAGGGGATAAAAACAGACAAAATCACGGGCACAACGTAAATGGGGCGGCGAGGGGCACAGAAGGAAAAAGGGGATAAAAACAGACAAAATCACGGGTACAACGTAAATGGGGCAGCGAGGGGCACAGAAGGAAAAAGGGGATAAAAACAGACAAAATCACGGGCACAACGTAAATGGGGCAGCGAGGGGCACAGAAGGAAAAAGGGGATAAAAACAGACAAAATCACGGGCACAACGTAAATGGGGCAGCGAGGGGCACAGAAGGAAAAAGGGGATAAAAACAGACAAAATCACGGGCACAACGTAAATGGGGCAGCGAGGGGCACAGAAGGAAAAAGGGGATAAAAACAGACAAAATCACGGGCACAACGTAAATGGGGCAGCGAGGGGCACAGAAGGAAAAAGGGGATAAAAACAGACAAAATCACGGGTACAACGTAAATGGGGCAGCGAGGGGCACAGAAGGAAAAAGGGGATAAAAACAGACAAAATCACGGGCACAACGTAAATGGGGCGGCGAGGGGCACAGAAGGAAAAAGGGGATAAAAACAGACAAAATCACGGGTACAACGTAAATGGGGCAGCGAGGGGCACAGAAGGAAAAAGGGGATAAAACAGACAAAATCACGGGCACAACGTAAATGGGGCAGCGAGGGGCACAGAAGGAAAAAGGGGATAAAAACAGACAAAATCACGGGCACAACGTAAATGGGGCAGCGAGGGGCACAGAAGGAAAAAGGGGATAAAAACAGACAAAATCACGAGCACAACGTAAATGGGGCAGCGAGGGGCACAGAAGGAAAAAGGGGATAAAAACAGACAAAATCACGGGCACAACGTAAATGGGGCAGCGAGGGGCACAGAAGGAAAAAGGGGATAAAAACAGACAAAATCACGGGCACAACGTAAATGGGGCAGCGAGGGGCACAGAAGGAAAAAGGGGATAAAAACAGACAAAATCACGGGTACAACGTAAATGGGGCAGCGAGGGGCACAGAAGGAAAAAGGGGATAAAAACAGACAAAATCACGGGCACAACGTAAATGGGGCAGCGAGGGGCACAGAAGGAAAAAGGGGATAAAAACAGACAAAATCACGGGTACAACGTAAATGGGGCAGCGAGGGGCACAGAAGGAAAAAGGGGATAAAAACAGACAAAATCACGGGCACAACGTAAATGGGGCAGCGAGGGGCACAGAAGGAAAAAGGGGATAAAAACAGACAAAATCACGTGCACAACGTAAATGGGGCAGCGAGGGGCACAGAAGGAAAAAAGGGGGAAGCAAGAAGTGCGGGCACCGGGGCCGCAGCTGAGGGGCGATCTTACCTGCAGAAGCAGCGGGCAGACAACACAGGCGGAGCTGTGTGGTGGGGAGCGACCTACCTGGCAAGGTCAAGGGTCGCTCTCCTCACGCGCAGCGGCCGCCATTTATGGGGAGGTGGGAGGCAGGAGCAGCTGGGAGGCGGGAGGCAGGGGCAGCGAATGGGCAGTCAGGGGGCGGGGCCGCAGGACGCAGCGGCGGGAATGGCGAGAGGCAGCGGGGGCACAGAAAGGAAATGGGGGAAAGCAGACAAAATCACGGGCACAACGTAAATGGGGCAGCGAGGGGCACAGAAGGAAAAAGGGGATAAAAACAGACAAAATCACGGGCACAACGTAAATGGGGCAGCGAGGGGCACAGAAGGAAAAAGGGGATAAAAACAGACAAAATCACGGGCACAACGTAAATGGGGCAGCGAGGGGCACAGAAGGAAAAAGGGGATAAAAACAGACAAAATCACGGGCACAACGTAAATGGGGCAGCGAGGGGCACAAAAGGAAAAAGGGGATAAAAACAGACAAAATCACGGGTACAACGTAAATGGGGCAGCGAGGGGCACAGAAGGAAAAAGGGGATAAAAACAGACAAAATCACGGGCACAACGTAAATGGGGCAGCGAGGGGCACAGAAGGAAAAAGGGGATAAAAACAGACAAAATCACGGGCACAACGTAAATGGGGCAGCGAGGGGCACAGAAGGAAAAAGGGGATAAAAACAGACAAAATCACGGGTACAACGTAAATGGGGCAGCGAGGGGCACAGAAGGAAAAAGGGGATAAAAACAGACAAAATCACGGGCACAACGTAAATGGGGCAGCGAGGGGCACAGAAGGAAAAAGGGGATAAAAACAGACAAAATCACGGGCACAACGTAAATGGGGCAGCGAGGGGCACAGAAGGAAAAAAGGGGGAAGCAAGAAGTGCGGGCACCGGGGCCGCAGCTGAGGGGCGATCTTACCTGCAGAAGCAGCGGGCAGACAACACAGGCGGAGCTGTGTGGTGGGGGAGCGACCCACCTGGCAAGGTCAAGGGTCGCTCTCCTCACGCGCAGCGGCCGCCATTTATGGGGAGGTGGGAGGGAGGAGCAGCTGGGAGGCGGGAGGCAGGGGCAGCGAATGGGCAGTCAGGGGGCGGGGCCGCAGGGACGCAGCGGCGGGAATGGCGAGAGGCAGCGGGGGCACAGAAAGGAAATGGGGGAAAGCAGACAAAATCACGGGCACAACGTAAATGGGGCAGCGAGGGGCACAGAAGGAAAAAGGGATAAAAACAGACAAAATCACGGGCACAACGTAAATGGGGCAGCGAGGGGCACAGAAGGAAAAAGGGGATAAAAACAGACAAAATCACGGGCACAACGTAAATGGGGCAGCGAGGGGCACAGAAGGAAAAAGGGGATAAAAACAGACAAAATCACGGGCACAACGTAAATGGGGCAGCGAGGGGCACAGAAGGAAAAAGGGGATAAAAACAGACAAAATCACGGGTACAACGTAAATGGGGCAGCGAGGGGCACAGAAGGAAAAAGGGGATAAAAACAGACAAAATCACGGGCACAACGTAAATGGGGCAGCGAGGGGCACAGAAGGAAAAAGGGGATAAAAACAGACAAAATCACGGGCACAACGTAAATGGGGCAGCGAGGGGCACAGAAGGAAAAAGGGGATAAAAACAGACAAAATCACGGGCACAACGTAAATGGGGCAGCGAGGGGCACAGAAGGAAAAAAAGGGGGAAGCAAGAAGTGCGGGCACCGGGCCGCAGCTGAGGGGCGATCTTACCTGCAGAAGCAGCGGGCAGACAACACAGGCGGAGCTGTGTGGTGGGGAGCGACCTACCTGGCAAGGTCAAGGGTCGCTCTCCTCACCGCGCAGCGGCCGCCATTTATGGGGAGGTGGGAGGGAGGAGCAGCTGGGAGGCGGGAGGCAGGGGCAGCGAATGGGCAGTCAGGGGGCGGGGCCGCAGGGACGCAGCGGCGGGAATGGCGAGAGGCAGCGGGGGCACAGAAAGGAAATGGGGGGAAAGCAGACAAAATCACGGGCACAACGTAAATGGGGCAGCGAGGGGCACAGAAGGAAAAAGGGGATAAAAACAGACAAAATCACGGGCACAACGTAAATGGGGCAGCGAGGGGCACAGAAGGAAAAAGGGGATAAAAACAGACAAAATCACGGGTACAACGTAAATGGGGCAGCGAGGGGCACAGAAGGAAAAAGGGGATAAAAACAGACAAAATCACGGGCACAACGTAAATGGGGCAGCGAGGGGCACAGAAGGAAAAAGGGGATAAAAACAGACAAAATCACGGGCACAACGTAAATGGGGCAGCGAGGGGCACAGAAGGAAAAAGGGGATAAAAACAGACAAAATCACGGGCACAACGTAAATGGGGCAGCGAGGGGCACAGAAGGAAAAAGGGGATAAAAACAGACAAAATCACGGGCACAACGTAAATGGGGCAGCGAGGGGCACAGAAGGAAAAAGGGGATAAAAACAGACAAAATCACGGGCACAACGTAAATGGGGCAGTGAGGGGCACAGAAGGAAAAAGGGGATAAAAACAGTCAAAATCACGGGCACAACGTAAATGGGGCAGCGAGGGGCACAGAAGGAAAAAGGGGATAAAAACAGACAAAATCACGGGCACAACGTAAATGGGGCAGCGAGGGGCACAGAAGGAAAAAGGGGATAAAAACAGACAAAATCACGGGTACAACGTAAATGGGGCAGCGAGGGGCACAGAAGGAAAAAGGGGATAAAAACAGACAAAATCACGGGCACAACGTAAATGGGGCAGCGAGGGGCACAGAAGGAAAAAGGGGATAAAAACAGACAAAATCACGGGTACAACGTAAATGGGGCAGCGAGGGGCACAGAAGGAAAAAGGGGATAAAAACAGACAAAATCACGGGCACAACGTAAATGGGGCAGCGAGGGGCACAGAAGGAAAAAGGGGATAAAAACAGACAAAATCACGGGCACAACGTAAATGGGGCAGCGAGGGGCACAGAAGGAAAAAGGGGATAAAAACAGACAAAATCACGGGCACAACGTAAATGGGGCAGCGAGGGGCACAGAAGGAAAAAGGGGATAAAAACAGACAAAATCACGGGTACAACGTAAATGGGGCAGCGAGGGGCACAGAAGGAAAAAGGGGATAAAAACAGACAAAATCACGGGCACAACGTAAATGGGGCAGCGAGGGGCACAGAAGGAAAAAGGGGATAAAAACAGACAAAATCACGGGTACAACGTAAATGGGGCAGCGAGGGGCACAGAAGGAAAAAGGGGATAAAAACAGACAAAATCACGGGCACAACGTAAATGGGGCAGCGAGGGGCACAGAAGGAAAAAGGGGATAAAAACAGACAAAATCACGGGCACAACGTAAATGGGGCAGCGAGGGGCACAGAAGGAAAAAAAGGGGGAAGCAAGAAGTGCGGGCACCGGGCCGCAGCTGAGGGGCGATCTTACCTGCAGAAGCAGCGGGCAGACAACACAGGCGGAGCTGTGTGGTGGGGGAGCGACCCACCTGGCAAGTTCAAGGGTCACTTGGACTGCTTGTTTCCCTGAAGTCCCTTCCCCCCTCTGGTCTGCCTGACGCTATCTGCATTCCTTTTTCCCCTGTTTACCTTTCCCCCTCTACCTTCCATTCCACATAAGACGTTTTGTCTTTGCTACGTAACGCGAAAATAACTTATGTTATCGTGTAATAGCATGTTTTTCGACTGTCTGTTCTCACCGTGGAGTCCGAACAACCTTGGCCGATGCCCGGTGGAGCTGTCCTATGCAGCTATAGAGGAGTTTGGCCCTGGTTCACCCCCTCGGCCGTCACCTACCCAGCCGGACATCTGACATTGTTTTCCTTGCCTCCCCGTTATGTTTCCTTCCCCCTATCTTTCTCTGATGTCTATACTTGGAATCTGTAACTGAAGTAATTATGTAATCTTGAACTTGCTGATCCTCATGTAAAGCGCTCTGATACCTACGGGTCTAGCCAGCGCT
This sequence comes from Calotriton arnoldi, assembly GCA_963921515.1. Classification (NCBI taxonomy): domain Eukaryota; kingdom Metazoa; phylum Chordata; class Amphibia; order Caudata; family Salamandridae; genus Calotriton; species Calotriton arnoldi. Next base: position 1,226,274 of record CAWUFW010003367.1, read on the forward strand.
ATATAAAACTTTGCAAGTAAATAAATAAATAAATAAATAAATAAACACCTACTTTCATGCATAATTATAGTAGGACATACATAGGAAATGAAGGAAAAAACAGGACATTTGTGCAACAAATAAAGACAGTACAACCGATTAATAACTCCTAGAGCAGACTCAGGTAAAGAACCTTGACTTTATTGCAAATGCTAAAAACATTCTCACGTCGTCTCTTAAAGAGCACAAATTAATACATTTCAGCTCGCCAGGTAAACAGCACCATGAAATCAATTCTATTTTGCTTATTTTCTGAAAGACACAGAAAAGAAATATACTTATAGGAAGCTCATATAAAAAGCAAATTTCTTTCTGTCATTGTCAAATGAATGTCAATGCAGGCTGACTAGGTCTAATCATGTCAACTAAAGACTGGTAATGCTAACTACAACACATCTAAATCAAGTATTACTTTTTATTAATTAAAAACGTTTTAACACAGATGCATTTGCATCGATAAATTCAAGTATGTATAACATTATGGTACTATGTCAGCATACTTTTTTCTCAATGAAGGGCTACCACCAGATGTTTTCAGCACATTAAGTACCCCTAAACACCAAGCTAGCGTACCACCCTCTCGACTGAGCCATTCCTTGGTTTTACCCAAGTACTTCTAGATAGAGAGTTCCAACATCCTATTAGTATCATGCTTCATCATTGGTTCTCACCTTGCCCCTATAAACCAGGGTGGGCTCGACCATATTACAGGGAGTACTTGTGATATTCCTTCTGATGGGGTCTTAAAGATAAAAAATACCTAAAGAACACCCCAGTTTCCCTTTATTATTGGGTGCCTTTGGTATGCCGGGTAAAGTGGTGGATACTATAGGTAAAACAGCAGCATGGTACCCTTGACATGAGTGTGACTACAGGGACGTGCCCCAACAAACCACATATGGTGTGATGGTATACCTGTTAGGGCATTACTATTTACCAGGAGATAGGCAAGGAGGCCTGTTTCAGATCCTTGCATGTAGTGTGTTGTCCAATGTACGATATCAACCTTAAATTATAAGGATGAGACAACCATGAAAGTGGTAATATCTAATAACACATACAGGGCGTTGAGAGTTCAGTCCTGATGAAAGCTCAGGACCTTTAGAAGCCATTAGAAAGGGCCCACACATGTTGACAAAGACCTAAGGTGCAAGGGTAGTAATCCCCCTTAATACACACTTAAGTAGTGAGTTTTTAACCATATCAAAGCCTCCCAATAATAAAGGGAAACTGGGGTGTTCTTTAGTGTGAGGATCTGGGTGTACTATATGATATGGCTGTGGGGCCTAATTCTGGAGTGCACTCAGATATGGTCTTAGGTCCAGTCAGTATCGTTTACTCAATCTGAGCTCAACCCTGGGTAGCTGTGGCTGCGAGCAGTACGGCTTGGCAAAGGAACTTAGTGTGAAGCATTTAACAGCATCAAACAACGAAATAAGAAAATCACACCCCAATAAAAAGACACAACAGGAATTTATAAAAATAGAGCGTATTTTTTCATGAATTTTTAGAGACCTTGATCATTAAAATCCACCAGAGGGTTCCGGAGATACAGATTTTATAAGCTTTTATCAGTTTTAAATGCAACTGCAAACAAGCATTGATCAACAAAAAGCACAACCGCCACAGAAGTCAATAGAGTGGTCCTGATGCTGACGAATGCAGGAAAAGATACTCAAAAGGGTTGTTAGGTTGTGGTGAGGTTGACAGGAGGTGTCTCGGTGGTGGTTCCTCAGGCCACGGGTGTCGTGGGTGACTTTGGCCACAGAGATCAGGGTCCCTCGAAGTCCATTACGTTGTAGTAGTCGGGAAGCCGATGCTACACTACTGGTCTCGCAGCACTGCAATTGAATGGAGACTTTGGTGGGGCTGTCACCCCTTGAGTGTGACAAATCCGGATTCTGGCAGACTCGGGTGCAAGTTTTGGCTATCTCAGACTACCTCTGTGTGGTGCCCGACAACTGGTAGAGGCAAAACTTCTGCAGTGGCTACCAACTTGTCTGTTTGGTCTCTGTCAGCTCTTGTTGTCCTGGAGCTGGTTCCAGGAGATCAGCAGACTGATCCTCGGAGTCACTGTTGTTGGTGAAGGCAGGAAATCAACTATTCCCCATTTCAGGAGCCGCAGGCACAATCCCAATCTTTCTAGCCCAGCCTCTCTTTGTGCAGGTAAAAAGCAGCAGGGCAGTCCTTCTTCGGTCCTCTTCTCTTTTCCAGCGTGGAGAGTGCCAGGGGTGCCATACTTATCCCAGAAAAGTGCCACAAGGGGACCACACAGTCACTAGCCAATAGGCTACTGGGCCCCCTCCTCCTTAGTGAAAAAGTTCCTGTGATGTGTGGCATCTGGCTATCCCGGAGAGCCCCCTTCAAGAGGGTACAACCCTTCCTTAGCCGCCATGAGCAGGGTAGCACACCCTTAGAGGTGTGGCTACTATTGGGCTACTCGCCCAAGAGAAAACCGGTTTGGCACAGGTGTCTCTTCCTTGGCTCTGTCTCCTGATTGTCTGAAGGAACAAAGGGTTTCCTGCTCAAGGATGTTGTCACAAGCGGCCCTTCAAGGCAGCTTTAACTTTGAAACCTGCATTCTGGGCTAACACCCTGAGTGGCCATCCTGGGAAGGAGGTGACACCTCTCTCCCCGGCAACTGCCTTTGTTCCCGGGCCTGGGAGTCGTTCACACGTCTCCCCAGGTGGTCAGAAACCTGTCTATGTGTCAGTGCTTTTGTGAGGCCACTGGACTAGCTGGAGTGCAGAGTGGCAACTTTCTAAAAGTTGCTCAATTTTAATAGTGACTTTAAACCTGGCCTAGACATCAGGTCAGATTTAATGTCACAATTAATTTAATACCTTACTTGACTTTGTTAGGTGGTCCCATTCAGAGGAAAGCCGGGCTGGGGTGCCAGCCGGTAACCTTGTGTTAGCCAATGGGGCACCTACATTTTCCACAGCGAAACAACAATTTGGAAGTGTTGCTGCTAAGACATATAGAAAACCATATGTCTTACTTAGTAATATACAGGTCCCTGCCATAGGACTCTATAGGCCTTCCTTAGGTGAGAATTACATATATTACTTAAGGGAAGTGGTGGCTTTGCGGTTAAGTGTAACACCAAAGTCGAACTAGCAGTGTCACACACTGCCCTGTGGTTCATTTTGTCTCTGTCACATGCAGGGTGGCACAAACAGTGCTGCAGCCCTGGGTGAACACTCTGCCTTACATGCCCTGGGTACCTGGGGTACCTTATACTAGGGAGTTATAAGTAAGTCAGTACTTGCCAATTGGGTGTCTCCAATTTAACATAACTGTGTATAGGGTTAGAACACTTATTAACAACCACAGGAGACACCCGTAGTCCCAGTAGAGACCTGGGTATTTTTGTAACATGCAACACTGTCTCAACGGGAATCAAAGAGGGAATATAGTATAAAGAATAACTTAATTATACTGCCATCATTAAATATTGACAAATAGTCCCAAGAACACAGTTAAAAGCAAATTATATTTTCAGCAAAGAAATGCAAATTGAATTTCACAAATCAGAGATGCAGAATCAACCATGCTTTTTAAGTTATGTGCTAAGTGAAGAAGTGAACACTTTGTGCTTTTGAGAACATATTAAACGGCGCACGCGAAACAAGTGAAGCAGAAATAAACAATATTACACCGTATTGGACCAGAATTCGAAGACGAAGTTATGCATGAACCAACAAGTTATTAAAGAAATTTTGTTAAATCATTACATAATTCACAGTCCAAAATTAGCATGTATAAGTCGATGGCATTTCAAACTTCATGACTGGAGGTCATCATCAGGACATAAAGAACACAACATAGGATGATAACTGCCTAATGGGTGACAAAAGGACAGAAGAAGTAAAAACGAGCATCCCGATTGAAGCAGGTACATAATGTAAACGAGGGACTAATATGAAGTACCTGGAAGGATTGGTAGGTACCTACAGGATTAGAGAAAACAAGAAGGAGAAAGGGTGGCATTAGTCAGTTCAGTAAGCTTTATTCGGTATGTATAACAACCAGAAAAGCGAAAACAAAATATTAAATAAGCATGACATTATTTCTTAACCCCTTCGCTGCTAGGCCTCCCCCCCACCCCTGTGCTAAGCCTTTTTTTGCTATTTGGGGTAGTTCGCGTTTATGCCCCTGTAATTTTTGGACCACATAGGGTATCCACGGCAAATTTGCATCCTTTTCTTCCAACATCATGGGGATTCTAAAGGTACCCAGGGTTTGTGGATTCCCCTGGAGGGGACCCAGAAATTAGCCAAAATACAGCAAACTTTTGTTTTTTGGGGGAAAAATGGGTTAAAAGTGCTGCAAATGAAAGCGTCTGGTTTTTTCCCTGCAAATGGTATCGACAAAGGGTTTATGGGGCTGAAATCACCATTTTCCCAGCTTTTAGGGACTGGCAGACTTCTGTCAGAAAACCAACATTTTTTACACAGTTATTGCATTTTACTGGGATATAGCCTATTTTTGCTATTTTTTGTGCTTTCAACCTTCTTCCAGTTAATGGTAGAAATGAGTATGAAAACAATAATGGATCCTGGAAAGCTATACATTTTAGAAAAGTAGACAAAATTATGAATTCAGCAAGGGGTCATTTGTGTAGATCCTTCAAGGTTTCTTTATAGAAACTAACAGTTGAATATAGGAAAAATTGAAAATTAGTTGAACAAAACAGCCTTTTGTGCCTACGTTTTCACCTGTAACTTCTTCTAATTATGACAGCTGTTTGAAAGCAATATACCGTTACATCCGCTGGACCTTTCTGGTTGTGGGGATATATAGGACTTGTAGGTTCACCAAGAACCCGACGAACCCAGAGCCAATAACTGAGCAGCGTCTTGCAATGGTTTTTTATTATGTACCGGGTATATAGCAATTAATTTGGGAAAATATATACATGGAAGAATCGGTATGAAAGACACCTATGTATTTCTGAAATCGGAACAAAATATAGAGTTTAGAAACAGTAGATATTTGCACATTTCTGAAATTGTGAGTACCCATACTAGCATGAGAATTATAGGACATTTTTCAAAGTGACTTCTTTTTACACATGGTCTTTCATTTGGAAGGCAGAAATGCATCGAAAGTCAATAGGTAAGAACAGTTGCTCTACAATTCTGTTACCCTAAGTCTCCCAATAAAAATGGTACCTCACTTGTGTGGGTTGGCCTAGTGCCCGCGACAGGAAACGGCTCAAAACGCAACGTGGACACACTTTATTTTTACAGTGAAAACTGACCCTTTTTTGCAAAGTGCCTAGCTGTAGATTTTGAACCCTAGCTCTGTCGGCACCTAGGGAAACTTAGCAAACCTATACATTTTTTAAAACTAGACACCCAGGGGAATCCAGGATGGAGTGACTTGACTGGCTCTCACCAGGTTCTATTACTCAAAATCCCTTGCAAACCTCAAAATTTGTCAAAAAAACCACATTTTCCTCACATTTCTGTGGTGGAAAGTTCTGGAATCTGCGTGGATCCACAAAATTCCACCCACCCCACATTCCCCAAAGTCTACCAAGAAAAACTGTACCTCACTTGTGTGGGTAGGCCTAGTGCCCGCGACAGGAAACTGCCCAAAACGCAACGTGGACACACCACATTTTCACAGTGAAAACGGACCCCTTTTTGCAAAGTGCCTAGCTGTAGATTTTGAACCCTAGCTCTGCCGGCACCTAGAGAAACCTAGCAACCCTATACATTTTTAAAACTAGACACCCAGGGAAATCCAGGATGGGGTGACTTGTCTGGCTCTCACCAGGTTCTGTTACCCAGAATCCTTTACAAACCTCAAAATTTGTAAAAAAAACAAAACACATTTTCCTCACATTCCTGTGGTGGAAAGTTCTGGTGTCTGCGTGGATTCACAAAATTCCACCCACCCCACATTACCCAAAGTCTTCCGAGAAAAATGGTATTTCACTTGTGTGGGTAGGCCTAGTGCCCGCGACAGGAAACGGCCCAAAACGCAACGTGGACACACCACATTTTCACAGTGAAAACTGACCCTTTTTTTTGCAAAGTGCCTAGCTGTAGATTTTGAACCCTAGCTCTGCCGGCACCTAAGGAAACCTAGCAAACTTATACATTTTTGAAAACTAGACACCCAGGGGCATCTAGGATAGGGTGACTTGTCTGGCTCTCACCAGGTTCTGTTACCCAGAACCCCTTGCAAACCTCAATTTGTAAACAAAAACACATTTGCCGACACATTTCTGTGGTGGAAAGTTCTGGAATATGCGTGGATCCACAAAATTCCACCCACCCCACATTCCCCAAAGTCTTCCGAGAAAAATGGTACCTCACTTGTGTGGGTAGGCCTAGTGCCCGCGACAGGAAACGGCCCAAAACGCAACCTGGACACACCACATTTTCACAGTGAAAACGGACCCTTTTTTTGCAAAGTGCCTAGCTGTAGATTTTGAACCCTAGCTCTGCCGGCACCTACGGAAACCTAGCAAACCTATACCTTTTTGAAAACTAGACACCCGGGGGAGTCCAGGGAGGTATGACTTGCGTGGGCCCCCCAACGTTTTTCTACCCAGAATCCCCTGCAAACCTCAAATTTAGCTGAAAAAATCACTTTTTTCTCAAATTTCTGTGTGGGAAAGTTCTGGAATCTGCGTGGATCCACAAATTTCCTACCACCCAGCGTTCCTCCAGGTCTCCCGATAAAAATGGTACCTCACTCGCGTAGGTGGGTCAAGTACCCACGACAGGCAAGGGCCCAAAACCTATTGAGGCGACATCAAAATTATCTATCACAAAACAACCTGGTTTTGCAAGGGGGTCCCCTGGGTTTTTGGCCCCAGGCTCTGCGGCCATGTTGGGAAACTACCAAACCCACACATTTCTGAAAACTAGACACCCTATGGAGTCCAGCGAGGTATGGCTTGCGTGGACCCCCCAACGTTTTCCTACCCAGAATCCCCTGCAAACCTCAAATGTAGCTGAAAAAAAACACTTTTTTCTCAAATTTCTGTGTGGGAAAGTTCTGGAATCTGTGTGGATCCACAAATTTCCTACCACCCAGCGCTCCCCTAGGTCTCCCGGTAAAAATGGTACCTCACTCGCGTGGGCGGGTGAAGTACCCGCGTCAGGCTAGGGCCCAAAACCTATTGAGGTGACATCAAAATTACCTATCTCAAAACAACCTGGTTTTGCAAGGGGGGGTCCCCTGGGTTTTTGGCCCCGGGCTCTGCGGCCATCTTGGGAAACTATCAAACTCACACATTTCTAAAAACTAGACACCCGGGGGAGTCCAGCGAAGTATGGCTTGCGTGGACGCCACGTGGGTGGGTGCTAGGACGGCCGGGAGCCGTCCTGAGCACACGCCCACCGTGTCTCAGGACGGCTCCCGGCCGTCCTGAGCACGGAAAGGGTTAAAAACAACAAACAAACGATCCAGTTAATTACAAGATAAAAACAGTTAAGTAGAGATGTTACTTTTTCTCACGTCGATTGCTTTTTGAATGTATAATGCAACATAAAAACATATCCCTGGATCATTTAGGGTAACAAGTAATTTCATAACAGCATGGGTTGTTCTCACGTTGTATTTTTAAAAAAGTGGCTTTAAATAAAAACATCTAAAATACAGGTAAAAGTTACATAAGAGCAAAAAGTGCAAGGTGCTCTGTTTGGATCACTCATCGCAAGGACATGGGGACACTGGCCTCGATTTCATAACAGGGAATGCACCAGATGATGTACAGTTTCTAATCTTAATACAAAACGATGTGAAGGCCTAGTGACTATAGACAAATAATTTTGGAAACCACTTCTGAGCTCAATTGATTTATAAAATATATATGTGGTTTGCTTTCCTACAGCCCTCATGCGAATCTCATTTTTATGTGCCAAGAAGGTATCCTTAATCTCCTGTTTGGATAAGGTTAACACATACCCGGGATTTTCATAGATCTTAATTTTAAATATTTCATTATATAGATCAACGATATATTTTAACCAGGGAATACGTAAATTATTATCCAATTGTAGACAGTCCTTAATAATTGTTTGAGTAAATTTAGTTTCATCCTTGGCCCATATAGATCTCCAGAGCATTAAAGGTTGCATCGCAATCTAGTCAGATAAATAATTTATTCCTACTTCTTGATGCATTATCTCTGTAGACGCAGAGGAAGGTAAACATAAAAGACATTTTAAAAGAGATTTTCTTCTTGTTGCAGGGTCTGACAACAATTATGACCCCACACCCCTGCACCATACAAAGCGATAGAAGTGCATCTAGCCTTATATATATCAGTCATAGCCTTTATACGACGATCTCCTAGTTTTGATGCAAATCTGAAGACCCCATGTGTACTCTTAAGCATCTCTGAATGGACGTTAGTTAGTTCATGCGTCCAGTTGACATTTCCTGAGAAAGTTATTCCCAAACAGCAGAAGTTATTAACAGTTTCTACTCTAGTACTATCAATAAAAAAGGTTTTATTTTTCTTACGTTTAGGGCCACATACCATAGTAAAAGTTTTTGTTTTATTGATTAAAACTTTCCTGCGAGTGATAAAACTACTAAACTTGTCCATTAATCGTTGTAGACCAACTGGAGTTCTGGACAGAAGAACAGCGTCGTCTGCATAAAGCAGAACCGATATAGGCCTGCCTGCTGTTTGGGGTGCATCCACCTGCACCAACTGGGGGGCTTTATCAACCTCATTTATAAAATAATGTAAAAAGCAGTGGTGCTAAAACGCAGCCTTGGCGGATGCCTCGTTTAACCTCAAAATTTGGGGTGCACTCCCCACGTTGCCCATACCGAACTTTGCATGATAAACTCTCATATAACCTTGCGAGGAAAAAAATAATGGGTTCAGGAGCTCCAAGGTTAATCAAAGTTGGCCACAGGACACCATGATCGACAAGATCAAAAGCACTACTGAGGTCTGCAAAGCATAAATATAGACTCCCCTGCTTTGCACTCGTAAACTTACCTATTAAAAGCTCTAAATTAATGCATTGTTCTATTGTTCCCAACCCTTTTCTAAAATCATATTGAGCTGGTGATAAGATCTCATTCTCAGCCACCCATTCTTCTAGTCTTACCAATAGTACTTTGCTCATTACTTTTACTGATGAATCTAAAAGTGAAATGGGGCAGTAATTTTTAGCTTCCGATTTATTCCCCTTTTTAAAAATGGGAATAATTATAGATTGGCCCCATGTAGGCAGTGTACTCTCTGTCACTGCTGAATTAAAAACTCTAGTAAGGACAGGCCCCCAAAGAGCTATAGCTACTTTATAAACGTCTATTGGTACCCCATCTGGGCCCGGAGCTTTCCCTCCCCTGCTTCCATTCAGTCCTACCTTAACCTCTTCGAGTGTAATGTTTAGGGGTATAACAGGCCACTTACTCGGTGTGGGAGTTTGGGGTCTAAATACTTCATGTTCAGATGGGTTAAAAATACTAGAAAAATATGTCACCCATGCTTCAAAGCTAACGTGTGATATTAATTCTGGGAATGAATCGCTTTTAAGATACGGCAAATTAACGGTTTCCCAAAATAACTTATTGTTAGCCGTGTCTGCTGCCAATGATAATTTGTCCCACGCGGACTCCTGTAGTTCTCTTTTCCTTGCTTTAAGAGCGGATTTGTAATTAAGTCGTAAATTTTTAATTATTTCAGGGTTCCTAGGTTTAATATTAAGGGCTTGTTTTAATTGTTTAGAGGCCTGGGTACACGTATGATCGAACTATCCCCTGCAGTGTTTTGTTTGTTTCCTAGGTGTAATAGTTAGTATCCCTTCTATAATGTTAGTAATTTTATCAAAATTAGTTAACATCAAGGTGGCGTTAACATCCTCTTTAAGGCAGTACGAAATCTCTGCTCCGCATTTAACAACAATGTCATGTAATACCTTTATCGGATCGACCCCCTCCCATTTAATTTGCGTTCCATTTAGTCTAATAGGGGCAATATTAACAATAGTGTCTTGTTGTAATTCAGAATTGTTGCCCCATGCCAGTATTGATATTATGATACAATTATGGTCGCTAAGTGCTAGCTGGGCGATCCTTGGTGTAGAACACATATGGGTGATACTAGTAGAAATTTACATACGATCTATAGCAGATGTTGCGTTCCTGCCTATAAAGGTTGGTATTGAACCACCATTAATGTCACAGGCACACTAACAATTCAAGGTCATACTTCGCCATCATCGTGTTTAATGCTCCTCCATAGTTGTTGTGTGGGAAGTGTACACAATCATCATCTTCATCACTCATATACCCACATACTTTAGTCACAGACAGTGGGCATGTTTGCGTGTTAAAATCACTGAACACATAATTACAAAATTAGTATTAATCATAGCTATCAGATTATCCAGTCCCTTGTCTAATTCGAGTACAACATTGCTACGAGTAGAATTGAATACATTATTATAGTGATTGACCAGGATCACAGCCCTTCCATCTTTACAATACAACCATAAAATCTGTGAGTGTTCTCCGATTGTGATCGATCTTTTGACAACTACTGGTAGTTTATTTGACATGAGGACCAAAAGCCCCCCTTTTGCTCTACCAGCAGGCGAAGGCACCGCCAGTAAACCATATGAAGTAAACCCTTCTATGTAGACATGATCAATACACCAAGTTTCTTGCAGACAAATTATGTCATGACCATTAATGAAATCTATCCATCCTAGTGAATCCTTTTTGCTTAATAGGCCGGCTATATTCCACATGACAATTGTATAGCCATTTGCTAATATTTTCCCCAACTTATCACTAAAACATTCACATTTCCTTTCTTCATCCATAGTTATGTGTTGGCTCTCTACATATGAGCCTTTGAAGTTTGGAAGTACATATGGTGCATTTACTAATAAATTATTAGCAATCGGTACCCCGGCTCCGCGTTCGCTTAACCCGTTTCCAGTAGAGACACACTCCGCAATGGATAAACGAGCAGCCCTGTGTCAATCAGTGTAGTCAACTATACGGCCCTTAAGAGAAGGATTGGGCTAGAGGGGCACTTACATAGGAGGATTCAGACAAAGTTTATGAACCCAAAGGCTGGGCTCACAGTCGGCGGATCACGTCCACCATGGTACTGATGTTTTGGAGGGGAAAACCCCAGTCCTCAGAACGAGCTGGAGGATGGGCTCCCCTTTGGGAAGGTGGGAGTGAAAGAGCTCACTTCAGGGGTCAAGATCTAGAACAATGAAAAGAAACCATTAATCTGCCTGCGCTGCACGTCCCCTGATTGAAGAATAGATGAAAGGGTGGAAGATATACTGACCAGGAGTAAATCGCTGAACAAGCTCAATGATAAATCGGCTGCAGAGCGGGTTGCTGTCCCAGTTCGGAAGAGGGTGTGTAAATCAAGGCACAACTATAAAGAAAGCACAAATGTGGCACAAGATTCAGTGGAGAGCGAGGGGAATCCGCTTGCAGTCAATCAATATCAGGTCCCAGGCTCATGAGACGGCTCCAGGCTCTGGCAGTTAATAAAGGCCTTGAAGTCTGTTTGTGCATGTGTGCCGGGAGGCACCAATGCGCTCGCAGGTAAATTAATAAATGGGGCGAATATGCTAGGTGATGAATTCCGTCATGCCTTGTAGGGTCTATGCGCGTGGGCACCGTGGAATATCAACACCCCTAACCAGAACAATCAAGGGGGTATGAATGTTGGACCAGCAACAGTGGCAGCTCCTTCACTAAGGCGGAGGAGCATCGCCCCACTGTTAAATCAGCAGTGCACAAAAGAAAAAGAAAATGATAATAACATAACGTAATTATCATTTTATTTTTCTATGCGGAGCTCGGAGCCAGGTGGGGGCGGGGCGGGGCTGGGCTCCATGACGCCAAGCAGAGTGAGGAGTGGTTTGCACTCCTCTAAGTAAGTGAGCATGACGGTTTGGCTGGTCCTCTTACCTTTTCCTTCGCCGCCGCACGTCTCTCCTCCGTCCTCTTCCTCACGATCTGCAAGAAGCACTGAGGCTTCCGGACTCTCCCAGCCAATCACGACGCTGATTGGTCTGAGTGTCCTGTTTGGACGCTCAGGCAGAGGGCCAGCCAAACCGTCATGCGCACTTGGCATGTTCTCCATTGGGCTGTGTTGCACAGCCCCGTGGAGAACATGCCCAGCCTCCCCAGGCACTGCCTGAGCGTTCAAACGGGATGCTCAGACCAATCACGACGCTGCTTCTGCAGCGTAGTGATTGGCTGGGAGAGTCCGTAAGCCTGAGTGCTTCCAATGCTTCTTGCAGATCGTGAGGAAGAGGACGGAGGAGAGACGTGCAGCGGCAAAGAAAAAGGTAAGTTCATTTTTTTATTATAATTTTTTTTGTAATCCATTCCCCGCCACACCACCCCCGATCCAAGGCAGCCGCCACTGACCAGCAACCCGGAGCGTGCCGAGTCCGATGTCAAGTGGGGTCGAAGGGCATCCGAGCAGACATGCTTTGGCAGGGAAAAAGCTATTTTCCCCGGAGAGGATGCTGTTGGGACCGGGACTTTCTGGCGAGTCCACGATGTGGACCGTCCGTGAGCATGTAGATGCAAGTGTGGCCATGTTGCCAGCAGGAAGGATAGACGCCTGAAGGCGTTCGTACCTGAAGCCACGGTCGTGAAAGTTATGAAAGTCATTCTAACCCTATTATCTTCAAACACCCATGAGTCCAACCTTTGCTCTGAGTCTTCCTACTTTATACTCCATTTTGTTATATTATACATATTATTTTAATAACCATATAAAATGCTCAACAGTGACTTTTTTCTAATTTTGACATAGTTGACCAACCATGCAGTAAAATCCAATCAGGTTTTCATGAAATCCACAACGAATAAGTGAGAGGTGAATTTACTTGCACTGAGCTTCAATGACGGTGATTTTCATATTTTGTGACTATTCTGAAAGCTCGGCTGAATTTTACTATTTGGTGAACAAATCGCTCTAGACATTTGCTTGGTGGCACATCCAGATTAGAGGAAACGACTGTTGGTCTAATGCAAATGAATTTCATCATTACCATATCACCATTATTTCATAATAAATAAAACAATAAACAAAAACTGTATTCTTCATCTTATTTTCTGGCTCATCATCATGGGCTGTAAGATTAAAGATGCGTTTGATGAGGACTTTAAAACCTTTAGACAATTATAAATGTAATCACGGCTTTATAGAGGACAGGAACATTTTGAATGGGCTATCTTATTTGATATTTGAGGAATGAACCAGGATCTTTCCCAATTTAATAGATCAAATTAGAAATTATATTTAACTGACTGTATGTATTCAATTCTATTTTTCTCCTTCTGTTTTCCATGGAAACCATATGATTGGCACATTTTTATACGTTAAGTCCTGTCATTGTGCATAGACTCTCATAGTTCACCCACTCATTCCCAAACTTTGCAAGTAGGCTCCATGTCCAACTCTTGACTAGACTACCATAATGGACTGTACTGAGGGCAGCCTAGAACCCACTCGTCGAAAACGGCAGTCTATTCATTTTTGTAGAGGTGCTGTATAAATGGTATCTCTCACTCTAGTAGCCCTTAATGGAGGCTGTTAAGAATGTGAAGGTTTTTTTTAAGCCATTAAATATTTGGTAGTTTAATTAGTCGGGGATGAATTATCTACTTGAACAAAGGTGTGGATTTCATCGTGGGAGGGTACAGAGGGAATATGAGATGTCGAAAGCGTGCACTTGATTAAAGGACATAGCCTGGACAACAAGCAATATGTCCCAGCATGAGTGATGATATCCATAACCGAATTGGTGTGCCATTTCTGAAAAAGCTAAACTAAACTACTTTGTTTTTTATATAGGTTCGCTCCATAGACATCACATATATATGTATGTGTGATAATGTGTTGACATCATGCTGCGTGTGACAATATTTAGTCAACCAAGCCATGGCATTTTTTTGCTAGTTGATATGCAGATCACTTATGTCTCAATTACGAGTGCCTCGGACTAACAGGTACTATTTTCACACCTGTTAAATACGGATACCATGGTGTTCGGAATTCAACAGGTGCAATAAAATGCACACATTATGACTTTTCCCCACTACACTTTCAGCCCCAAAATCTGCATGCCCTCGTATATACCTGGCCTTTTCATCCGAGAAATATCAGCAGGTTTGACCTGCTGATATTTACTGGGAGAAAACTGAGCGATCGGAAAACTCCCACCCACTGGCTGTCGCGACACCCATGGGTATCGAAATGTAGCATGGGTGGCATGTATAATCAAGGCCTTAGTTAACAGGTGAGGTTTGCCTACATTTTCATCTCGAATTATCATTAAATCTCATCATATTTCATATCTTTTCTGTTCCTTGATACTTTGCCTATTTTAGACATATTTGGCTCCCTAAGATCCAAGTTCTGGGATGTAAAAGAGCTACACGATATCGTATCAGGGGAAGTTGTTCCTGGTGGCTCTGTACGGATTAGATGGTTACGTAGGCTAAAGTTTAAACTTGCTTTTAGGAAATTGATAATTACTATTCTAAGATTAATTTTGGAAATAATTTGTGCTGATAGGAATCCTTGATCTCATAGGGGCTGATTATTTTTTGTAGGTTCCTCAGTGTGGAAAAACACAGTTCCTAATTTTGGGCAAGAACACTCTGTGGTAGTATTAGGAACTTACGATCTGCACGAATACGATCTGCTCGTTCCCCTTAAAAATAAAAATATGAGTGTGGTTGGTGAATGGAATAGCAAGACATAATTTTGGACTTCATCCTAATGCTCACACCAGCCTCCACAACCGCCCCAATAAACCCAGAAACAAAAATCAATGATAAATAACATTTTTCACAACCACACATGAATTTTAAATTGCTCAGTTTTAGTACAAATGTACCCTTCAGAAACTAACTAACTTTTTTTTTTTTTTGTTTCAATTTTCCCCGAGTCTAAGTAAAGCGAAGCAGTTTGAAAGTAAACTCCTTTTATATATTAATTGTTATAGCACATCAAAATTATCACTGATTATAAATATATCTAACAAGGCTGAATTTCATAGAATTTCTTTAGGCTTGATAACATTTTGCTTTTGGGTCGGTTATGTACCCTTCAGTTGGAATCTTATGGCTATCCAGTGCTACAATCTGGCTTTAAAGCGCAATGACTCTTGGTAAACGCCTGAGATCCACTTGTTTCACCTGATTTAAACATGCCGAAAACATTATTTGCCTTATATTGTTAAGTCAAGTCAATCCTTATTCGATCATTCAATAATCATAAAAGATACAGTACAGTACAATCTTACATGAAAAAGCAAAAGCATTGCATCATATACAGACATATGAAATATTAAAAGAGTGATAAATATTTGGTGATAAAAAAAGAACAAAAGAGACTAAGAGTAAAATCATGTGACATTCTGTGCCCTCAGATATTGTTAATCATTGGGTCTTCCAATGTGTTACGCTGTGTGCTTTTAGGTAAAGTGATGGACGCTTATCCTGTGGCAGAACCTCAGGACTTTTGGATTGATGGCAACAGGAAGATCTCAGTGCCTATGATGTCCGTCACCGGCATGTTCCAGTTCAAGCACGACGACAGGAAGAACTTGTTTGTGATCAGAGTTCCTCTCAGCGAGAACGACTTCCTACTGTTGGTTCAACCCACGCATGGAAAGACCTTAGAACAGATCGAGTCAGAACTGTCCGCAGACTACTACGCCTCGTTTTTTGAAAACACTGGAAGCAGGTAAACTGAAGAGCATGTCCACTCTCTCTCTCTGTCTTGCTCTCTCCCATGGTGCTCTTTCGTAGTCTAAATTTTCCAAGACCACCGGCCACCATTAGAGAAGGTAGAAATGAGTGTTGCACAAGTGTTCTCTCTCGTTCTGTTGTTAACGATTGGGTCATTCTTCTCCCTTAATTTTTCTTAATTAGTTTTCTAGCTATATCAAGTCAGTTCAGCACTTAGTAGCGGATTAAAGCTAGTCTGGAGACTTGGAGAGATATTCCAAGATTACCAGATGCTGAAAAACCGGGCTCTATTTTAGGCTGGTTACAGTCGTGTGGGGGTCTGGGCAGCGGCTGTAGGCACAAACGCAGCCTGGCACGAACCTACAGGACAGGGGGTCTGGGAGAGGGTGTAATGCTAGCCCCAACTGACCCACAGCCTAACCTGCCGCACTGACAAACCCGCACAGATGCCAAGCTTCCATTTTCCATCTGCTTGTAGGAGGTGGGAACTGGTACTGGAATTATCCTGGGAATCGGAGGTAACCATACAGATTTGAACTTAGTAATTCCAGATCTGAACGGTTATTCCCCAATCTAGGGACAATCATTTGATATTGCATGTAGAAGAGGTGCAATTAAGAACCCGAACCGAGATTCTGAAACTGGTAATTTCAGCACTACAGCACCTCGCAGCGTGTAATCGTGGCCTTTAAGGAGGACATGCTGCCCAAGACATTTTTTGGGCGTTTTATGATTCAATGTACAAGATCCCAGAATCATCCAGTCATGTTATTTATTTCCCTGTGTAACATCTGTCCAACTTTAACAGTTGAAAGTTAACATTTGGCAGTCTCCATAGTTTTTCCTCATTGCTTTACTCTGACACATTTCCAGGTGGAATAGAGGCACATTGTACTTTGTTACTTTATGGTGAACACTCATGCCAATGCTTTCATGGCCAACACAATAGGTGGGCGGGTCCAATTTTTATTGAGTAACCTCTTAAAAAATGTACACACAACCTTTTTCGTTCTTTTCCACAGATTTGTTCATTTAACTCTGCCAAAGCTTGCCATAGAGAACACATATGATCTCCAGGAGATTCTTGCCAACATGAAGCTGCCCACCTTGATTGGGAAGAAAGCAGACTTGAGTAGAATGAGTAACGCGGATATCAGAGTTGGAAAGGTTAGTGCACTAATGTGTATTTCATACAAACAAGTGCATTGATGTGTGTTATAATATGCTTGATTCTATAGTAGCAAGTGCACACTTCATGCCACTGTGTGCACCATCGAGAAGGATGGGCGGGCGGGCACGCACCTTGGAGGAAACACAATTTGAGACTGCCCACAGTAACAACTGGCAAGAGTCCCAGGTCCCAATGGGAAGCACCAGTGGTGTTCATCAGCAACAATTAAGTACTCGTTGTGGTGCAGGTAAGCAGCATAAGCTGCTATGGTCTAACAGCTGTTAATGACCAAGAGAACCAGCGACCTTATTTCAATACAATGTATTTATAGGTTTTATATAGCACTAGCTAGACCCAAAGGTATCAGAGCGCTTTACATATAACAAAGGATCATTCAATTGAAGTACATACATACAGTACAGTAAGTACATATATACAAAGCAAGAGGGAAAAAAAACGTTGGGCAGTCAAGGTAGTTACAATATGAGGACATTTGAGCAGCATAAGTTAATGGTGTGAATGTCATCGATGAGGCTTAAACAATCAAGCAACCGCCTCAAAGGGTCTAGTAGGATTAGGTGTGATCTTTGGGAATATAACTCAGTTTGTTATTATTAAAGTAGTTGTTAAGCAGTAGGTTTTTAAGGTCCTGTCTGAAGCAGGAAAAGGATGGGTTACAGCAGAGATCTCTAGTGAGTGAGTTCCAGATCCTAGGAGTATTTCCAGAGAATTAGTGAGTGTATGAGGATTTCTTTTTCAGTTTGGGAGGTATGAGAAGAAGTGAGTTGGAGCTTCTCAGAGCCCTAGCTCCTCCTGCTTTCAAAAGTTTGGAATCTAGGTAGTTGGTGTTATGAGTGTGAAGGGCTTTGTGGGTGATGCAACCAGTCTTGTAGATACATCTTCCTTCAATGGGAAGCCAATTGAGGTTCTTGAGGGCGGGTGAGATATGCTCCAATCATTTAAAACCTGTTAGTAGCCGGGCGGCCGTGTTGAGAACTGTTCTTAGAGGAGCAAGTTGAGTTTTGGAGTCCCTGTGAGGATGGCGGTGCCATAATCCAGTTTTGAGAGGACTAGAGATTGGATTAACAACTTGAAATCACCAGGAAGAATAAAAGATTTGATTTTCTTGAGGTGTTTAAGAGTGTAAAGCGCTCCTTTGGCTGAGTTGCTGATGTGGTCCTTCAGTGACAAGTTTTTGTCCAGAGTGATGCCCAAAGACTTTACTGAGTAGCTTAGTGTAAGCGAACAATTTAGAGCATCCAAGTACGTGATCCAATTTTGGATTGGTAGAGTGTTGTTTTTAGGGGAGAAAAGTAATACTAACTTTTGTTCGGTAAAAACAACTGAACCATAGATTTTTCTACCCTTTGTGGACTGATTGGCTGGGAGTAGTCCCACTGGCCTCATTTTATTGTTTGAATACGGTATTTGCACTGAGTGTATTGGACAGAGAATCATTAGACATTGATTGATGATATCATACAAGTACTGTTCTAATTTCTAATATAGTATTTTAGAACTGCTCAGATGGCCTTTGCATTTATAATTGTGACAAAAAGAAACAGCTGCAGGGGTTATCAGAGATGGATACTCATGCGATGAATTGTCAAGATTAAAGAATACAGTGGCAAAGGGGAAAACAAAGGTCTTTCTAAATAATTTGGGTGGAGGACGTTTGCATCACTGTTCAAAGGAGAAAACTAATCCTAAGAACACATTCAAGAGTATGCTCCTAAACCGTGGATCACTTAGTAAACACACACACACTAAAAATGTAGACATACTGGGCCAGATTGATCAAGGGATTGCGCTGCCCTTGCATCACACATGGTGTTGCAAGGGCAATACAACTATGTCAGAGTTACCAAGCAACGTAAGGCCACCTTGCTTGCTAAATCTAGAGTAATGCAAGGCAGTGCAAGTCGCTCCTTGCATTATTCTGCCCTGGGAAGGCATTCTATGGATGGAGTGAGGGTGTTCCCACGCATCCACCCTTGGATTTTGGCGTACTTCCAGATTTACCTACACTGGTAAACCTGGGAATGCGTCAAAATGCTATGCCTTCTCAGGGGAGGTGCAAACGAGGAGAACTATCTTTATTTCTCCTCGTTGCTGCCTCTTTCTAAGTGTGCTGCATAGAAAGCGGAAAATGCCTCTGCGAATTATTTTTGTGCAGGAAGGTGCCACTTCCTGCACACAATACATTCTGGCTACAATGCAGGCACCCTTGCACCCTGGTGCAAGGGTGCCTGCGTTGACGCATGGCAGAACATTGTGCGCCAGCACAAGCAGAGGACAGGAATGCACCATATAATCTTAAATATGGCACATTCCTGTGCACTCTCTTTCATGCAGCGCAGCAAGTTGTCTTGCTGCATTGCATTGTGTAAAAGTGTAATAAATCTGTCCCTCTATGTTTAACAGAAACATGGCTAACTGATGGCATCAGGCCTAGGATTATTTGATGCTATCCTGGATAGTACCATATAATTAGGAAAGATAGAACAACAGGCATAGGCTTAGAGGTAATACCTAGAGCATTGTTCCAGTTGAACAAACGGATTTACCACAGTTCACTAGGCAGAAACTCTCCTTTTTATGAGAACGCTCGCCTAAAAGTCTATCTGGTTCTTTCTATTATTTTCACAACAAGGTGAGATACCAAATGGTATAGAACCAATTAGGTCTATTGCAAAGGTATTCCGAGTTGGGTACCAAAGAATTTCCTAATGAGATGTGTAACAAGTCCCTTGTAAATGAAGATGACAAAGGCTCCATATCTGTTAATGTAGGTTTATTAGGTTGTTTAACAGCAGAGACCCCATCCACATCCAATGTCAAATCCAACTGCCATCTATATCAAAGAATGCATTCCCACTTGGCAACCACCCACATTCTAAGTTCCTTGCATCAATACCTGGATACCAACACACTGCATCACAGGTTAGATACAGAAAACCACATCACCTCCCTCCCAGTACTTCACAAATAATGAAAAAACTTAAACTATGAAAGAATAAATAAAACTTAAAAAGACAGAATCCCGAAAATGAACAAAATCACAGTCCTCAACAAATACAATTCTGTAATTGGAGTGGGATTTTTGTTGAAGTTGTGGTCTAGCAACACTCTCTTGTGCAAGACCTCTTCTAGTCACATCCCCTCCATTGGGCTGACATTTGGCAAACCTACTCAAATTCCAAAATCTGTGGTCATTGGTCTTCACCGCGTTTTTAAAAACCTTGATGACCCTGAACGGTTGACTGAACTTGGAGTTTTTCCCATCTTTCCTGGGTGACTTGATCTTTACCCAATCTTCTACATTCACAACAGTACTTTTCACAGCTTTTCTCTCATCAAACCACCTTTTCTTTTTCAACATTCTCTCTCTCTCTCTCTCTCTTTCTCCACCCTTTCGTGCTTCCAACACTGTCATCCACCACAGACCTTATTATTGTGACCCAAGAGGGCATTACCTCAGTATTTGCAACTCTTCCTTTAAATAATGGAAAAGGAGCCACACCCATAGAGGAATGTGGTGTTAATCTGTACTCATGTACCTTTGTCCTCATAGCTAATTCCCAGTTCAAACCAGACACAACAGCCTGTTGTAAAGTCTCTTTAAGTACTTTTACAAATCTCTCAACTACTCCATTGCTCTCTGGATGATATAATACTGCTTTTTTATGTTTAATTCCTCTACTTCTCAAAAACTCCTCGACAACCCTGAGAGTAGGGACAATGGGAAACCCTCTCTCTCTCTCAAAGAGTTCTTCCAAGAAACCAATGATTACGCCAGATTCAACAAAATTTACAACCTTAATTTTCGGTCAACGTGAAAACATATCAAGACATACCAAAACATAATGGTCCTGAGACTTCAATCTCACTGGGCCATAAATGTCAACAGCAATGTCCGACCACGTACCACTGGCTTGTTCCTTCACTACCTTTGGCTGTGTCCTACACTTTAAAATCCTGTCACTGCACGAGCATTCTGCACAATTTTGTGAACTGTTCTTTCTATATGCATATCCATGGCAGGCTACAAATAAGCTTCTCTAATTCTCTCTTTTGTCTTGGCAATACACATATGACTGGCATGAGCATTATTCAACAACCTGTCTCTTAGTTTATATGGGGAAACCAAGTTGCTGCCTCTCATCAGAAGACCATCCACAACCGCCAAATCCTCTCTAACCTGCAAATACCCTTTCAGTTCATTCTCATAACCTTTCTTCTCACATCACCTAACTGAAATCATCGCCACAACCTTTTGTAACACTTCATCATTCACCAAACATTCTTTCCAGTCTCCCTCAGAAACAGCCGTTTGGTAATTAAACACACATTGATCTCTTCTTCAAATTCTTCACCACCAAACCACTCTCCTTCCTCAGACATTTCACTTTCAACATCCCCTAATCTCGATAGACAGTCGGCCAAAAGGTAACTGGCCCCAGGCAAATAGGACACTTAAAAAATCAAATTGCTGCAATGCAACCACCCATTTCCGTATTCGGTGTGAAATAAAGTCTATACCTTTTTGGTGAACACTTCCTTCAAAAGCTTATTTATGATCCACCAAAACCTCAAACCTTTTCCCCCCCCAAAGAAACTTTCTCAATCTGCGCACCACCCAGAAAATGCCCAGGGCTTCTTCTTCCAGAACCGAATAGTTACACTCCACACCTCTCAAGGGCCTGGAAGTAAATACAATTGTCTTCTCCTTCCCATCAACTTTCTGTATTAGCACAGCCCCTATCCCTTTTGAGCTGGCGTCCGTCATTATGTATGACTTCTTTGTTGGATCAAAACTTCCTATATTCGGTGCCTCACTTAGATGCCTCTTAACACACACAACCTCTTTGTCACAATCCTGAGACCACACAAATTCTCTCGCTTTTTTAAGTAGATCTCTCATGCAGCAGGTTTTTGCTGCAAAATGTGGGACAAATTTATTGTAGAACTCTGCCATCCCCACAAATTTCACCAGTTCTTCCTTGTTTTGTGGGGCGTGAAGATTACAAATGATGTCGACCAGGGAAGCTTTGGGTTTAATTCCAGACGCAGATATCAAATGTCCCGAGTATTCAATCTCTTGAACATCAAAACTGTATTTATCTGGCCTGAGTGTGAGGCCTTCTTCACACAATCTTCCCAAGACTTTCCTCAGCCTAGCATCATGTTCCTCAAGATCAACACCAAAGATTAGCACATCATCCTGGTACACCTTGGCTCCCCTCAGAATGCATTCCATCGCCCTCTGGAACACAAAGACTGCTAAAATGAGACCAAAGGGCATTCTTAGGAACTTGAAGGTGTCAAAGGGTGTGATAAAGACTGAGATCCTGTGACAAGGAATGTAAATTAACCTGATTGTAGGCCGCAGTTAAATCCAAGGATGAGAATTGCTTCGCCTCTTGAAGAGAACATAACATCTTGCTTATGTTAGGAAGTTGATAGTGGTCTACCAGCACAGCCTTGTTGAGTTCTCTTAAGTCAACACAGAGCCTGGCCTCCCCATTTGCTTTCTGTGCCATAACAACTGGAGATAACCACTCCGTGGCCTCAATCCCTCCAGCTCAATGCCAGCAAGTCTGAGGTTTTGCTGGTAGGGAAAGATTCTGAGCTGTGGAGTGAACGCTGGTGGCCTGCTACCCTGGGCTGTGCACCCGCCCCCAAACAGGTGGTGAAAAATCTAGGTGTTTGGGTGGACTCGGCCCTCAGCTTCCAGGTCCAAACTAAGAAAGTGGCAGGGACTTGTTTTGGTATATTGCGGGGGCTCAAACCGCTGTTGTTTTTTTTTGATCCGTCCATCAGGCAGGTTATTGTTCAGGCCTCCGTTTTGTCGAGACTGGATTATGCTAGCTCGCTCTGCCTGGGGATGAACAAGACTGAGATTCTGAGACTGCAGAGGGTATAAAACGCAGCTGCTAGAATTCTCCTTGGCCTCCCTAGAACCTGCTCCACTACCAGTGTTATTCGTCGGTTACACTGGTTGCCGGTGGCCAGACGTATGGAGTTTAAGTCCCTCTGCATTGCATTTAAAATCTTGAATTTTTCCTCTCCGGGCATCTTGGCCAACCTGTTTTCATCATATACACCCACCAGCCAACTTCGCTCGATGGGTCATCATCTGGCGGTTGTTCCCCGGGTAAGGAGGGTGCGTGCTGGTGGGCGCTCCTTCCACACACTGGCAGCCAAGCTCTGGAATTCACTTCCTATACACATCCGCAGCATTAATAATTACCTGGCATTACGTAAGGCTATTAAAACGCATCTCTTCCCTCCACTATAAGCCCTGCTTTTGTCAGTAGCCTCATTTTCTGCTATCAGCGCTGGGACGCCCCTTTGCCGGGGCAGCTGTGCGCTTTATAAAATGGTATAACATAACATAATTCCATTCTCTAAGTTTATCTAACTCCACCCTCAAGCTTTCCTTCACCAAAAGTGGTAAATTTCCAACCTTGGCTACTTTGGGTGCAACACCGGGTTTAAGTTTTATGAGGTGTGTATGATACTTAAGACAGCCGAATTTGATGAAAAACACCTCAGCAAAATCTCTGATCCAAATTTCACTCCCTCCAGACACAGATCTGACTGGTGACATCGCCATTAGACACACAGAAGGGTTTTCATTGGGATCCAAAAATACATGTAAATCACGTTGGTGAAACCAACTAATTAGTTAGTCACCCTTCATAGACACATATACTATAGCAGGAACAATTCTTACTTTAAAATCAATTGGGCCCCAAAAATTGCCTAACAGATCTATAGTCTCACCCCGTACGCTTTTGTTTTTATATCAGGTTTTAATAATTTCACCTTCCCCAAAAGATGCTGCTCATAAATATCTTTGGTATGAGTGTTATTTTGGCCCCTGAATCAAAAAGCATGTTCACTGGTGCATCATTGATTTTAACAGTCTCTAATGAACCCTCACCAGCAGATTCTTTGATTTGAAAAATGTTGACCTCTTCCATCACCTCTTCATACAGATCAGCCTCTCTGACCTTCTTCAGGTCTTTACTTGATTTGCAACATATGGAAAAGTGACCTTTCCATCCACAGATGTTGCATGTGACAGCCAAGACAATCTTTGAAGTTTGCCACATGTCCCAAGTTACCATACCGAAAGCAATTACCCTGTAAACCTTTCAAATTGGAGGACCTGGTTCCGGTGCTTGTGCTAGGTTTGGCTTTTGTAGATGTGTCTTGCACCACTTTCACCACCCAACCATCATTTTTCTCTATGGGAACATCTTTACTAATGGTTTCAACACGCGCTTTCGAATGTTCGTGCATTTTGGTTATTGTGATAACCTCTTGCAAGGAAGGATTGTCAATTTGCCACAAGCTCTCTCTGACTTTGTCAAGGATAAAACCTAACATTAACTGATCTCTTAGTCGCTCCTCTAGAGATACGCCAAAGTTGCAAGTGGATGCTAATTTGCGTAAGACCATTATATATTGTTACATTGATTTATCTTGCCTTTGCATTCTCCTTCCAAAGTGATATCGTTCAAGAACGGTACTCAACTTGGGAAGAAAATGCAAGTCAAATTTCTTGATACAAATTTCATATTCATTTAGATTAGATGAATCACTCTTCAAAGATCAGGAAGTTGCTCAAAGACTTCCTGACCCTCCGACCCTAAGCAGTGCATGAGCAAAAATGTCTTTCTTTCAGCACTGAGCGATGTCCGACACACACACAAGCATAGTGACCAAACACTTTTTTTTCCCATTTTAACCAGAAAAGTGGAGGTTCAACTGGAGTGATAGGAAGAAAGGGTGTGCAGGGACGTTTTGCATAATGAAATCAGAGCTAAACCCAAGTAAATATCTAACAATGAATGCCAAGTATCACAAACCACTCATCAAAAATAAAGCTGTCACCTAGACACAACTTAACAACAGAAGAATTGAGGCTAGAATTGCAAGAAAACAAGATAATAGTCACCATAGAAACTGTAATACAACCATAGTAATATACAGCTGTGCGCGTTAGCGTAGTCTCACTGCATGGCTGTGCATCAATTATATGCTTCCTATAAAGAGGAACACCACGAGATGCCAATTATATTGGAAGAGGAGGGTGTGCCCTGGCTTACCACTGCCTCTCCCATTGTGTTATGTGGTCTTTCTATTATTATATCATCCGCCAAGGATATTGCATGGGTTTCAGCTCTGCATTAGCTGAATTATTTGACTTTAATTCTGTGAAATCAAATAATCTGTGTGCTATGAGATTTTAATATAAAATGGGATGACACAGGTTGTGGTGAAACTTTAGACTTGGAACACCCTCTGTCTGCCTTAAATTTGGAGCAACTTCTGATCATGTCCACACATGAAAAAGGGCACACAATCGAACTGATATTTACTTACCACAAACCAAACTATGTCTGTTAGGTCACTCGTAAAGATAGTATGGTCTGATAATTAAAGAATTCCATTTAATTTGATTTCATCTGATTATTCAAAGACCCAACAGAGAATTAGGCTGACAGCAGGTAGAACATGGTCTAAAACAAGTGATTGAATTCAGCAATTAGGTAACGAAAGCACTACACACCATTGCACCAGTAACAACCAAGAGATCTAGAAGGAGTGTCCCTTCCCCCTCTCTGGTACTTCAGTGAGTTGACCATGGCAAAAAGACGATGTAAAAAGTTTGAAAGGGTTTGAAGAAAGACAGGAATAGAAAATAATCAATCTGTGCATAAACATGAATTAAAAAGGCATAACAAATTATACATATTTCACAGATAAAATCATAGCAGCAAGAAATATTGACAGGGAGATGTTTAAGCTGTGCTTTCCGGTCTTCTCTGACATTGAACTTGCTAGCTCTGACACTCTATCTGAAGCTTTTTCATCCTTCTTTTAGGAGCAGATAGATAAGATTTGTATCAACTTCCCTGTGAGTGATCAGAGAGACAAAGAATTGATTCAATCAAAGTTAGTTTCTCCATTGACAATTTTGGGTTGAAGCAGCTCAAGATATGATTTTGACAATTAAATTTGGTTGACCACTGGATCCCTGCTCAGCCTCCTGCTTCCATTTAGGAGCTAGTCTGTTTGCACCACCACTAACTGAATTATGTAACCAAGCAATTATTATTGCCACATGTCCCAAACTATAGAAGGAAGCCCAAATTCTTCCTATTTTAAAAAAACAAATGCTGATCCAGAGCAACTTTCTAACTATAGGCCCATCCCCCATCTCTATTTTCTGGCAAAAAAAATGGAAAAGGAAATCAACAGACAACTGGTCAAACATATAGAATATAATAATTTATTGGACAAAGCAAGGTTTGGGTTTAGGTCCCTTCATTGTATAGGGACCACCTTTGTAACTGTGTTAGATGACACAAGGACCCACTTTGCTGGGTAAGGGCCATAATGTAGCACCTATCCTATTGGGTCCTAGTGCTGCATTTGACACAGTCTACCATCTAACTCTGATAACCAGGCTAAAAATATTGGGAGTCAGAGGAAATGCCTTTGATTGGTTTTTCATCCTAATTAATCGAACCCAGACTGTTAGGAGGGCCTCACATCTCTCTAAACAGAGAGGTTTAACATATAGAGTGCCTCAGGGCTCCATTCTAAGCCCCACACAGTTTAACCTTTACATCTCTCCACTGGCAAAATCAATACAGAAATTTGGGCTATTCTTAATGTCCTATGCGGATGAGACACAGATAGCAGTATCAATAGGTGAAGAATTAATGTTGGCCAGGAATTTCCACAACTGTATGCAAGTGAAGAATTGGATGTGCACAAATGCACTAAAATTGAATTGTGACAAAACAGAATTACTGTGTTTTGTTCCCCTTTCCATAGCAAAGGTACCAAACTGGTGGCCTGAAGATATGGGTGACACACCTGTACCTGCTCCCACAGCAAAAGAATTGAGAGTGACAAACTATGAATTGAGCATGAACAAACGAGTATCCCTGGTATCAGCTTTTTTGTTTTCTACATTTAGAATTATTGCGGAAAGCAATTCCATAACTACCCAAGTAGACCCACCAGTTGGTAGTTCAGGCATTGATCCTATCAAGTCTGGACTACAGTAATGTACTATATCTGGGACTTCCTGCTAAAATGTTATATAATAATTGGGCTGCTAAACTCATAACAGGAAGGAGAAATATGATTCAGCCTCTGCCACCTTGAAAGAGTTATACTAGCTGCCGATAAGATTGAGAGTACTCTTGAAAAGACCCTGCTTACCTCATTGAGACATTTATCAAACAGGCTCAATAAGCATCTCTGAGAAATTACAGCGTTACCTCCCAAGGAGGACACGAAGATCTGGACAAGCTTCAATGCTAACCACTCCTAAATTTAAACTAAAAAGGAATGGCAGCAGAGCCTTTTCTGTATTGGTTATAAAGTTTTGGAGCAGTCTCCTCATTTCCCTCAGGGCTGAATATGAACACTGGAAGTTCCGCAAGCTGCTAAAAACCTGTTTCAAAGGGCATCACTTCAATCTTTTCAGTGAACCAGCGCTAGGACACCCTATTTAGGGTATGCAATTCGCACTTTATAAATATGCTTCATCATCATCATTTACCATGGGCGTCCCTTAACAGCACACTGTAACGTCTTTCTATATTTGTTTTTCAAACCTTAATAAATGCACATGGTTAAGGAAAATCTTAAACACCTTTGCCGCGGGTCAACATGAGGCTAGTAAGACAAACAGTGTTTTGTCAGTCAAACCCCCTCAACTTCAACATGACATACTGTATACTGGTTGTTCATTCATTAAAACATTTTTACATCGCCCAATATATGCTGGAAAGTCTTCAGTAAAATCTATACTACTATATTATGAATTGTGAAGAAATTTTTTTTTTAGTGCGTCAGTCAAACATTCTCCATAGTAATTTGTATCTGCTCCATTCTAATTTACAGCATCATTATTTTACGTCTCTAATATATTAAAGATGTAGATGGGCCAATCTTTCGTCCAAAAATGTGCACATTTGTGAGAAAAGCTGTGGAAGGCTTGGGTTCTGTCCATTCTCCTAAACTACACACTGAAGGAGATCTTCCTTCACATGCCGGACAGCTGGGCTGAAAGCACATCTGCAGGCTCTGAACCCCAGCAGCATTACTGGAAACTTTCAGAGCACTTATCTCTCACACTAAGTCACTACCTTGCACCCACCCAGATGCTCACAGTCTAGCACTTCCTTCAAAGTCTTCCACGGAATATCCAGTGACCTCATTCTTCCTTTGTAATTTACAGGATGTAATGTTCTTCCCAATTTCCTGAGCACACCACCCGTACCAGCTCTAAAAGCCCTGTAGGAGCACCACGCAAAAAATTTCAAAAATGAGAAAATTGATTGGTATTATTTATTTCCGACTGATTTTGAGGAAAATAAATTCACCTTAGTCAAGTACTGTTCACATTCACCTCTGTCAACCAATTTCTCACCATTTTCCCTTATTCTTTCTTGATGTGAACTGCAGATATGAGTAATTATTGGGAGAACTAAAGATGGTAATGAATCACAGAGAGATCGGAACGTATGGCTGTCTACAACCTTTCTTTCACATGTCCTAAGTTCCTCATAATAAGGGAAGTAATTCAGGTAATACAAGTTTTTGAATTATACGTGGCGCCACCATCTTCCTACTCATCAAAAAGTCCTTAAAACTGTAAGTGAACGATTTATAATTGAAACTGGATTGTAATATAGTGGTGAAAATAAATAAATTTTAGGTAACTAGAAAATTTCCACTGACTTTGGGGACAAAGTCCTGTAGTCTTAACCCGATTTAGTTCTTAAATTTGGGGTCGGAACTTTTCAAAATGTTGCACTATTATGAGGATAAGTCTTATAGCATTGAAAAAATGTTTTAAAAATAATTTGGGGCGGACAAATCAATATGTCATTTGTCTAATAACACATAGGTATATTGTAGGTTTAAATAGATTAGCTATATTTGGATCCATTCAAATGTTTAATATTTATTGTACACACCCAACAGTACGGTCTGTGTACGGAATGTGCCAATCCCGTTCTACATGTGAGCCGTGACGCAACAACATGACCATCTCTGTTTAGCAACAGACCACAATCAGCATTTGAATAGTGCCTATGATGTTCAGTTCAATTCTTTGGTCTTCAATAAACGAGGCAAAAAAAGACTGCGCCTCCAGGAATAACATGGATCAGTCAAAAAAGTTTTAAAAAATGGAAGAGCAGTTAATAAACACCAACAATAGGCCAGAAAATAAAAACATTGGTGCTGTATATGATGTTCTAATTATCTCATATGAAAGCAAAGGATTTATGAATTTATGACGGTGCCTAGTCAGAAGTGCACCAACAAATAAAACATGTGGCAAATCCTATACCCCATTTTAACAAAGGGCACACCTAGGGCTGGACTGGGAACCCAAAGCAGCCCTGGCAATTTTGTCGGTCCAGCTCCCCCCTCCCCCTGGGTGGGAGAGGCAGGTGTGAAGCGTTGCTGCTTGGTTACTGGGCTCTGATATTGCAGTACCTGCTCCCAGGAACAAAATCGGCCCCCACTCCTTCCAGCCTTCCGGGGAAACACCCATTGCTCACTACGTCCAGTCCGGCCCTGGGCACACTATCTCTGCATTTCGTCATTACCTGACCACATTGCTCTAACAATAGCCAAAGGTAGGACCCCTGGGTTAAAAACTGTAGCAAAAAACAGCATACGTCTTTCTGCCTCTGGCAATTATTCATACAATCTCATAGCCTGTCTGCACTCAGGTTTACCCATTATTCCAATGCCAAACTGCAGACATTTAGAAATCTCCTTCTTTCTTTGACAGTTCTGCTTTCATCTAACAATTTTTCAATCACATGTCAAGGCGTCTTATATCATCTAGCTGAAATATTTTTCTTGGAGGCTTCACTCTCCACCGAGAATCAAAAATGAACGATCCATATCTTGCCCTGAATGCAAAGTATCTCTTTCCTACACATATAAATGGGTTTCCTAGACTTTGTCATAGCAAATAAAGATTTGTCTTGGTCAAAAGTCCCTACGGCTTGAATGGTTAGATCACAGAGGGATTTCAGGCTAAATCAACTTTGAACCTATCAAATCCAATATTAAATTTAACAAAGGTATTTGAACAAGAAACAAAGAATGTTTCTGGTCCAGGAAAGGCCAACACTTTAATTACCTCTAAATGAAATCAAGAGAGCCCAACTGCATATATTTCTGCCTACATCTCATTTTACAATGGAATCTTGGCCTCTCCCATGGCTCTATAGCCCCTCTAAAAATAAAGGGAAATAAAATACACTGACCTGTGGGTCTTCAAAAGACTCAAACTATCAGATAAAAACATCAGGAAACTAGAACAGTTTTGGACAATAAATAACTCCTCGCTCAAATTCCACACCCACACCCTCAAACCGGAAAAGAGCTCTAAATAAATAAATATATATATATATATATATAAAGTAAAGACATCCTTTTTTAACACTCAAATCAGTCAGGCCAGAAACAGACCAATAACAGTTATTCAAGGTGTAATAAAAGGACACATCTTAGCAATCTGTGAAACCCTCTTCAGTCAACAGTAAAATAAATGTTGCTGATTTTTTCTCATTCAGACATAGCACTGATGTGCAGAAATTGAAAAATGTAACATAGGCATCTAGGATCGAATGAAAAGCAAAGACTAAATGATTGTCTTTCTTATCCATAAATAGGCTCTTAATGTGAACACAAAACCCTCATCTTGTGGAGAGGACCTTATACTTGATTTATTAGCCATAATATAGCGCTCGACTCGAAGAATCCTGGCTCAGCATTATTAAAGGCTCTCTAAACAGGGGTTGGAGCCCTGACACCCTAAAAACAGTCCATGACAAGCTCCTACTCAAGAAACCCGACAGTGACTCCATACATCATATCAACTAAAGACCGGTCACATGCCTGCCATTCTTGGCTAAGCTTCTGTAAAACTGTGTAGCTGCTGAACTGAAGAACTGTATTTCAGACAACCTTTTGGGAGACCACCAATCTGGTTTCAGGTTAGGACAGAGCACGAAAATGCAACTATACATGTTGACGATGGCCCAAATGTTTTAGACAGAGGTGAGTGTTTCTCCAGGTACTTCTTATCCTCTACACAGTGGTCAGCACCAGTGGCAGTTGGTGACCCACAAAAATGGTGGGTCGACATAGATAAAACCAAACAAGATACAAATAAACATTTACATTTCAAAATGAAAAAAAGGTTTCACTTACCTTTTTAGCCTGCAGCACATCCTCGGTGTTCTCCAGCCAGCTGCAGACTTCTCCAGCCAGCTCCGACTCCTCCAGCCAGCTACCGACTCCTCCAGCGCGAGGTCTCGCAGCTCCTTATCCAATCCAGACACTGCTCTCATGCTGCATGAGAAGTGTCTGGATTGGCTGGAGCAGGCTGCTTCAGCGCTCCGAAGAACACTGAAGGCCTGTGCCTGCTCTCCAACCTGTTGGAGAGGTTGAATTGCACATGTCTGTCTGGCGGTAATAATTTAGCCGGCCAAACCGACATGCGCAATTTACACTGAAAGGGCCACTCGTCATTGCTGCCAATCACGCACTGGTCCTGCCCTGCCCTCTCAGTTAGGCAGAAAGCCGGAAAACTAAAATGGTAATAAAATCCTTTCATTACTATTTTATTTTTCGAGCTTTCTGCAGCTGTGTGGGGAGGGTGGCGGCGCTCCTCCACTCCCATGGAGGAACCACCGCTGGTCAGCACTACAGACAGTAAGTTAGTCCTGGGCACCCTTAGTAAAAGGCTTGGCATTGAAGACTGCGTGCTAAAATAGTTCTCAGCTTATCTCTATGACAGAAAAATTGACATCCACATGGGCCACCACTGCTGTTCGCAAACACTGGCACCACACGGAGTGCCGCAAGGCTCCATCCTCATCCCCCTCTTGAGTAAACTTTGCTGATGAGTCTGAGCTTTGCATTAGGATAAAATCTGTCCTGGCTGTCTCACTTCTTGCTAAATGTCTGAATGTAAACTCAGCCTAAATCCATCAAAACAGAGTTTTTACTAATTTATCTTGCTTGCCTTCATTTCTCCTATAGCTATCACACTGTCGCTGGTGAAAAATGGCCACATTTCTGGGACTTAACTTCAATATGGCTAGACTTTGAGAAACACATGAACATTTTGCTCAAAAGTGCAGCACTCCATTTGAGCATTTCAAGAAAATGATAACCCTTTTATTCCCAGTCCCGACTACTAAATATGTAGTTTAACGTCTGCCTCTTAACAGAACCGATTAGGGCAAATCCCTCTAGATTGGCCTTCCCAAAGCCAGCCTTATACCTCAAAAAGTATCAATCCATGCAGCTGCATGCCTTATAAACAGTACCAGCCATAAAGACCAGATCACCCCAGAACTGAATATTCTTCAGCTCCTGCTCAAAATATCATGCTAAACTCGCTTGCATCACCTGTCCATCTACCAGCCCATCTACACACGACAAAATACCGCTGGCAAAAACTAAGGCAATCTGTGGGAGCAAAAAATCCCTAGAAGCACAAGAGGTTTATATCTGGAAGTCCTTAAAACTCTAAAACACAAACATTGAAACTGACCTTTCCCAGAGCAACATAAAACTATAGAACACCCTCCCCTGCTCCAACAGGCAAGCACCCACTCTCGACATTTCCAAATATTAAGGCAAAGATTTTTCTGACTCACTAAGATGTGATCATGTTAGGCTTGTGAAGCTGCAACTATTCTGTCTGTTTGCAAGGTTGATGGTGCATCATTTCAACATCAATATTACCTGTTTTATGTACCCTGTGAAACAATGTAACCTATGGCTTTTGTAGGAAGCCAGTAGCATGAATACCCGATTAAAAATCCAGTAATTCATTGCTCTGATACAACAACAGTGAAGGACAAAATGTGTTTTCCACTGTTCTGACGTTACAGGGAACCACTCACTTTCCTGGCCCTGTTGAATTGGAGAATAGTAGATGATTGTCTGCTCCATCACTCTTGGGTCTCCAAAGACCTGAGCAATGCAGGAGAATGAGGGTGGTGGCGTCAACCACCATCTTCCCTGTCAATCACACCGAAAACTGACAAGGACTTCAGTACTGACAAGTGACTGAAGGAGAACTGCTGTCATCGCCATACCTGGCCTCCTCTGCGCAATGCTTCACTGGCTTGTGCAGTGAAGCAGATAACTGCTTCTTTTTAGGACACTTCCCTTTTATTTATTTGCACATATTATTTTTAATTTCTTAAAAAGTGTGATGATTACCATCGATTTACAACTGTGTAAATTTAGAGGCAGTTACCAATGCATCAAACTAATGATTCACGTTAAGCGACATAACGTTTGGTGTATTAGTGCATTTCATAAGCCTTTAACATCTTCCTGGAATACTTCCAAAATTTGTCTAGGGTGATCACAGCACAAAAGTTGGAAGCCAAAGTGCTTGGGTCGTTTTTAATAAATTTGCCTAATAAGGGTTTTCAGCACATCAATTCATGTGTTCGACTTTCTACAAGGCAAGCATCAGTTTGTTCTCTTTGGCAATGCTGAAACGTTTTTTTTTTGGGGGGGCATTTTTGATGACAGCCAGTCATGCACATCTGCTATTTTACATTTGAAGCCGAGTGTCACCTTTGTGAGGGCAGACAGGCATTCTACGGCTGCCTAGCAGTCGACAGGCAAAGTCAGCAAGAGCAGCTTTCTTGTCCAAGAATGAATATATTTTAATGACCATGATGACAACTTCTGTATATCATTTACCTGCAGCAGTCATGTATGCTGAAACGTTTAGCGTGCTCCTATCCAATGGTAACACTTGTATGTTAAAGAGTGTCTTGCACATCTTCTTCCAGATTTTGAACAAGGTTTACTTTGAGCTGGAAGACAGCGGTGTGGAGCCAAAGAACCCCCCACGAGAAGATGGGCGGATGATTCTGACAATAACACTTCGGCAGCCTTTCCTCCTGGCAGTCTACGAGGGGAGCTCCAAGGCGCTGCTCTTCCTGGCCAGTGTCAGAAACCCACTGGGCGGAGTTTAAGCTCTGCATTCTGCAAAACCGAGAGGAAAAAAACAGAAATATTTAATCATTTCATCTATATTACCTCTCTTCAATCCTTGTAGTATTTTACCGCAGTGTTAACACCACACTGACACAGCTGAGAAAGGGAGCTGCCAAGTATGGCACTTTTCAAGCTAAAGGTCAAAACTTAAGGCTTAATGACTACATCACTTTCCCTGTTTGTATATTACTGATCGTGAGAAACTAATTCCTTCTAATGTTGAAATGTTGGTAAAAGTAGAAACTCTTTTGTAGTTAACTGTCTTGAAACTTTGGTGTACAAGAACTGTCGTTTTATTATGTTCCATTGTTTAAAAAACAATAAAAGTGCCCCACCAATTTGTGAATACCGACTCAGTTGTGTGACAATGTAACATATATAAATCGTATGCTGTATCAATATGGAAGCACTTCTACATCCTTACAGGGATTGGTCTAAAATACAAAAGCAATATAATTGGTGCCGTGAACTGGAGACAAGGGGAGATGTACTGTAAGTGGTGTACAAAAACACCCAAGTATACACATGATTATTAGAAGGGCAAAACGTATACAAACCTAGCCACATATGTTCTACATGTTTTGTTACCACTTTTAAAAAAAATACTTTTTATTTGATGTTGGCCTCTAGGGTTGATTTAAAAAAATATCTTTAGTGTTTTTATTTTTAACTGTGTAACAGACATTCTAAATTTTAGCGTTAAACGTCCCCATAAACATTCGACTTGCTGTCTGGTCAGTAGAGCAACAATGAGTTCCATTATTGAGGTCGGTCTTTGTACACTTGTTGTTTCATAGGACAGTAGAACATAGGAGTATATTTACAAGGGAAGTGGCGGAGCGCAGCGTTAGCCTTCTTGGCTTAACACCGCTTTCTGCCACTTTGGAAACGCAGGGCTGCACCGTATTTACAACAATACGGTGCAGCCCTGCGTTTTACCCTGCGCTCGAGCCAATTACAGCTACCTAGTGGCAACGCCACCCTAAATATGGGGCAGCGTCAAAATCAATGGGTGTTACGGTGGAACGCCCACCACAACACCCATTGCCCACCACTTTAACGCCAAGTATAACGTGAAAGGGTGCCTTATTTACAAAGCAGCGTTAGGTGGCTTAACACTGCCTTGTACATAAGGCGAAGCCCGTATCGCCAGAGGAACGTCAAAAAAAGTGACCTTCCTGTGACGATTGGGGCTTGTAAATATGCCCCATAATCTTTTAACTTGAGCTGTTCAGAAACAGAATTCAGTATAAGTGCAAGGAGTCTGTCGCTACTGAATGGCGTAAGAGATGCCTCATTTTCCCTGCGCCAATCTAAGAAACCCTTGCGCCACCATGGATGCACCGTATTTACAATACGGCGCACCATGGCGCAAGGATTGACAAATGCGTCAGAAATTCTGAGGCATCTGTTTGCGCAAAAGTCACGCATTGCTGGAGTCGTGTCGCAAGCAGGACGCAACTCCAGAAATGCATGATGAGGCCTATCCTCATTGTGCTGCATCACTCCTTACGTCTGCTCCAAGCAGGCGTAAGGTTTTGACGCAGTGGCGTCCTAGAAGTGGCGCAGTGAAATCTTGTAGATTTCACTGCGTCACTTCTACGAGGCTTTTTTGCGTGGGAACGCCTACCCTGCATACATTATACCTGATGCAGGTATAATGTGACGCAGGGCTTTACAACGTGACGCATCTCCCTAGATACGTCACGTTGTAAATGGGCCGCATTTTTACGCAGCCACTGCATCACAAAAAGTGACGCAACGGCGGCGCAAAAATGACGCAAGGGGCTTGTAAATCTGCCCCTTAGAATCCTAATGAGTCCATGGCATGGGTTGATTTGGGCGCTTAATTAACCTTAAGTATAATAATGTAGATCTGTGAAGTTGGGTACGTGTTGAGGTACATGATGGCATATGACTCTCAAAATGTCCTTGTCTTGATTTTTATTTCCAGCTGAGGTCCAAGATCAGTAAGTCCTTCTGTGCTGAAGTATCATTGGGCTGTGGGCAGTCGTCAAGGCATGGTCCTATCAAGCAGCGTAATCTAGTTCCGAAGCCTACATATCATTCTCTCATGTGTGGTCAGTCTAAGTAATTCTGAAATCCATTCAGTCTGAGTGGGTAAGGAAATGGATTTTCGCTGTAGTGAGGGCTGTGAACATCCATCTTCTCCACAGTGATATCATGCCTTCACCAATAGTCACATTTTGTACAAGTGCAAGTAAGGAGGATTTTTGGAATGGGCAATCGCTGGTATGGTCAATAAAACACTATACTCCAGCCCAGCATTTTCATAGTCATGGACAGAATCATATGATACGTAGTAAATCGCATTAAGGAGCCTTACGTTTCCAGCAGAGGTCATTTGTGGCTATTATCGCTTTAGAGATCCTCAGGGGGACGAATAGCAGTAATATACTAGCATCTTAAAATATGTAAACTTGAATTGTGCTTCCTGCAATCCTCTATCATACACTGGTAGTAGGGTGTCCCAATCTTCTTCAGTATACTGCAAGTTCAGTAAGGACTGCCAAGGAGTTCTAGTGTCTCGAATAACCTCTTGAGTGCAAAGCCACAATCATTTTATCGTATAGTCCGGAGACTGGGCCTTTCTATGTTCCAATTTTGGTTATATACAAAAGAATTGGGCATTTTGAGAGTGATATAGGCCTTTGTTCTAATACCCCTATTATTTTTAAAATATATTTGATCGATGTTGCTTTTTAAACAGGAAACAAAGCCCATAAGGCCAACAATGTTCCAAATAATGACAAAGAAAAATACAAATGTCTGCACGTTACCCTCCACCCCCCAACCCGACTGCCTTGAATTGAACAGGGTGCCAATCCACATAGAAAAATCAATGTCCCACAATCGCCCTGGCTACCCTCAACCCGTAAAGGCCCCGATTTCATCATCCATCAATGAGCACATTGGTCGAACAGGTTCCAATTCAAAACCTCGGTAATCCGCCCACACTTGCCATATCTTGGGGTGCTACTGGGGGCAACCTCTTGCTTTATATACTGCCACTTCCAAACCCATACAATGGTCCATACTATTCTTCCACACTGCTAAGGACGGAGGGGCCGCAGCCTTCCACTCCCATGCTATATCTCGGTTT
Source organism: Calotriton arnoldi (assembly GCA_963921515.1). Lineage (NCBI taxonomy): Eukaryota > Metazoa > Chordata > Amphibia > Caudata > Salamandridae > Calotriton > Calotriton arnoldi. The sequence goes on from CAWUFW010003367.1 coordinate 1,263,449, forward strand.
GCTAAGGTCAGGCTCAGGTATAAAAGAGATAATTGATATCCACTGCCACCTAAATCACTGGTGAGATGTAGCAGGGTGAGTTTTGGATCCATGGGGATCGACCAGGCGAGAACTACGCCTAGACAGGCCATCACCCCGCGCCAGTATTTCTGTGGAGCCGTGTGAATAAATGTGCCCTCATCTGTGCCCCATCGAAGACAAGGTTGGGGATGCTATCCTTCCCATGCGCCGAAGTATATGCAGTGTAAAGTATATCCTGTGAAGATATTTCAGCAGAATTAGCCGGATTTGGGCCGCCATCACATCCATACGTGGCACCCTCAGTGCCTCTGTCCAGTTCTCGTTTTCGAGAATCCCAACATCTGCCTCCCACGCAGCTCTGAGGGCCCAAAACAGATCAGGTTGATTGGGTATGAGTGTTTGATACATCTGTGCAACCTTATGGTTCCCCAGATCACCCATCAGTAGTTTAACCTTCAATGGATTGAATTCGGGCAGGGCCGCCAGGTCCGCAATATAAGGAGTCAGAGTGTGGCGAAGTTGGAGATACCTATGGAACTGACGAAGTTGATATTCTATTTGTAGAGTTTGGAATGACTTTAAGACTGTCCCAGGCATCACGTCCCCTAATGCAGAAATCCCAATGAGGTCCCATTTACAGAAACCCTCCAGGGAAGTTACCCGTGAAAGTTGCCTACCTCTCCACAGAGGTGTACATTCCGTCACTTTGTTCAACCACCCCACCTGCTGGAGGGAGGAACGCCACAAACTAATGACTACCCTCGTCGCCGGGGGAAGATTATTTTTATAGCCACCACCATATAGATATGGATACATTTTGTACCATATACAAAGGACTTATATGCAAATTAAATGTGCCAATTAGTAGTATAGCCAATTTGGACATGTTTCAGGGGTCAGAGTCAACACATTGGGGTCTGGTTAGCAGAGACAAAAAACAGCATCAGTCCAAAAATGGTGGGGGTGGGGGAGGGACTTGCAAAAAGAGGCATTTTCTTACACCTGCAATTTCCCACTCTCAGAGAGATCCTGCACAGAACGTTTTAAAAAGTCAAAAGCAGCTGGATTTACATATATGGGCGACTATTTTTATTAGCCAGTTCATAAATGTGGGCATCTTTTATTTCGGTGTGTAAGCATTTTTTCTGCCCCAGTCCAACCCAGCTTGTAATAATAACATATTGAGTACCCCCAGACTCCCCACTTGCACCCCATACTCTTCAATATATCTTTGGAACTCAGGGATCTCTAGCCTAGGGGCTACTTAATGTTCATATTACTTTAACAATAAAAATTACAGGACCTTTCCTTTAAAAGACACATGCAAATAGCTGAGTTTTGAACTCGTATTCAATGGGGTGGGAAGGCTACTGATGAACCTACCACTCTGCTTGAATCTGAGGGGACAATAGATGGAAGGGCTACCTATGTTGTTATGTTTTGTAGAATATACGACGTTACACCTTTACAACCCAGGCATTACAACGCAAGTGGTTACAACGACTTGCGTTGGAGGGCGCTGGACTTAGGAATAGTATGATTTACTATTCCAACTCCAGCCTATGTTACAGTAGGGAAGGTGTTGGAATAGTAAATCATACTATTCCTTAGCTTAGAGCGCCATCCAGCGCAAGTCATTGTAATGACTTGCGTTGTAATACCCGCGTTGTAAAGGTATTGCGGTGTAAACTCCGCGATGTAACAGATGTTTCCCAGATTTGTAGAGCGCACTACCACCCAAGAGGGTATCCTGGTGCTCAGCAGGTGAGAGTCTAGCAAAACCTAAAGCCTAATGGGACTAGTCAAAAAGCCAGGTCTTCAGCTTGTTTTGGAATTAAAGAAGCAAGGAGGAGACTCTTATGTGTAGCAGCAGGTCCTTCCACGCTTAAGGAGTGATGTGGGAGAAGGCCGGATTTGGTTTTCCGTATGCATGGGATTTTTTAAACTAGGAGTCCGGCCGAGTGGGTGTGTGTGGAATGTTTGTGAAAGCAGAAGCGTTTGTTGAGGTATTCAGGGCTAGTGATATGTAGTGGCTTGAAAGCGTGGGTGAGAAGTTTGAATTGTGGTCATTTGTGAATGGTGAGCCGGTGGAGTTTACTACTCCTAAACTGAGAAAAATCCTAACTTTAAGACTTTCGGTATTTACAGAAGGCATTTAGGAGTCCTAAAGTTAGGACTACTAACTTCTGTGAATACCGAAATGAGTAAGTTCATTCTGTGAATACCAAAATGAGTAAGTGTATTCTGTGAATACCAAAAAGTACTAACTTTACGTTTTTGACGTAAGTTAGTTCTGTGAATCAGGCCCACCATTACATCGCATGCGCTTTTACAACACATGCTATGTAATGGCGATCCACATCGTTGTGAGGAAACTGAGGCTCTTCCTTTTCCTCACAACTACGTGCACCGTCCCTCAGACGACGGAGGAACCAGGAGAGAGGAACCACGAGGAGAGAGTGGTAAGGGGGATTGGGCCAGGGGTGGGGGTTACTTTTTTAGGGTTTAGGGTAGTGTCGGGGTAGTGTTGTGGTGTTTGTGTAGTGTAGGGTAGTGTTTTAGGGTTTAGGGTAGTGTCGGGGGGTCGTGCAGGGTAGTGTTTGAGTGTAGGGACCGGACTGGGGGAAGGGGGAGGGTCGTGTTGGGGGTAGTGTTTTAGGGTTTAGGGTAGTGTTGTGGTGTTTGTGTACTGTAGGGTAGTGTTTTAGGGTTTAGGGTAGTGTCGGGGGTCGTGCAGGGTAGTGTTTGAGTGTAGGGACCGGACTGGGGGTCGGGGGAGGGTCGTGCTGGGGGTAGTGTTTTAGGGTTTAGGGTAGTGTTGTGGTGTTTGTGTAGTGTAGGGTAGTGGTTTAGGGTAGTCTCGGGGGGTCGTGCAGGGTAGTGTTTTAGGGTTTAGGGTAGTGTTGTGGTGCTTGTGTAGTGTAGGGTAGTGTTTTAGGGTAGTGTCGGGGGGTCATGCAGGGTAGTGTTGGAGTGTAGGGACCGGACTGGGGAAGGGGGAGGGTCGCGCTGGGGGTAGTATTTTAGGGTTTAGCCGCTTCCGTGCGTCAGACGGCCCCCGGCCGTCTGACGTCACGTGGGCGTGTGCGGAGGACGGCCGGGGGCAGTCCGAACCGCGCACGCGTAGAATTCTCGCGCACCGCGGGGGAATTCCAGCCGCAGCGAAGCGGCTAAGGTAGTGTTTTGGGGTTTGTGTAGGGTAGTATTTTAGGGTTTAGGGTAGTGTCAGGGGGTTGTGCAGGGTAGTGTTTGTGTGTAGGGACCGGACTGGGAGTCGGGGGATGGTCATGCTGGGGGTAGTGTTTTAGGGTAGCGTTGTGGTGTTTGTGTAGGGTAGTGTTTTAGGGTTTAGGGTAGTGTTGGGGGGTCGTGCAGGGTAGTGTTTGAGTGTAGGGACCGGACTGGGGGTCGGGGGAGGGTCGTGCTGGGGGTAGTGTTTTAGGGTTTAGGGTAGTGTTGTGGTGTTTGTGTAGTGAAGGGTAGTGTTTTAGGGTTTAGGGTGGTGTCGTGCTGGGTAGTGTAAATGTAGGGAGAGGACTGGGGGTCGGGGGAGGGTGGTGCAGGGGTACTACATTAGGGTTTAGGGTAGGACAGGGTAGAGTCACTTACCTTTCAAACTTTTACCAGGAGTATACCTTTACCATGCATGCCTTTGCGTTGTAATGGCATGCGTGGTAAAGGCATAGCCGTGGTAAAAGTTTGCGATGTAATGGCATGTCGTTGTCATTGACATTGCGTAGTAATACCCGCGTTGTAATGGCACGCGTGGTATTGGTATGCGATGTAATGAGACATATTCGTCTCGAGGGCTGAAGGCAGACAAAACCTGGGTCAGTGTGAGTGTTTTGAATTTTTCCTTCTGGAGGAAGGCCTGGACAGGGTGTAGGCCTAAAATAGGCTGTAGGCCTCCGTCTTTCTTGGGCACCAGAAAGTAGAGGGAATAACAACCACGTTGTACTTCTGGCATAGGACCCCAATCAATAGCCCCATTGCCCAAAAGGGCTTGTATTTCCTGCCTCAAAATGGAAAGACGGCTGATAGGCCCAGGGAGAGGCCCATAGTCCTAAGCTCCTTGAAGTGCCGGAGAGTGGAGTTTGCCTTGTACCAAACAAACAAGTTGAGTCCCATTGAACGGCATGTTCATGAGGGGCGACTTGACATCGCCGGAAAAAAACGTCGACCGCCAAGCGTTGCGGCAAATGTCAACACTAGTGCCAGTGGCCCACCTGAATTGTGAACTTGTCTGAGTCATGACTGTCCTGAATGGCCTGGTCTAGGAACAGCTTGAAATCATAAGGGACACCTGGGAGGCCTTGAGCCACTGAGTCCCAAAAGGTGTGAGAATAGAACCCCAGCAGGCCCTAGCATTCACGGATCTGAGCGCCAGGCTGGTGGATGAGAAGACTCTTTTCCTAAACGTCTCCACGTTTCAACTTCATATCGGGGAGTAGTCAGAAAGGTGTTTGGATTGGTTTTATTTGCAGACCCCTGCACCATCTAGCTTTCAGGTGAGGGGTGCTAAGATAAAAATGCTGGGTCGCCCAGGGCGGTGGTGTCGTGTAATTTGTAGTGGACTGGGGGAAAGAGCAGGGTTTGGCCCATGCCTTCAACAAGGTGTCCGTAAGAGCCTCCTTAAATGGTAAGAAGGGCCCTGTAGAAGTCTGCTCCAGCTGAAGAACCTCTGTAAGAACTTTGGTCTTGACCTCCAAGGTGGGGAGCTGGAGGACAAGGACTTTAGCTGCCCTACATATAACCATGGCATAGGAAGTACTCTACTGAGTGGCAGGGCTAGGGGTGAGAGAAGTCCAAACTCAGGCAAAGTATCAAGGCCACTAGCCTCCTGCGGGTTGTCATACAAATTGTCCTCATGATAAGGTTGGCCAATCTCATAAGCTGTGTCAGGAGCCCTTCAGTGGCCCACGGAGCACACAGGTCTAACTGGGTTTAACCATGGGGGTTGAGGCCTTTTACTTCTGATATCTCGGTCCTGATTTACTACAGATCCTGAGCAACTGGGTCAAGTACCCCTTCTGCACTTACCTCTTAGTGGTAGACATAAACGAGCAGCCTAAGGCCCACTAGGGGGGCAGTGTGGACACAGATTAGTGAGCACGGCTCATAACTCAAAAAGGGTGCCGCAGTAGCAATAAATCAATGTCCAGCTAACTACTACTTATATAACCATAAGAAGTGTTTTATTTCTAACTCTACTCAATCAAGGTTACGGCTTTAACAGACAACACATTTTCCCTTTGAGGTCGGGGTACTAGTGTTTCATGTGCAAGTCCCTGTCCCACTAGTTCCTCAAAATGCAATGAGGGTTATTCCCCATTCATTGGTGGCGGCATCGAGGGAATGCTCTTTAGTAGGCTTTATGAGAAGAGTCCACTCTGACTCTTCGAATGGAGTAAAAAGTGTCTTAGCGCTGCGGTGCTTTCAGCAGCGAGTCCCCAAGGGCCCGGCAGGCCCGTAAACAAGTTTTACCTATTCCAGCAGGGAGGTGGTGTGCAGCACCTTGGAGGTTGCCTGGTCCGCAGGCCCTCTCAATAGCCCAGTCTTGCTCAGGTGATTTGGCTGCACACGGACTTTGACGCAACACCCGCCAAGCGCAGTCTCTCTCCTTACCCTGCAGGGTCATGCTTCAACTGCGATCAGAGGTGTTTCCGTGAACCTCCTGCGGGGTAAATCTGATACAGACATCTAGCCACAGATTCCTTACCTGTGAACTTCCAGGTGTCAGGCTGGATCTGAAAGATTTTTCTTAGCAGTACCCCTGCATGCCGATAGGTGGCGTCGGTGGACTCCGCGTGACGTCATGTGGCATAAAGTTCATCGTCGTGACATCCACGTCTCCACCTCGGTGCGCTGACGTCAGTTCTTTTCGCTCCGTGCCAGTCCGCACAGATCTGAAGACAGTTACCCTCTGTCATTTTTTGACAGACTTTTTTCGACTTTTTGTTGAATCTTTTTTTGGTGTGTAGGATGTCCAAGAAGACATCTAGGTTCAAACCGTGTGGCTCCGGTCACCGAGCCAGGTCCGTAATAGACCCCCACCTCATGTGCCTTTGGTGCCTGGAGTGCAACTATGACCCGAAGTCATGCTCAGACTGTGGGGCCATGGCGGCCATGGCGGCGAAAGCTTTGAGGGAGCGGTCCCTAAAGCTGCTTGCGACCCAGCCGTCAAGCGCCTCGGAGATCTCCTTGAAGATCTCGTTCCTGCTCCCGGTCGAGAGGAAGGTCCGAGCACCACTCTGGGGGATCCAAGTCTTCGTCCTCCCATTTGAAATCTTCAAGCGGGTCAGGTAAGAAGCACCATAAGAAGCACAAAAAGTCGAAGCATGCTTCAACTTCGCCCCATACGTCACACGAGACGGAGGAGTTTCAGCGTTCGAGGCCCCGCTCCACTGAGCAGGAGCCTGGTTCGACTCTGCGTTTCTCTCCCTTTCCAGGGACGGGAGCGACCCCGCCCAGTTGAAAGAATTCTATGACTCTATGTGCACCATATTTGGGCGGCATGAGCCAGCACGTGCTGAGCCAGGCGTGCTGAGCTAGTCGTGCTGAGCACGTGCTGAGCCAGCACGCCTTTGGGCCCCGCTGGCTCAGCGGAAGGAGCTCCTCTGGGTTGTTCTCCGGCAGCTCCAGAGCCCAAGGCTCCTGATGGATCAGTTCCCAGATCCGGACCGGCGCCAGTCACACCCTTTAAACCTTCTCCGACAGCGCATCTAATGCCAAGACCTTCGACGTCGCTGGTGCCCACCGGTGGCGCCAGCCCCATTCTTATCCACCGACCCCAAGACCAGTGCTAAATCCTCAGCCTTATTCCGAGGGGCTAGGATTGGAGGAAGATTGGGAGGGGATGCAGGACCCCTTAGAAGTCCTGCATGACAAAGAAGAAATGGACTGGTATGAGGAGCTGGGTGATGCCAGTGGCATGGATACCTCTCCAGAGCCTGGCATGCTTTCCCCTCCTAACCTGGCTACGGAGGAGGGAGCTTCCTTCGCCATTGAGGTGCATAGGGATGCGGAGGTTTTGGATCTGCTTCTTCCTACTGTGGCAGTCAAGACCAATGTCTTGACAGAGGTCCTGCAGTCTAATGTCTCCACCTTGGAACCCTGCTGCCATATAATGAGGCCTTGACCGATTTTCTTCTGGGGATGTGGCTCAAACCCAGCACAGGAGCTCCTGTGAATAGAACCATCGCCCGCGGCCACCACCCTGCCCTGGGTGACCCAGCTTTCCTCACCTCCCACCCAACCCCTGAGAGCTTGGTGGTCCAAGCCTCTACTTCCTGTGGCGCATTCCCATCCGCACCCCCGGATAGGGAATGCAAGAGGCTGGATAGCTTCGGAAAGAAACATTTTTCTTCCACCAGCCTAGCATTGCGGTCAGTAAACACTGCATGCCTATTGGGCTGTTACTCCCACCTCCCTGTGAGAGGCAGTTGCGCGAGTGCTGCCACAAATGCCGGAGGAGGCCCGGGCTGTTCGTTCCCAAGTTGTTGTAGATGGGAGGGTTGCAACAAAGTTTACTATATGCTATAGCCTTGATACAACAGACTCGCTGGGCAGAGCGATTTCCTTGAAAGTGGCAGTTAGACGCCACGCCTGATTTAGAATGTCTAGCTTCTCAGGGGATGTCCAAGCCAACCTGATGGACATGCCCTTTGATGGTTCTCGTCTCTTTTGAGATAGGGCGGATGCAGGGCTTCAAGGAGTCGCGGGCTACGGCCAAATCCTTGGGTCTCTCTGTATGATCCTGTCCTGCATCCACCTTTCACTCCTTTCATGGCTACGGAAGGGGCTTCTAACCATGCCAGCCCTATCCTAGCCAGAAGACAGTGCAAGTTCAGCAACCTCTGCGTGTCCATGGGTGCCGTTCGCCCAGACCCCGTTGGTCGGGTGGCCAGAAGTCAGGTCAGGCCACAATCTCCTCTCCCTCCACTACCTCCAAACCTTCCTAGTCTGATTCTCCCAGATCATGGGCATCCAGTTGGTGGCAGGATATGCCATCACCTCCACCACTGGCTGGATATCACCTCGGACAGGTGGGTTTTGCAAATAGTCCAAAAGGGCTACTCTCTCCCTTTCAAGACTACCTCTCTCTCCATGCCTCCAACATACGATCAGCTGACGGAGGATAACCTTACTTTGCTGCAGAAGTAAGTTAAGACTCTCTTGGCCAAGGGATCTTTAGAGAGGGTTCCCGGGCCAGAGGTAGGCTGTGGTTGCTATTCCCACTACTTTCTGGTCCACAAAAAGGATGAAGGCCTCCATCCTGTCCTCAACCTCAGAACCCTCAACTACTTCCTCAAACAAGAGAAGTTCATGATGCTCACTCTGGCTCAGGTTCTGCCTACCCTGGACCCAGGAGACTGGATGGTAGCGCTGGACTTGCAGGACACCTATTTCCATATACCCGTCCTGCCTGCCTATGGTAGGCCATGAGCACTTTCAGTTTACTGTGCTCGCCATTGGGCTCACCAGTGCCCCTCAGATGTTCGCAAAGGTGAAGGCGGTGGTCGCACCTCATCTGCGCAGATCAGGGGTTCCAGTCTTCCTCTATCTCGCCGACTGACTGTTGAAGGCGGGCTCACTCCAGGCAGTCATCTTTGACCTCCAGACTATGGTGAACCTCCTGCATTCGCTGGGGTTCACTATCCATGTGCCGTTCTGGACACGGTGCAGTTTCGAGCCTATCCTCCCGAGCACAGAGTCCGGGATATTCAGGCTATGATACCGATGTTTCAGCCTCTATCCTGGATTTCGGTGAGAATGAGTGAGGCTGCTGGGCCTCCTGCTGGTGACTCATGTCAGATGGCACATGCGGGCTCTGCAGTGGGACCTGAAGTTCCAATGGGCACAGTATCAGGGAAATCTCACCGACCTGGTCCAGATTTCAGAGGGAACTGCAAAAGATCTGCAGTGGTGGTTGACAAACCACGATTGGGGCAGAAGCAGACCCCTCTCCCTTCCCCAACCAGATCTCACAGTAGTGACAGAGGCGTCACTTCTAGGATAGGGCGACCATCTGGGGGAGGTTGAGATCTGAGGACTCTGGTCTCCGGTGGAAGTTGAGCTCCATATCAACTTGTTGGAGCTCCGTGCAATCCGATTGGCACTGAAAGTCTTCTTATCATCCCTCAAGGGAAGGCTAGTTCAGGTGTTCATGGACAACACCACCACCATGTGGTACTGCAACAAACAGGGCGGGGTGGGGTCGTGGACCTGTGCCTTTGGACTTGGCTGGAACAGCAGGGCATATCCCTGGTGGCTCAACACCTAGCCCGTTCCCTGAACGCCAGGGCGGACGAACTCAACTGTTGGTGCCCAGCGGATCACGAGTGGCGTCTATATCAGGAGGTGGCACAAGGACTCATTCATCGGTGGGGAGAGCCTTGGCTAGATCTGTTCGCCCCCGCCAAGAACGCACAATGTCAGTAGTTTTGTACGCTGGAGTTTCCAAGGCGGCTCTCGCTCGACTTTGCTTTTTGTCTTGAGAGCTCTGGCCTCCTTTATGCCTTTCCTCCCATACCACTCCTGTCCGAAGTGCTCAAGAAAATCAGGAGCGACTGGGCACTAGTCATTCTTGTGGCTCCGGAATGGGCACAGAGAGTTTGGTATCCCAAGCTTCTGCAGATGAGCATCGATCCTTCAATCAGGCTGCCCGTGTCAAGAGGATCTTCTGTTGCAGCAGCAGGGGACGGTCCTCCACCTGAACCCGTCAACCCTCCACCTCCTTGCGTGGAGATTGAGCGGCGACAGTTGATAGCATTCGACCTTCCTCCCGAAGTGTGCAAAGTTATTTTGGCAGCCAGGCGTCCCTCCACTAAGTCGGTATACGCCTGCTGATGGCAAAAATGTTGTAAATATTGTACAGAATGGTCTATCGACCCTTTGTCTGCCTTCTTCTGACATTCTTCTTTTCATTCTGTCTCTAAAGGGTTAACTTTCAGCCCTTTCTGCCTTTTTACGGTTGCCAGACCAATTGTCACTATTCATAGATTTCTGAAGGGGCTTACACATTTGTTTCCCCCTTCACCTTTCATCATGCACCAGTGGGACCTTAACTTTGTCCTCACTTATCTGATGTGTGCACCATTTGAGCCACTGCACAATTGTCCCCTCCGGCTGCTCACCATTAAGACAGCCTTTTTAGTGGCAATAACCTCAGCCAGGAGGGTGAGCGAGTTGCAGGCGCTTTCCTAACAGCCTCCTTACCCGACAGTCTTTCTAGACAAGGTAGTGCTTCGCACTAGGGTTTCTTTTCTGCCTAAAGTTGTGACACCTTTCCACCTAGGGCAATCTGACACCTTGCCCACCTTCTATGCTCCGCCACATCCTTCTAAGGAAGAGGAAAGTCTCCATCGTCTGGACCCAAAAAGAGCATTATCGTTCTACCTTGATCGCACTAAAGAGTTCCGGCTGGGTGACCAACTCTATGTGGGGTACATTGGAGCAAAGAAGGGACGTGCTGTACAGAAGACGACCATCTCAAGATGGGTTATCCTCTGTATTAAAATCTGTTACGCTCTGGCAAAGAAACAGCCTCCTGAAGGCCACAGAGTTCATTCCACCAGAGCTAAGGCAGACACCATGGCTCTCCAGTGAGGTGTCCCGGTATTTGTCATCTGCCAGGCAGTTACGTGGGCATCCCTGCACACGTATGCCAAGCATTATAGCCTGGACAATCAGGTCAGTGGGGAGGCCTCTATGGCCGTTCGGTCCTACATGTATTTTTGGTTTAAAACTTTTCCGCAGTCCCTCCTGGGATGGTATTGCTTGGGTATCTGTTCACAGGTAAGGAATCTGCGGCTAGATGTCTCTCTCAGATGGACAAGTTACTTACCTTCGGTAACGCCTTTTCTTATGATCTAGCCGCAGAGTCCTTACCGACCCACCCATCCGCCGGCACTGCGGCTCAGTTCCTCATGTCAGGGCAGTTCCCCTTCAGGGCCCTAGTTGTTTAAACACTAGGACACTGTCAGTTATCTTCATGGCTCCGTGGCTTCTAGTGTGGAAAGTCGTGGAAAGTACTGACGTCAAAGCACAGAAGTGGTGTCTATATAGACGATGCGGACGTCAGGACGACAAACTTGACGCCATATCACGTCACGAGGAGGCGACTGACGCCACCTACCGGCACGCATGGGTACTGCTAAGAAAAATCTTCTGGATTCAGCCAGACGCCTGGAAGTTCACAGGTAAGGAATCTGCAGCTAGATCATGTCTCTACCAGATAAGGCATTAGCAAAGGTAAGTGACTTGTCCATTTACACTCCAAAAAGGGGGGGGCTAATTCATATGCCCCTATCTCGATCCTACTGAGGTGGCAATGCTCCCATGTCATCCTCTCTCGGTCTGCAGGGTCGGGTCATTTACAGTTCTCATTGCTCCTGGTGACCTGCCATTCACTGCTGCTCACATTTCATGGGCTCCTGCCCGATCCACAAGGCAGCTATTCCCGGCAGCCCCTCAAGGCATATAGGATTGCAGCATAACTGCCACACAAGGCTTCGGCGCTTATCGCACAGCATTCTGTGTTGCCACTACGGTGTCGCGCAGGGTTCCACCTTTAGCGCACGTCAATCTTTTCACACAACTATCTTCATGGCAGCTCTCTCCTGGCATATGGGAGTCGCTAACTCAGTCTTGTACATGGGCAACGGCCCGGTCGGTGCAGCAGCAGTCTCCTCACACCTTGCACCGGGAGACCACTCCACAGGGCTCCACACTGGACCTTGCTCCATTCAACGCTCTCCTCTTCTTCACAGGGCACACTTCCTCTCGTCACACAGCCTGTCTGGCTGCTTGGCAGATAGCCATTTTGAGGGGTCTGAACCTCCCCTTCTTTGTTTTAACAAGTGTATTAATTGCGTTTTTGAAATACTTACAGCAGAGACATTAAGGTACAACAGGATTACCACATCATATTGATACATAGGCAATATTTCGCTACTGGACTACTTTTTTCTAGTAATGAAGATGCTCTATATGACCGCAGATTTCTAGGGGCGTTCCAGGGAAGCAGGAAGGGAGGGGGGCAGAAAGAGCCAGTGCCTCAAACTTGGACCACTGGTAACCCAGTAAGGAAGGGGATGAGGCCTCTTGGATTTCGTCCACCATTTGGGGACATGGGGGGGGGGGTGTTGTTAGGCAGGAGGCCCACTAGTAATTGGGGTGAGGTCAAGGATCCCCAGAGAGGAGAGACCATCTCCGTGCGGCTTGTAGAAGTAGCTCGGGCTCCATGGCTGTGGATCCATGGGAGTCTGAGGGGGCGTCAATTAGTTGGGAAATCGTCTTCCATCGTAGGTCTCTGGCCTGCTCGCGGTGCAAGGCTACTGCCTTGGTCCTCGGCCACTGGATAAAGGTACTCTGCTGTGTTGTGACAAGTGTTTTGGCTATTATGAGGGCCAGATCCAGGCACTGTGTCGCTGTTTTGTGTTTACATGATCGTGTGCAAATGCTCAGAGCTCCTGTCTCCTACGTTGATAGGCCTGTGATCCCTGTGACTCAATTCATGGTGAATTGCATAGAGTTCTAGTAACCTTGGAGTCTGGGCAGTCCCAAAGCACGTCTCAGGTCCGCCCCAGGGGTGTCACAGCTGGTATAACTGTCAGCAGCAATAGGGAATATGGGGGCCAAGTGTTCCGGGAATAGGTATGCCCTGTGTAAAATATAATATTGGATTAATTTCAACCTAGTATTTTGAGAGACCCTCAATGGGTATGCCAGGGCCTAATCCTATTCTTTATCATTGAGTGGCCTATCAATGTCCGTTTCCCAGGTGTCCCTCAGGGAATGCAGCAGTGTAGGAGGGTGTGCAATCAATGCTCTGTTGTCTCCATCTCCAATTTTTAAAGTCCCTTTCCAGACATCAAATGTGATCTATGGTCTGGGTCTTAGAAGTTTTATGTTGGGGGTTCTGCTTCTTTTGAAGTGCATACTTCACTCCTCCCTCTTGATAAGCCATCTGTCACAGTAAGAGAGATTCCGAAGTGGATAGCTCCCACAACAAAGGCCAAGGGAGTCACTAGAGTTCATACCTGGATTTCAGCCACAGTGATATGTGCATCAAAAGGTAAATTTCAGGCTCCCAGCTCCACTTTTTATAATTCCCTTATCAGCCCCATCTTCTTCTTGAGATGTGTCCAGGCCCCTTCCTTGTGATCTATCAGTGAATTAAAGAGCACCCTTTGCAGAGTGCAGAGGGAGCCTCACTCTCCCTCCTCCAGTGTGTCCCACCCAGATCACAGGAATGCAGCAATAGACAAATCTGCCTTGGGGGAATCCTTCAACTCCTCATATCTTCACCAGGTAAGCCTGGCCCTCCCAAATTAGAACCCAGGGTCCTCCATGTAATGTATCATTGCAGGCACACTCCCATTCAGTGCATGTATTACAGGCACACTTGCACTCAGGGTATGTACACAGCACACAACTGTCCAGCACTGTTACCTCCATGTATTGTGCTACCACAGGCACACATACACTCAGCACACACATTAATTCTGCAGGCACTGCTTAGTACTGTAGCCAGTGCTTAATTTGAGCCGGTGCTTTCCGGTGCTCAGCACGGCACTTAATTGGTTTCCGGTGCTCGGCACCAGCACCTAATTGTCAACACCATCCTTAGAACAGTCCACCACATGGTGGCGCTGCTCATCAAATTTAGAGATGAGCAGAACAACGGTAGTTTAGGACTACAATATACATTAAAAATTCTAATACCTGCCTCCCCAGGCATTCCTTTAGCTCTGGGGACCTGGATTAATCTGAACTGTCGTATTTACATGCGAGAGAGATGGTTAGTAGTTGTTTTGGCAGCGATGACAAGGGCGATGGGTGGTGCAAGCTGCAGTGGCCTCCCGGTCAGAGCCCTGGCACTTAATATTTTACAAATTAAGCACTGACTGTAGCCTTTCTGTACTGTGCCACTTGCAGGAACACCTACAGCCAGCGCACTCCTTCACCATGCATGCTCTGCACAACACTACACCCTTCATGTACTGTACTCCTCGCAAGTACACAAACACCCAGTGCATGCACTCACCATGCAAGCACTGCTCAGTACTTGTATTGTACCCTTCCCAGGCACACATACAACCAGTGCGGAGTCACCACTCATGCACTGCACAGCACTTTACGGCTGATGTAGGCAAAGGGTGAGTTAAGCACACAGCAGCAGAACTTAAAAATCGTTAGTGAGTCTGTAGGCCTCACTGCAGTGAGGCAGGTTAAAAAGGACCTGGTCACTCCTACTGATCACTACACGGTATGCGGCCACCAATGTGCTTGTGCTGCTTAACTCCTGGTGAAGGCAGTAACCTTCCCCCCACTATGAAGGTAGCGCTTTCCGCAATCCATGAGAAAGGCTTATGTCATGGCACACACGCATGATCTGTGTTTACCCATGACAACAAATGTTAACATTAGGGATCCAGACAACAGTACAGTTTGGCACTCAGGGCAGAGGTACATGTCCATTACCATGCAGAGGACTTTTCATTCCCAACAACCTGCATTGTAATCATTGTCTGAATCCATGCCGACAGGGAATAAAGGGTGTGCTATTGTCAATGTGGAGGCAAATCATGCAGTCGAAATGGAGCCTCAACGGAGACCAGAAACTACTTCGGTCAAGGTCGAGCCGGTGCCGACTCAACGTCTGAGAGGACACTTGGGGTCTCGTCTTCCGGCGTAGACATCTGTGTGCCGGAAGCTGACATGAATCATGGCGTCGGAGGTGACCCCTTTATGGGCTTGGTCCAGCTGGCAGCCCGGGAAAACCCACCAGCGGTTATCCAGGTAGAGCAACTCTCTGCTCCATGGGGCCCATAGGCACTCCAAAAGGAGTAAGCAAGGATCTGAGCTTGACCGTACTGAACTCTTCAATCTGCTTGGGAGAGGAAGCTGACCCTAGAAACTTTGGTCATGCTGGAACCAGTTGCGGGGGGCGAACAACTTTGGTAGCGAGATCGAAATATATCATGCCATCCCCGTTCCTTCTCACGAGAGTGTGAGTGGCGGGAAGGGGCTGAATTCTGCTTATATTTCTTGTGTTTTTCTTCAAATTACCCGAAGATTTGGATTGAGAGCAAGACTGACCCCTGGAATGACTCCAGTGACTTCTGGATCTCAATTGGGACCGGGAACAAACTTTTGACTTCAACTGGTCTTGTCGGAGGCTTTTGGTGCTTGGCGATGTAGAGTTTTGCTTTGCAGTCTCATATGGACTTCAGGTTCATCGACCCACAGGCACTACTTGCCTTAGAGTTGTGGTACGACCCCGGGCACCACAGACACATTTGGGGAGGATTTCTCACAGACATCTGTTTGCGGACAGTCCTTACAGGGCTTAAAACCTGTCATTTCTAGAGCAGAACGGATTTAGTGTGGTGCCACATGATGCCACATACTGGCACACTGAACCGTTTTCCAGATCCCGTCTGATTCCTGGGAAATATTCAAAAGGTGAGGCATCTGCAATTAGAAGTCTCTATCAGAAGTGGATTATCGGAGATCCATCCATAATTCTGTGCTTTTTCAAGTAATCCATCTATTTTTTTGTGTGCAAAATCCAATGCTAGATCATGAGCAAGAAGTAGATAGGTGGTGATATCTTGTACATGTTCTTTGACTTTTCTTGTATTCTCTGTGATCACTACTATAAGCACTCCACCTGTCCGTAATTGTAATTTTTTCCTTTTTTAGCCATTTTATCCTAGCATGTAGGTTTTTTTTCTCCAATAACTTCCGACAGTTTTCTTATTGGGAGCCAAACCCTCCAAGAATCTTTTAAACAAAATTTAAAAAATAACTTCAATGCCAGAGGATAGGGAGATGCAACTCCATCTCAAAAGGACTTAATATGTTGGAGAAATGGAGAAATGACATCTCTCACCAGTCATAATGTGCCCCTTCTGCAGACTGCTGTTAGACTTTGACATATCCAACACTATATTTTGTATTTGGTGCATTATAAATCCAATGTTCGTCAGGTGACGGTGTAAGAATATCAATGGTGCTTCTAAACATGTATGACTGTGTGCTGGGTCTGTCCCAGTGACTTGTGCCTTAATTCACTCTCTTTCTGTAGCTACTACGTACTACTTTCTTATTTGAATCATATGGAAATTAGTCCTCATACCCTCTCCTGTTTCATTTTTTTCAAAATAGTTTTCCTTCAATTTTTTAAAATTATTCCCATTGTTTTAAACATTATTTTTATTTTACATTTTTTTTGCAAAACCTTCCGTTACTAACTCTCCATTCAATAGGTTAGCATTCCAGTTATCCTGTGTGTAAGTGGGCCAAACCTCGCATTCAATAAGCAGCCATCATTGTATTCTGTAGTTCTCTGCGCACACGCCAGACCACCTCTAACAGTGACGGTGCGCTGGTGCATCTCAGAATGCCGCTCCAGGATTGTCTGGCATGTTTTTATCCGCCTCACCTTGTAGATCCTAATCCTGCTGGACATTTCGGAATTATGCGGTGCCTGATTTCGGAACTTATATTGCAATATCTTGCTCAATATTAAACATTCACTCTGGCTTTAGTGCGTCGTGGAACATTGACTGTTTGCCAAAAATGTGGTTTGGCCTAATGTGAGCATATATAGACCAGGTTGAACCATTGTTTCATGTTGCATTGAAGAATTGGTTCTGGCTTGAGTTTGTTGTGGGGGCAGTCTCTGGGGCAACAGTTTTAGGTAAAGTTGCATAAGAATATTTCAATCTCCGACTCCTCATACACTTGAATAGGTCTCGGTCTCACACACTGATGAGTTTGTAGCAGGAATAAAAGAACAAGTTACTTCATTGATGCTCTTCCTGGTGCATACTCTATTTAACTAAAGATCTCTCACCTTCTGAATATACCGATGGATCTAAAGACATTCTACAGCAATGTTCCTGTATGCAGGTAGGTGGCATCCTGCGGGTTTAGACAGGCTTCATACCACCCCTGAAATGAAGGAGCAGTGCCCCATATAAGTTCTACCCCCTGCACACTGATATCAGTTTCTTGTCTAATCCTTTTCCACACCCTCAGACGCAGAGCATAGAACAATTTCTGGTGACAATGTGCTGATCTGTAACCTTGAACCTATTTAAATATAAAAGGAGGCCACGCCAATAAATGAGTAGGTGAGAGGGCAGTGAGGAATCCGCAGTTAGAGAGAGAATCCATTATCGAAGTTAAGTAACTTGGTCTTTTGATGGATACTTCAAACTGCAAATCCCTCACCTTTTAAATAGATACCAAAGCAGTACCTCTCAAAGGGGGACGGTCTGTCGAGTGGACTCAAATCAAAAAATCCTGCAGAACCGACCAGGTTAAAAGTCCTTCCTGCTGGACCCTACTGTCAAGGCAGCAGTGCTTCCTCAACATATGCAATGAACTCAGCGTCACAGCCCGGCAGATATGCAAGGCAGGTACCCCTCGCACCAACGCCATTGTAGCAGCCTTGGCCCTGATAGAATGGGCCCGTAGACCCTCAAAGGGGTGTTTGTTAGCAGATCTTGATGCAGAGAACTATCCACCTCAACAGTGTCCTCTTCTTTACAGCCTTCCCTTTCTTCATTCCAGAAAACCCCACAAGTTGATCGTCCCCCCAATGGGCTGTCATACGACTGATATCAACTCAAAGCCCTTTTAAGGTTCAAATGATGCGATTGAGCCTCTCCTCGTCTTTTGAGAGGTGCAGGGGAGCAAAGAACATTAGTAGAGTTATTGATTGCTCAATCTGGAAGGGAGTCAAAACCTTCTGTAAGAAGGCTTCCTGTGTCCTTAGCACCAATTTGTCAAGGAAAGTGGGGGTGTAGGGCGTTTCCACTGAACTGTAGTTCACGAGCTGATGAAATTGCAATGACGGTTTCAGGGTCAAGAGTTACGCTAGTAACTATGCATAGGCTCAAAGGAAGTAGGAAGATTAACTGTTTGAATGAGGCTCTGAAGTTAACGGTTCAATGGCTCGCCAGCAACCAGCTCAAGCTGAATGCACAAAAAACAGAGTTCCTTCTCATCTCCCCCCCTAAAAACACTACTGACATCCTGGAATGGACCAACTCGATCACAGCACTTAATTGCACACCAACCATAGTGGAATCTGCCAAATCTCTCGGCATAACCCTGGACAGCCAATTGATTATGCGTGACCACATCAACTCGATGGCCAAAACTGCCAGGTTCCACCTGAGCTTTTGAGACAACTAAAACCCTTCCTTGAAGCTGCAGACCTAAAAAACGCAGTCCAGGCGTTAGTTATCTCCAGGATTGAATACGGCTGCTCAACCCTATCAGGCCTACCCAAGATCTCCACTGCCCCCCTGAAAGCCTGCCTCAACGCCGCAGCAAGACTCTTACCAGGCGCAAAAAAATTTGACCACATCTCCCCGCATCTGAAGGCGTTGAACTGGCTCCCCTTTGAAGCCAGAATCCAGCTCAAACTGGCTTGTATCACGCACAAAGCACTATACACAAATTCCCCTGCATATCTCGCCAAGAAACTCCTGGTATCCGGGGGAATCAGAAACTCTCGGTCCGCCAGAGACCTTGTGCTCCAGCCACCCCGCTTCCATAAGGATAAAACATATAACCGTGCCATCTCTGGGGCGCACCCAGAACATGGAACTCGCTGCCGTCCTCCATCAGAAGAATCCCTTCTCTG
Organism: Calotriton arnoldi; assembly: GCA_963921515.1. Lineage (NCBI taxonomy): Eukaryota > Metazoa > Chordata > Amphibia > Caudata > Salamandridae > Calotriton > Calotriton arnoldi. Next base: position 1,282,140 of record CAWUFW010003367.1, read on the forward strand.
TCAACCTTCAAGAAGGAAGCTAAAACATTCCTAATGAGCAAATTCCTCCCTTAATTTTCTTTCACCGTGCACTCTGCTCCACGGCAGTGCTCTGGTTATTCTGAAATATCTCTCGTCTGCTTGGTTGCTCCTATTCTCTGTACTGATTCATTATTCCTGCATATGTAATTGTGGACTCTCTCTGCATATCGCTGACGCTTCACCCCGCATATTTAATTGCTGGCTTTCATTGCATTTTGCTGACTTGTTGCCCCCCTGATTATTGTATATACCCTGATTATGTTCTAATGTAGTCACTTCCCTCCATCCCTATCCGTGTTTTTGCTTTTTTGCCTGTGTCAAACCTGTATGCAACGTGTTTTCCCTGTAAAGCGCTCTGATACCCTAACAGGTCACGTTCGTGCTCTATAAAACTTTAAATAAAATATAAAATAAAAGTACACATAAGAAATGTCAAGACCACGTTAAGATCCCATTGGGGTAGCACCAATGAATTGGGAGGGAACACGTCTGTCAAACCTTTATTGAATTGCATCACAACTGGTGATTTAAACAAAGTCGACTGACCCTCCCCTATTGCTGAGATAGGGGGCCTCCCAAAGGGGACAGATACTTATTCTCAAGGTCCAAGGTACCACGTTATTCTGACCGGGGCCCGGGGCAATGAGGATGGCTTGGACCCGGTCCTTCTTGAGATTTTTCAGAACTCTAGGCGTGGAAGAAAGGCGTGCACTTGCCAAGTGAATGGCCCAGGGCACCAGCAAGTTGATGTAGACTTCAGCTGGAGCCACTGAAGACCAGAGGCCTCTGATCTCCTCAATAGATTAACCCCTAAGCCCAGCAGTTGACAGTGACGCATCAGTCAACATGGTAAACTCTGCGTGGGGAAGGCAGAGCGGTCAGCCGCAGAACAAATTGGGATAAGTTAGCCACCAGCCCAGATCCTGGGCAGTATCCTGGGTGATTTGGAGAGGCTATCCCTGGGATTTAGGATTCCATTGCAGGGCCCGCAGGTGCAACCTGGTTTAGCTGATGAAGTGATGCATGAGGCCAAGAGACCAAGAAGCCCCAGAGCAATTCTCATGGCGATCCAGGACTGAACCCAAGCACTGGATCATAGCCAGAATATCCCAGACTTGCTGGAGTGAAGGAAAGGCAATGAACCTCAGCAGATCCAGAATCGACCCAAATAATGGAAGCCTCTGTGAGGGGATACAATGGGAATTCAGTTAATTTAGGTGGAAAACAACAATTTTAAAGTTCTGATGTAATCTGGAAGTGGTCTATGATGGTGATCTAATACTAACTGCAGCAAGCCTACCTTTGGCAGCAAGTCATCAAGGTAAAGAAATACAGGAACTCCTGACTTCCAAAGATGGGCAGTGACCACTGCCATCACTTTTGTGAACACTTGAGGGCGTGAGCTGAGGCCGAATGCAATCACAGCAAATTAAATGTGTTCCTGGACCACCATGAACTACAAGTAATGCCTGTGGGATTCTACGACGGGTATATGAAAGGGACACCATCAAGACGCTTGGGTCCACAGCAGATAGGCTCTGAGTCAATGTAAATGTTTTGAATTTTTTCTTCAATGGGAAGGTATTTAGAGGCTGATGGTCCAGACAGTTTATTTGGAACAAGGAAGTAACATGAATAAAAGACCTCACCACTCTCCTGAGTCTGAACTAATTCGAGGGCACCCATGGAGAGTAAAAGTTGTACCTCCTACAGTAGGATGTACAGATGTTCCTCTGACATTCATTCTAGTGCAAGACAAAAGTGGGGTGGAGGAAAAAAATAAAAGGCATGGAGCAGTCCCTCTGAAAGGTCTGTAAGGCATGATGGATTGCCAACCTGGAAGGAAATATCGAATCCTGCCTCCCACAGGTTGGACGTGACCCACTGCGTACAAACTAAAGCAACTTAGTAGCTGTAGCAGTGTGGGATGAGGCGTTGTAAGACTGGTGCCCCTATTGTCCCGTGCGGTGTCTGCCCATGCCATATCAGTGACCCCAAAAAGCTGAGCGGAATGCTACAACACTGGCCAGGTCGGGCGAAGGGTGGACTCCGGATGCACCCACTGTTGTACACCTGATGTGGAATTTATCCATAGTGCATGGCTGGGCCCACCAATAACTAATTACTGTCAAGGCACTATCCGAAATGATTGGTCTGACAGTGACACTATCTCCCAAACTGACCCTTATGGGATGCACAATCAATATACCAGGTGCGGTACGCATATATATAAGTCTCTAGCGCTACTGATCGCAAAGAGGAGGGTTGCTTGCAACTGGGGGAAGAAAAGCACACCTGCGGTGGCAATGTGGCTCCACAACCTCTCAAATTGCAAAGAACAACTGGACACTTATTACCCCATGCTCCCACTTATGAGCAGAGAAATATGGGATACCCTGCTAAAGCACCTACTCACACAAGACGATCCTGAGCCTGCCGAGTGATCCAATAATGAGCAGGTGCAGGGTCCAGACTGAACATTAATGCTATAACTCCAACTATGGAGGCGACCGGACAATCCATCTGCGCCGGATCTACACTATTGCAGACTGTGTTGTTGTGCGCATGTCCTATGGTATTTGGTGATTTTCGGTGGTGCCGGTCTGATTGCCCAATAATAAGGTTTCCAATATTGATGTTGTCTCTGCTTAGCTCATCTGATCAACTGATTATATTCTCTATTGAGTATATTCTCTATTATAGTGCAATGCACTGACCTGGGGCATGTTTAATGTACTGTTATCTTATCTGTTGAAATCAATCAATGAATAAATAAATAAAAAAAAGGGAGAGGAGTAGGCCTAATGGCTAGGGCGGTCAACCTCGGAGCTGGGGAACCAGGTTCGAGTCTCGGCAGGGACGCACAACATCCTGTGATTCTGGGCAAATCACTTAATTTCCCCGTGCCTAACAAAAATGAATGTGTCCTCATGTAACGCAACTGGTGCTCGTGTAAAGCGTTCTGATACCCGAATAGGGTCAAGTTCGCGCTATATAAAAGTCCGTAAAAAAAACAAAAAACACTGGCTAGGAAGGCTGCCACTGTCTATAGGTTTCTCCACTGGAATACTTGCTAAATGTGTGTAACTGATGGAGTGGGAAGGTTTCACAAGAATGAACAGCACCAAGAAGCAAGCTGTGGCTCTACTGTCTATAAACCTTTCCAGCATGGAGGCAGTCTTCTCTAAAAAGAGTCTAGACGCAAGGAAGAGCATGTCCATCAGCAATGCTTGCAGAAAACCCAGTCACCTCATCCAGTAGTATCTTCACGGCACTAGTGCCAACTGCTCTGCCAATGCCGCCCGTTGTGCTGAAGCATGCGTGAATAACCTATTTCACCATATCCTACTCATCAAGGGTTATCTGAGCAAGCAATGCCCAAGGTCTTCTGGAACCACTAGCAAGATCTTGCTGGCCCTGCACCATAAAGGCATGCATATATCGGCCTAACAGGCAGACTTTGTTTATGGCCTGCAGTGCCAAGCTAGCAGAAAAAAACATATATTTGCCAAAAGCATCATTCTGTTTGGATTCTCTATGCAAGGGATTGGTTGGAGGTAAGTTAGGATTCACCTTACTGGTTGATGTCTGCACAAGAAGACTTTCTAGGGTCAGGTGTGTGGTGCAGGGGCTGGGCACTGGCATGTATCGCCTGATTACTTGCTGACTAACGAGTGGACAAGAACCACACAGCCATCAAGGTATCCGTGAGGGCATCATTGAATGGCAGTAAGGGCTAAGAGGTCACCAACTCATTTTGGAGAAAGTCAATGAGAACCTTAGTCGCAGTCTTAGAGTGCAACTGTAATTCTAGTCCTTCAGCAGTCCTCTGAACCACCACCACAAACAAGACATGTTCTTCCATTGGTGGCCCAGGTGGCAAGTAAATCTCTCTTTCAAGGGAGGTGTCAAACCATCTAGCATTTTTAAGTCAAGGTGTAAGGCATCACAGGTTTAAAGAGGAGGAAGTAAGCCATTCCACTCCCCGTCATCATCAGTATCCTTGGGTGCTCCCTGTTATGCAACTGGATCAGAATCAGAGCCAAAAAGACAATAGACACTCTGCTGATAGCTGGTTCAGTAGAGGTGTCCGGTTAGAATCAGGCTGCATAACAACTGGCTGTACTTTAGTTATTATGAAGCAAGATATTGGATGAACTCAGGACGTCGTCTGTTCAGGGTCTGACATGGGCATGGGCACTAGATCATCAATCGTCGCAAGGCGAAAACCAGAAAGACAGAGTTAGGGAAATACACGGGAGCTGTAACCGGATTGGAAAACTCCGCCGCTCCATGGGGCCTGAAGGCACGCCAGAGGGAGCCGGATGGGCGCTAATCATTTGTAACATGGCCTCACTGAAAGTCTATCTGCTGCAGGATTGATGAGGGCCCCGAAAAATCTCTGTGCATCAGAACCAGTGGAGGTATCAGTTCTTTAGCCGGAGACCTCGAGAGAGTACAGCTTAGATCTTGATGCCCCCACGCCTTTTGTTTGGAATCAGAGTGGCAGGATGGGGTCGAGTTCAACTTAACTTTCTTGTGCTTGCATTTGGACTTCGACTTACATGAATATTTTGAGTGGGAAGTAGAGTGGTTGCAAGAACGTCCTTGTGACTGGGAGAAGATCTCGAATCACCTACTGGTGCATTAGGACACATTGGTCACAAAACTTGGAGGAGTGACCGGAGCCCAGACGCTAAATGCCCATCAATGTGGAGATCTGGGACCAACATCTGCTTGCGGCAGTCAGTGATGGCAAGCATAAAACCTGTGTTTTTGGGGCAAACGTTCCTTAGCAACGAAATCTCAAAACCATTGGCAGACTGAAAAAGTTGGGAGCGGAACTCCAGATCCGTGTCAGGAGGCATGGAAAGAAAAGAACGGGTGCAGCTCTGTCATTGCCCATATGGGAGCAGCATGGAGCCACATGACTCCATCTGCTAGCACGCGGGAGTACTGCGGAAAAAATTCCCCAGATCCAGTTTGGCCCTTAGAGGATATTCAAAAGGTAAGGAATCTGCGGTTAGAAATATCCATCAGAAGAGCACTTTTGTAATGATTTTTCTTCACACCCAGTCAGGGAGTTATTAAAGTTGTTAACTACAAGTTTCTCCTTTTGCTTCTCAGATTTCTTGCCTTTCCCAATCTGGTGTCTACTATATTTTTTCTAAAGGAGGTTGTATTTATCTAGTTACTCTTCAATAGCTTTAGCGACCACTGTTTGACATATTATGGAATAACATTTTTTAATCTAACTGTTTTGTGAACGAGTGAATGTAATTATGATTAAGCGATAGTCCAAAAGTTACTTATTCAGAAGATTTTGAGAAGTACTCAGTAAACAGAGAGGGGTACATGCTTTATTCACAATATTCAACAGCCTTATTTGTAAGTGCTACGTTACAGATATTCGAGAAACATAAATGGCAGATACATAAAGAGTAGAAAGCCAATATCAGAGTATAGGGAAGGTGTACAGAGGAGTAGTTCGAGGGAGGACTGCAGACACAAGCAGATCAACTCTTTCAGTCGGTCACATGGTTTTTCTCTCATGATGTAATTTTTGATCTTGGTTCTCTGAATTGGTCTATATCATTTGGGCTACAGATACTTATCCTCCTGGGCAGAGTTTCTCTTTGCACTGGTCTTCCACACAGACACCACACTTCCTGGCATTGGCTCAGTCTCTCATGGTGATACTGCTGCTCCCTTCCACACCAGGCAGTCCTCTTAAGCAGGAGGAGAAGCTTCGGCCTTCACGTTCTAGTCTCAGATTAGACCCAGGCTCAGGAGATGCAGCAACAAGATGTATGCTATCTAGTATGTAATACTTTGAGCTTCCAAAGTCAAATATAAGTACATGCTACTGGCTGCAGACATCTAGCACTAATTGGAAACTGGAGGGAATTGGTCAGGTGTCAGGGCTCAATGACATACTGTAAAATCTTGAAATATTGATTCCACGCAGTAAGCATCTCCACAGGTTTCTCCAAACGCATTGTAACCTTCAGCTGGTGTATGGTGGGTTGACAGGACGATAGCTGCAAATGGGCACTGGGGTACATATTGGTAGGCAACAGGGCAGAATCTGCAGGAGTCAGCTGTTACATGAATGAATGAGGCCAAACAGTACACAGACAGCCAAATCGGTTTCGTCCAGGTGAAGTTGATGGAAAGATATCTGATTCAATTTAGGCTGCATCACTGGAAGCAAACACTGCCAAAATTACTAAGTGGCCTCAAGGGCAGAGGCTGTTCCGAGGATGGGAAAGCCAATGGTGTCAACCTTAACGCAGACCACTTCAGTTTTGTGTTCCATGCTGTGCCTCTTGAAAACACTTCACAATCAACACATTCTCAATGCATATCATGTGGCGCACACACTCAGGGAAGTAAAGGAAACCTTTCATGGGGGAATTAATATAGTTAAACAAGGGGACTCATTACGCATCTCTTCCAGAGGCAAAAGCCTGTGTCTCTCCTTAGCAAATTAGTTCCCACTGTCACTTTCCAAAGAGCCTAGAGAGGAGTCAGAAACCACCTGTTCTACTAAGATAAAGGGTGAACTTTGGGTGTACTCACAAACCAGCAATGTGGTGCTCTGCTGGTGGGGAGAAAATGCAACAGGGTGCTCTGCGAAACCTCTAGGGTAATAAATCTACCCAGAAAAGCAAGTTGTGAAAAAGGTAAGATGGTACAGCTGCCCAAACAGTGCAAATGATATTGTCTCCAACACTTCCCTCCTGCTTGTTGATTTAGGAGTAACCATGGGACCGAGACTGCACTACTATCAGCTGTCAACAACATCCTCACCATGGTTGATGCTGGGCAGCCTGCCGTGCTGGTCCTGTTGGACCCATCTGCGGCCTTCGATACCATCTCTCCTATCAGGATGATTGACCGCCTACAGGAAATTGGGGTCACAGACCTAGCTTTGAAGCTTCTATCATCCTTCCTGACGGATAGGTCACAGACAGTGGTGGTGGACCAATTCTACTCTGAACCCCATAGCCACCTTGTGTGGGTTCCGCAAGGCTCATCCCGAGCCCTACCTTGTTTAATATATATGTCTCCCCTCTGCCCTAACTGATTAGATCTTTTGGGTTGCAGGCATTATCCTATGCTGATGACAAACAAATAATCGTGTCTATCACAAAGGATATAGAGGCCTCCGCCGCTAATTTTAACAAATGCATGCAGGCTGTGGCCAAATGGATGGTAACTAATTACCTCCGACTGAATGGGGACAAAACCTCGGTTTTGATCTTTGGTAGTCAACAATCTATTTGGACCCATTCTTGGTGGCCAGTAACGCTTGGGCAATGTCCCAGCCCTGCTGACTCTGCAAAGAATCATGGAGTCCTAGTTGACAACAATCTGTCCTTAAATGCTCAGGTCAATAAGACAGTATCATCCTATTTTTGGGTTATTAAGACCCTTAGGAAGGTATTTCCGTTTCTCTCTCTCTCTGTGCTTAAACAAGTGGCTGTGGCATTGATTATGTCCAGGGTGGATCATTGTAATGCGCTCTACCTGGACATTAGTAAGACAGCCATTGATAGGTTGCAGTTTGTCCAGAATGCTACAGCAAGACTCATTTTAGATCTTTCAAAATATCATTCAGTCTCTGCTGCTATTCGGAAACTGCACTGGCTCCCGGCTGCCAAACAAATTGTGTTTAAGGCCTTATGCATTGTTCATAAGGCACTTCACAACTCAGGCCCTGTGCGAATTAAGCATCTCTTCCAAAGGTATGTTACCACTAGACAGTTGCGTTCTGCTGGCAAAAACCTGTTGGTTATTCCTAGTTTTCACAGGTCAAGATGGGGAGGGAGAGCCTTTGCTGTAGCGGCATCTAAGCTTTGGAACACTCTCCCTCAATCCATCTCTTGCCTGGAAGCCCACCTTTCTTTCCGCAAGTCCTTGAAGACCTGGCTTTTTGCCTTGTAAGGGTTTTTTAGTACAGGGATGATGCTCTCGCCCCATGCTAGACTAACCGCTTCAGAGCCTTGACGCCCTAAGGCATTTGTTTGCGCTTTATAAAGTTTTTAAATTCGATAATGACCTCTCATGCCATGTCTCCTCCTCATGCTTCTGGAAGCTGAAAGCTCTGAGAAAATTCCTCCACTTCCTTCCAATGGACTGCAGGAAGACAGTGGTCCACGCATTGGTCACGTCCCGACTTGACTATTTGAATAGTTTCTATCTAGGACTACCTGCCTATCTGGTCCACAGGCTGCAAATAATACAAAACGCTGCGGCCAGATTAATTAGGAATGTGACGTTCCGTCATCACATCTCCCGGCACTTGCGGAGCCTCCATTGGTTGCCCGTCAATAGGAGGATCGAGTTCAAGGCGCTCACTCTGGCCTACAGAGCCACCAGAGAGCAGAGCCTGGGTTATCTGAGGTATAGATTACAAAGCTACCATCAAGTCCGGGTCCTGAGATCAAACCACCTGAAACTGCTCAGGGTTCCTCGTTTCCTTAAGGCCAGGATAGGCGGCAGAGCATTTTCGGTGAGAGCTGCAAAACTCTGGAATGCTATGCCCCTCCACCTCCGCATGACAGAGCCAGAACTGGCCTTCAGGAGAGCACTGAAAACTTGGCTTTCTAACCTTCCGTAGTTCCTCCTCTTGTTTTTTTCCTCGCTGTGAATCTGCAACCTAGCGCCGGGACACCTCTGCTGGCAGGTAGCCATGCGCTTTACAAACTTCATTATTATTATAAGTTGTCCAATCAATCTTGTCCACAACCACCAACTGCATCAAAATCATGCCTCTCACTGATCTTCTTTCTGATGTTGATCCACATGCTGTAGCTAAATAAGACTAAACGTACCCTCTTTTAGTGGCGGGGATAGCCTCCTTTGTTAAGGAGCTATGTTGATTTATGTCATGTGCTCAATCTGCTACTTCTCCATTTACTCCCAGAGTACTCTTTGGCAAATCTATGAAACTACTTGCGCCTGTGTTTCGACTATGACCTGGATGTGCCACTCGCTTGAGCGAGTAATGTACATCAAGACACATGGAAGCGCTGATGCATAAAGATGCTTTAAAAACATTCACTTTTCTATAGCTTTCAGTGAGCAGAATAAAGGAATGCTTACGTTTTTCGATAATTTAATGATAGTTTATGCCACAATATATCAACATACATACTTATATGATTTACAAAAATAGAAACTGCATTAGAAATATTCCAGCTCCCTCTATTATTTTGTACCCTTAAAACACCTTCCATATAATGGAAAACTAAATTCATTCCCCTCTTAATTTTTCTGCGGAAAAGTGTTTTTTAACAAGGTGGAAATCCGCTGCAATAAAAAATCAACAGGAAACACTATCGCAACAGTTGATTAATCTTCTAACTGCAAAAAAATTTTTTTAATAATAATTCGAGCATTATATTTCCAAAACCTAATTTATTCGGTAGTGGCTTGTTCTCTTGCCAAGATGGCAAGCTCTGACAGGGCCTGGAAGCTTTGGATGTCGGCCGTTTTCAATCCCATCTTCTGTACCTAAAAAAGTGAACAAAACATTTTACATGACATTGTGCTTAAACAGTTTGTCTCTGTACACTGCACAAACACTTTATCTCCCTTGCATCTACTTTAGGTGTGGAAATGTGCTTCATTTTGATGTTTTGTTGACACAATTAAACAGTCAACGTATATTGTGGGAGGACACTCCACAGCACTAAAAACACTTACAATGCGTTTGCGAACCATACACGCGTTCATATCTAACCATTAATAAACTAGGACAGTGTGGAAACTGCAGCATCGCGTTGATGTTATGTATTAATAAAAAATTTTTCCCACATCTCAGAATTTTCGAAATTCTTAAAGCAAACAGAAATTATGAAGATGGGTCTACACCTGTTAAGTAAAATAAACTTATATTCTGTCTCAGAGACGCCATAAATGTACCAGATACGCTGACACACAACTTCTTCGGTGCAAAAGTCAAACTAACAAGTGGCAAGAATTGTCATTTTGAAGCGAATAACATGCATTAAAAGACGCCAGACAGCATCAGGGAGGCCGAGATAGGCAGTAAAATTACCTGTAGGATTTATTTTGTCATCTACGTTCTGTGGTGTCCTTGTGGTCTGTGATACATTAGCGACATAACCTATAGTCCATAAAATTGTTTTGAATATACAGGAGCTTCAAAAATACGTCCAGATGCTTTTCCGCATCGTATTGGAAAAACGCAAAGTGATGTCACCCATGATAAGGTGTCCTGATGCAGCTTTTCTGAAAGCCATTTGTGAGGTTGGCAGGCAGTTTTGTCTAATCAGAAAGGAAATTAAGTACTTGGCTAAATGAACAATATGGGTTTAAAAGTAGACTTTTAAACATATATTGTTTATTTAGTCACGTACAGTATTTCTTTCACACATGCATAAGTGGGCTATGGGTGGGCATTCTTAAGCTATTGACTTGTTTGGTAGAGACCCTTTTAGGTTTTGAGTTCTTCGGTTATCAATCACTTTTTGCAATCTGTCCACTATAATTAATAGATACATTTGCTGCAGTTCTTTCTACCTTAAAATGTCGATGGGATAAAAAGTAGTTCCTTTTTTGCTTTCTGGAGCATGATTTATTTTATTGTTTTGTATGTGATGCACGCACTGAGCATGCTGCATTCTTATGCACTGGGGGAAAAGGACACCAGCAGCAGGAGCCACTGTGAAAAGGCATAAAATTGTAGTTGGCAGACGTCTTCTCAAACCCAATACCACCTACTGCCAACTGAACAGAGAGAGCAGAGAGGGCTCAGCGCTGCTCAAGCTTCGCTGGCCCCACTAGAGATCTGGGCGAGTCAGGTGACACACACACAGGGAAACCAGCTAAGGGTGCTGCTGGGAACAGATCCACTTGTCCTAAGTGGGATCAATTTCCTAAGCTTGCTGCCAGTGTATCCGGATGTCATCGTACTTGAGAAACCTAGAGTAGCAGTCATCCCCTTAGAATATGATAGTGAGCCATGTTGCGAAAATATTTCTTGCCTTGCATGCGAACACCAACATTCAACAAAATCTTGCCTCTATTTCCTTTATTCCACCTGCAGGAATCATATAATTGAGTAGCCATTATTGTGGAGGCCTGAAGCTTCTAGAACTTGTGCAAGTCAGGGTGTACATGTCAGCTTCAGTTGACACCCATTCTGGCTGACTGGAATGCGGATTTGAGGATCTATGAACTTTAGGAGTTGGACATCACACGACGAGGGCTTTTCCTTCACCCTATTCTGAAAGTAATGTGCTGGACCGACTTTGGACTACCACTGCATGATGTTAACTTTGATGAGAACACTCGGTATCTCTGATGAACTCATATATTAGGGCAGGGTGGTCAGACAGACATTGGCCTCACAGAGTAAAAGATGGTAAAGCAGTGTAAAACATTTTCACGTAAGCAATCTGTAAAGCACATTGTGTCAGTGTAGATGGTACAGAACTGTGACATGGTAGGTGTTGAACCAATGAGATGGAGCTGTAAGATGGCAGAGGCCAAAGCTTTGTCCCCTCAGCTATCTCAGGACACAGACCCATGGTTATTACTATTTCACCAATCTAACAGCCTACTAGAGACTGAATGCTGAGTTAGCTTCACCAGTCCCAGAACTTTTGCTACTACTGGTGGAATTAACGGGTAGGAGAGAGTAGCCCTTGTGAGGGGGTCATTGCACAGCTATCCTTAAAGCGCTCCAGTCCGCTTTCCCTCCAAACAGCCTACAGCCGTCAAATCACATCTATCAAGGATGCCAGAACATTTCTGGATAATTCTGTGGCATGAATCTAGGCATGGTGTAGAATAACATTGGTGCCCATTGCAGTCCGCGGTGTCCAGACGGCCCACAAGATAAATGTGGTTGCATCTTGACTATTATGCAACATTTATGCAAAAGTGTCCTCAGGAACAGTGGACAAGGTCTTGCATGCCATGTCCCAGAGAACGTGTGTAACGGGCCATAGGACACAAAGCATTCAAAGGTTTAAGGTCCAAACTGGTGGAGCAGAAAACCACTCTTGCCAATGGAATCAATTATTTTATACGAGCAGTAGAAAAGGTGTTTGGATTCACCTTACTTGTGGATGCCTGAACAACCAGGCTCTTCGGTGTCCAGTATTGCATCAAGAAGGCTGGATCACCAGGGACTGGCTTACAGTGTTGAGCCTCTAAATAACTCACTAGTGGCACTGAGCAAGGTTTGGCCTAGGGCATCACGAGTGCCAATGTCAGACCCTCACTGAAAGTCTGCAAAGGCTCCGAAGTGGAAGGGACAGGCCGCATCATTTCAGTAAGCAAATACACCTTAGTTTCTACAGTTAGCAACTGTAACTCCAAGATCTCCGGACCCCTGGAATGACCACTGTAGAAGAGACACTGTGCTCGCTTTTGGGGCCCAAGTGAGAGTCCAGCTGCATTTTGAAGGGCAAGGTACATCTGTATAATTTGGGGGAAGCAAACGGACTGCCTCCTCGTCATTCTTGTTGTGGGGGGAACATGTTCAAGACCCTAGATTGCATCAGAGTTAGATCTGAAAATTATCTTTAGCGTTCGATAATACTGGCTTTGAGCAAAAGGCAGCACTGTGAAGTCTTCCCAGGTCATAGGTTGTGTTTGGCGATCTCAAAGCGTGACATAGACCGAGACCTAGCTCAATTCAGCTCCAGATCCGACACTGGAGATGAGACTGGATTCATAACAGGCAACTCTTGAGATAAGGCAAGCCCTTGGTCCAAACTCCCCCTGGAGAAATGGACTCGAGAACTGGAAAGGACCCGACCTATATCGGATCCATGTCCAGTTATAGCTTGTGAGGACTTCTCCAGCTGGATAAAAGACTCACTGGATGCGGTCCTTCCAAAAACTAGGATAAAAAAGACCAATGGCCCCTATAAGTCCCCCTGGTTCTCTTCTGAGCTGCGTATTCTAAAACAGCACTGTAAGGTCAAGGAAAGGCATTGGAGTAAAGATTTCTCAGATAGCAAGAAACTGGAATACAAGGCAGCTATTAGTGCTTATAAAGCAGAAATAAAAAAAGCCCAAGCTACCTTCTATGAGGGTAGGATCTTATCAGCCGCCAACTCTCCCAGAGAAACTTTTAGTATCATAAAAAAACTACTTAAAGCCCCTGTCCCACGAATAGTACCCGACATCTCTGATCAACGTTGTAATAAATTGGCAGAATATTTTACCACTAAGGTTCAGAACATCCTCAAATCCCTTCCGTATAAGTCAGACATAGGTGAGATCTCCCAAAACCAGATGGATTCCGACTCACGCCTTTCAGAACACACATTAGAGGCGTTTCCCCCCCCCCCTTTCGCAAGATTCCCTCCTCACTCTGCTTTCCACGATAAAGAGCGGATCACCTAGAGACCCCGCTCCGATTAACATTTTGAAACAGGTAGCTCCGATAATAGCCCCTAATCTGACTGATCTGATTAACGCGTCTTTGTCCACAGGAACAATGCCTATTTCCTGGAAAGGGGCCATGGTGAAAGCCCTGTTAAAGAAACCAAATTTGGACACGGCAGATCTGGGCAACTATCGCCCCATATCTCTCTTGCCAGGAATAGGTAAGATGGCAGAGAAACATGTAAATCAAAATCTCTCAGGTTTTCTCGAAACCTACAACCTGCTCCATTCTTCACAAACAGGTTTCCGCCCACGTCAGAGTACCGAGACGGCCTTGCTAGCCGTGGTGGAGGAAAGCAGGAACATTTTAGACTCAGGAGGTTCGACTGCCATTATACTCCTCGACCTGAGTGCAGCATTTGATACGGTGAACCATAGGATCTTGGCTCACCGGCTCAGGAAGATAGGAGTAACAGGCATGGCGCTTCAATGGCTGTGTTCTTTTCTGGAGGGAAGGTCCTTTCCGGTATTTGAGGAGAGCTTTGCATCCAAATCTACCCTACTACTGAGTGGAGTCCCTCAGGGCTCCTCGCTCAGTCCGACCCTTTTTAATGTATATATGGCGCCACTGGCATCTGTTGTAGCTCCCTATGGAATTCACATGGTGACCTACGCCGATGATACACAACTGGTGGTGGCGTTAAATCAAGCTGATCATAGTACTAACAGCCTCTACCCCTGCCTAGAGGACATCTCGAGCTGGATGGACGCGTCCCAGCTCAAGCTCAATGGTGGGAAAACTGAGCTCATGATACTGGGTAACCCCCTCAATTACAAATCCAGCTCTATGTGGCCAGTGGGCATGGGTCCCCCCCCGATCCCCAAATCAGAAATCAAGAGCCTAGGCATCTGGCTGGATCAGGACCTGAGCTTTAGAGTACAGGCTAGGAAGACGGCAGCCACTTGCTATGGCTTGCTCAGAATGGCCCGTATAGTCTTCCCGCTCCTCCCCTTCCAAGCCAAAAAAGTATTGGTTCAATCTCTTATTCTGTCCAGACTGGACTATGGCAATGCACTGTACCTGGGTGCCCCCACTACAGTAGTCTCTAAACTTCAGTCTGTGCAAAACAGCGCGGCCAGGCTTCTTATGGGAGTCCCCAATCGACAATCGGCGAAACCAGCGATTGTCTCTCTTCATTGGCTTCCAGTCCAGGAACGTATTAGATTCAAGGCACTTTGCCTAGCTCAGAAATCCATGCAGGGGATCGGCCCCCCCATTAACTCTGCCATGATCCGTCCCTATAAAGCCAACAGGAAACTTCGATCAGATGATCTTCATCTAGCCGTGGTTCCTAAGATTAAGAAGGCTAGGAGTGGTGGGCGCCTGTTCTCCTTTAATGCCTCTAAACTCTGGAATTCTCTTCCACTTTCTCTTCGTAAGGTGTCCAATCACGCTGCCTTCCGCAAACAATTGAAAACTTTTTTGTTTCCCTAGCTCTTTGCAGTTTCTCCGCCTTCCTCTTGTGTCCAGTCCTAGCGCTGGGATGCCTCCGGGTAGCCATGCGCTCTATAAATGTGTTTTCATTTCATTTCATTCACTAGAAAAACCACAAAATACGTTGCCTGTGGCAAAGGTGAACAGGCTTTGCCTGCAACCAGAGGGGACCAAGCAAAGGCTGATTGGGGTTAGCTGGCGTTTGAGAAGGACCCCGCCAATGGAAGGCACACCAGAGGTACCTGAAACTGTTCAGAATAGTCGCAGTTTTGCCTCCTTAAAGGAATCAATCCACTGCACAGTCCAAATCGGTTCAGAATCTAATGATGCTGGCAGAGTCAGGTCTTTAAAAGGCCAACTGCTCAACTACTCCCTGGAATAGATGCATCAGGAAAGAGTGGAATTCCACTTGAACATCTTGTGTCTACGCAGTGACTTGTGTTTCGATTTTAGCTGGGACCTATCTGAGAACGGGGGCCAGGTCTGGGACTGCAAATGACTGTTGGACTTTGACTGGGACCTATCACGCTTCATGTGTTCGGCAACATCAATCTTTGCTTCGCGCTGCCTGGTGGCCTTTGGATGCATTAAGGAGCATTTATCACAGGACTTCGATGCAGACTTGGAACCCAAGCAGTAAATACAGATATCATGTGGATCCATGACTGAGATCTGCTTCCTGCAGGCTTGGCACAGCTTAAAACTTGTCGCCCTCATGGGAAACATATTCCCTGCACACTGTCATGGTTCAAGTTTGGAAGTCAGTAAACACCAAGTAATATTGGGAGCAGAGCTCCGGATCTACGAAGGGTGCTGAAAAAGAGAACAGCATGAAGTGGTGGTGCCTATATGCAGCTCCAGCTAGTCACTTCCAGAGGCGGAATGGAACCACTGTAGAGACCAACGGCGCCACCTGCCGGCGTATGGGAGCAGAAGTATCTCATAGAAAACGTATTTTGGTTACTGTTTCCCAACAATGTATTTCTTTTTTATATAAAATATAACTAATATAATCTTATAGTATATTAACTTGCAATATAACGTATTATAATATTTTCTCATAATATAATATTTTATCTCAATATTGAATTAATCCTCACCTGTAAGCAACTTTGTTAATCCTTATTCTACTTCCCTTCTCCCCGAAATCGGATCCCATTGATCTTCCAGACATTGTTGGAGAGGCCGAAAATACATAACGCCATTGAACCCAGAAGGGGAAAAACTTGTCTCACTGTTGGATGGGATGTTTTCTTCAGATTGTGACATTTCTGAAGGACAGATAATTGACTCCCCTCCAAAGGAAACAAGTGTGTGTACTTTGGCTAGAACTGCAAACAGGTAATGCAGGGATTGAACAAGTGTTGAGATGGATTTTTTGTGATTCACGTGCAGACCTAGTCGATTGATAATCATGACCATTAGGTGATAATGTTGGCTTGCTTGCTGATAGGAAGATGCCTTGATGAGCCAATCGTCCAGATAAGGATAGATGAAGATATTCATTTTTCTGAGGTGGGCTGCTACAAACGCCATGCATTTGGGGAAAGTTTGAGATGCAGACTTGAGGCTGAAAGGAAGGACCTTATATTGATAGTGGTCTTTCCTACAAGGAACCTCAGGAATGTTCGCTTTTTTGGCTATTGGGAAGTGAAAATAGCATCTTGCAGGTCTATCGAGCATAGCCAGTGTCCTTGATGGAGTTGAGGGTAGATCTGATGAAGAGCCAACATCCAGAACTTTTCTTTGCAAACCCATTTGTTCGCTTTCTTGAGGTCCGAAATGGTTCTGTATTCATTTTTGGATCCTTTTTTCTTCACCAGAAAATAATGGGGATAAATTCCCATTCCTTTCAGGCATGTTTCTGCAAAAGGATGGATATTTCTTGTTGCACTTGTTCCCGTAGGTAAAGGGAAGGTGGAATAGATGGTGGTGGACACTTGAATCTGAGACAGTATCCATGCTCTCCAATATTCAGAATCCATTTGCTGGTGGTTATCTTTTGGTACTCTTGCAGGAAAGATGCTATGCTTCCCCCTACAAGAGTAGGAAACAGAGAGGGGAGGAAGAGATGACTTATTGTTTGCCACCCGTTGTTTTAGTGGCTTGAGCAGATGATTGCTGTCCTCCTCTGCCTTCTGACTGACTGCGCTGTTGTTGAGGTCTATGAGGCTGAGATCATTGTTGCTGCTGTCCTGTAGACCAATGAGGGGTTTGAACACTGGTGAAAATAGTGGCAGTCATAGGGCCTGTAGGAATGTCTCCTATACTCTCCTTTTTTCCAATCTGACAGCTTTGAGTGTGTCAAGCTTGGACTTCATCCTAGACATCTCATTGTCAACAAGGTATTACCAGAATACGGCAGGTTGAGAATTCGATGTTGGGCTTCAGGTTTCAAGCTTGTGAGTCAGGCCATGTCAATAGCCATGTGCTGCTAGAATGGAGGAATTTGCTGCAGCACTGATAACTTGGTTTGACACCATCTCGCCTTTATTAACAATCTCTTGGAAATCCAGAAGCTTTTCTCTGGGAAGATCATCCATGAATTGTTGAATAGAGTCCCAAAGAGACATATCATAGTGTTCTAGGAGAGCAGTTGAACTAGCAGCTTTTATAGAAACTGCAGAGATTCCGCAGACCTTTCTGCCCACTGAATCCAATTTCTTGCTCTCCTTATCAGGGGGTACTGTAGCAGATGGAGCCATGGCATAAGGTTTTCAAACTGCTGAAACAATGACAGAGTCTGGAATTGGATCTGTGTGCAGAAAGGATGAATCTTGATCCAGTGGTCTGTATTACTTCTGCAGGCATGATGGAGCAGCCTTCACAGCAGCCGGAGTCAGAAAAGGTTCAAATCGCTGGAGCTAAAAGACCTGGAACCAAAAGTGGTCTAGCTTCGGACCTTCGATGAAGAATCTCAAAGATTACCGACCTGGATGTAGTAGTAGTCAATAAATTGATATTCAATTGGCTTGCTCCACTAATAAGTACTTCTTGGAAGGTGTTAATATCTATTGGAGATATTCTCCGTGGAGGAGAATCCGTTAAGGTAGGAAAACACAATCCTGAAGATGATGTATGACGAGATTGGTAGGATCCTGATCTAGATGTAGAGTATCTTTTCCGTCTTCAATAAAATCGTCTGTGAGACTTTGAACGATGACGACAGTGGGATCTCGATCAAGACCTAGACCTATTGGTATGAGGTCTGGTGTGACAGGCTCAAGATCTAGGTTCCCTTGGTGTAAGTGTCACTGGCTCAGCAGGCTGTGCTGGCTGAGATACTGGCAAAATTGGCAATGGAGGTACCGCTGGAATCGTTGGTTGAGGAGAGCACTGTAGAGGTGGAGTGGATTCCGTTGGAACTCGAGGCAGTGTTGGTGAATCCGGAATGGTTACTAGAGAGGTGGGCCTGGATGGTGAATAGGCCAGAGAGCACTCCGAATAACACTCTAAAGGATGTATGCACACGTTCATCTGTGAAAGCCACTTTGCTGTTTTGGGCAGGGAAGTTGTAGGATGTCTCAACATCAAGTCATGTCTCAACGTCAAAGTTCTCGAAGTTGCATGGTGTCTCGACGTCGACTGCGTTTTCCTCCTCGACATCGTAAGTGATCTTGACGTCGACCCAGCTCTTGACAGTGAGCAAGTAGGTGCAGTACCTCTTCATGACATTGAATGGAGCGATGTCTTCCTCCAGATTAGGGGCACTGGTAGAAGGTGCAGTCTCTCCTCGCCCTTCAGAAGTCTCACCAGTCAGGGAAACTTGCCATCTGCGGTGCTCCACTTGGCCATGAAGGTACATTTTCCCTCTCTCACTCAAAGTGCGCCTGGAGATGGTCTTGCAGCGGCGACACATCATGGGGTCATAAGAGTCTGTCAAAATTAAGATATAGATCCTGTGATGGTCTGTTTTTGCAATTTTCTGCCGCACTCGGGGAAGTTCGCAAAAAAAGATGCCATTTTGGGAGAAATTAGATACATTTTTTGTCAGGAAATTATTTAAAAATACTGTACACCCTAAAGGACAAAGAGAGAATTTGCTTTAAAAAGCCTAAGATTAATTTTATTGTGAAAAAAAACTTTCAAAAAGGCAGAACTCTGCTCCAGGATCCTGTCAGCAGGAGCCAGAAAAAAGAACGGAGTAAACAGCCATCTGCAGGGCATGATGGGACACTGGAAGTCAGAAGGCCCTTAAAGGCGCAGTGTCCTATTGACATTGTTTCTATGCTGGAGCCTATACAGGCTACATTCCTATGTATTACTCCTTATCTTACTTTAAAAGGAAGTAAAAAGCGTTTGTGAAGGATGTTTTTAAAAGATCACTTTTTTTTTTGCTCCAGTGATTTTTAAGGGTATGACCCTTTTTTCCTTCTAAATGTTAAAGTAATTCAATAAAGACTGGTGATATAGCCGGTTTTTAAGGCTGCAAAAATGTATTTAACAAGTCTGTCACATATGTTTCCTGGCCTTTCCGAAGTAAGGCGAAGTAGATGTGACTTTGAAAGAACCGCTCTGGGATCCACGCATATGGGCGGAACTATTAAGTGCTTATGATCATCAATAGAGATACCCTGAGAGAGAACCTTTTTCTGCCACAATCTTGGCCACTGAGAATTCCATCAAAGCACTATTCAGAACTCTGCAATACCTCTCTACCTCCCTCACTATCTTTAAAGATGTCAGCCCGTCAAAGGTGGCTGTGTCTCTCCCCTTTCTTTCATTTAACAAAGTCAAGGATATTCAAGATGAGGTTTCTTGATCTGCAAATGCAATAAAAAATCCATCTGCTATGCCATCAGAGGACACCCCGATCCCTTCTTGGAGGGTCCCATGCAGAATAAATGCCAGACTTTTTCCACATAGATATGGGGAAATTAACAACAATCAGCAAGATCTCAGGTTCTCCCGCAGAGCTCTGCCTGTTTAAGGAATTATTTGGATGGAAAGAAGTGGTCAACCTTTGGTACACAATATAATTAATATTTCCTTGACATTGGGAGTGTGATGAATTAAAAAGGGCAATTGTCCAATTGTTGCTTAAGAAACTATACCTGGAGCCTTCAGAACCACACAATTTTAGCCCCCCATTTCTCCGTTACCCTATCCCTCCAAACCTCTAGTGACAGCAGCCCCTGCTGAAGTGTGAAGTTTTGTAGAGACCTCATTTTTTTTATACCAGCTTGAGGTCTAACCAGAGCACACAGGTAGTACATCTTTCTGTGACTGATGAACAAAAATGCGGATGGTGATGGCACTGAAGCTCTAATCCTTTTGAATTTATCTGAAAACTTTGACGCCGCCAGCTGTTAGGCCAGAGATTAGACGAGGCTTGGATCAGTGGACAAGCCCACAAATAGATTATGTTTTTCCTTTCGGACAGAAAGTTGTAAAACATTATGGTTCGAATTGGTACCTTGGTGGCATCGTATGAGACTTTCCACCTCCTCACTTTTATTCCAATGACCCCAGACATAAGTTGATCATCTACTGCATGGAGTGAGCTTCTTTGTGTAAGTAGAGGCACCCAGATCCTATTAGACTTAGCTGGAGAAAACCGTTGTTCATCAACATTCTTTGGCAAGTGTTCCTGCTTCAATAAGTGAATGACTGAAAACGCAACATCTTGGGCAGAGGTCAATTAGTTTTAAACAATATTTTTTTTAGAGGAGTCTGGAAATTCATATTGGAATCAATGTTTTGTGGGCAGGAAGATAGGAGAGAAAGAATCTACTGTATTATACATATCCATCCAACAGCAAGTTACTGAAGATAAGTAACTTGTTCTTATAATGGACACTCATTACTACAGGTTTCTAATGTGAACAACCCCATAATAGGCTCTAAGAGGAGGTGGACTAGGGTTCAAGTGTACATTATATTAGTCAAGAGTAAGCTCTGAAGTAGATATCTATCTAACTATAAACCTGCACTTGCATGAGGAGCATACAAACAATAGTGCCCTAGGGAAACAATGCAGAGTTATTCAGGTAGCTGCGGATTTTAATTAAAGTGTAACTTAGGAGGGGTGAAGCTGCATCCTTCCACCTGGTCATACAGACTTGAAGCCTCTTTGGGAGATCCATTCCTTCTCGTTCATAAACTTAAAATGGTGTGTTTCTTTGCTGATTTTGTTAGGTAGTGTCTTTCATAACCTAGAAAGGTTTATCATATACACTTGGTTCCCTTGTTCTCTGTGTATAAAGACTCAGACCTTTTCTGAGGTCTTAACCTGTGTAACCCCACCTCATCTTTCAAGGGCTGGTGGGGAATTGGGGGGGAGAGGGGGGGGGACTGGCAAGATATGACTTGGGGAAAATGTAACTCTGAAATGAGTTATGGGTATAAGTAGGGCTTAACTCTCAGTGTCGTTCTGTCCTTGACCTTATTCTTAGAAAACACAATAAATGGGGTAGAAGCCAAAAGTGCCTGTAGCTCTCCAACAATCCTGGCTGAAGTGACTGCTCCCAAAGTTAAACTTTTTCAAGCAGACAGTGCCCGAGGCTAAAAATACATGAGTTTGGAGGAGGTCAATATTAATTAATAATTCCTCAGAGGGACCCTGAATGCAATTGGTAAAAATATACACTGAAGGCTTAAGAATCTGGCCACTACTGGAATCCTGACTAGGTAAGTATGATCTTGATCAAACATAGTTGACAAGTACTCTTTTCACTGAACTTTTGTTCAGTCCTTTCTCTGCTAGAGAAATTGCAAACTGAAGGATGTCCACCATTAACATCTTCAGTGATTTGTAACAACAATTGGAGAATATAGCCCACCTCCTAGAATATATCACCCCAGTGGAAGGCACTGCAGCGCCTAAAAATATCAAAGATTTTTTGGCAAGACATAACCGGATACAACTAACCACTCAACTTCCAAGTATGAAGAATAAACAGGGAGTGGTTTATAGGCACACCTATTTTAATTACTTAGGATTAAGTGAGCATGCTGCAGCTATACAAACTGGCAAATGGTATCTCCAATAGCAAAACATTTCAGTGAGAAGCAAAACTGCAGCCCACAAGATTTGAGTTTCCAGTGGATAAAAACAGCTAAGGTTTAACCAAGATGTGAGATACTGGAAATAATATTCATGTCTCCTCCAGCTGATTCATATTAAAGCAGCTATCGACAGAATGTTAAAATGGAGATCTGCTCAGTAAATCACATATCTGTGCTATATGCATATCAGATGGAAATGTTAATGGTTGCTGAATTACAGCACAGTGGATTAACAGACCCTTATAATGTGTAAGACAAATTAGTAAAATGAGAAAACAAAGATATCACAGAGACATGATCAGCAAGAATATGCAAATGTATTCACATTCACTTACTTCATCTCTAAAATGCTCTATGTCCAAAGCCAACTGCAGCCTGATCTTGTTGTCATCCCTGTTGCCTCCATTTGAACTAACATTGGAAGACACAGTTTTACGAGCTTGTTTAAGGCGCTTCAAGCTTTCTTCCATTTTCTTCACAGAGTTTAAGACATCTGATACCGTATCCAAGTATCTGTAAAAAATAGAAAAAAAAGTTTTATTTGTTTCATTTTCCCAGCTGCCATGGCGATTTCCCCAGTACTTTGAAATTTTGGAAGGTTTTTCTTTGCTTTTATACATCTTGGCAAACTGTTTGGGTACTGTAGGAAAGTGCCCCTTTTTGACATGGTCACCCCCACTTTTTGCCTGCTATTTGATGCAATATTGACAGAAGTGCACTGGGTTCCTGCTATCCAGTTCCCCAGTGCCAAATCGCTTTCCCTAAAACTGTACAATTGTTCCCCCAGTTGGCAATACCTTTAGCATCCCCGGTAAGTCCCTAGAAAATGGTACCCCTGGTACCTAGGGCAAGGAGGCTAAATAGGGTCCCCAGGGGCTGCAGCATGTTTTGTGCCACCCTAAGGGACCCCTCAGCACACTCATGCAGACTGTGTGACATGGGGCAGAGAAAAGTGCAGACACAACATGGCACACCTCCTGCGTGCCATGCCTGCAGACACTTCATGTAATATAAGTAAGTCACCCTTACAGCAGGCCTTACAGCCCTAAGGCAGGGTGCATTATTTTAAATGTGAGGACATATATGCAAGAGCAGATATGCCCCTGTGATATTCATGTCAATTCTTGGATGTTGCCAGTGAACAGGGAAGCGATCTTGAGTCTATGTACTGGGCACTAGTGATTATGAGCTCCCCAGCTACAGGATGGCTTCACTGAAACTAAAGAAGTTTGGTATCAAGCATCTCATAGTAATAAGCCCACACTGATTCCAGTGATGGATTTATTAATACATGCGCCCAGAGGGCACCTTAGAGGTGCCCCCTGAATACCTACCAACCTCTAGGATACTGGCTGACCGGTGTAGACCTGCCTGCCACCACAGACAGGCTTCTGACTCCCTGCAGATGAGAGCCCATGCTCTCGGAGGGCAGAAATAATGTCTGCTCCGGTCAGAGGTGTTGTTACCTCATCCAAGCAGGATGGCTAAGTAATCAGCATAACAAGGCAGGAGGCTTCAAAGGCCTCTGCCGCCTTTGATATGTGACCCGGCTTCCCCCAGACTTGGGACAAGCCACTCCCTTCCCTGAGGCCCATTTGGGACCAGGACAGGCGGGAAAATTAGCTAGCCAGGAGGCGTGTTACCGATCAGGCTAGTAATTGTAATTTCATTCATATAGTGCTTACTACCCCCGACGAGGCGTCGAATCGCTTTTCGGCGAGTTGCACGCTACTCCGGAACCCAAAAAGTATTAGTGGTGGATTAGTATAGGGAAATATGAGTTAATATGAGCGGTGGACATGCGTGTCTTAGTTGAATTAAATTGAATAATGGAGGGATAGAAGAGGGAAGAGTCTAGTAAGATCATAGAAGTAAGATGAGGTTTGGGATGAGTAAAAGGAGAGCTGGAGGAGGGAAGAGTCTTTAGAAAGGGATTAGGGAAATCACAGTAGTAAAATGAGGTTTGGGATGAGTCAAAGGAGGGATACATAAAAGAAGAATTTAGAAATGAGGTTTGGGGTGTATGTGAGCACCAAGCTATTGGCTTTGCCAATGCTTCTATGTAAAACATTGATAAAAAAGTAAAAGAAAAAAACATTTCAAAGTACTAGACAAAAAGCAAACGCATACAAAAAGGTATCTCAAAACTTTACATTGTATTCAATAAGAAATAAAAAAAGAACAAGGAAGTGTCAGAATTTAAGGGAAATTTAAAGGCTTGACAAGGCCAAATTTATCTTCCACAGGACTCAAAATGGAAACAAATGCTCCAGTCATTTGTTGTTCTGAAGTAGCTCAAGTAGTTTTATGGGCCTCCAGCAGAAGAGAGATCTCCTTTTCAGTCATGCAATGTGCACCAATTGCCTCAAACTACAGCTGGGTGAGTGCAACAACCAGCCCTCCCCCGCACCCCAAACGTCATAGGGGCCTATTCTCAAACTGCATTTTGTTTAAAAAGAATTACATTTTAAATTCAAAATTAAGTTAATAAGGATTTTTTTAATATCATTCTACATTAAGAATAAATATATGAAATTAACTAACATTGATATTTAACATAAAAAAAATATATATATATATATATATATATATTTTTTTTTTAACTTTAATATACTATTAAAAGTTTCCCTATACTTTACCACAGGGAGAACTCCAACTCGGTGGTAGAGATATTTGCCTATGTGCGAAAAGTTACAAGTAGCAACTTCAAAATGACATGAAAACCAATCAATAGTAAGCATTAGTGTCGCACAAAGCCCACTGTAAGTTTTTGGTATGGTTCAGGAGAATTCTTGTAGCAACAGACAGCTAAAGACGTAAAAAAAACTACATTGGAACTATGTATGCATGAGTAAGTACATTATCTATGCATGTACTTGTGCCTTAGTGAATCAGCTATAAATGTACACATCCACAAGCTATATCTTTCGCAAGACGTGGTATTTATAGCTTGAAAATCAATCTGTTAATCATGTTGTGTGTGCTGATGTACCACCCCTAAGGTGGGCTACCTGATGTTAACACGAAAACGAATGAGTGAATCTTTATTGTTCAGTTAATTAAAACTTACAATTAAAAATGCTCGCTGCAATAAAAACAATAAAAAGGTCATTCAGTCACGTATTAAGATCCTACAACAAACACTGTTCCCTGTTTAAAACCAACGCAAGTTGAGAAGCTTTATTGCAGAATCAGTGCTCAATCAAAAGGAAAGTGCTCAGTGCCAATTGCATTTTGCCATACAATTAAAAGCATGAAGTAAAGCACGGAAAAAGTGCATAGTGCATGCATTAAAACAGGCAGAAAGTGCTGGGACAGAGCAGCTGGTCATAAATTAGGGCTCAAGGAGGATGAAAGTGGTGATACATGTTGTAGGAAGCTGGCTCTCTATATAGTGTACTTAAACGAAGTACACTGTGCAGAGTCCAGGGGGTCCCCAATGGTTTACAGAGGCTAAAGTAGATAATACTAATGCTCTCTTTTGTTGCAGTTTTGGCTAGCAGTTAGGCTTATCAGAGGGAAGTGCTAAGCATTTGTGGACTAATGGAGACAATAAATGAGACACACACGCAAAAAATAAATCAGAGATCAAATTAGAAAAATAACACTACTTTTTATATATGTTTCCAAACCAAGAACTTCGTTCAAAGGTAAAAACTGATTTCGATAGAAATATTCACAGGTAAGTAAAATGTTCAAACCTGTGCGCTTTTACGCTCAATGCAATCCTATGGGAGGACAAGGCAAAGATGCATAAAGGTAGGAACAGTCAGTTTCAGGGGTTCAGCTTCGGGGTTCGGAGTTGTAGGCGGCCAAGGTCCAAAGTACTACCAGCAGTTCTTCGGGATCCGCCCAGGTTCTACCGGGAGTAGGGAGCTGGTGAGGCTGGTAGCTGGCACGCTACAGTGAAGGGGGGGCCACCTGGAAATAGGCTGCACAGGGGGACTTGCGGGCAAGTCAGAGAGCTCCCAAACGGGGGGCTTAGGACGGAAAGGGGTCTTGGTGCAAGGGGGCACAGTTGGTTTGTAGGGATCAGGGCAGGCGGCTCAGGAGCAGAATGGTTAGGTCGGCTGGGCTGGGTGTACACTTTACAAGGGACATAAGTAAATTAAATATGCCAGTTGGGGATAAGCCAATATTACTATATTTTAAGGAGTGAGCACATGCACTTTAGCACTGGTTAGCAATGGTAAAGTGTGCAGTCTTAAGACAAGCGAAAACTATGTCAGCAAAAATGGAAGAGGAAGGCAACAAGTTTGGAGGAAGACCACCCCAAGGCTGACAGGTCTAACATGCAGATGGTCAGATTCTGTGATTTTAGGAACCAGGCTGTCATGATAAAAAAAAGGGGTGTTCTTCACATAGAATTTGGACTCTTATGGTATAGTCACATGTGAAGGAAATCTGGGTAATAGGTTTGCCTCAACTAGATGGGAGAGAAAAGAACTGTCCTGCAAACCACATTTTACAAATGAAGAGAAAGAAAGGTACAGACATTGTCTGTTTCAGTAAAACGCAATTCCTTCCCCTGGATCCCTGCTGTGGGTAATCGAAAGGCAAATTGGTTTGGTCGCTAACAGGTCTGTGGATGAAATGCCCAATTGCTGAAGCAACTAATCTACAATTTCTCAATCGTGGGAAATTTGTTTACCCTCAAAGTCAATCTGCTTTTTGGATTCTTATTCAAGGAACACGTTTGACTGTCAGTAAGACCTTAATTTTGGACGCTGACCTCCGCAGATGCTGAGCTTCCCTGAATGGAGTCAGAGATCTTTCCTGTTTTATTGTGTAATACGTGGTTTAAGGGTTGCTGGTCATAATTATCATAGTTTACTTCAAAAGATTCAACCACATATCTGAAGTTGAAGTGAAAGAAGGAACAAATGAGATTTGTTGTTTAGTACATCATGTAAGTCGTAATTTCAAGTCGCCTGCAATGATTGTGATTTCTTATCAGTCACCACGCACAAGTATCAATTGTAGATGAAGTTCAGATTGCAGAAAACCAGGTCTCACTCTGCAGAATGGTATTACTATGATACTGGTGAACAAGGCAGAGAAGAGCAATGCATTTTCTAGCAGAGATTGCAGTGACTGTTAGAGGGGTTGATTAAGATGAGTCGCTAGTGTCCACTTTACACTGGATTGTGTCCTGTTGGGCTTCTAGAAATGCAATCCTCTGAGTCAGTATTATAAGTGTTTTCTGGAAATGTACAATCTGGCCTAGATCCTGGAACAGCCACAGGTAACTTTCAACTGTATTTCAGCATTTGGTCTTCTGATGACACATTTATCTAGCTAGCACTTAGGTATGGGTACCCATGTATACATTGCCTGCACCTGTGAACGCATCCTGTTGACAGACATTTTGCCATGAATTTTATGCATCTTCAATGTCATCTGTGAATGGTAACAGAAGAATATGCCCCTGAGATCTACTAAGGACATAATGCATCCTTCATAAAAAGTCGGATTAACAGCAAGCAACATCACCATCCAGAAAGTTTGATTCCTTATGTAGTTTTTGATGAACCTCAAGTCCAAAATAGGCTGACTGTCCCGCAGATATTTTTGATCCAGGAAGTACCATGAATAATCCTGCTCATTCAAAAAATGCAGATGAGCCATTAATCATGTCTGAGACTAATGCAGACGTGGAGGCAAGGGTAAGTGTACAAATCAATGATATGCCAAAACTGAAAAATGGCTGCTTAATATTTGGCTGAAGGTATCAGTCTCATTTCGACGCACAAAATGAACTCCTTTTAGATCTCTAAGGAAAACTACTAAAGTATGAAAAAGTAAGGGCTGTTTTTGTAGCCTTCCCGTTGCCTTTGTGCTGCAGCCTTTATGGCACGATGGGAAGCTGTAGTATTGTTGGCTTCTTCACATTTCGGACCATGGGAGAGTGATATTGGAACTAGGAAAGGAGGCAAATAGCAAGGTCAGTGGAAGTCTGTTCCTCTCAATCCTTAAACGGAAGAGGGTCTCATCTGAGTTAGGGTACACATAACTTTAGCAGAGCCAGATTTTGTTAACTAAAAATTCTCATCCAACTTCTTTCCAAACAGGTATTCTCCATTGAAATACATTCCTAATATGAGAGTTTCACGAATTTTCCCATCTACGCCTGTGCCCGTGCTAAACATTTTAGTGAAGTGTGCTTTTGAGAACCTGCTCTTTAACAAATTTGAATTCATCAGAATCTAAGGATATCTTAATGGCACATTTGAAGGTTATCCTGGACTTTGCTAAGACTGCTCCGTGGCTATAATTGCCTACTCTCATGGAGGTGGGCAATGTTCCGCCCCCTCCAATCTATTCTGCCAACTTTTTCACCTATTTTTTCTTGTTTGAATCTGTTTTGTTGAAATTTGTTTTACAATCAGTATATGTGATTTGCACATTTGGTATAACAAATTGCACAGTATACATGAGCACAGTATTACGAGACATAGGCACATGTTGTACAGTGTGTTACACTGATCAGCTGTTAGTTGTATCAAAGAAGATGTACGGGTAATAGCGCTTATAAAGATGTCACGTTGCGGTTGACTATTTCGGACACTCTGTGTGCTACAACCAATATTTGAGGGCGATGAGGCCAGTTGTGTACCCAGCAATAAACAGGTGAACTGAGTAAAAAGAAAAAGAAACTACAACAAAACATAAACAGTCCCTCTGCCCATCTTGGTCCTCCCCTCAATAAAGTAGTTCGACACATATTAAGCAATTAATTGATGTGCACATAGAGGCACTGTAACCAGATATTAGCTCGGAACCCTGTGTAAGGCAAGTGGTGCATACCCCAAACAGCCCTAGCAGCTGTTGGTCCAATTAGTGAACTATGCTGTCTGTCTCTTGTGGCGGCGAGTTAGTGCCAGAGCCTGAAGCCGAATGAACTGCAGCAAGCAGGTCAACCAGGGTAGCATTCCAATTGGTTGCTATGGGGTATTTGCATAGCCCTAAACTGTCTTCCCTGTGCAAGGCGACACTTTCTGCCTAAGCCCAGGTCATAAGAGATTGTGTCCAAGCAGCGGGGGCCCCTGCGCCTTACATCAACGAGTGATGAGGCGTTTGGCCGTTATTAGCCCTAGATAAGGAAGCAAGATGTGACCTTATTTTTCTTTAGTCCTTCGATAGAGACCGAGGATGCACACATCCCAGGTGTGTATCTCCAGGCGTCCTGTGCAGTCGGACAGCCGGGTGGAGATCCCCTGCCAGTAATGTTGCAGGCACAGGCACCCCCAAAGCATGTGCAGTAGGTATCTACCAGATAACAACAGGACAGGCGGTGTCTGTTCGCTGGAAAGATCGGTTTATTTTTGATGTAGTGAGATATGCCCTGTGCACAATGTAGCATTATATAGGGTGGAATCTGGCATTGCGGGGGACATGGACCAGACTCTGCAGCAGTGTTTCCCATTCCTTGTCGGTGCAGGGACGATCCAGTTCTTCCTCCCGCCTATGGCAGAGGGGCGTGAGCTGTGGGCCGGCATATGAGAACAGCGAGTCTTCAAACAAGCGGATCGGATGTCTGCCCGGTCCCATTACATGCAGGTATTGCATAGTGAGGTGTGTAGGGAGTTCCAGTGCCATGTCACCCCATCTACTTCCCATGGCTGTCACTAGTGAATTATATAGGAGGAAGTGGCCTGGTCGACTCGTAGGTCAGGAGACTATTATTCTGGTAAAGGTCTCCTGTTGTGTGGATGCCCGCTGCATGCCAGGTGGTTAGTTCAGCTGATGACGTAATGGCATGTCATCTGGGCGTGCCGAGCAGGGGTATCGCTGCGGCGTAAGCAGTCACTGTAAGTGCTTGATAAAAAGCTAGGTGATAACAGCAGTATGCTACCCCCAACAACAAGAAGTTCGGTACGGGCGTAACATGCGCAGGGGTGAAGCGTACATTGTGCGTCCAGCAGACTGCAGCCCAGTCTAGCCGTTGCTGTGTCCACAAGCTGTAGGCCTGACATCCATTGAGCCACCCATTGAAGTTGAGATGCAAGATAGTAGTGCTCAAAATGAGGCACCGCAAGGCCATCCCAGTCTGTGGGCAGATATAATTTCGACAATGCAAACCGGCAGCGAGAATTGTTCCATATGAATTCCTGCATTGCTTTTTCCAAGGAGCGAAAGAAGGGGGCAGGAATATAGAGGGGGAGATTGGCAAAGCAATTAAGGAGGCAGGGGAGGGCGACCATCTTAAGGAGCGCTATATGTCCCACCACTGACAGTGGCAGTGTACACCAGAATGTCATCTGCGCTCTCAATGAGGTAACAGTCCTTTGTAAATTGCCATCATATAAGTCGTCAGCCCCATGGTACACCCGGATACCCAGGTAGCAGAACATGGAAGGCTACCAGAGCACTTGGGTCTTGAGGAGGACGAAGTGGGGATCCGCCAGCGAACGGGTGAAAGGAAACAAGCAGGATTTAGTCCAGTTGACCTTAAGGCCGGAAAGATCAAGCGTTAGGGCGACCGCATCTGCAATGGAGTGAAGGTAAATGAGTAGATCATCAGCATAGAGAGAAACAGAATGCAGGCCGTCTCCCAGCGGAATACCCCACTCTGCGCCTCCAGCACAGAGGGCAAGCACCAGCGGTTCTATGGCCAGTGAGAAGAGAAAGGATGACAGCGGGCGGCCTTGGCGAGTCCCCCAGTGAATCTGGAATGAGTCCGATACCAGGGGGTCAGTTTTGACCCTGACTAGAATGAGTAGCTTGACCAGCCGTAAATAGTGGTCCCCAATACCATAGCCTGCTAAGATTTCGAATAGAAAGGCCCATTCCAGAGAATCAAAGGCCTTGGCCAGATCCAGTACCAGACAGCCTGCTCAAGGCCATGACTCTGGTGCATACTTCAAGACACGGAAAAAGTGTCTCAGGTTTAAGGACGTATTGCGAGATGGCACGAATCCATTCTGGTCATGGTGTACCAGCATTGGTACCACAGGTGCCAGCTGAGTAGCCAGAATCTTTGCGAGTACCTTATAATCAGAGTTGAGCAGTGCCAGGGGACGGTAGGAGCTCAGATCAGTGGGGTCTTTGGTGGCTTAGGTGGGGGTATGAGTAGCGCTTTGCATAGGGAGGTGTAAAAGCATGAGGCTGCCAGGGCTTCTTCATAGAGGGTGAGAAACTGGGGCACCAGGTGCGCTGCATATGCCTTGTAAAATTCAATAGGCAAGCCATCTGGGCCGGGGCTCTTGCCTGTGGTCAGTGCCCAGACCGCTTCCTGTATTTCAGAAAGCGTGATTGGGTCATCTGGCTCCGCTTTTCGCTCGGGTGCGAGGCAGGGCAGGGGAATCATGGAGAAGGCGGCTTCAGTATCTGATGGGAGAGCAGTGAGTCTAAATTGATACAGCGAGGCATAGTGGTGGGTTAGTTCTAGATTTATGTCCTGCTGAGTGTAAAGTAGGTCACCGGCACCAGATTGCAGTGCCACTATAGAGTGCGGGGGCCGTTCCGACCGTATTAGCCATGCCAATAGTGTGCTAGATTTGTCGGCAGTGGCATGTCTTTGAGCCGAGTGGGTCGCATAGCTCAGGCAATGCAGACGTTCCAGGAGAGAGACATGTTCGCGTTGCATCGGCAGTAGGCGCTGAGAGTCCCCTGGATTCCGTGCTGTGTCAGTCTCATGTTGCAGGAGTGTACGTTCTATGCGGGATATATCATTGTCAAGCTGCCGGCGAACATTCCAGGTCACCCCCAGGAAGTAGCCCCTGACTGCCACTTTGAATGCGTCCCAATCAGCCTGGAAGTTGCTGACCCATGATTATGCTCGAAGTAATCTTCAATAGCTGCGTGTATTGGGGCACGAAATGGGGGGTCCTCAACTGCCATGTTGGACGGGGCGGGCCAGTGTCCCATGCGAGCTGGAGGCTCTGAGGGTTATGATCCGAATGGGTGTGGCCTAGGTAGTCAGTGTGTGTCACAGAGGGCAGTAGGGACGCCATGCCAACAAACCAGTCAAGCCTAATGTTTAGGTGGTGTGGTGAGGAAAAGGAGTACACTTTCGTATGAGCATTTCACTGTCGCCAAATGTTTACAATATGCCAGTGCTGAAGCTAGTCGTGTAAGGCCTGCATGTTAGAGGTGGACTGGGTGCTGGGCAGTAGAGGGATGGATCCTTCAAGGTCAGTGATTAGGACACAATTAAAGTCCCCACCAAATAGCCATGGAATTCCACCCCAGCGAGAGAGCGGTGCTGATAACGGTCGGAGAAACAGAGGTTGCTCCGTGTTAGGTGTGTATAGACTGCCAATAAGGATTTGTCGGCCATCTAAACATCCCTTGACAAGGACGTAGCGCCCCTCAGTGTCCGCGACCACTTCTTCAATGGAGAAAAGGACCCCAAGTCTGATCCAAAGGAATACCCTTCTTGCGAAGGAAGAAAAATGAGTAGCGTAGAGTTGGCCACACCAGCGGCGCTTTAGTTTGCTTCCTTCAGTCAATGTTAACTGAGTTTCCTGGAGCATGGCCACTTGGGTGGAACGGTGCTTGAGATGGCCATAAACGGCGTGTCGGCTGGAGGGGGTATGCATGCCCGCACGTTCCAGGTAATGAAAGTAGTATGTATCATGTCGGCAGTTTGTATACGGGAGGAGGGCAACGGTTGTGAATGGCGCTAGGGATCAGGCTTGTGATGGCAGTAGTGAAGCATAGGGTCGCGTGCCGGACTAGGGTTTCATAGAGGCAAAGCCAAACGGGGGTGAAAGATGAGATGCAACCATTAAATGTTAATAGGGCAGAGGAACAACGGGTTTTCTACCCAAACTGTTAAAATACTTATGCGAGATACAGCAGTAAAGCCTGTAACAGAGGGTATTACCGTTGGGAGGTGCAGCCGCCAAGGGTGGTGTACCACATGTAGTGTAAGCATGGCAATGCCAGCCGGTGTTAGATGTATAAGAAGGTGTCCATGTGCATATTGCGGGAGCCAGCAATGCATTAGGAGGTTAATTGTTGAGGAGCGAAGTGACAGCAAGAAAAAACAACAGTACATATTAGTGCATGATCTGCCAAGAAAGAAAACAAGGAGAGTGACATGCATGAGTAGGAGCAGTTCAGATAATGTCATCACCTGTCTGCGGAGTAACTTCTGGCTGTGCCAAGGCATCTGCGCCTGCTTGGCTCGAAGACTGCGCAGATTGTTCATCTGGGCTGGTGTCAGGTCGGGTATTGCTTATTGCCACCACGGACTGGAGGGCCCAACTTCTTTCCTGTATGACCTGTTCCAGGTCTAGAACCGCCGCAGGTCTAGGAGGGCGTTGTATTGCAAGCTGCCACCCTGCTGGTAGCTCTATCAGTTGTAGGCTCTGTCCTCGCGACCCAGTGGAGCGAGGCAAGCCCAAACGTCTCCAGCCATTCCCAAGCGTCCTCCCGTGAGTCAAAGAAGCGTGCTATGCCGTCTGTCATGATACGTAATCTCGGCTGGAAAAGCAGTGATTTCAAGTCGAGGTCGCGAAGACGGTGTTTGACAGCCAGGTAGGAGGCCCTATGGCGTTGCACAGCTACCGTGTAGTCTCGGAAGAACATGAGGCGGGCACGGTCTACCACAATTTTGTTAAGCTTCCTGGTTTCATGTAAGATGGTGTCTCAATCACGGTAATGCAGTAAGCGAATTAGCATAGGCCTGTGATTGGAGCCAGGCGGGGGCCTCCATGTTGGCATGCGGAGAGCCCACTCTACCCAAAAGAACTGCGAGAGGAGCTCAGCCGGGAGCAGGACCTGCAGCCAGTTGTCCAAGTATTCTACAGGGTTATGTCCCTCAATGTCTTCCGGAAGGCCCACCACACGCACGTTGTTTCTGCATGAGCAGCCCTCTGCATCTTCCACCCTGGTCTCAAAGGTGTGGACGTGATCAATCAGCAGCTGGACGGAGGAGACCAGTTCTTTTGATGTCGGCTGAAGTTCGACTATCATTTGCTCTGCGGTGTACACTTTGTCTGCTAGTTTACGATGGTCAGCATGTAGCAGATTAAGGACTGTTGCTATGCTGTCAATCTTGTTCTCTAAAGAGACACAGGTGTTCTCCACAGATGTGAGGGTCGTCTCCACCTCCAGCGACGAGGAGTGATCATGGTTGGCGACAGTTTCTGAGCGGCCGGACACCACCACGCCCCTGCTGGGCGTCTGCAAGAGTGGTGGTGGCGCCCGACGGAGGCGGCCCACCTTCAGGTGGTGTCTCGCTAGATCCAGCGCAGTCACAGGCGGGAGACAGTCCGCAGATTGGGCCTGCTTGCTAGCACCCTAAGGGTCAATCCAAGCACTGCAGCACGAGCAGCCCAGACGTGTTCTCTGCACGTGGATGCTCCCCTCCTCACTGACAGCCACAGGAGCAAGCAACAGCCACCAGACCGGGACAGGTCACGATGCTACAGTGAGAGGACGTGTAGAGCGGTGGGTCAATGGGCAGTTCAGGCTCACCGCCTCAGTGCCTCTGGCCCCATGAGCGGTAAAGGAGAAGGGTAAAATTCTTGGATATGACCCTGGACACATCACATTGTATGGTTGTGAGGGCGTTCAGGGGTTGCGGTTCCCCCTCTCGTGGAAGAGACTTCACATGCGGCGGCGGTTCCCAGCTCAAGTCGAGCAAGTGGGGCCCGCAAGTAGATTAGGAGGCTGCGCTAATGTGCTCCCAGAGTTCAGGACCATGTGTGCTTCAGGAGACAGGGCAATCCAGTGGGTGCAGTTTCACTAATGGCCCACCTGGGAGGTGAATGCTGGGTCCAATGGGTGCTGCGCTGCACCACCTGGTGCTTGCTTAAGATGGGTGGTGCAGTTGCAGCTCCCTATGCCATGTGGGTAAGGTCACAGCAGTAGGCCTCTTGCTCCTCCAACGGCCCCCCTCGCATGCAGGGTTGCAACTGTACAGCAGGCTCAGTGCGCTGTAGGCCACGCTAGGTCTCGTCAGGGTCATTAGGTGCTGCACTTCAGGGCCGCGGACTGCTCCACGGCGGGGCCGCCCCGCACCCACCAAGGCCGCTGATGAGATGGGTCGAGTGGGGGAGAGGCGTCACCAGTGCTGCAGTCGAGAGTAGGCCCCGTTCCCTGCTTCAGAGTCCGCAGAGTGCTCGCAGTCACCACCAAGGTCCAGGCAGGTTAGCGTCTGGGCGGCAGGGCAGGGCACCCCACGACACCAGGGGAGGCGGGGGCAAGCCAGAACGGCCTGCAAGGCAGTGGTGAGGCCTCTGGCTTCAGCAGGGCCGGCGTCACGCCAGCAGTGGCAGGGACCCTGACTGGGTCCTCAACGCTGTACAGGACACTCACCGGGAATTACAACAGTATAGAGAAAAGGGTTCTGCCATGTAGCACGTGATTACTTTCTATGAGTAAAATCTATCCACCAAAATTTTTTTCACCAACATTTTAGGGCCATCAATTAATGATATGTAAACAAATACTACTGACCTATTACAAATGACAATACTGCAGTTTACTTCAACGAAAAATAAAGGATAGATATATTTAGAAAGTCATATATCTTCTAAGTTAATACAAAAAAGAATCAAGTCCAGACTGTGAACACTGCTTGTGACATATATACATGTGCCTCAAAAATAACACAAGTGCTGACAGAATGAACACTGAAAAACATCCAACAAAATACAATAAACATACATAAAGAAATTAGTTCTAGCGTTCAAATACAATAGAAAACCCTAAAAAAGACAGGCGAATTGCATCCTCACATGAGCATGTCTGTTTGGGCTTGGTAAGCTTAGTAACAACACGTTGACGTTTCGACCTCCAGAGAAAGAGTGTGGTTAGGCAACATCATCATGGTACAGTCTGCTGTTTGAGTTTCTCAAAAGAGAAGGAATCCGTGTGTTATCTCCTCTACCTGGTCACTACCTCAATGAGCGGATGGAAAACTCAAAATCTGCTGCAATAATGGGCCATGTGGGAGCCAAATTCGTGTTTCCTCTGTAATGGAATCACCCCTGTTATTATTTCTATTACTGTCATCCAAGTTCCTGGAGCATGAAGTGCTTCCTAGGTTTTCGCCGGCGTTCTGAAAAATCAGTAGTGCTCGGTCATCACGGTGCGCGTCTCGGTTACAATGAGCCAGCACCATAGCCGCCGGGCCTCGATTCACCAGCAGGCCTGCACTGTCAGCGCCGGACTGGTGGCAGCGCGGTGACCGCTACCACCAGAGGGGTCCACAGGCAGCGGTTTCGCAATCGGCTGCCATTGTTGGTGTCGCGGGGTGCCTCCCCGTGACCGGCTAGAGGGGGATGACGGCATGCAATTACCCCCTTACCTCTCTCCTGTTCTGTTTTTGCAGTCGCCGGGGGAACCGCTAGCCTTGGACCACTGCGGCCCCTTTAATTCGGCTCACTGCCGCGAGGACACGCCCATCCATGTGACGGGATCACATGGTCCACCTCGAGTGACGTATGAGGATGTGCCGCTGTTTGAAAAGGGTGCCGAGGACGGAGAGGAAGGAAGCACTCCGGTGAACCGCGCTGAAGACGAAACCGAAGAAGGAGTCCGGGAGAGAAACGAGGAGACAGCCCTGCCGTCGCACGGACTATTCGAGTCCAGGCCATCGGACGCTGACGGGGACTTGAGGAGCTGGAGAAGACGCCGCGGGAAGGAGACGGAGATCGAGGGAAGGAGCCAAGGATACCGACAAGAGAGGGAGCCGGACCCAATCCGGTACCGCGACAACGCCAGCCACGCTCCCGGAGGTGCGTGGCTCCCTGAGGTACGTGCCCGGGTCAGAGGGTGGTTTACGAAAGGGGCTGGAGGTCCTGACTCGGTGATACCACCCGGGGTATAAAAGGGAGTTCTGCTGTCCCTCACGGGTCCTACCCCAATCACTGAAAACCCCTTGGTGGCGGTCCGGGTGACTTCCTACACAACCCCCCCCTTACTTGTGCTATAACACGATAGCCTACCCTGACCCCGTACTTCTTTCTCTTTCTTTTGCCCATACGGAGACCGACGACCTCACCGGCCAGACGAGAGGGATATCAGCCTACAACTCCTGACAAGCCCTGAA
Source organism: Calotriton arnoldi (assembly GCA_963921515.1). Classification (NCBI taxonomy): domain Eukaryota; kingdom Metazoa; phylum Chordata; class Amphibia; order Caudata; family Salamandridae; genus Calotriton; species Calotriton arnoldi. The sequence continues at coordinate 1,319,051 of CAWUFW010003367.1, forward strand.
GTTAAAGAGCAAAGGAGACCACTATGGACTGATCTGTATTTCACAATAAAAGACCGTTACTGTTACCTCTCATACTCTGGCCTCCTCGTGTTTCTCCACACGTGGTGTCAGAAGTGGGATAAAAGGTCCATTGAACCGCCAACAATGGAGACCCTCATCCAACAACTCATTATAGGGCAGGAGAAACTCGAGTGGGCCCTGGAGAAGCACATGACGTCGGCCCAGGCCGACAGGGAACTGTTCAGCACATCCATGAACCAGCAATTAGAAAGTCTCTATAAGGTGTCGGACAGACAGGACGAGATCGTGAAACAATTGCCAGGGAGGCAAGGGGTCTCAACGGCGTTCCCCACTGTACCCCTACAGAAATACAATGAAGGAGAGGACCCCGACTCGTTTCTCCTTAACTTCGAACGCGCGGCCCGTGCGTCTGGCTGGCCAGAGGCCAAATGGCCTTTCTTCCTAGCCCCGTTATTGACAGGAGAGGCCCAAGCAGCTTATCAGGCAGCCAACCCCCTAGGTACTTCCTCCTACGCAGAAATAAAGGGCATAATATTGGACCATCTAGGGTTGGATGCTGAAGCGTATAGATCACGCTTTAGGAAGGAAAAGGAGAAGCCAGGAGATACACCAAAGACACTGTTTCACAAACTAAAGACAGCTGCTGATAAATGGCTGAGGCCCCGAGACCACACTAAAGAAGAGATCATGGCCATGATTTACCTTGAGCAATTCCTAGAGGCTTTACCCTATCCAACGCAGAAATGGTTAAAACAACATACTGGTCTTACCCTTGAGCAAACAATAGAAATGGCATCCACCTATTCCAGGGCACAACCGAAAGCACCAATCTGGGAGGGGGAGAACAGACAACGACCAGGTGTAGGCAAACCCGAAAAGAAGACACCCAGGTTCTCGCTTGAGTTCACCAAACCCCGACCACCTAGACCGGAACCTGTAACAGGAAAAGGACCACAGTGTTTTGATTGTGGCACTTGGGGACATATTGCCCGGTATTGCCCATCGAGAAAGACCAGCGAGGAACCCATGGACATAAACTATTTACCCCGCCACGTCATGTATACGGAGGAATTCGGTACCGGGTTTTATGTAAGTCTAGTCTTAGACAGGGTCCACGTAAAGGCACTCCTTGACTCGGGTTGCAGACAATCCGTCATACAGAGCTCCCTCGTCACCACCAAAGACATAGTCCCCCACCGGTTAATCCCCATTAAATGCGTTCACGGGGATGTCAAATCCTATCCAGCCGCCCAGATAAAAGTGAGGTTACCTAATGGGAAGGATCTGTGGGCTATCGTAGGGGTATTGCCTTGTTTGCCCGAGAGACTTATCCTGGGAACAGATCATCCTGAGTTTATGGTACTCCTCCGGAATAAGATCAGGGAGTTACAGCCGGAGTCCACCGTACTTATCAGTCAGGCTCCTTGGCAGAGCGACAGGAACTTCCGATATACGCAGAAGAGAGACCCTACCCTCCAAGCTGCGTGGCAACAGGCCTCCCTGCCTATCACCACCTTTCCTGCTTTTACCGTCGAGAACGACCTTCTATACAGGGTGGGTGGTCTAAACGTCACCAAGCAGCTGCTTGTACCCAACAGCTTTAGGGAGCAGGTCATGTTTTTCGCGCATAGTCACCTGATAGCAGGACATACAGGGTCCCAAAAAACCAGTCAGACAATCCTTGAGCACTTCTATTGGCCAGGTATATACGCACAGATTACCAGATATTGCCAGGAATGCGAGGTGTGCCAAAGGAAAAACCCCTATCGCCCTCCAGCGGTCCCATTGCAACCTCTACCAATCATTGGTAGACCTTTCGATCGCATTGGTATGGATCTCATCGGCCCTTTGCCTAAATCAAAGAAGGGGAACCAATACGCGCTAGTCATTATCGACTACGCCACCCGTTACCCCGAAGCATTCCCCTTGAGAACACCCAATACCGTCTCTATCTGTGAGAAGCTGATGGAGTTGTTCTCACGAGTTGGTTTTCCCCACGAGATACTTACGGATCAAGGCACACCGTTCGTTTCAAAACTGATGGCCCAGGTGTGTAAGTCGTTGGACATAACCCAAATCAAAACATCCGTATACCATCCTCAAACGGACGGTTTATGTGAGCGCTACAATGGTACTATCAAACTTACCTTAAAAAAAATGATGACCGCTGAAGGCGCTAATTGGGATGCCCTGCTACCTCTGGCATTATTCGTTATACGGTGCCAGAAACAAAGCAGTCTTGCTTGTTCCCCTTTTGAGCTCCTGTATGGTAGACACCCGCGTACTCTCCTAGAGATGACGCGGGAAGCCTGGGAAAGGGAAACCCCCGAAGAGACCCAGGCTCTTCTCGATTATTCAAAAGGATTGAGGTCACGGTTGTCCAAACTAAGGGAGTTTGCACATAGCAATCTCGAAAGGGCTCAACAAAAACAGCAGGTGTTTTATGATAAAGGCAAGAAGTGGCGACATCTTAAAGTGCATGACTGGGTCTTTGTCCTTCTGCCGGCTTCTCTCCCTAAACATCGCGCAGAATGGAAGGGACCTTATGAGGTCATAGAGAAGATAGGGTTAACCACCTACCGTCTTCGTCTCTCCAAACAGAAGACCCAAATGTACCACATTAACTTACTGAAGAAGTGGTTAGGGGCTCCACCTAATTCCGTTGTACTCTTAGCCACTAAATCGGAAACACCCAAGACTACCTTGTCTTCCTTGGACATAAATATGTCCCTGCAGGAACAACAGAGGAAGTCATTACAAGCAGTGTTAGCGACGTTTTCTTCTGTCTTTTCTGATACACCCGGACGGACCCATTTGGTTGAGCATACCATCCCCTCTATACCGGGAAAGACCATAAGACAACGCCCTTATCGAATCCCTGCTGCTCGCAGAGTCGCTATAGAAAACGAAATGCAGAACATGCTCAAGTCAGGCATCATCAGACCCTCCAAGAGCGATTGGTCCTCACCAATAGTCCTCGTACCCAAACCCGATGGGACTGTGAGGTTCTGTATAGACTTTAGAGCGGTTAATTCCATCACCCAATTTGACTCTTACCCTCTCCCACGAGTGGATGAACTAATAGAGCAATTGGGGAGGCCAAATACATAACCACCTTGGATCTAACCAAGGGCTATTGGCAAAGTACCTCTCTCCCCCAAAGACCTACACAAAACCGCGTTCTCCACTCCGTCCGGTCTATACGAGTTCACAGTCCTCCTTTTGGGTTACATGGCGCCCCGCTACTTTCCAGCGTTTGATGGATGTGGTGTTGAGATCACATCAGGGTTACTCAGCAGCCTATCTGGACGATATTATCATCTACAGCACAGATTGGGACCAACACTTGTCACACTGCCAGAAGATATTCCATGCCCTTCGGGAAGCAGGTCTGCATATCAACTCGAAGAAGTCAAAGATAGCCTATCACAAGGTCCGCTACCTGGGTTACCTACTAGGGAGGGGGTGATAGAACCCCAACAAGAGAAAATAAAGGCGATTACCAACACGCCTTTCCCCAGAACGAAAAAGGGCATCCGGGCCTTTTTAGGGTTACTGGGGTACTACCGCAGGTTCATCCCCCAATACTCCCAGATCGCCTCCCCTTTGACCGATCTCCTTCAGAAAGGGATAAAAGAGAAAGACCTCCTCTCACCATCCACCAAAGCACTTGGGGCTTTTCAAGAACTGAAGAACGTCATAACATCCAGTCCGGTGCTAATCTCCCCGACTTTTCCCCGTCCATTCATCCTTCAGACAGACGCATCTGACTCTGGGTTGGGGGCGGTGTTGTCCCAGGAGACCGGGGATGGGGTGGAGCGGCCTGTGGCCTTTATTAGTCGGAAGCTCTTCCCTCGCGAAAGAATTACGCGATCATAGAGAAGGAGTGCCTAGCAGTCAAGTGGGCAGTGGAGAAGATGCGGTACTACCTGGAGGGTGCCCCTTTTGTACTGTATACTGATCATGCTCCTCTCCAATGGTTGTCTCGCAACAAGGGCAACAATCCCCGGGTCCTGCGGTGGTTCCTTTCCCTCCAACCCTTCTCTTTCGAGGTCCGTCACAGGAAGGGCAGTTGTAATGCGAACGCTGACTTTCTGTCCCGTGTGCCGCAGTTCCCCGACCGTGAACTGACTGGGGAAGGGGTGTGTCGCGGGGTGCCTCCCCGTGACCGGCTGGAGGGGCATGACGGCATGCAATTACCCCCTTACCTCTCTCCTGTTCTGTTTTTTGCAGTCGCCGGGGGAACCGCTAGCCTTGGACCACTGCGGCCCCTTTAATTCGGCTCACTGCCGCGAGGACACGCCCATCCATGTGACGGGATCACATGGTCCACCTCGAGTGACGTATGAGGATGTGCCGCTGTTTGAAAAGGGTGCCGAGGACGGAGAGGAAGGAAGCACTCCGGTGAACCGCGCTGAAGACGAAACCGAAGAAGGAGTCCGGGAGAGAAACGAGGAGACAGCCCTGCCGTCGCACGGACTATTCGAGACCAGGCCATCGGACGCTGACGGGGACTTGAGGAGCTGGAGAAGACGCCGCGGGAAGGAGACGGAGATCGAGGGAAGGAGCCAAGGATACCGACGAGAAGGGAGCCGGACCCAATCCGGTACCGCGACAACGCCAGCCACGCTCCCGGAGGTGCGTGGCTCCCTGAGGTGCGTGCCCGGGTCAGAGGGTGGTTTACGAAAGGGGCTGGAGGTCCTGACTCGGTGATACCACCCGGGGTATAAAAGGGAGTTCTGCTGTCCCTCACGGGTCCTACCCCAATCACTGAAAACCCCTTGGTGGCGGTCCGGGTGACTTCCTACACAACCCCCCCCTTACTTGTGCTATAACACGATAGCCTACCCTGACCCCGTACTTCTTTCTCTTTCTTTTGCCCATACGGAGACCGACGACCTCACCGGCCAGACGAGAGGGATATCAGCCTACAACTCCTGACAAGCCCTGAAGTTAAAGAGCAAAGGAGACCACTATGGACTGATCTGTATTTCACAATAAAAGACCGTTACTGTTACCTCTCATACTCTGGCCTCCTCGTGTTTCTCCACAGTTGGCTTGCGGCAACCAACAGGCAAATGGTCAGATCGCATCAAGTGGCCATTAAGCGGCTGGAAGCAGGATTGCTGTGGATAACTGGGGTTTTTCTTGGCGGAGCTCCTTAGAGCACGTCCGCCATCTTGGCTGCACTAGCCTCATCCCCGCCAACATTTTCACCTATGGGACACGGCATTATGCACTAAATGGTCCTATAGAACAAGTTACTTACCTTCGGTAACGCATGATCTGACTATCTAGCTGCAGATTCCTTACCTTTGAATTTCTCAGGCGTCAGGCTGGATCTGGAAGCTTTAGCTCGAGCAATGCCCCTTGCGCGTGCTGTCGGGTGGCTCCATTCGGCTCCGCGTGACGTCGTCAGTAGCGTCGGTTATGACATCGTGGTTACCTATATAGGCGCCATCCAGGCTCGCGAACGTCAGTACTTTTTTTCCACGCCAGAAGCACAGAGCCACAAAGTAACTGACGAAAACTTGTGCAAAACTAGGGGCCTGAAAAGGGGGTTAACCCTAGTCCTAACAAAATCAGTAAGCAAAGCGGGGAGGCACGGGTGGGCTCGTAAGGAATCTGTAGCTAGATAGAGTCTCTACCAAATAATGCGTTACCGAAGGTAAGTAACTTGTTCATCTGATAGAGACTTCTAGCTGCAGATTCCTTACCTTTGAATTAGATACCAAAGCCATACCATTCCGGCGGTGGGTTGCGAGCCAATACCTTACACTAGAAAGTTTTGCAGGACTGAACTGGCAAAATGCCCATCCCTGCGGACCGGACTGTCCAGGCAGTAGTGCTTGGCAAACGTGTGCAAAATGCCCACGTTGCTGCCTGACAGATGTCCAGGACTGGGACACCCCGAGCCAAGGCTGTAGTTGCAGCCTTTCCCCTGGTGGAATGGGCCCTTAATCCCTAAGGGGGCTGCTTCTTAGTCAGGACATAGCAGATCTTAATGCAGAGAACAACCTAGCGAGAGATGGTCCTTTTCTGCACTGAACACCCCTTCTTGGCTCCAAAGTACCCCACAAAGAGTTGGTCGTCCACCCGGAACTCTTTAGTGCGGTCAAGGTAGAACGACAACGCTCTTTTTGGGTCCCCGAAGTGGAGACGCTCCTCTTCCTTAGAGGGATGCGGTGGAGCAAAGAAGGTGGGCAGCGTGATAGACCGACCAGATGGAATGGGGTCACCACCTTCGGCAACAATAACGCACGGGTGCGAAGCACCACCTTGTATGGAACAGACATCATGTAGGGAGGTGTACAAGATGGCGGCTGCAACGCACTCACCCTCCGGGCAGATGTTATCGCCACTAGAAAGGCTGTCTTGATGGGAAGCAGCCGGAGGGGACAGTTGTGTAAAGGCTCAAAGGGAGCACACCTAAGATAAGTAAGGACCACATTAAGGTCCCATTGCGGCATAACAAAGGGCGTGGACAGGAACAAGTGAGCCAGCCCCTTCAAAAACCTATTTACAATCGGAGACCTAAAGAGAGAGGGTTGGTCTGGCAGCCGCAAAAAAGCAGATAGAGCAGAAAGACCCTTGAAAGTTCCCAAAGCAGAGCATTGTTGGGCAAGGGTTAGAATGAATAGAACTATGGAAAGAGAAGCAGTAAGAGGGTCAATAGACCTTTCTGTACAGTATAATACAAATTTCTGCCAACGCCAGGCATAAACCGTCTTAGGGGAGGGCCGCCTGGCTGCCAAAATAACATTGCATACTTCAAGAGAAAGGTCAAAAACCATTAACTGCTGCCACTCAATCTCCACGCATGGAGGCGCAGAGTTGACAGGTTCAGGTGGAGGACTCTCCCCTAATGCCGCGACAGAAGATCCTCCCAAAGGGGCAGCCTGATCGGAGGATCGATGCTCATTCTCAGAAGCTCTGGATACCAGACTCTCCTCACCCAGTCCGGAGCCACAAGAATGACTTGGGCCCAGTCGTTCCGGATATTCTTCAGAACGCTGGGCAGGAGTGGTATGGGCGGAAAGGCGTCCAGCAAGGCTGAGCTCCACTTGCGACAAAAGGCGTTGCCGAGCTATAACCACCTTGGAAACTCCAGTACGCAGTATTGTTGACACTGCACGCTCTCTTCGGAGGCGAACAGATCTAACCAAGGTTCTCTCTACTGCTGAAAGAGACCTTGTGCCACCTCAGACTGGAGACGCCATTCCTGATCCGCTAGGCATCGATGGCTGAGTTCGTCCGTCCTGGCATTCAGAGAACCTGCCTGGTGTTGAACCACCAGGGTTATGACCTGCTGTTCCAGCCATGTCCAGAGACGCAGGGCCTCTCGACAAAGGGTCCATGACCCCACCCCGCCCTGCTTGTTTCAGTACAACATGGCGGTGGTGTTGTCCGTGAACATCTGCAATATCTTCCCCTTGACAGAGGGAAGAAATGCCTTCAATGCCAATGGAATCGCTCGAAGCTCCAACAAACTGAGGTGGAGCCCCGACTCTGCCGGAGACCAGTGTCCCTGATCTCCACTTCTCCCAGATGGCCGTCCTCTCCCAGACGTGACGCATCTGTCACTACTGTGAGTTCTGGTTGGGGAAGGGAGAAGGGCCTGCCGTTGACCTAATCGCGGTTCGTCAACCACCACTGCAGATCTCTCGTAGTTCCTTCAGAGATCTGGACCAGGTCGGTGAGATTTCCCCAATGCTGTGCCCACTGGAACTTCAGGTCCCACTGCAGACCCCGCATACGCCACTTGGCATGCTTTACCAACAGGATGCAGGAGGCCATGAGGCCCAACAGCCTCAGAGTCAGTCTCACCGAAATCCAGGATAGAGGCTGAAACCTCGGAATCATAACCTGAATATCCTGGACTCGCTGCTCGGGAGGATAGGCCAGAAACTGCACTGTGTCTAGAACAGCTCTGATGAAAGGGAGAGTCTGAGAAGGAGTTAGGTGTGACTTCGGCACGTTTATAGAGAACCCCAGCGAATGCAGAAAGTCCGCCGTAGTCTGTAGATGGGAGACGACAGCCTGAGGTGAGGACGCCTTCAACAGCCAGTCGTCAAGGTAGGGGAAGACTGACATCCCAAACCTGCGCAGATGAGCTGCGACCAGCGTCATCACCTTGGTGAACAACTGAAGGGCACTGGTAAGGCCAAAGGGGAGCACGGTAAACAAAGTGTTTGCGGCCTACCTTGAACCGCAGGTAATGCCTGTGGCCTGGCAGGATGGGGATGTGGAAATACGCATCCTTCAAGTCCAACCCTACCATCCAGTCTTCTTGGTCTAAGGCAGACAAGACCTGATCTAGAGTAAGCATCTTGAACTTCTCTTTCTTGAGGAAAAGATTGACGGTTCGAAGAACTAAACTGGGCCGCAACCCTTTGTTCTTCTTCGGAATCAGAAAGTAGCGGGAATAACAGCCACTGGCTACTTCTGAATCCGGGACCCGCTCTATATCCCTTGGCCAAGAGAGTTGTAACTTCCTCTTGGAGAAATTTTAAATGATTCTCCACCAGCCATTCTTGATTTGGCAGAATCGAAGGAGGAAAAGAAAGGAAAGGCAGAGAATAGCCCTCCTGAATGATCTGCAAGACCCACTTGTCCCATGTTATGGACCTCCAGCAGGGGAGATGATGATGGATTCTCCCACCAACTGGAGTGGTGTGGTCTTGCAAAGTCAGACTAGGAGTGCTTGGAGGCTGCGGCTGCTGAGGGCAGGGTGGCCGACGACTTCTGGCTTCCATTCCTTGGTCGGAATGAACCGCGTCCATGTCCTCGCACAACTTGGGAAGTCTGCGCAGGACGGTGGCTGGGTTAGGGCTAGGACGGTGGCTGGGTTAGGGCTAACACGGCTGGAACCCCCGTCCGCTGTCACAAAAGTGGCGAAATATATATGTAAGCTAGACTGGCCACGAGGTGTAGAAGAGAGGCCCAAGGATCTGGCCTTAGCTTGAGAGTCCTTGAATCTCACTAGGGCAGAGTCTGCCTTCTCCCCAAAAAGACGGGATCCATCAAAGGGCATGTCCATCAAATTTGTCAGGACATCGCCCGAGAAGCCAGTTATCCTAAACCAGGCGTGGCACCTCAAAGCCACTGTTGAAGAAATCGATCTGCCCTGCGAATCAGTCGTGTTAAGGCCACACCTTCTCCAGGATTTGTGGCAGCACTTGCGCAACCGTCTCCCAAAGGGAGTGGGAGAAACGGCTCAATAAGCATGCGGTGTTCACCGACCACAATGCCAGGTTGGAGGAAGAAAACACATTTTCCCAACTGAATCCAGCCGTTTGGATTCCCGATCCGGAGGGGCGGAAGGGAATGCACCCTGGGATATAGAAGCCTGCTCTAGTCCGAGGACCTCGACTGCCCTCTTAACCACCATGGCATAAGTTGCCCCCTCCTCTATAGCCACAGTTGGTGGAGAGAGCATGCCAGTACCTGGGAAAGAGTCCAGCCCACTGTCGATAGTCGAGGTGAAGATGAAGTCCGCTTGGGCTTCTTCTTCTTGTCTCTCTTCCCCGAGTGTCCCGATGACCTTGAGTTGGACAAAGAGGACTTGGGGCTCCAGGAGCGGTCCCCCGACCTCCTCTTCTTCGATCGGGACCGGGACCTCCGCGGAGTCTCACTGGATGGTGTCGACTGTTGGGTCCGACAGTCCGAGCACGAGTTAGAATCGTGGTCGAGACACCAGTGACAGACGAGGTGTGTGTGCAGGGGGGGGGGGTCAGTAACTGACATCATGCGGTGACAGACACCGCACGGCTTGAACCCAGTCTCTCTCGAAGACATCCTCGCAAACAATATTGAAACTTTTTTCGAAGTTGATAAAAAGTCAAAAAAGGCCTGCCAAAAGCTTCCCAGATCGGCGCTTAACTGGTGCAGAAAGAAAAGAACTGATGTCCGCGCGCCTGAGTGGCACCTATATAGTTGACCGCAACGTCATAACCGACGCTACCGACGATGTCACGCAGAGTCGAATGGAGCCACCTGACGGCGCGCGCAAGGGGTATTGCTCAAGCAAAAGTTTCCGGATCCAGCCTGACGTCTGGGAAATTCAAAGGTAAGGAATCTGCATCTAGAAGTCTCCATCAGATTACAATATTTTACCACATTTTAACTGTAGTAATTAAATATCATGGGTTCATATATAACTCAATTGGAAGTAAAAACTCCATAGAAGTAATCCAATATTTCGTATTCATCTTACTTTTGTGTGCTTTCTGAAAGAGCTCCTTGTAGCCATTCATTTCTGATGGACTCCTTCAGTAAATCTTTGTAGTCACTCTGAAGCTGCTGCAAGGGCCTCAGCGCATTGTCCACATAGAGTGAAGCTCTGGTTGGCATTTCCTGATCAACAATGAAGGGAAACATTAAAATACTTTAGCAGGAACAATTATTTTCATTGACTATAGTTGCCAAAGAGATGCTCATTCTCAATATAGATTAACACAACACCTATCTCCAAATAGCCAGTCAAAAAGGTTCTCATTTATAGTAGGTCTGCACCATCATATAGTCGTGGAATATTTGCTATTGCAGGAAGATTTGTGAATGGTGTTTTTAATTAACTTTTTAATACTAAATGTACATTGCCTAATAAGCCTTTCTGACAATAAGCCTATAAAATGCTGCTGAACACTTGGGCATAATCTCAGCTTCCTTTTAGTAACAGGATCAGAATGTAAGAACAGTCATTTATGGGAGGCAAATATGGGGGAGCAGAAAGTAACTAAATATACTGGGTGCCCAACACCAGAGAGCCATTGTTTTGTAGCTGTGTTACTGAAAGGATCACCCCACAAAGGAATTAAAAGTGAAGGGTATTGTCATAATCCATTAGAGTGTTGCAGTTCTTTCAGGACTTTAGAATGAACAAAGCAGTAGGCACTTTAATATTATGCAATTAACTATTAATGAAAAGAGCATATTTTAAAGTGGGGAGCCCAAGTACCCCATTGTTAATGTTCATCCAATTAATGATGTTCAATGCACAATCGCACTGAAAGATGAAGGATGGCAATTGTATATATTGTACTAAACGTCCAACATTTGGGAATCCAAAATTCACCTTTTTAGACAACAGTACTAAAAAGTGCCTTTCAAAATGTATTTTTATTACCCGTTCTTCCAAATAATATCTGAAAGGATTTTATAGCCATTCCTCACCTCTTTTTGAAATATAATTAAAAAACACAACATGCAAGATCTTGAGTAGAGCACAAATCATGGCAGCGTGTCAGGTTTTTAAAACTGTTAAGGGTAAGTAACTTCCCCTTGAAGGATGGATATATTGCTTCAGTGTTTCCAGATGCAACTCAGCTAAATGCACTAAATAAAATGTTAGTGCTTTAAAATACAGGGTACTGACAGAGTTGGTTCTGAAAATTCTTCTCTACTTTTATTATTAACAAACCAGGATTCCTGAAAAATTGTCTTTACTCAATGAAAATTAAAGTTTTATTGTACTATAGGGTGACCAAATCAAAACATCTGCCTCGGAAAAGGATAGAGTTCTTACTCTTTAATGAACGTTTAAAGAATTTATAAAAGGAGCGCTCAGGCTGCCCAAGATTCTAGAATAGCAAGACCCCAATTATATTCACTAATTTGTGCATCAAGCACACTCTTTCCAAAAGCAAGATTGTATTCACACGTTAAATAGATGATGGCAATAAAAGGAAGTGTACTTTGAAAGACAACTATAAGGAAGCAGAAATGAAATGGTTACTTACCAGCAGGAGTAGTTTGGCAGCTTGAAGAGTTTTCTGGATTCACATAGTGTGTATTATTCCGCCATCTAGTATATGATGCCGGAAATGTTTTTTTTTTCTTTTTGTGGGCGTCATCGACCACCATTTGATGGCATGTCCATCCCCTGTGTGACGTCAGACAGCGCCCTGGATGTTCCTGTGCGTAGTTACCATCTTTGGATTCTTTCTTTTCTCGTATACTTCCTCCTTGCTTTTTTCTTATCCAGCTCGTTGCATCATCTCCCATTTTTGGTGCGATAGGTAGGTCGCATGTGAATCCAGAAAACACTTCAAGCTGGAAAACTACTCCTACTTGTAAGTAAACATTTCATTTTGCAGCATGAATCCTTTTCTGGATTCACATGCTGGGCATTAGATTATATAGCAGTATCCCTTCCCAGGGGTCGGTTGGGACGAAACGTGTAAGTGTTAGCAAACAGGTGTTGTAAGTACCTTTTGTCCCACCTGTGTCTCTTCGTTCATCTGAATGTGCACACAATAATGTTTTGCAAAAGTGTGTGGTGACGACCATATCGCTGATGCGCACAGTGTGTCCATGGGTACGTTTGCTAGGAACACTAGTGTTGCGCCCTTTTTTCTTGTTGAGGGGGCTCTTGGGGGCGAATGGGCAGCGTCATCCCTGCCCCAGAACAGCAAGTCTGTAATGATTCCACAATCCATCTTGAGATTGTTCCTTCAGTTACTGGGGAACCCCTGGTTGCTTTGACAAAGGAGATAAACAACTGGTTTCCTTTACAAAACTTCTTTGTTTCTTGCAGATAGTACATTAAAGCCCTCCTTTCATCCAACTTGTGTAGGGCCCTTTCTGTCTGTGTCTTTGGCTCTTTGAAGAAGGATGGTAGCTGAATGCTTTGGTTGAGATGAAAGTGGGTCATAATCTTGGGTAGGAATTGTGGGTTAGTTCTGAGAACTACCTTTGTGTATTTGCAGGTATGGTTCCTGTATGGTTAGTGCTTGTAGGTGGCTCACTCTGCATAGTGATGTGATGTGATTACAATTAGAAATGCTGTCTTGAGTATGAGTGATTTGAGATCCATCTTGTGCAAAGGTTCAAACGGCCTTGGGCCACATGCATCAAAGAATTGAATTGCGATTCCTAAATAGCGTTTTTTAGGTAATCGCTATTTAGGAATCGCAATTCCTTACGCATGTAGAATTCGCAAAAAAAATTGCCATTTCCTACAAATTCCTTAATAGCGACTCGCAAATTGCGACTCGCTATTAAGGAATGCTTTTCCATTCATTCCTATGGGCCTAGAGGCCCATAGGAATGAATGAGAAGTCATTCGCAATTTGCGAGTACCAAATAGGTACTCGCAAATTGCGAATGCAATTTGAAGGGTGCTAGGGAGCCAAAAGGCCATCCTGCTGCACCCCCAAAATTGGCATGTGTGCACATGTGTGTGCCACATGGCACTTAGAAAATGCAATTTTATGCATTTTTCTAACAAATTGCAAATTACCATCAACTTGAAGTTGATGGTAATTTGCAATTCCAAATTGCGAAAACGCAATTTGCGAATGCATGATGCATCGCATTTAGGGAATCGCAATTTTCGATTCCCTAACTGCATTCGCAATTAAGGAAATCGCAAAAAATTGTGATTTTCTTAATTGCAAATGCCTTTGGGCTTGATGCATCAGAAATAGCATTTTCCCTGTCGCAAACGGGTCGATTCTGTGAATCGGCCCGTTTGCGACCGGTAAAATGCTTGATGCATGTGCCCCTTAATTGATTGAGCATGGTGTTTAAGTTCCACAAAGGTGCTGGAACTGATCTTGGTGGTGCAATCCTTTTAGCTCCTTCCAAGAAACTCTTCACCACTGGTAATGTGGAAAAAACGTTACATGAAGTACCACTGGTGTAGGCTACTATTGCTGCCAGGTGTACCTTTAAGAATGAATAGGTTAACCCAATGTCTAACAGGTAAGTTAATACAGTTTCTTGTTTTGTCCTGGTCTCCATATTTCTGTTATTTGTGCACCAGTGAATGTATTGGTTCCATTTTGCAGCATAACATTTTCAGATGGTAGCTTTTTTTGCTTCTTTTAGGATTCCTATTGTCCTGGGTAGTAGTTTCAGATGCCCGAATTCTAGCTATTCCGGAGCCAGGCCGCTAGACTGAGAGTTGCTGGCTCCGGATGGTACACTCTCCCCCTCCTGCATTGTTAGCAGATCCTGTTCTGCTTTGATTGCGATCATTTGTCCCCTGGACATCTCTATTAGTTCCGAGTACCAGGTCTGTCTGACCCACTGTGGAGCTATGAGGATGAGTTTTGTCCCTGGTTGTCTGGCTTTTTCCAGCACCTTCGGTATCAGGGGAAACGGAGGAAAAGCGTATACAAATCTCTGTGACCAAATTACTGACAGGGCATTCCCTTCTGACTGGTGGTGTTGAAACCTGGAGGCGAAGTGTTGGCATTTTGCATTTCTGGCTGTTGCGCACAGGTCTACTGCTGGTCTCCCCTAGACCTTGAATATCTTCTCCAGTGTTTTTTGTTTTAGTTTCCACTCGTTGGAGCTGCTTTCATGTCTGCGTAGTCTGTCCGCCTCCATGTTCTGTATCCTGGTAGGTGGACAGTTTGTACTGTGATCTTCCTTGGTATTGCCCATTTCCATATTTCTAGGGCTAGTTTGCTCAGTGTGAACAATTTCATGTCTCCTTGTTTGTGGAGATAAAACATGGTTGTTGTGTTGTCCGTTTGCATTAGTACGGTCTTGCCTCTTATGTGTGCCCAAAAAGCCTTCAGGGCTAGGAGAACAAGTTACTTACCTTCGGTAACGATATATCTGTAAGAAACATTAGTTAGTTATAGATTCCTTACCTTAGAATTACCCCCAGGCGTCAGACTGGATCCGGAAAGTTTTTTCGTCAGCAGAAAGTCTTGGTGAACAAAATGGCCAAAGAAGCCGTCTCTCCGGACTTGATTGCCAAGGCAGTAGTGTTTGGTAAAGGTGTGCAAAGAAGCCCACGTAGCTGCCTGACAAATGTCAGTCAGAGGAACTCCACGTCCCAAAGCAGTAGTTGCTGCCGTCTCCCTGGTGGAATTCGCACGCAGCCCTACTGGAGGCTCCTTCTTTGCCAGAGAATAACAGGCTTTGATACACAAAACGACCCATCGGGAGATAGTCCGCTTGTGTACGGCCCGACCTTTCTTGGCGCCCACGTAGCCAACAAAGAGCTGGTCATCCACCCGGAACTGTTTGGTGCGATCCAGATAAAAGGAAAGCGCACGTTTTGGGTCCAGACGGTGGAGCCTCTCTTCCTCTTTCGAAGGATGCGGAGGCGGAAAGAAGGTGGGCAAAGTGATGGTCTGCCCGATGTGAAAGGCAGCGCCAACCTTGGGCAGGAAGGATGGACGAGTCCTGAGAACTACCTTGTCCGGATGGACAGAAGGAAAGGAGGCTTGGATGAAAGGGCCTGGAGCTCACTCACTCTTCTGGCAGATGTGATGGCTACCAGGAATGCAGTTTTAAGCGTCAGAAGCCTCAAAGGACAGTTGTGTAGCGGCTCAAAGGGAGCGCACATTAAATAGGTTAAAACTAGATTCAAGTCCCACTGAGGCATAACGAAGGGAATAGGAGGAAAGAGATGAGTTATGCCTTTCAAGAAACGATTAACAACCGGGGACTTGAAAAGAGAAGGCTGATCTGGAAGCCCAAGGAAGGCAGAGATGGCCGAGAGATAGCCCTTGATAGTGCCCAGAGCAGAGCCCTGCTGGGCCAAAGAAAGGAGAAACAAGAGAACCTCAGAAAGAGGGGATCCACAGCCTTTGCTGTGCACCATGCCACAAATTTGTTCCACCGGCAGGCGTATACCGTCTTAGTGGAGGGACGCCTGGCTGCCAAGATTACATCACAAACTTCGGGAGGCAGGTCAAAAGACGTCAGCTGCCGCCGCTCAATCTCAACGCAAGGAGGTGGAGGCTGGACAGGTTCGGGTGGAGGACCGTCCCCTGTTGCTGCGACAGAAGATCCTCCCGAAGAGGCAGACGGGTCGGAGGATCGATGGCCATGTTGAGCAGCTCGGGATACCAGACTCTTCGTGCCCAATCCGGAGCCACAAGAATGACTTGGGCCCGGTCGCGCCTGATCTTGTTCAGCACTCTGGGCAGAAGTGGTATAGGCGGAAAGGCGTACAACAGACCGCAACTCCACTCGCGACGAAAAGCGTCGCCTAGCGAGTGCCGCCTTGGAAATTCCAACGCGCAGAATTGCTGACATTGCGCGTTCGCTTTGGTGGCGAATAGATCTAACCAAGGCTCTCCCCACTGTCGAAAAAGACCTTGCACCACCTCAGAGTGAAGACGCCATTCGTGATCCATCATGCACCTGCAACTGAGTTCGTCCGCCCTGGCGTTCAGGGAACCCGCCAGGTGTTGAACCACCAGGGATATGCCCTGATGTTCCAGCCATGTCCAGAGGCGGAGGGCCTCCTGACATAGGGTCCACGACCCCACCCCGCTTGTTGCAGTACCACATGGCGGTGGTGTTGTCCGTGAACACCTGCACTACTCTTCCCCGGACAGAGGGAAGGAATGCCTTGAGTGCAAGACGAATCGCCCGGAGCTCCAGAAGGTTGATGTGGAGCCCGGACTCCGCCGGAGACCAGAGTCCTCTGATCTCCGCCTCTACCATGTGGCCGCCCCATCCCAGAAGGGATGCGTCTGTCACCACCGTGTGCTCTGGTTGAGGAAGGGAGAGGGATCTGCCGTTGACCCAATCCTGGTTCGTGAGCCACCACTGCAACTGTCGAGCAGTGCCCTCCGAGATCTGGACACAGTCGGACACATTCCCCTGATGCTGCGCCCACTGGAACTTCAGGTCCCACTGCAGAACCTGCATATGCCACCTGGCATGATCGACCAGCAGGATGCAGGAGGCCATGAGGTCCAGCAGCCTCAGGGTCATCCGGACCGAAACCCGGGATGGAGGCTGAAAGATCGGAATCATAGCCCGAATATCCCGGACTCGCTGTTCGGGAGGATAAACCCAAAACCGCGTCATGTCCAGAACCGCTCCGAGGAAGAGGAGCTTCTGAGAGGGAATCAGGTGTGACTTCGGCACATTGATGGAGAACCCCAGCGAATGCAGTAGATCGGCCATAGTCTGGAGGTGGGAGACGACTGCCTGGGACGAGCCCGCCTTCAACAGCCAGTCGTCGAGATAGGGGAAGACTGGAATCCCTGATCTGCGCAGATGAGCTGCGACCACCGCCATCACTTTCGTGAACACCCGAGGGGCACTGGTAAGGCCAAAGGGGAGCACGGTAAACTGAAAATGCTCGTGGCCTACCGTGAACCGCAGGTAACGCTGGTGGGCCGGGAGGACGGGGATGTGAAAGTAAGCGTCCTGCAAGTCCAACGCTACCATCCAGTCTCCAGGGTCGAGGGCAGACAAGACCTGTGCGAGCGACAACATTTTGAACTTCTCCTTCCGGAGGAAGCGGTTGACGTCCCGGAGATCCAAGATAGGACACAGGCCCTTGTCCTTCTTGGGTACCAGAAAGTAGTGGGAATAGCAACCACGACCTACTTCTGGGACAGGAACGCGCTCGATGGCTCCCTTGGCCAAGAGTGCCAAAACTTCCTGTTGGAGAAGTGCCAGGTGATCCTCCGACATGCGGTGGTATGGAGGTGGCATGGGTGAAGGGGTAGCCTCGAAGGGGAGGGAGTAGCCCCTTCGGACTATTTGCCAAACCCACCTGTCCGACGTGTTGGTGCGCCAGTGGGGGAGGTGATGGCGTATCCTGCCGCCCACTGGCGTTTAATGGGCCTGAAAAGTCAGACTAGGAAGGTTTGGAGGCTGCTGCAGAGGGGGCAGTAGTGGACTGGCCCGCCCGCTGGCCCCCTGAACCACGGCGTTGGTTCCCACGTCCCCGGCCGCGCGAAGGTTGGGCAACTTGCTGCAGCCTGTGGCTCTGGGCGGGACGTAGCGGGGCACCCCTTCCGTAGCCACGAAAGGGGTGAAAAGCAGACTGCGCTTGGCAGCTGGAGAGGCCCAAGGACTTGGCCGTAGCCTGTGAGTCCTTGAAACGCTCTCGAGGGTTGTCCGCTTTGTCGCCAAAAAGGCGACAGCCATCAAAAGGCATGTCCATCGAGGTGTTCTGGACATCCCCCGAAAAGCCAGTCGATCTCATCCAGGTGTAGCGACGAAGGGCTACCGACGTTGAAATTGTCCTGCCCAGAGAGTCGGCGGTATCCAGCCCACAACGGATGGTAAACTTCGCCGCATCCCTCCCGGCGGCAATAGCCTGGGAGAGCACTGTCCAGGCCTCCTCCGGACACTGAGGCAGCACTTGCGCAACCGAGTCCCACACAGAGTGGGAAGAACGGCCCAAGAGACATGCGGTGTTTACCGACCGCAGTCCTAAGCTGGCGGAAGAGAAAATCTTCTTCCCAAGATGGTCCAGCTTCTTGGATTCCCTTTCCGGGGGAGCGGTAGGTAATGCGCTCTTGGAAGTGGAGGCTTGGACCACCAAGCTCTCTGGGGTGGGGTGTTGGGAGAGGAAAGTGGGGTCGCCCGGAGCCGGGCGGTGGTGTCTGGCAATCATCCTATCCACGGGAGCCCCCGTGTTGGGCCTGGACCACGTGCCCAAATGGACGTCGGTAAGGGCCTCATTAAACGGCAGCAGGGGCTCCGAAGAGCTCACAGCCGGTTGAAGCACCTCTGTCAGGAGGTTAGTCCTGACCGCCACCGTAGGAAGCTCGAGGTTGAAGGCCTCGGCCACCCTACGCAACACCACTGCATATAACGCTCCCTCCTCCGTAGCCACGGTAGGAGGAGACAACATGCCAAGGTCAGGGGAAGTATCAAGACCACTGGCATCCCCCAGTTCCTCTCTCCAGTCCTGTTCAGATCCTAGCTGATCAGTTAAAGGGTCACCTGACCCCTCCCAGTCCTCCTCCTCAGGTTGCCAATCTGGCCGAAAAGGGACCCCAGGAGTGAACAGGGGCACAAAAACCCCACTCGATGCCGGATCCGGCGTCGGGCGACGCCGGTCCGGCTCCGGGTCCACCTCGGGATGGAGGCCGGGGTCGACGCCGGCCGGGGACACGACCGGCGTCGGTTGCAGTTGCGGTGCCGGAGAAAGCGGCGACGGTGGAGGTGTAATAAGGTCAACCGGCACCGATCCGGATCCAGGTCTGGATCCGCTGGGGGCCTGCGGCACCGTGGCCGGAGCCGACGGCGGAGGGGGCCTAGGCCCCCCAACCAAGTCCGCGGGGCCCGAAGGCGCGCCGGCGGGTTCGGGTCACCCGAAGATGGCATGCATCGCTTCGTAAAATTTACGAAGTTGGGCGGGAGTCGCTCCGGGTCCCGGGAAGGGGGGGAAACCCAGAGTCAACTCCTCGGGCTCCGCGCGCGGAGCCGCGAGAGGGGCACCGCCCGCATCCCTCGTCGCGTCAGCCGACTGACGGGGAGAAGTCGAAGAGCGACGATGCTTCTTCGACTTCTTTTTGTGCTTCGACTTACCCGACCCCGAGTGCGAAGACTTCGATGACTTGGACGAGTGGTGATGGCTCCGCGACCGGGACCTCGAACGGCACGGAGCCGACTGCCGGCGCTCAAGCAGCTTTCGGGACCGCTCCCGCAAAGCCATCGACCGGCAGTCGTAGCACGACTTGGGGTCGTGGTTGTGCTCCAGGCAAAAGAGGCACACGCGATGCGGATCCGTAACCGACATCAGCCGGTTACAGGAACTGCAGGCCTTGAAGCCGGGCATCCCTCGTGCACCAGGAGGTGTAGACTCAAAAAAAAAAGACGTCGACAAAAGTCGCTCAAAAAAGTCAGTCAAAAAGTGACTGGAAGTACCGCTCTCTCCGGATCTGCGCTGGCTGGCGCGGAAAAAGAAAGAACTGACGTCAGCGCGCGAGGGCGGCGTCTAAGTAGCTACCGCGACGTCATCCCGGCGACCACGACGCCAACGACAGACGCGGAGCCGACCGACGCCACCTTCCAACGCGCAGAGGTACTGCTGACGAAAAAACTTTCTGGATCCAGTCTGACGCCTGGGGGTAATTCTAAGGTAAGGAATCTATAACTAACGTGTTTCTTTCAGATAAATACGTTGTTGATGTGTTTTCAGCGCATCTGTGCTGTTCTGTCCCTGTACCTTCAGGTTGCCTGTGTGTGCTCCCCAACCTTTGTGGGATGCATCTGTTGTGATGGTCAAGGTTGGAGTTTTGAATGGTCTCCCTAAGGTCAAATTTGTTTGATTTCCACCACTGTATCTCCTTTTGTATTATTGCTGTGACAACCACTAGATCCTAGGAACACACTAGAACAGATGGGTGAGAGGATAAGGTCCCTCTTCGACCTCCCACTCAGACTTGAATCACAAAAAGAAGAGGGAAAACGATATAGTGAAAATAGGTGTCAATAAGTGAATGAAAGGAAAAAGCACCATGCTTTAAAAACTGCCCTCACACACAGCAAGCTGTGTCATGCTTCATCATAGGGCTGCTAACACACCTCCGTGTTGACCCTACACTGGAGGTGGAGCAATAGGGAGGGAAGACAATACAACATACAGTGTAAAACCAAGGGTGAGAAATGGTGCAGAAAAAGTGATATAAAAGCTGGTCATAGGAAATCCTTATTCCAATTTTAATATTAGGTCCCCTATCCAGGATTAAAAAAGGTTGGTGGATGCCAAGGTAGAGGAACTTATGAGACTCCACCAGCTCCACTCTGCATAGGTGTCGACATGTTTCAGCCGGCAATGAACAATGCCCCGGCTTTCCTCAGGACTCTCACCTCTGTGATCCTGGGTGCTATCACTCTCTTCTATAAATTCAAAAGTAAGAGGGGATATCACCTTCCATGGAGCCCCTCACATGTGAAGAGGAACCGAGTTTATATAAATCTACAACTCGAACTGGCGGGGAAGGAGAACAGCTTCCTAATAGCACTCTTGCTTGCGAGGTAAGCTGTTGCCGATCACTATCGTCTCTCCCGCACGCCGCGTAGAATTATCTTTTTCTGCACCATTTCTCACCCTTGGTTTTACACTGTATGTTGTATTGTCTTCCCCTCCCTATTGCTCCACCTCCAGTGTAGGGTCAACACGGAGGTGTGTTAGCAGCCCTATGTTGAAGCATGACATAGCTTGCTGTGTGTGAGGGCAGTTTTTAAAGCATGGTGCTTTTTCCTTTCATTCACTTATTGACACCTTTAACCACTACATCCTCCCAACTCCCCGTGGCTAGTGCCTTTGTTGCAGATCCATTCCTAGAAAGGGTGCATGTGGAGTCTCACATATATTATGAGTGGTATGCATGATGCCATCATGCCTATTAGTTTCATGGCAGTCCCCACTGTCAGAGACCGACCCCTCTGGTAGAGGTCAGTCTGCTCGGTGATTGCCATTGCTATCTTTGGTACTGGGTATGCTCGTGCTGTCCTTGAGTTTATGGTTGCTCCCAGGAACACTTTTACCTGTTCTGGTGACGACTTCTTGAGGGTTATTGTGAAGTTCAGTCGTTGCAGTGTGGTGATCACCATTTGAATATCTTTTTGGCTTTTTTGTTTTGATTGTGCCTTTACTAGCCAATCGTCCAAGTATAGGTCGACATACATACCTTGTCTTCTTAGGTGTGCTGGAACCACTGCGAGGTACTTTGTGAAGACCCATGGAACTGATTTTATGCCAAATGGTAACACTGAATTGGTAATGCACCTTGTCCAATACAAATCGGAGGCATTTTTTGTTTTTTTGGTTCATAGCTTTATGTAGGTTGGTGTCCTTTAGATCTAAGGCTGCCACATTATTCCCCTTCCTTAGAAGCTTGATTACTTGGGGTGTCGTTATCTTGAATTGTTGTGTACGAATTAATTTGTTTAGGAATCGGAGGTCCAGGATTGGTCTCAGAGTTAGATCTTGTTTCAGGACCAGGAAATAAAGTGAGTAGTTTCCTTTGTTTGCTTCCCTTGGTGGTACCCTTTCTATGGCTTTCTTATGTAAGAATTCCTTGATTTCTTTTCTGAGTTGTATGATCTCTTGTGCTTGAATCCTCTTTGGTTTTGGGGGAATTTGTGGTGGTTCCATGATTAATTCTATGCAGTTTCCATGACATCATATTCACAATCTAATTGTCAGAGGTGATTTGTTCCCACTCCTGTGGGTAATCTCCCATCCTGCCTCCCTCTTGTGTTTTGTGGTGACATTTGCTATTGTTGGGCAAGTCACTTGTCTGCTGTTCCTCTCCTTCTGGAGGTCTGGCCTCTTCTCCTTCAATGAAAGGGCTGCCTAGCAGGGTGGTCACACTGTTGAAAAGAGTTTTATTGCGTTTTTTTACCTGTACCTGCTGTTGGCCCGCTCTTTCACTGGGCCTTTGGGACGCTATTCCTCCTCTTCTGAAGGGACCCCTGAATTGTAATGCCCCCACTGCCTTTGTCGTCTCGTTATCTTTTTCGAGTTGTTGCAGGGATTCATCCACCGCCTGTCCAAAAGGGCGTCTCCAGTGAACGGCATGTTAATTATAGAGGCTTGTACTTCTGGTCTTCTTGGTGTGGTGCCCATGCACATCTGCGTGCTGGCAGTGTCTGCAGCGTCCAAGGCTGATTTCAGGCACATGTTTGCAATGTTTCTCCCCTCTTGCATCAATGCCTTGGCTCTCTTTTTGTACTGCTCTGGGAGGTGTTGCATAGGGACTCCATCTCATCCCATTGCTAATGTCCATACCTGTTTAACAGGGCATTTGAGTTGACAATCCGCCACTGTGTTGCAGCCTCCCTCTCCATTTTCCTTCCCACCAGGTCCAGTCTCTCACTTTCCTTTTCAGGCGGTGGACCTGTGGAGGTATGTACATTGTTTCTCTTCCTGGTGGTTGCAACGATGATTGAATCCGCAGCAGCGTTGCCTTGGATGTATTGGCGATCTTGAGTAGATGACTCATATTTATTTTCTACTCTGAGTGTAACAGCCCTTGCAGCGGCTGGTTCATGGAATGCCTCCTTCCCCTGGCTCAATAGGCTGGGGAACATGGGTAAATAAAGGTTCCTCTTGTTTGATGGCACTAGGGTCTCAAGGAGAAAACATGAGTCTCCTTTTCCCTCTTCTATTTGGACCCCAAAAGCCTCAGTAGCCCTCTTTATGAGACTGTTTTAGAGGGATAATGGGGAGATGGCCTCGAAGAGTAATTGTCCACACCTTCTTCTGGGGACTCGGCTGTCGAGGTCATGCCACGATTCTTCCTCAAAGCCTTTTGCCTCTTCAGCCTCCTCGAGTTTTTAGAACTTTTACTGCTCCTCTTTGTGAGGTTCTGGTGTTGCTAGGGCCTCCAAGGCAGACTAGTCGTTCTCGGTTGAAGGCTTTACCGGGATCCGAAAATCCCTCAAGGTGTCGTAGAACTCCTTCTTCCTTTTCAGGGGTGCAGCCATTTTGGTCACGAGCCTTCTCTTCTTTTCGACCTCGAGCGCTTTCCAATTGGCATCAAGCGTCGGCGAAGGTCTCTTTTTCGGCGACGACGGGTCTACCGCCTCCGGAACCTTGGTCTTCTCTCTCGCTCCCTGTTGAGCGGATGGAATTAGCATAGGTTTCGACGGTGTCTTACCTCCATCGGTATCTCTCAGTTGGGATCCATGTGGCTCCTTGGGTTTCAGCTGATCTTCAGTCGAGGAGTGTTTAGACGCCGAGGCTGCCTTTTGAGACTTACTGTCTGAGGGTTCTGAGTCAGAGCCTTTCGGCGGTTTTGTTACCTTAGGCTTCTTTTCGGCATGCTCCGCTGCTTCTTTTTTCTCTGCATCAGCTGCATAGATCTTGAAGTCAGACTCCCCCCATGCGCTGTCTCGGCTTCTTCTATGTTCTTCTTGTGCTCACTGGACAGGTTGAGGTGTTTCAGCGAAACCTATGTCCTCTGAGTGCTGGCCATGGTGGTGTAGTGTTCCAGCCTCTGTCTTCTACGCAATGTTTTGGGTACGAACTCAGCGCAGTCCTCGTCTCTGTGGTCTTGCGGGAGACCGAGATTGCAGCCCTCGTGGGGGTCTCTCGGGGCAAACTTGTGGTGGCAGTTGGGCCAGAATTTAAAGGGGGCGTTTACCATGACCCCTACCTGCCTTTACTTTCTGACTACGTGGCTGGTGCAGACGGGGTCCCCCGTCGGGTGGAAGATAGAAGGGTCCTCTTCTCCCTCGTTGACGTCCCTCTCGTGGTCTTCTGCAAACTTGGTTGATTTTCTTCAAAAACGTTCGATTTCTCGAGAAAAAAGAATCTGAAGATGGCAACTATGCACAGGAATATCCGATGCGCCATCTGACGTCAGACAGGGGATGGACATACCACGAAATGGTGGTCAACAACGCCCACAGAGAGAAATAAAGAAAAAAAAGATAATTCTGGACCCAACCCCTAGATGGTGGAATAATGCACAGCATGTGAATCCAGAAAAGGATTCATGCTGCAAAACTGGAGTCATGAAATCAAAAGTCTTTGGAGAGTTATAAAGCACCTAACCGAAATGAACACACATTGCTCCACAGAGAATAGGGGTGCAGCCAAGGTTAAGTCAACACAGAAAAGCGTCCTAGATTTTTGTTTCCAATGAATCACAAGTTGTACATCCGAATGATTATTAATCAAACATGTCAGAATATTGTTGACTAGCTCGCCTAATTTATCAAGACTTTAATTCTCTGGCAAACATTCCAAGCACAAAAAAGCATAATTGGCTTTCCTCCTCACTGCTGCTCCTACAGTGGTCCCGCCAAATAATTCTCATACTTCAATACCCTTAATTGGAGAACAGTCAAAAGAGAGACACAGTGCAGCAACTACATTTGTGAATCAAAGTTATCATAATGGAGAGGTGTCAATGATCTAGATCAAGGCCTAGTCACAGCAAACAGAATGAATGGCCTTCAGTAGAGTTGCAGATGCATACCATGCAGGGGTGTGGAATTTAATAAAATATCTACTTGTCCATGGGACAGGTAGCTTCATAAATCTACTTGTCCTGTACAAAATCCACTTGTCCCTTTGGTGCCATCATGTAGTGCACCGTCAAATAATGGCAGCACTCATTATAGAAGAGCTCGAATAATAGCCTCTCTGGTTATGTCAGGCTCATAGTATAGAAGGATTTGAATACTAGTGATTTCCTTATTTTGCCTCTTTTCTGCAGATCTACCCATTCATCCTTTCATCCACCCACTGATATCTAGCATTTCACCTTTACATTGGCTTCCATTCATTCTTTCATCAGCCTTTCACCATTCTGTTTGTCAATCCATCCATCCGCCCATCCATATCCAAATCTACCCATCCACCCCCAAACATATCCATCCATCCATCTCAGCCATCTGTCCATCCTTTCGCTCACCCATTCTTCCGCTCATCCATCAATTTACCCTTTCACTCTTCCATCCTTCCGCTCATCCATCAATTTACCCTTTCACTCATCCATCCTTTCGCTTACTGATCCATCCACCCTGCAACCCATCTATCTTTTCACCCTTTCCTTCATCAACACATCTATCGTCCATCCACCATCCCTGTCACTCATCCATCCTTTCACTCATTCATCCATCTAGCAAGCCACACTTACACTCATATACTCACTCATCTATCCACTCTTTTACCCACACATCCATCCTTTCACTCACTCACCCTTACACGTTAATTATGGGCCTTTGTCTGCTTAGCTGCAGACCGAAGAGGCTCATCAAGAGCTCCACCCCCGCTGTAGCTGCTAAAGCGAGTGGTTCACGACGCCCTTGAGGCCAAACCTATCCTTCCAGCTCCAAATCTATCATTCAAACTCATCCATCCCTCCTTCCTTCCACTCATCCATCCATCCACTCGCTCATCCATCCATCCACTTTCACCCCTCCATCCACCCTTTCACTGATATCCATCCACTCTTTCCCTCATCCCTCCATCCAGCCATCCTTTTGCTCTTCCATCTTTCACCCCTCCATCCTCCTTTCCACTCATATCCATCCACCCTTTCACTCATCCCTCCATCCATCTGCTCTTCCGTCTTTCACCCCATCCATCCTCCTTTTCACTCATATCCATCCACCCTTTCACTCATCAATCTATCCATCCATCCTTCCACCCATCTATCCATCCATCCTTCCACCCAGCCACCCATCCACCCACTCCATCAGCCATTCATCCACTCTCTCTCATCCATCAATCCACCCTTTTATTCAACCATCCATCCTTTCACTCATCCATCCACTTTCACCCCATCCATTCATTCACCCTTTCACTCATCCATCCTTACATCCATCCTTTCACTCATCCATCCACTTTCACCCCATCCATCAATTTATTCACCCTTGCACTCATCCATCCATTCTTTCCCTCATCCATCCATTCTTTCACTCATCCATCATTTCACTCATTCATCCATGTATATATCCATCCACCCTTTCATGTCAATTATGAACCTTTGTCTGGACCTGCAGAAAGAAGAGGCCCATTAAGAACTCCACAGCTGGTGTAGCTGCTACAGTGGCGTGTTCAGATGCCCCTGGTGCATGCACAAAGTGAGACGAGAGGTCCAGTGCAAGGAGAGAAATGAGGGTGCCCCTGAGGATTGCATGAATTCCCCATGGGGAAACTAATGAACTTTAATGTAAGCCCTGGATGAGGTAAGATATGAGAGGCCAAGGGGATCGGGTCAGGGCAGTCAGAGGGGCAGCAGAGGGGGGTGGGATGGGGTTAGCAAGTACAGGCACCGGGTGAAACATAAGGTGTACAGGCAAAGCAAAGTGCAAAGGAGGGTTGTGCAGGGGCTGCATGAGAAGGGAAAGCATGGGCTTTACTGTAGGCCCCCGGAGGCGAGGATGAGGAAGGATCTTGGGGCCGATTTGAGGCTCAAGGGTGAAGCACAGAATAAAAGGCAGTGGGTCACAAGGTTAAAGTCAGAGCAGGAGCCAAGAGGCCCTTAAGGCAGCCTCTTACATTCCAGTGATGCGAGTGTTCTGGAGCTGCGTCTCGTGCTAGAAGAAAATGAAAGGACCATAGGAGTGCCTGAAAGCCACACAAGAGCCTCGGGGAGAAAGCAAAAAGACTCTTACCTGACAGTGCGGTAGATGTTTTATATGGAGCTGCAACTTTGAGCTCAGCTCCATCATGTTGTTGTTCTGCTCTGGGGAAATTAAAGTGTACGCCCCAGCTTTTGCATTGACCCTTTCACTGCCAATAAACTGCTCAGAGCTCCTTATTAACTGGCTGTGACCAAAAGGGTTGAACAGCTGTGTATCAGATTACCGTAAAACTGTCTACTTGTCCTTTGGACAAGTTAGAAATTAAAACCTCTTGCCCTTGTAAGAAATCTAGATGTCTCGGGCGTCGGGAGATAGGAATTCCCCACCCCTGCCATGTAATGCTGGTTTCCCCCACGGCACTACTCGCAAGGGTCATTTTGAAGTCTGCAACACTCACATGCCAGTTAAGACCAGCCAAGATGTGTGACAGCGTTTAGTCAGGCAGACCTCTTTATTTTTTCCTTTCACCATCATTTCATTTGCATTTATCTTTACTCTGAGAACCATAGTTCAGATAAACATTTTATTACTAGATCCCTGTTGCTGTCTTCCTTTCTCTAGTAATTCAATGTATCACTTACCAAGAACCCGAACTCTATGGTGATTGAATTTCGAGATGTCCTGTTTTTGCAGCTTATTTAAATACCACAGCTAATAAATATTATATTTACAACTATAGTTTTGTTTCCAACGCTGGTGATTAGCGATTAGCCAGTGTTTTCTGATACAAGCTTTCACTTTGTGTGAATGGAATGAACGGAATGAAAAGGTGGAGACACAAGTGAGTTTGTTGCACTCAGGTTTCTCAGTTGGGCTCAATAGATTGTTGCGATGACAGTACCAGGCTCTCTTAAAGGCGGACTTCACGATCTGTTGTGGATAACCCCTCTGGATGAGCACATCATCCTGAGCATTGACCCACGGACATCCTGATGTTTTCTATTAAATGGGACAAAAACGTTAAGTATCATCTAGTACACTCGGGTGGCCCTACTACCACTAGAGTAAACACAATTGACAATGCATGGGGGGCACTCCAATCAAAGGGCATTACAACTGTGGCAATTGTGTGGTATGCAAGTACACCACAAACACTAAATGTTTTATGCACGGACCAATTGATGTTACTCTAAAGGACTTCTCCAATTGTAAATCGACCAATGTCATTTATTGCATAAGGTGCCCCTGCAACAAAATCTATAATGGGAAAACAACGCAACCCATCAAGGTCCTCATTAAACAGCACAGAAGCAGGAGTCCTGTATAAAAATCAAAGGCTGATTCACCCAATACAAGTTGGTATATTCAACAAAAAATATAAGAAAAAGGGTTCAGTGAGATCGGCGCCAATTAGGCATGGTATCCCATTGATCATAGGAAATAGTAACAATATTTAAACAGACTAATGTTCTTCATTTCCAATCTAATTTTTGCATAACACAATCAGCCCAACTAACCTATTTAAATACTAAATTAAAAGTAAAAATCAAAAATAAACAAAATATGGTCCCTTTGTAGATGTAGTCCTCACATAATATATAAATCTACGGTCAGAACATTCAAATACAGCCATCCTGCATGAAATACCAAGCGGATAAAAGCTGTATAGAAAACAGGAAAATCCATTATGTTGTAAACATCCTCTTGCACAGTTCAGTAATTCAATCAAACATGGGCAAAGGAAGAAATGTCAAACACAGGAAACTCCCACAATTACAGGCACCATCTTGAAAGGTTGTTTCATTAATCAAAGTTGCATCTCACTCAGGAAACAAATGATACATATCATTATATACTTCAAATACAGATCATTGAATCTTAAATGTGAACCTGGTTGTTGTGACACATGCACATTCAAGCGTTGCTCTTTAGTCTCCCAAGGAACATTGCAGTTTGTGTTCTGTATTGAGGTCAATATCCTCCACCTTCAATTTCATCCTCCAACTGGCTTTCAGGCATTATAACCGTAACTCCCTATCCCCAATCCTAGGGTTGGGGTGAACCTGTTAAAACCCATGGAATTGAAACACAATATATAGATGGCCAAGGATTACCTCGAGTCATTGTTTCTGACTGCTCTCACATGTTCTGTAATCTTTCTCTTAGAGGCCTGATTGTGCTGCCCACATACACTTTTTTGCAGGCACAAATCAGAACTTAGATCATGTTCGTAATGTTAGTTTGAATCTTGCACTCCATACTTTCATCAAAACTGAAGGATCTATTCTTATCAGCCGCCAATCTGCATACAACACATCATCCACATTTATAAAAACCTTCAGTCAGTTGGCCTCATCAATCAATATGCCTATTTTTAGAGGACAGCTTCGGCAAATCATGTTCTTAATTGTCCTCCCCCTATGAAAGGTGATACTCGGATAGGGGGTGGGGGTTGGGTGGTTGAGGGGGTAATCTAATCCTTAAGAGCACCATCACGAGTCAACATGTTTCAATGTCTGTTCAAGATCTGGCTGAGTCTGCCCACTTCCTGACCAAAACATGTAAAAAAAACTAAATATGTGTGTCCTGGAACTAGCCCTAGATCTTTTGACTTGTAATGTGGATTCATGTTTCGATTACAGGGCTCACTCCTTGCCTTCTTAATCAGGCCACGGTCATATCCCCTTCTAAGGATTCTGTTTTAAATATCAGTGATGTTGTCAGAGAATTCTCTTTCCACACAATTCCTCCTCGCTTTAATCATTTCCTCAAGTGGTATGGCTCTGATCTTAGAGAGCAGATGTGAACTGGTAGCATGCAAGACAGAATTACACACTGTCCTTTTGCGATACATCTGACTTTGCAGCTTCTGATCCTTGACATAAAATTCTATGTCTAGAAATGTGATGTGTTCCACTATATATCAAAGTGAACCTCATATTGTAATCATAATGTATTGTATCAGGCCCACTGGCCTCCTGTAAATCCATGTATAAACTGTCATCATACCATGAGGGAAAATCATTCCCATCATGACAACTGTCACATCCTAGTGGTGGCAAACTCTTGTCAGAATTGGAACCAAATAGCTAATGGAAATAATCTCTAAGTTCCTGAGATAACTTAGGTAGAGCCTAACCTGACAGCCAGTTGTTGATCTGCCGTTGGTCTGGGACCAAGTCTTCTTGGTAGACTACCCTCATAGATCTTAGCAGTTCAGCTCCAAGGTCTTCTTCTGCTTTCAGTACCTTCCCCGTTCCTGTTTCCACTAAAGTATCTATTCTATTCCTGGCCATCTCTGTCTGGGTCTTCCACACCAGAAGTGCCCTGCTCTTCTCGCCATACTCAAACTGTTTCAATTCCACCTATCCCGTGTTTTTTGCTCAAGGGCAGTCCTATTCTCACCCTGTAAACTCTCAAGTTCATCCCTCAGATCATGTCTGACCATAAGTTGCACTGAGGCCTGGATCTCCATTTCCTTCTGAGCAATCTTATTCAGCATCCCCTCCATCCTGTTCGTAAACACTAAACGACTAACGTAAGCAGCTTTAATTATGCAGCCTCTGAAATATGCCTTGTAGGCATCCCAGACCATCTGACCACTGGCAGTGCCACTATAACTCTGGAAGAAGACATTGGACTCGTGGGTTAAACCCTTTATTATTTCTTGATCCAGCAGCAACGTTCTATCTAGGGTTCACCTGCCTCTGGGTTTTGACACTGGAAGCCTTATGATCAAATGGACTGCAGAATGGTCTGAAATGGTAGCTGATAAGTGGGATACTGACTTAGTGAAATGGGCCAACGATCTATCAAGAAGAAAGTAATTTATGTGGAAAGAGTGCCCATACTTCTTGCTATAAAAGGTGTAACCTCTCCGTTACCCTGTCTGTTCTCTCCAAATGTCTACCAACCCCAAATCACGGCTCACATCTCTAATCCTTGTTCTCATTTTCACCATACTGGTATGTCTGGTCTTGGATGTCCTATCAAATTTGTTACCCAAGGCCACATTGAAGTCACCACCCACCACATATGGGGAGGCAGACAGTACCAGATGTTCTAAAATATTCAGCTGGCTGGGATCATCACAGTTATGCACGTAGAACCCTGCACATGTCCACACAAACCCTCCTTTTTCTAGTGTGGCCAGTACCCACCTGCTTGAAAAGTCAGCCTCATGGGTTATTATCCTTATTTCCCATTTCTTCTTAATTAATATAGCCACACCTTTAGTGTTAGAAGATTGTTCCGAACACACTATGATCTCTATTTTTCATTTTTAGTGACGGATTCTTAGCCTCAACTAATTAGAATCCCACGATATCCCCATTCAAATTCTAGATCAATAAATACTGCTCAATCCTACATATAGGTCCTACATATAACTCACCTAACAAAAACTGACCTAAGCTACTTACAAGGCTATAGGCTTGCGTGGCTGTCAGCCCTCACTGCCTGGATTCGCTGATGCTTTGATTTTCCTGATTAGTTTATCTACCTCCTTGCTTTCCCTTACATTGAATGTCTCATTCCTCCACATAATTTGTAATGATGCTGGGAACTTAAAACTGGGCTGTGGCACCTAGGTCTCTATTATTTGCAGGTCGAGATAGGAGAGGATGAGATTAGGAAACAGATTGCTAAAATGAACGGGAAGGCAGCCGGCTGCATGGTATCCCCATAGAATTGTATAAACAGCTAATAGAATGTATCATCGCAGTATGGAAATCTATATTTAATATGATCTATTTAGAGAACAAAGAGGTCCCACCTACCTGGTAGGAGGCCAAGGTGGTCCTCATATTAAAACCGGGTAAAGACCCTAGTTAGGCGGAGTCATATAGATCGACTTCGCTACTAAACTGCGACTATAAAATCTTTGCAGTCATTGTTGCACCGAGGCTATCAAAGGTTGTAAATACAGTGGTCAGCACGGACCAGAAAGGATTTATCCCCGGCAGACACCTGCATGAGCTAACACACTTGCTTATAGGCGCCATTGATATAGCGGAAACCTTTAATTCCCCCTGGACGATAGCTACAGTGGACGTGGCAAAAGCTTTCGACCAAGTTAACTGGGCTTATCTTTAGGAGGTTCTAGATACATTTGGGGCACCCTCTAACTTAGTGAAGGCTATACAAATGGTACATAAGGCACCCACATCTAGGATCCTAGAAAATGGGGAGCTCACCTTCCCTACTGTTGCGAAGTACTAGACAAGGATGCCCGCTCTCACCACTACTTTTCAACCTGTATATAGAGCCCCTGGCACAGGGAATCAGGCAGGATCAATCCATGCTTCCCTTTAAACATCAAGGTTGACCTATATGCAGGTGATTTAATCCTATATACAACCAACCCAGAACACTCAAGCTCTAAATTCGAACAACATGCGACAAGATTTGGGGAGTTATCCAACTATCTTATAAATAAGGACAAAACAGAGGTGATGGCATGGCCAGATGTGAGCCCCAGTTTCCATCTTAAAGATAAGATTAGATATCTAGGGGTTCTAATCACACATAGCTTAGAAGAGCTCCCTGGTAAAAACTTAGCTAAAGTCTGTAAGGACATAGATGCTCTATTGAGAAGGTGGGCAAGCTAGTCACTGGGTATTTATGGAAGGGTAAATATCATCAAGATGATGGTACTGCTGAAAGTGACCTTCCTGTTTAATACCATTCCTATGATTTTCTTGACTAAGCAGATTAGACAGTTGCATGGCAAGATATCCAACTTTATATGGGCATCTAAGGGTGCTAGGATTGCCTGGAAAAAGCTAAAGAGACAGTTGAAACATGGGGGGCTGGCCCTACTGGATGTTAAGAATTACTGCTATGCTTTCCAAGTCAACAATTTTCGCCCCCTGGCAAACTCCCCAGATGCTACCCAATGGGGACTGCTGTACACTTTCAAGCTTACGGATTTAGGAGCAGAAACGTTTCTATATAAATATGGCGACCCCAAGTTCTTCAAGCGAGTTTGCCTGAAGGTCCTCCAAACTGCACTTAAAATCTGGGTCTCTGTCAGGAAGTTGATGGGGCTACAATACTACTCAGATCTGGCCCCAATTTTGGACTCACCAAGTACCCCGAAATGGCTAAAAGATAGGAGGGCAGAATTCAAAACTTGGGGCGAGTTTAGAGATGGTGAAGCCCAGATTTCCTGGCTAGAGCTCTCAGCACGAACAGGTGGGGAAGTTTAAGTTCTTCCAGCTGTGTTCATGGTGGGCAGCACAGGGCATGACCAAGGGGGGAAACTGGGAGCACGAAAGCCTCTTCGAGAAGAACAAAGATCAAAAAACCAAGCCAGATCTGGAAGAAGGACTTGCCAGATCTCATATATCAAGACTTATGGCAAGTATCTTTTAACCTTCTTTACAAAACAGTAAAGCAGACATCTTTAAAGCAAAACCAGCTCTTCATGCTCCATAGGGTTTTAGAGCTAATCATAGCACGGAAACGGCGTTGATAAAAACAGAAGAGATTCGGTCGTCTCTAGATGGCGGTGGGTCAGCAGTTCTCATACTGTTGGACCTATCCGCAGCATTTGATACGGTAGATCATACTCTTCTTATCCAGCGACTAAAAACAATAGGGATAGGAGGAGAAGCCCTCTCCCTACTGACCTCATTCTTATCAGAAAGAACTCAAACAGTCCAGATAGGTAAATTTAAATCGGCACCTTTTACTTTGCCGTGCGGAGTCCCCCAGGGCTCCTCGCTGAGTCCTACGCTCTTTAACATTTATGTGGCTGAATTGGCTCCATTGATTAGAAGTTTTAATTTGATTCCTACCTCCTACGCCGATGATACCCAGTTGGTAATCTCGACAGTGGATCACTCTCAATCACTCTCAAAAACTTCACGACTGTATGATTAAATTAAGTGATTGGATGGGCAATCATTGCCTGAAGCTGAATTCTAGCAAAACGGAAGTGATCATGTTTGGCAATCTCTTTCTGCCTTGGTCCCCAGAGTGGTGGCCAGACAATCTTGGCCCCCCTCCCACACCGGTAACCAAAGCCAAGAATCTTGGCATTATTATAGATGATAAATTGAGCCTGAAGCCCCAAATATCTAAGGTGGTGTCTTCTGCGTATTTGATGATTAAAATTCTAAGAAAAATACTCCCTTTCATTCCCATAAAAACCAGAAAGACGGTCGTGACCTCTCTGGTTTTATCGAAACTTGATTATTGCAATGGCCTATACATCAATATCCAATCTTCTCAGAAAGCTGCAAATGGTACAAAATGCCGCTGCAAGACTTGTACTAGATATTCCCAAATATCAATCTGTTAGATCAGGTATTCGTGACCTGCACTGGCTGCCAGTTGGGCAGCGGGTAAAATTCAAGGCGCTCTGCATTGCTCACAAGGCGCTTCACAAAGAAGGCCCGGAATTTCTATGTGACCTTTTCAGATGGTACTTACCTAACAGACCTCGACGATCAGCCAACACCAATTTGATGCTGACTGTGAGGATCAAAAAAATGAATTGGGGTGGGAAGAGTTTTAGCTACAATACCACAAAAGAATGGAACTCCCTTCCATTATATCTTAGGAAGATTCCCTCTCTCCTCGAATTCAGAAAGCAACTAAAGACATGGCTCTTTTAGCAATAGTGGTCTGCAATTACAGTTTGGAGAACCGGAAGCGCCAAGACACCCAAGGGTATACGCTGCGCTATATAAATTATAATAACATACTGGACTGCCCGGAGGATGGCTAGAATTACAAGAGGATCTTCAAAATGTAAGAGATGGAAAGAGTTGGGAGCGGACGACAAACATATGTTTATGGAGTGCCAAGAACTAGCTTTCTTTTGGAGTGAGGTCAGAGGGGTACTGAGTGAAATTCTGGGTGCAGAAGTGAAGGTAAGACACTCCTTAATTTTTCTGGGGATAAACTCCATACCGAACACATGGAATAAATGGCAAAAGAGCCTGCTTTTTCTCTTGATAATAAAAGCGAGAAGAGAAATTTGTAAGAAATGAATCTTGTCTGAACCACTACTAAGTCTAGATTGGGTTAACGCAGCTAGATATATTAGTGAGTCCGACATAGCATGTGACAAGGTGGATGCTGAGAGAAGATGGCATTGTTTACTGCATGGCGAAATAGAGACTTAATGGTCCAATGATTGCCGCACAGCTGTGCTGAAGGAACATTAGGATCCGATAGACGAAACCTACTCAGCAAAAAAATACAGCCAGTACCTGTGCGCTGGAAACCGCATTGAGATCTCCTTCTCCTTCAGAAGAGCGTGGAAATTGTGACAGTGGAATGAGGACCAAAAAAAGAAAAACACTGATGGAGACTCGGAGGATGGCTCTGTGGAAATGAGAGTTTACTGATTCAGGCTGTATGGGAATCAGTTGCACCACAGTGGATTCGGAGCACGACCTCAGTTGGGGTTGCGGCAGATTTGTCTTGGGGTCAGACACCAGAGTCGACAGTCAATTGCCTTCTAGTGTTGGCAATGATGAAATAGGGACCAGGGCAGGTGCTGGAGTCAGATTGGAAGTGAGCACCAGAGTCGGTGCAGAAACCAAGGTGTGTTCCAGGGGCTCAGATGGTGCTGAGAACTGAGCCAGCTGGAGGTCCCTGTGGATCTTTGGGGCACAAAGATGCACCAGAGGGAGCCAGAAGAGTGGCAAAAATAGCTTGAACTCCTCAAAAGTCTCAACTTGCTGCAGATTCAGAGATGACCCAGGGAACTTTGAGCCCATCACAATCAACTATGAGATCGGCTCCTCAATCAGAGATCGGGCTGAGATCGAGTCGCACCTTGATGCCCTCATGACTTCTCTTTAGATAGAGTGGTGAAATGGATGGAGTTCTGTTTCGCCTTCTTATGGTTCCACTTTCATTTGGAATTAGATTTACTGGATGACTAACTGTGAAGACCTGTCCCCGGTATTAGCCTTGTAAGCGGGAAAGGGTCCGTGACTTCTTTTGATGTTCAGCATCACAGAGCTTCACTTCACAGTCCTAGATAACCTTTTTATTTTATTTAAATTATCTTTATTGAGTGTTCAAATATGCATTACAGGCAGTAGTAGAGACATTATCAATATGCCTGCAAAGCACGTTGATTGTGTCAAGTCATAGCCTTATGCATTGTAGTCCGATTCCATGATGGTATAGTAATATGTACCTGGAAGAACACAAAAATCTAACATGAGCATTGAAACCTATATGGAATATTAACAGAGTTAGAGGTATACAGTACCGATTGGGAACCACCCATAGGTGTGATGGAGTGAATGGGGGTGTGAATGGGGGCGTAGGGGTCATGCCAGAAGGAGGAGAAGTGCAGCTGCAGGAATGCATAGGACAGTCAGGTGCATGACGTAGCTAATCAGTTAGACTTCTCATCGGCATCAGGGGGGTCCTGAGGGCCGGTAAGCAACATCTCATTGCGCCGCGATGGGGCATCTTCGCAAGCCCTGTATTTCCTCGTGGCGCAGCGCAGCAGTCTCTGTCAGACCCCTCTGGACGGTCACACTCCGCCAGTACACCACACCAGACAACATTGAGGCCTTCCAGTGCATGGCGATGGTCCACTTAGCGAGCAGCAGTGCCAGGTTAATGAAGCGATTAGCGGCTTTTATGGCGCCTGGAAAGGCTAAACAAACAGTTATCCGCTGAATCGAAAGAGGGAGGGAGAAGCAGAGATACATTTTTATAAATTATTCCTTCTCGCAAAGAACGATCCCAACAATAGTACTTCTACCATGTTAACTACACTTGTGTGTTTAAGAAGCATCTACTTCCTGCCCACCTCTTTCACTTCCGGGTCACGAAGGACAGAGTCAGCACAAGTGCGAAGATGACATCGCAAAAGTGAGAGTCAAGCTCATTATCCCCGATCTAAAACCTTACTCGTTATCAGGCAACCAAACTTAGTGATCATGTGTTGCCTCTACAGGGCGAGTCCCCCCTTCCATCCCTGAAG
Source organism: Calotriton arnoldi (assembly GCA_963921515.1). Taxonomy (NCBI): domain Eukaryota; kingdom Metazoa; phylum Chordata; class Amphibia; order Caudata; family Salamandridae; genus Calotriton; species Calotriton arnoldi. The sequence goes on from CAWUFW010003367.1 coordinate 1,355,754, forward strand.
GAGCAACATCCGTCTCCTTACAAAGGTAACAATACGAGCGACAATCAGGATGTTAACATATAACAATCCCTACTGTTACCTAATATTATACTGATTAAATAATCATGATCAAAAACGGGACTGCCAATCCCGCCCACACCTCGTAGTTTCCCTTTTCACAACAATCCTCAAGTTCTTCTATTAAGAAAAGACGACCGTTCTAACTGGCATTATGGTTGCGGAACTTAAAATGATCTCTTTCAAAAGGCAATCACTAGTGCAAAGTATCAATTTCGCTTTACCATCCATTCCCGATTTTGCTTAAATAATTGAACCAATGATGTAATCGGGATGAAACATGAATACTGTTGGGCATAATTACACCCATATTCGCCTGTCCCTATATTTAAATAAGACGACCTTACAGTCCTTTTATTCCTTTATTCAAATCTGCTTCATCATGACATTACACTCAACTTAACTCCACGATAGCCGCAGGACGTAAAATACTCGCAATAAAAGTGAACACCAAATCCAGCGCCCTGCTACACTTTGTCATGGAATGTTCTTCATACACAAGCCAATCTACACATCACCATCACCTCACTCGTATGGTTAACAATGTTCCATACCACAAAGGAACTGTGATTATATCACCAGCAGGGAGACATGTACAATCATATCTCCGCTGACACTTCTAGAGAAAAGCATTAACAACGTAGAAACCAACACCTATAGTACCCAGCAGCACCCAGAGAAATGACAACTATGTTAAAGACTACATGAACAGCATTGCACTGAGTATGAACTACTGTATGAATACAATCAATGAAATGTATTGATCTGTTGTTATGTCTACACTGTTTTATTCCAGCTCTCCCAGTTATAGGCAAAAGGTGTACCTATAACACATATAAGAAGTTGAGCGAGAAAGCTCACTGAAGAGGGGTAAGTGATCCGCTTACTCCCTAAAAGCGACCTAAAAATTAGCCAGCTTCACTTTGGTCCTGAAGAAGGCCCATAGACCAGTCAGGGCAACAGAGGGCCAAAACATGTCGACCTACCACAACCTAACACCAGGGGCGGTGGATCATGAACACATCCACCACAGCACTCCTCACCCCTTATAATATTGCCCCTTCCTTATTAAAATAAAGGACCGAACAAAGGAAAGGAGGTTTTTAATTTTGCTCACCTCTTATTGACACTATTCACTCTCTAATCACAACTGTCTAAAAACCAGACGGACTCCCTCCGGGTGGAGGAACACAGTTCACTTGGAGAACTGAACACTCAAGTGATATAAAGACCCAATGATGATGCTATTCACCTAACCGACAGAGCGGAGAACCAACATATACCTTACCCTGAGTTAAATGTGAACGTGGGTCTCAAGAACACAAGATCGTAAGACCCTGGCAAAAAACAGGACATGTGATTCATTCTCCCCTGATTCTGACTAAGCAAACCACTAGCCATGCAATCTAAGCCCCCCCCCGGCCGGTGACACGTGAGTGTATGGTGAAAAGTTCCACCCATAGCACTCTGACAGACAGCTCCAAAACATATGCACAATATTCGCCACCAGGGCCCGGCAACAAGGGCATTCTGCAGACGCAGAAGGGTATGTCCTCTGTATCTTTGCCGGTGTTAAGTAAGCTCTATGTAACACTTTAAACTGTATATATTGAAAGTGGACATTGCGCAAAACCTTTCTGCGGTACATCAGAACTCTGTCCCACTCCTTTTGGGTTAATGCATGTCCAACATTCCCCTCCCAGACTTACTGAAGAGTTCCCAATGGGCCTTAAGTGGTATAAGGGATGGCCTAGTTAGCCATGCAATAATTCTCTGCCCGTTACCCATGGTGTTAAGGACCTGGGTCAGGGGATGCGTTGCTGGTTCCGTATCAGTTATGCCCCACATGCACTCCAGCATGAGACATCTGTGTGCCAGAAATTGGCCCGTGGGAAGACCTGTCTGCTCTGCCAGGAGGTCAAATGGGATCAGGGCTCCATAATGGAACAAAGATACCAGTGTATCCACCTATGCCGCTCCCCAAAGTGCCAGTCCCGCCATACCCAGGCTCGTTCAAAATGAACGGACGGAGGCCAGAGGGATCTCCGGAGCATAGAGCCGCAATACAGGTGCAACCTTCAGCGCTCTATGGTGGCATTCATGCAGCACTTGAATTAGGGCGTTCGAAGACACAGACTGAGCTGTGCCCAGAAGAAACAGTTCCTATACACGCCTCAACACCCTCTGCTCTGACCCAGGGCATACCTCTGCTAAATGGCGCCAAGCCAGCCAAAAGGTTAGCCACTGGAGCTAGGCTGCCAGGTATTAGTGTTCAAACACCGGAGCTCCCAGTCCCCCATGCTCAGTTGTCAGATGTAGTTTGGCAGTGCTACTCTACATCTTCCCTTATTCCACACAAGGCAGCACAAATCACAGTCCCACATAACCTTTTGGTGCATGAAGGCACATTTATCGCACAAGTTGGCATTGTGCCTCTAGTCCAAACACCAAAGATACACCTTGTGCGGGTCTGACACTGACATCTGTTTTTGACAGTCATGGAATAGTTTGAACCCTGTAGTTTTAGGTGGGAAGATTTAAAACACTAGTTAAACCAAAGAAAAAGGGAGAGGAGCTCCGGATCTACGTCCAAAGGTGCAAACAGAAAGGAACAGATGTTGGTGGACAGGGGTGGCGCTTATGTGCAGCTCTGCTCTGTGACTTCCAGGCAGAACAAAGTCAATGCATAAGTGCACAGCACCACCTAGACGCACGGAGAGAGTTTGGCTATGAAATCTTCAGGATCCATCCTGGCCTCTAGGGAATATTGTAAATGTGAAGAATCTGCAGTTGGACATATCCATCAGAATGATCCTACTGGGAGAGGCAAGATGGCGTCCGCTACCTCGGACGAGTGAGCTGGCTACTCCCGGATTCCCCCACCCGCATGACGATCTAATGTGCTGAGGGAAGGGGAAAGCGCTCACCGACTGAAAGGCTGGCTAGGTGATTAATTGGAATTTCGGTCCTGCTGGTATGCTGGGCTCCGTCTTTGCTAATCTATCGGCGAAACTTTGGCGGCTACGTGGTGTTCATTGGAGCCTGGTGAGGAGTCTGCGTGGTTCCTCCCTTACGGAAGACGTGCTTCACGCAAGCCTGAGCGGGGAAGCTGACGGGCTGCAGTCGATGCCTCCGAAGGTCGGCAAAGGAAAGCTGCGTCCCGCGGGGGAACCCGCTGGAGTTGGAGCTATGGCTACAAACAGTAAGAATGTAGCTAACAGTAACAATAAAGTGGCGGGGAAAGATTCTGTTGCAACCTCGTCTGTAGCAAACAGCGACAGATCCCGGAAGGACAGCTTGGGTAAGCGCACTATTCCCCTGCTCTTTTCGGCTGGGAAAGATTTAAAAAAACTGCTGCATCCTTTAAAAGTGGATGCGTCTTTATCTGCGGCTGAGGGCAAGAAGGGAGCAGGATCTTTGAGGCAACTGGATTTGGGGGAGAAAGATGCCAGTATTCTGCCTACTGGTTTGGGTGATACTGTTCTTGGCCCACCAGTTATTTTGAATGAGTCTCAACCAATTGATGGAACCGCATTTGCAAGCTCATTATTAATTTTGTCTGGCAGTACTTCTATTGCTGAAGGGATGGTTAGTAGTCATGGTTCGGAGACATTTGTTGCCCCAAATGTTGAAACTTTAACGAAGTCACGTCTTGAAAAAGAGCTAGTTGATCAGACAGCACTATTTCCTGTGAAGGAGATAGATTCCGGGGATTATTTTTTTTCCCTTTCAGATCACTCAGACCCCTCTAGCGATGAACTAGAGTCAAGTGTTAAGAGGCAAGCCAGATCTGGTGGGGATCTGAGTGACCACAATAGTACGCTTCCGGAAGATACGGGAGGGGACACATCGGATGACTGTTCTCAGACAATGTATTAAAGCCCTGAAGATAGGGAAGGATCTGATCAGGTAGATGGCAACAATGGCGCTAATACTTTACAATGGGATTACTCCTTCTCAACCGGAACTGATAAGATCTCTGGTCCTAGCAACGACATGGACAGGGTCAAAACGAAAACGGCTGAGACCATTGGAAGAGGTCTCACTGGATCTGATCTACCAATCCATCATGACTCATAGGGAGGAGACACGGGTTGAGAGTCAGAGGGCCCAAAGCTCATACCGTAAGCTCCAGAATTCAGTACGTCGCATAGCCAAGACTTGCACAGAATTTACCTCACGATTTAGTGAAGCAGAAGCACGTATTTCAGGATTAGAGGATGAACTCGCAGCACAGAAGGCCTTGACTGAGACTCTTCAGGCTACAAAAGATGATACTAAATGGAAGTTGGCTGACCTAGAAAATAGGGCGCGTCGTAACAATCTAAGAGTTCTCCAAATTCCAGAAGGTATGGAAGGACAGGATCCGCGTAAGTTCATTATCGAGCTGTTTACAGAAGCTTTCCCCGAACTTGCCCAGTGGGATTGGCAGAGAGAGATTCAGAGAGCGCATCGGTTTCCGTTCCTGTACGTTCTCGATCTGGGCAAGCACCTACAAGACCTAGAGCTATTCTGATCTCCCTCAACAACTTCCTTGCTCGCGAGGCCCTATATGATTTAGCTCGACCGGATAAAAAAAGAACTGGGAAAGGAACAGAGTTCTTCGTACGACCGGACTTTTGCCATCAAACGGTCGAGAAGCGTTGGCAGTTGCGCCAGTTAATTGCACCTTTTCAGGCCAAGGGGGCCCACGCTTTCTTACTGAATCCAGCAAAGCTAAAAGTCCTCCATAAAGAACATACTAAATCTTTTACTTCTGACGGTGTAGCTAAAGATTTTCTACAGTCTTTATGAATATATTGTTGCTACATTTAGTTGCTGACATTGGGCTATTCTGTAGCGTATTGGGTATAAACCTATTGTAATTTTGTTGAAAAATGCTTAACCTGCTTTGTGGGCGCACCCTCTCCCTTGGGTCCCTTCTTTTTTTTTTACACTCTATGTACAATTCTAATTGAGTTCAGTAGTTTGGAACACCATCCCGCTGCACCTGTGTTATAGTTGTTGTTATGAGAAATGGGGTATGTTTTCATCTTTTTCTATTCAGGTGCAAGAGATGTGTTGTGTGAGCACATAGGGTGGGATCGTGGAGCGGGGGGGTATCCGAGTGGTGGGAGCTAGTCATCTCTAGGACTATTTGTGCTAAAGCCTCGTTGAGGGGGGGACACTTTTGGAGGGTGGGGTGGGTGGGGAGGGCAGGGGGTGGTGATGAGGGGGGTATTGGGAGGGGAGGTGGGGTTAAAAAGAAAAAACAATCCACAGTGTCATTGTAGTTTCAAGAATCGCTAGGATGTTGGACTTTGGAATAGTTCAAATGTTGGTATATTTACTTAATTTATGGCCAAGTTAGGTCTCCGAATTTGCACAATAAACGTCCGTGGCCTTAATAATTATAATAAAAGGCAAAGAGTGGCAGCAGAGCTCAGGGTGATTCAGCCCGATCTTGTGTGTTTGCAGGAAACGCATACGCCATGGGGAAAGCGTTAGATTTTGTCAGACTTAGGCTACTCTGTTTTAGCAGTCTCCAAACAATCAAATATGACCAGGGGGGTTGCGATTCTAGCTAGGCCATCAGTATTAATTGCAGGACGCGAGTCTGTTGATAACCAGGGTCGTTGGGCGATCCAGGAATGTATTCTGGAGGGGGGATGAGGTTCACATTATGCATTTTATGGCTCGAATACTGACGAGGCCCTCGTTCTGGAACAATTAAATGGAGAACTCGCATTATGGCCAACCCCACTGGTCTTATGCGCTGATTTTAATATCAATCTGAGTGGGAATGAGCTACATACCGGGATCCAGAACTATAATGGTAGGAAACCTAAGGTTTTTAAGGCTCTGTACCATCTGCTCATTGATCATGGTTTAGTGGATGTGTGGGGTAGCTTACATCCGCAAGACCCGGGGCATACGTTCTATTCTTATCCGCATAGTAAACTGGTACGGCTCGACTATTTTTTTGTATCCCCTTTATTGTTTGCTGACACCAAAATACAAGTTTACCCAAGGATTACTTCGGATCATGCGCCAGTTGTAATTGACATTCCCATGTTGGTGACATCTAAATCTTAAAAGTTTTCACTTTTGATAGGAAACACCTTTTGGATACTACTTTCATTGAGCACATGAGGGGCTGGATTAAAGACTTTTTTCAAACTAATCGGCATTCAACCCAGTGTGGTGTAGTCTGGGACACATTTAAAGCGTGCTTCAGAGGTGAAGTCATGAGTTATGGGTTTTATAAACAAAGGCAGGCCAAGGTGTTAATTCAGGAGCTATATAGCAAACTTAAGACAGCGGAAGAAGGTCTAGCAGGTGGTATAACCTCTGGGAATAATTTATCTGATCTTCAAGCAACGCTGGCTAGATGTAAAGCCAATATTAATCTAGTATGGAGTAAAGAAATTGCGAAAAAATATCAAATCTATAAAAAAGAGTGTTATGAATATGGGGAGGCTAAGGGTCGCTGCCTTGCTCAGAAGCTGAGAACGAAGGAGGCTCTGCAGAGAATTCAGGGCATGAAAAATACTGTGGGTATTACAGTATACGATCCTCAAGAGATCCTTAAAGTATCAGACCTTTATACTGAACAGGACGCGGGGGACCATTCTTTAGATTTAGGGCTTCCCTCTTCATTTTGGGAACGGTTGGGTCGGGATGAAGTTGAGATGTTGGACAGCCCTATTACTCTTGAGGAATTGGAGTTGGCTACATTTAGTATGGCAGGGGGGAAGGCCGCTGGCCCGGATAAACTCCCTGTCAAGGTGTATAAGACCTTTTTTCAAGATCTTAAGGTCGATATGTTTGAGACTTTCCAAGTAGCTCGATTGGGGGATGCTCCACGATCCTGGGATGAGGCGAACATCATAATATTTAAAAAGAAGGATAAACCTTCTGACCTCCCAGGGTCCTATCGCCCGATTTCACTTGTCAACTGTGACGGCAAAATTTATTCTAAGATTCTTGCGAATCGGTTGGCGAAAGTTATCTCTCCCTTGGTCTCGTTACGACAACACGGTTTTATTCCGGGAAGGGGGACAGTAAATCACATTAACAGAGTCATGACCCTTTTCGACATCGCGCAGGTTGAGTCTAGGGCGTTGGGACTGGTCCTGCTCGATGCCGAAAAGGCGTTTGATCGCGTAGCCTGGGACTTCCTTTGGGGGGGGTCCTGCAGCGAATGGGGTTTGGCCAGGGTTTTATTCGGGCTCTAAGGGTTTTATATCGATCTCCCACTGCTAAGATCTGTTCAATGGGTAGTAGCTCCGAGACTGTACAGATTTCCAGAGGTACACGGCAGGGCTGTCCTTGCTCGCCGCTCTTGTTCGCACTTTTATATTAATCCTTTTAAACATGTTAGAACAGAGCGATCAAATTCCACCTTTTATTGTTCATCAGGATCAATATTCTGTATTGGCTTATGCCGATGATATTGCGATAGTAACTTCTGACCCGGACACTGCTCTACCTGAAATTTAACATCTAGAATTTGAGTTTGGTCTCGTATCTGGTTATAAGTTGAATACATCTAAAACACAAATTGTGTACGAACCAAACTTTGGTTAACGATCATAGAGTAGTCAAAGAAGTTTCGTATTTGGGTATCAAAATTCGATCTTGTTTAAAAGAGCTAGTTGAGGTCAATTGGGGCACCATCATCGATAAGGTGAAATTATCATTAGAGAAATGGGAGAGCTTACATCTTTCTTTGGTCGGGAGATCTACCCTTCTTAAAATGAATATATTATCCAGGGTCATGTACTTTTTTAGAGCAGTCCCCCTGGAAATACCTCAAGCCCAACTTCGACATCTGCAATCGCTCTGTGCCAGATATCTGTGGGCCCCAGGGAAGCCGCGTAGAGCTGTTCGTTTTAGGACTCTCCCTCGGGATAGAGGTGGATGGTCGGTTCCGGATTTTTTTTATTATTATTTAGCATGTAGGTTGGCAAACATGCGCATTTTACTGACAGGAGAGGAAGTTAGCAATCCAGCCGAGGCCCCCTCTATATATCAGATGGTTCTTGGCTCTGAGGCCAATAATTGTCTGTTTAAAAGAATTGATGGCAGTTATTATAAGAGAACCCGCTTTAAAATCTTGGGATCAGTTTTTAAAGTCTGGAACACAGTTCGAAGAACTTTTCAGATGCCAAGGGTATCCTATTATACACCTACTTCTGCAGATCAGATACTCCCCTCGATATTCTGGGACCATGTTGCAGCTAATTGGAGATTGAAAGGTATCACTCAAATCGGGATTTTTATCAGTCAGGGGGGATCTGCTCCTCTTTTTCATGCTTGGCGGATAAATATCACTTACCGAAAACTCAATTCTTTAAGTTTTTACAAATACGGGATTTCTTAGGTAGACATGCAGCTGCTATAACATCTTATAAGATTGTAGAAGCTATACGCCGCAAAGAAAAAATCGGGTCTCTTTATAAACTTTTATTATCAGTTAGGACGGATGATTTGGATAAATTTAACTCCAAATGGGGGAACTGGCTTGGGGATAACTCGCTCTCTGTAGAGAGGTCGATAGAGATTGCAGAAAAAATCCTCCTTGCGGCAAATTTAAAGTCACAACACTATAAAACGGTATTTAATCTGTATCGCACCCCCGCAGTGATGTTGAAATGGGGGGGTGAAAATGATGGGAAATGTGTTCGGTGCGGCACAGATAATGCTGATATTCTGCATGTATTTTTTTTATGTCCGAATTTAGATTTTCTGTTTAGTCATATGGAACGGTTTTTGTCAGTGGTCACCGGAGTATCAGTAAAACTTACGGCGTCCATGATGCTGTTAGGGATTGGGGAGGATTTACGACATGGTATGCCAATGTATAAATTCCGTTATTTAATTTTCATTGCCACAGCCGTTGCACGGCTATGTATAGCGTCCTCTTGGCTTCGGTCGGAGGCGCCATCTTTTGAGATGTGGCGTGCTAAGTTTCATAATATTTTTAATTTGGAGTTTAGTTTGTACTCTGTTAAAGGGCACAGAAGACGGAAACTTGGTCTTTATGTATGGAGGGCCATGATTGATTACACGATGGATTGATACTAGTATTTTATCTAGAGTTTAGTTATGTATTAATGGAATGAAATGAAATATTGAAATGAAATATTGATTTTTTTTTTTTTTTTGTATATGTTGGATTTTGACACTGGATTTAAAATAAAAAAAAAAAATAATAATGATCCAACTGAAGTCTCACTACAACTGTCTGAGCAAGTGACGACTATGCCAACCCATCTCATGACTGTTCCAAAATTCCCATTGTCAAGAGACTATTTTAAGCAACATCTACTATATGATTTACATGCCTGTTCACATGTTAATGCTGGACTAGGTCCTCTAACACAGTGTGGGATAGCCTACAGACTTATAACAAAGGATTGACTCAATCTTGTTAGACTTTGCTGAAAGGGAGCAAGAAGGCAAATTCCAACAGGAGTTAAAAATCATCAGCCACTACATTCTATATTAGGATCATCTAATGTCCCCTTTTAGAACAGTATTTTAGCTAAGGTTGACAGGGTTAAAGGGCAAATTAAAGCCATCCATGCTGCTAAGCCAAGCAAAATAGGAAAAATCAGAAAAATCAGAAAAATGAAAATTATTGAAGTTAGTGAAAAGTCGGACTACCTCTTAACTTGTATGGCTAGGAGCGTGAGTTCCAGTGTTTCATTTCTACAAGAAACACGTAAGCCAGCATGCGGTCTCATGTAACCAGATCAGTTCTTGGTCCGAGCTGGAGTTTCTGCCATGTCTGTATTTACCTATAGTTGCTGAAATATCACATTCTATCCCTTGAATAGCCAAGAAAGAAATGTATCTACCTCATACAGAAGAAGAAATCCTGCAAACTTGTCTAAGTTGTTTCCAAAGTTTTTGCGCGACACAGCAGATAAAATATTGGTCTGTAGGAAAGAGAAGCGCACGAAGTGAAGGAAGCAGAGAACCTGGACCTATCCCTTCTCCAGTGGGTGCTGACACAACAGCAGACTGGGCTGACAAATTACCAGTAACAATGCAAAGCTCATCTTTCGGTGTCTTGACCTCAGGGTCCAAAGTTTTAGAAATAAAAGGCTCAGAGCAAGGCCTATTCCAAGGGATTTGTCCAAAAGAATTTCAACCCCTATAATCAGATTATAGCTCCCACAGTCTTCACTGACTTCCAGCAAAATAAATAATTCAGGTCAAACTGTCTTGTCTCATGTGTAAGGATTTATGCTAGGAACCAACTATATGTCTGTAGGAGAAAATCAAGCACTACTTGCAAGAAGGATGCACAGGTCTACTTATTTAGTTTTACTCCATCAGACAGTATTCCTGCTATTCAGTCAAAGAGTAAGAACACTTTCTGTGAAACATCCAAAATTAGAAAGAGTTGGTAACGGAAAACAGGAAACCCAAAACTGCCTCAAAAGTGAGGGAAGCATAAAGAAACTTTCTATTTACTACCCCCAAATTGTTCGTCTTAGCTATCAGTTAGTTCAGTCTGATGTCCAGTGCCTGGAGGGGATTAGCTGCAAAAATGGTTTTCAATTAGTCACTCCCAGTCAAAGATTGAAAAAAAATATATAAAAGAATAAAATCAAATCAAAGCACAAGAACGATGCCATGACAGCAAAGAAGAAAAAAATCTACCCTATAAAATTATATACACGTGCCAGAAATATACAAGCCTGTAGAGATCGTTCAAATAATTGCAGGATAATGAAAACTTACATAGCCCCCAATGGCCTTTGAGAGAGATAGCCTGAGGCTGTCATAGACCCGCGTTCGGCAAAAATCACTTTGGATTAAAAAGTCAAATAAAAAGTTTAAAAGGCACAAAGTAAGTACCTATGTTCTGCTCTGGTACTTGCAAGTAGTCCAGGATGCTATGCCAGTAAACAACCAATGACCTACTGACTTTATGCTTCATATTTGATAATTTTTAATTAGCTTTTATCTCAGTGATCACAACAATTGCAACTTTCTTAAGCAAAGAAGAACAATATTTTGTAGTTCTGGTCCACCAACTAACCTTATTGGTCCTTCTGTACTGCCTTGGAAGATCCAGGGCTCCTTTAAGACAGCTGAAAGAAGACTCACTTAAATCCTGGCTAATCCGGTTACTTAGCATGGGCACACATGATGATAAAGAATTATGCGAGTCTTCCAATGCTCCTGAAAACATATGAAAGTCAATGTTAACAAAACGAGTTAAATTCAAATTCTGCTCAGACACAAACAGCATTAAATGTCATAAAACTTCATGAATGTATAAACCCATTTCTTGGTGTAAACATCTGCGAATGTTTATACTGAATGTACTCAGTTTCAAATGTGAGCCACTTATTGCCACACCTGCATGAAAACACATAGGATGGCCGGTTTGAACGTAGTTCAACAACACTTGTAGGGAGCTGGGATCGTGTTGCAGAACCCCCACCCACCTTTTGCCTGGCATGTGATGCAACTTTGACTGAAATATACTGGGTTCCTGATAACCAGGTCCCCAGTACCAGTATTCTTTCCCTACAAATGATGTTCAATTGTTTCCCTCATTTAGCAAAACCTTTAGCACCCTCTGTAAGTCCCTAGTAAATGGTACCCCTGATACCTAAGGCCTGAGGAATAAAAGAGGGTCCCCAAGGGCAGCAGCACGAATTGTGCCATCCTAAGGGACCCCTCACCAAGGACATACAAGGCTGCCATTGCAGGCTGCATGTCTTGGTGCAGACCAAAGTGAAAACTCGACATGTCACATATCCCTGTGTGCCAGGTCCCGCTGGCCGTAATAGGACTGACCAGCACAAGGGCATATCTGCTCATGCAGGCATTCCCTCACATATATTCAGCACCCTGACTTAGAGCTGTCAGATATTTTTTTAATTTCAGATAGGTTTCTGACTCTTCCACTTCCCCACATCATAATATAGCCCACACCCCTCAAAGTGCTCCCACGTCTTCGTCGGTCATAGCATGCCCCGTCCCGCAGCGGGCAGGAAGAACCTGATGATGAAGCATGCCACCAAGGGACCTTTTGGTGGGTGAGGGTTATTTTAAGAAACCCAGTGTTTCCCTTGACTATATACCCTGGTAGGATAGTGAGAACAGTACAGAAGTACGGGTGGACTTTCTTTAATTATGTATAAAAAGAAAGTGAGACAGAAGTCAAAAAAGAAGAAAAAGAATGAAGGAATGAAAAGGCAAAAAGAAAGAAAGAAAAAAGGAAATGCAAAAAAGAAATAATGGAAAGAAGGAGCGAAAGAAGGCAAGAAGCCAAAAAAGAAGCAAATGTGTAAAAATGGAAAAAAGAAGGCAAAAAGAAGAAAGAAGGTAAGTAAAAAGGAAAGAAAAAGACAGAAGATGGAAAGAAGGAAGGAAGGATGGTTCAAAGTATAAAAACCCAAATTACACCCCACCTATGTTGAAATAAAACTGTTACTGGGCGTGGCCGCGACTGCCACCAAGATGGCCGCACCCTTGTGAGGCTCCGGCGGCCTAAAACCGTCTGCACCCGCTAACGCAACCGGCTGCAGCGTGCTGTATGAGCCATGATTCAATAGTAGAGAGCCTGGCGAAGCCGCGGTACCAACACATAGGGGGTAAGGAGGCCTGAATGACACGAATACCAAGGAGGGAGTGGGGCTCGCCCAACACTGCCTCGGAGGCCCCGTGTCGACGGGGGGGGGGCGGGTGAGCCTGAGACAGGGATCATCCGATTCGGTCTGCGCGAGCGTCGGCTCCCTTCCTCCCCTTCCCCATCTGCCTCGTCCTGTATGCCGCAAAGCAGGAGTAGCGGCCAGAGGCTCCACCCGGCAAAGACGACTGCCGGCTGAAAGGGTCTGCCGGCAACGCTGGACGGTTGCTGCTGAGGCCTAGCACACAGCCTCGCGGGCTGTATCAAACCGGGCTGTCTGGAGACCGGATCGCGGGCCTCGCCGAGGGCCCGGCTTGAGAGACCTTGGTATGAGAAGACTGGGGGCCCCTGCGGCAACGAACTGCGCATGAGGACGTACACGGGGCAGTGAGTGAGAAACCCACGCATCATCCCCCATCTGCCCAGCTAGACAGTGCCTTCACTGGGCTGTAATAGACGATACCCTGCGAATGCAGGGATTAGAGAGTGCACAACAAATATGATGAACTGGCCATGAACCCGGGACCATAAGGGATAGGGGGAAGTCCCACCGGAGTAGCACCCCGTTATCTGGTCGCCAGCTTGCAGGCCGCTGACATTGCTCGTCTGCACTCAATCAACCCTGACAGACACACCACCATTGGAGGAATATAGCTCGGCGCCACCCCTACAAGGAATAATAAACACAGACAGGAACCAGAGGGCCGACCCGGTCCCTGCAGGCGACCCAGTCTCACCTACTGGCCAACCAAAAGCAGAGCAGATACAGCTGCATCTGCGACATTGCCGAATCACGATAACGACACACATCATCCCACCCACTAGCCCGGAGGCCGCACTATACCATGGCTGCACCATGGGCCGAACCGGCCCTAAGCAGCGTCGGCTCACGTTTGACCGCACGAAGCCCCCAGAAAGCCGTGACACGCACTCTGACATAGATGAACCTGCAGATAGCGGTCTGGAAACCACCACCTCTAACAACATGGCAACCATAATGGCTGAACTTAAGGCTGGCTTTAGCGCAATGGACGCCTGCTTCGATACACTGACGGGCCGCATCTACAGGCTGGGTGAACGACTGGATTGACACGGGGTCCGCCTCGAAGGTGTGGAGAAACTGATATCAGACCTGGAAGACACTTTCGCCACAACGCTGAAGCGGATGGAAAAAATGGAGTGAGAGCTCAAACAGGTAGCCATAAAAAACGAAGATATCGAAGCTAGATCTTGCTGAAATAATATCCTTATTGCAGGCACTGCGGAGACCATCAACATGGGACGCCCGGAGATCTTCGTGGAGCAACTACTAACGGAACACTTTGAACGTTCTAACTTCTCTACCACATTTGCGGTGAAAAGGGCACACCGCTCGCTGGGCCCCGACCCCCGGAGGGCACTCCGCCACGATACATAATAGCATGCCTTCTCAACTACAGCCCTTTGACTGGCGCTTGAACAAGGCCCACTCAGACTTCAAGGTTCCAATATCTTGCTCTTCCCCAACTTCACCCCCATGGTGCAGGAAGCTAGACAGAAATTTAACAACGTCAAGAATACTCTGTGCAAGCTGGGTAATCGATACGCCATGCTGTACCTGGTACAACTAAGGGTGGAACATACGGTCCGCACTAAAATCATGGATACCCCTGCGGATGTGGCTGCCTTCTGCTGGGAGATTCGAGCCAGGTCCCCCTCGTCCCGGCGTTCGTCACCTACACACTCAGGAGCAGAACATTCGAGACACTCATCCCCCGTGGCCCGCAACAAAACGACTTGAGGAACGCTGACCCGGGAGATTTGCAAACCCTTCGCTGGCAGAGCTGTGTTCCCCTACTATAGGTGAACAGTACTAAAGACTCTGTACATGGCCCACATTGTGATTTGGGGGGGGACCTTAATATGCCACATTGCCTACAGACTGACTCAAGTAGTACGCAACCCGCTGATAAACCTCGGGCTAGAGGAATATTCAATCACTGACACATACTCTGTTAGATGTTTGGCGCACTCGCCATCTGCACACACCTGGCTACACGTTTTACTCCTCCCCCCCCCCACTCCATTTGGACCAAACTGGACTACTGGTTCTTGTCGGTAAGTGCCCATCTGTGGGTCTCCGATATTGCAGTCCTCCCCTGGACATTATCAGACTATAGTCCTGTCCTGCTTAAATTAGAGAACCCACATGGATGACCAGCTGCATATAGCTGGCGATTTCAGGGACACGCTCTACAAGACCCTGTATTCCGTAGTGAACTACTAGCCGCCATCACCGAATACTTTACATTCAATACAGGTACGGTGCCCGCGCAGCAGTCCACCCTATGGGAGGCCTTCAAAGCATACATCTGCGGAATATGCATCTCTAAGCATGCAGATATACTACGCGACATTCGCACCCAACTACAACGTGTCGAGAATGCACTGCAAGACTTGGAACAGGCAACCACGGACAATGATGGACCCGTCTGCGCCAGCGGTCAGACCTACTGGCGGAGTTCCAGGATTTGGCAGACAGGGAGATAGCATACATGGGCAAGCACGCCAGGGTCCGCCACTATCGGGAGGGGGAGCGACCCGGTAAAACTTTGGCCCGTTTATTGCGCCCGGATAGGCAACAGAACTATATAGCTGAGCTCCGCTCCGAAACAGGAGATGCCATCATAGGCGGGGAAAATACCTTGAACGAGTTCAAAAGGTATTATCAGGACTTGTATACATCATGCGTTACTGACAACCCCTCTGAGATCACAGCGTATCTCGAGGAGATCGCAATGATTTGGTTATTGAATGGACAACAGGAGTTTCTTAGTGAGCCCCTTACCCTGGAAGAGGTGACACAGGCTATCACTGCACTGGATGGGGCCAAGGCACAGAGAATAGACAGGCTGACTGGATCCTTTTATAAAGCTTTTAAGCAACAACTGGCCCAGCAGCTCCTCACACTCTACAATGAAGCATAAAAAACCGGCGAGCTACCACCCACACTCCGCGAGGCAGTCCTGACAGTACAGCTAAAACCAGATAAAGATCCTAGTCGTTGCACCTCCTATCGCCCCCTATCCCTGGTGAACTTAAATAATAAAATCTTAGCAAAGACACTAGCCACCAGACTCGCTTTATTGATGGAACAGATCATCTCTCCATCCCAACCTGGCTTCGTACCGCACCGATCGACCTCACTAATTCTCCGCACTACATTTGTGGTGCTAAACAAAGTCTCCCCCGCCACACCAGTGGCGGTGGCTCTGTAGGACGCAGAGAAGGCATTCGACTCACTCGAGTGGCCTTTTCTGCACGCCGTCCTCTGTAAAATGGGCAAACCCCCGTTCCTCGCATTGATCATGCTTTTATATCCCAAACCTACAGCCCGCCTTCGGGTGAACGGTGCACTCACAGAAGCATTTCCTACACTTCGAGGCACTAGACAGGGGTGCCCGCTGTCTCCTCTCCTTTTTATAGTCGCGATGGACCGGCTGATCCACGTATTACAGGACTGCCATCCGCACCGCGGGTTACAATTATCACACGGATCCCTACTACTTTCCCTATATGCAGACAACATCCTGCTTTTCATCAGACACCCGCAGGACAATTTACCCCCAATCATGCAAGAAATAGCGAGATATGGAGACCTCTCAGGGCTTCCCATCTATTGGGCAAAATCAGAGCCTTTTCTGTTGACAGATGCCACTCAAGTACCGCCTGTAGGATCCCCCCTCCGATGGGCTGAAGATGGCACCAAATACCTGTGTGTTCACCTTCACAGAAACAGGGACCAGATTTTACAACGCAATTATGGCCCAGCCATGACTACCCTTACAGCACAAGTGGATAGATGGATTAGACTGCCCCGCTCCATGGCGGGATGAGTGGCCATTATTAAGATGGGTGTATTACCCAGGTTTCTATCCCTATTCACCCTTCAACGCCTGGTGTGGGTGGGAGGCCATCCACGAGTCCGCAGGGACACCCTCACTCTTCCGTACGTGCAGGGGGGCGTTGGAGTCCCAGATTTTTGCTCTAACTATCTAGCCCTCAATGCAATTACACTTACTGGTGGTACCACCCCGATGCCCGTATCCCATACACCCGCCCTGAGCGTGCACAACTGGTAGGACGTTTGTATTCACAGATTTTGCCCTAGGGTATACCACTGGAGGTCCAGGATATCCAGACGGTCTCTACGATATGCTGGGCTTGGCGTAGGCTGCAACAATAATTTGGGTGGGGGTCCTCTCTATTCTGGCGCCCTTCCCCTCCTTAAAAACCCATGGCTCCCGCTTACACTGGTTAAACGCACACTTGACCGACACTCCTTGTCCACCATGGGCGACCTGTTCCCCCGCTGCCAACGTCTGCACCCGACAGATACTGCACCAGCACGAGATAGCCCCTACATGGACCTCTTTATTTTCAGACTTCAGAAGAAACAAGTTACTTACCTGTAACTATAGTTCTCCAGTATTGGAATCTTTCATAGATTCACATGCTTGAATCATTCCCCATCGTCGAGATGGGAGTCCCCGGTATTATAAAAAATAATTGTCTCCATAGACATAAACACATAAGGCCTAGGCCCAATACTCTTTTATAACATATCTATGTCCTTTAAGAAAAAGGACCAAACTCAAAACTCAACCAATCAGAAGAGACCACCCTGTAGAACCTTCCTGAGAGAGGCTCCAGTCCCTCAGATTTTCCAATCACTAGTGCGCATAATAGAAAAATACTGAGATAAGTAGTGAGCCTTCTCCAGGGGAGGCGAGCGAGATCGCATGTGAATCTATGAAAGATTCCAATACTGGAGAACTATAGTTACAGGTAAGTAACTTGTTTCTTACTCCAGTATTGGAACTTTCATAGATTCACATGCTTGAATCAGAATAGTTAGCAGTAAGCACCACATTTTCATGCCATAAATTACAACTGTAAATGCATTCTTGAAAGCATCAATCATATACAACAATATATACATATAAATGCATAAGCAAAAGGAAAAAATTTCAACCATTGAAAATGTGAGACAGTTCAGGATGGTGGGAAGGAACCCACGAAGAAGGCTCACCTTATTGAAAGAGATGTCTGAGAACTGCTTGTCCTACTGCCGCATCTCGCTTACTCCCAGCATCCAAGCAGTAATGCCTGGTGAATGTGTGCGGCGTCTTCCATGTCGCTGCTCTACAAATGTCCGGCAGGGACACACCTGCAAACAGCACTGTAGATGTGGATATCGCTCTTGTAGAATGGGCACGGACTCTTGATGTCAGAGGATGGCCCGCTTGTTGATGACAGAATACAAATGCACTTGAAATCCATCTAGAGATGCTCTGTTTAGTGATGGAGAAACCTTTTCCAGGTGCACTGTATGCAATAAGGAGTTGATTTGACTTACGAAATGACTTAGTCCTGTTCAAGTAAAATTTTAGGCACCTTTTAACATCTAGAGAGTGCAGAGCACGCTCCGCTGCAGTCTGCGGATTTGGGAAGAATGAGTTCAGCACAATAGGTTCGTTAAGATGGAAATCCGAAGGGACCTTAGGGATAAATTTAGGATTTGTTCGTAGAATAACCTTGTCTTGTTTAAATTGTAAGAAGGGTTCTTCAGTAGTGAAAGCTTGAAGTTCCCCAACCCTTCTTGCCGAAGTAAGAGCTAGGAGAAGAGACACCTTCCAGGATAGGAATTTCATATCCGTTTTATGAATAGGTTCCAACGGGTGCTTCATTATTTGACTGAGCACCGTATTTAATTGCCATGTAGGAGGAGGTGACCTTAATGGAGGAAACATTCGAAAAAGCCCTTGAGAAACTGTTTTATAATTCTGCAGGACCATAGAGATGGCCCTTTAGCTGTTCTGCGGAAACTGGAAATAGCGGCCAAATGGACCTTAATTGATGCGTGGGCTAAATCTGAGCGAGCCAAGAGAAGCAAATAAGGCAAGACTTCCTCAGGAGGAGAATGGAGAGGGCGAACGTTAGACGAGGTACACCACCTGCAGAATCTTTTCCACTTCAAGGAGTAAGTCTTGTTAGTACTATCAGCTCTTGCTTTAGCCAGAACCTGTCTACAGTCCTGTGGAATTTTCAGGTGTTGAAATTCTCGGAACTCAGGCACCAGGCTGCCAATTTCAGAGAACTGGGGTTCAGATGACACACTTGTCCCTGGTTCATTGTCAAGAGAGACGTAATTGGTCTGAGGTGAATCGGAGACTTGACTGACAGTAGGTGTAGTTCTGTGTACCAGTGCTGGCGAGGCCAGGCAGGAGCTATAAGAATGACTTTGCACGGTTCTGTCTTTATCTTCTTTAAAACTCGTGGCAGAAGAGGAATGGGGGAAAGGCGTAAGCAAATATGCCAGACCAGGGTATTGAAAAGGAATTCCCCCATGAACCCCGATGGTGATGCCAAGTACCGGCATTTCGTGTTTTCTGGAGATGCGAACAGATCTATGTTTGGCTTGCCCCATTGGAAGAAAATTTTGTCTATCAGTGTGCTGGTCCAGCTCCCACTCGTGGCAAGAAGTTTTTAGCCTGCTCAATTTGTCCACTATGACATTTTGTTTTCCTGGGACGTACTCTGCTGATAAATGCACTTTGTGATGAATTGCCCATCGCCATATGAGCTGAGCTTCTTGAGAGAGCAGGAGAGATCTTGTTCCTCCCTGTTGGTTGAGGTAGTGCATTGTAGTGGTGTTGTCCGTTCTGACAAGCACCGATGTACCATGTATCTTTGGCAGAAAAGCTTGGAGCGCTAGGTAAACTGCTCGCAGCTCAAGAAGATTGATGTGAAGATCCTTGTGGGAAGGCAGCCATTTCCCGCTGACCTGTAAGTCTTGTAGGAAAGCACCCCAGCCCTCTAGTGATGCGTCCGTCGTAATCATGAGAGGAACAGCCTGTGATAGGAACGGCAGACCTTGCGATAGCCGGTGGGGTTGCGTTCACCAGTCCAAGGCAGTTATCATGGGAGGAGTAATCCGAATCAGATCGTCGAAAGATCCCTCTATCTGTATCCATTGTTCGTTCAAAGCCTCCTGAAGGACGCATTTGAAGCAGACAGTGAGGTATGAGAGGGATACAAGAAGACATCATCCCCAGGAGGGATTTGAATAGGCGTACTGAAATGGACTTTCTTTTTTGGACCCTGCTTGCCAAGGATCTTATCCTCTATTGTCTCTCCAGAGTAGGATAGGCCTTGTTGTCCATGGTGTCTAGGGTTGCCCCCAGAAACACCAGTCGGCGGGATGGTTGTAAGATTGACTTTTCCACATTTAAAGTTAGGCCCAAGTTCTCGAAGAGTTGTAAGCAGGCTTTGGTGGATGCTTTTGCTGCTTCGTACGTGGGGGCTTTGAGAAGCCAATCGTCAAGGTAAGGGAAAATCTGATGATGCTTCTGCCTTAGAAATGCTGCTACTGGAGCCAAACATTTCGTGAAAATGCGGGGAGCCGATTTTAGTCCGAAGGGTAAGACGCGGAATTGAAAGTGACTGCCGGCCACCGTAAATCTTAGAAACTTTTTGTGTTTTCGGTGTATGGGTATATGAAAATATGCGTCCTGGAGATCCAGCGACACCATGTAATCGTTTCTGTTGAGGAGGTGAAGCACATCCTGAATAGAAATCATACGGAACGATTGCTTTTTGAGGAATTTGTTTAAGTTCCGCAAATCCAAGATCGGTCTCCAGTTTTTTAGCTTTTTTCGTATCAAGAAAAACCGGGAGTAAAACCCCTGTCCTCTCCGATTGAAAGGAACTTTTTCAATCGCTCCTTTTTGTAACATGTTGGTAACTTCCATCTTTAAGAGATGTAGATGTTTCTGGAAGCGAGGTTGAGGAGGGTTCGCTGGCGGGATCTTTACAAATTCCAGAGAGTGTCCGAATTGGATAAGGTTTAGGACCCATCGGTCCGACGTGATTTCCCGCCACTGTTGTAAATAACGGGATATTATGCCTGCCACTTTGGATGGAGCTAGTGGGATAGAGGCCGACAGCTGGGAGAGGTTATTGTCGTCGACCTGGCTCCTTACCCTGGCGTCCTCATTTTCCTCTGAAGGAAGCCTTGTTGTAGGCTGCCGCAGGTGGTTGGCGGCTAGTATACTGTGGTCTATACTGCTGAGTGGCTGCAGGATATGTTGAATACCGGGATTGCTGGTATCCTGATCTGTAAGACTGATAGCCTCTTCCTCGTGAACCACGAAAAGTAGTCTTTCTGAACTGTAAAGTCCCCAGAGACTTAGCTGCATCAGTATCTTTTTTGATGGTTTGCAAGGCTTCATCAACGTGGCTGCCAAATAACTCTTCTCCATTGTAAGGGAGATCAAGGATTTTTGTTTGTATTTCAGGTCTGAATGTGGTAGCTTTGAGCCAGCCTTGACGCCTCAAGACGGCCGCTCCTAATAGCTGCCTGAAGCCAGTGGAAGCTACATCCATAGCACAGTCGATCACTTCCGAGGCAGTCCGTTCGCCTTCCAGAAGAATTCTTCTAGCTTCCTCCTTGTCATCTGTTGGGAGTTTGTCCAAAAGTGGTGACAAGTCCGACCACATCTGCCTATTATAACGGCCCAGTAAAGCCAGAGAGTTCGCTGCTTGGACTGTTATAGCAGACATCGTTGAAAAATGCTTGCCTATGTTGTCAAGCTTTCTTCCTTCTTTGTCAGGAGGCGCCGTCAGTGGAGCTGAAGAATTTTTAGAGCGACGCTGCGCTGCCTGAGAAATCACCGAATCTGCCTTTGGGTGACCTATTAAACAGGCTGGAGATTCATCCGGAGCTTTATACTTTTTGTCAAGTCTCGGTAACACAGGTGTAACCGTTGCTGGATTTTGCATTATCCTTAACCCCTCCTTCCATACGTAATCTATTATAGGTAAAGATCTTACTGTTTTCCTATAAGGCTCTTTGAAATCATACAGAAAACAGTCTTGCTGATGCATAGGCATCGGTAAATCAAAGCGCTTAGCAGCTCTCTCCAGAAGGTTGTGAAAACCCCCAATATCTTCTGGAGGTGAATCCGTTTGTTGGGGAGATGGAGATGCCGGAGTGGGGATGATGTAGGAATCCCATTCATCTTGTTGAATCTCTCCCTCCTCTCTTTCTACTTCCTCATCAGAGGATGTTAACTGCTGAACAGGAGGAGCTGGAGTAGGAGGTTGGACCCTAGGAGACTGTTGAAGAACAGGAGAACGAACCTGTATCTGTGGAATAACAGGAGGAGATGGCGGAGGAGGCGGAACCTGTTGTATATTCTGCTCTGGCGGAAATCTCCTTTTGTAGTCCGCTAGCATAAATTGCAGGTCTGTCATTAGACTTGTAGGTAGGCACATCATTTCCTGCTGGTGATATTGCTGTTGTGGATGGTAATATTGACGTCCATAACCATCATCCTCATCAGACTCCTCTTTATATTTAACATGAAGATCAGATGGACTCATGGCTGCCCCAAAAAGGCTATCTTCATCAAATTCTTCATCTTCCTCATCCTCCAAAAATTGTGATGGCAAAAGGGCTTGCACCTGACTAGGCGAGGTTACAGCTGGTGTTAACAGCAATTTTTGAACTTTTTGCTTTTCCTTCCTCGTCGACGGTGTCGTTGACGATCCCGTCGACGATTGCATCACCACCGGAACAATTTTCATCGACGAAGGCTGCCGCTCCGTCGACGGAATCGTCGTCGTCAAACTGCCGGCGACAGGGATCTTCGTCGACGGTAACGCCGATGACACTTCCATCGTCGACGCTGCTTCTCTCGTCGACGGAAGTTGACCCTTCGTCGTCGATGAAGACTTCGACGATACGATTTGGTTCGTCGACGGTAAAGGTACGTTACCCATCGACGATGTTGTCGTCGACGATATCGATGCTGCAGAAACCGTCACAGTACTGATTGAAGACACCGTTGTCGTTAACAGAACCACCTCAGGCGATGATCTTCTCGTCAACGGTGGGGTCGTTGACGGGCTGCTTAACTGTGGTGCTGAGGTAGGTTTCTTGAAAGTATGCTTCAATTTCATAGGTGGTGTTCTAGGTTCTGAAACCGGTCTCTTGATTTTTGAAACTTTTCTTTCCTCATGAGAGGCTTTGGTGGTAGTTTTAGTCTGTTTGTGAGAGGGCTCAACAGACCTTTTAGACGCTTTTTTAGGTGGCTGTGACGATGAGCCCGCAGGGTCATCTAAAGGTCGTTTTTGGGGTGTTCTTGAGGAGGCTTTAGATGATGTATCACTCTCCTCATCAGACACCACATCCTCTCTATTTTTCAGTCTCTGAAGCCACAAAAGAAGTCTTCCTTCTCGGTCTTTAAGAGTTTTAGTAGAAAAGGTACGACATACATTGCACTCCTTTGGCTTGTGGTCAGGATATAAACAGTATAAGCAGTCCTTATGCTTATCGTCAATATGCAACCTTTTCTTCCTGCAGGTTCCACAGGCTCTGAATAAACCTTTTTTAGGTATCTCCGACATGGTGGATGTCAGTTTGAATCACCTACAAATAACTCCAATGAGTTGATAGAAAGCTGAAATGATTAAAAAAACACTTGAATCCAGAAAAGAGAAGAAAACTGAGCAGAGCTCAGTGGAGACTCCCTTAGCACGACGTGCGATAGAAAATCTGAGGGACTGGAGCCTCTCTCAGGAAGGTTCTACAGGGTGGTCTCTTCTGATTGGTTGAGTTTTGAGTTTGGTCCTTTTTCTTAAAGGACATAGATATGTTATAAAAGAGTATTAGGCCTAGGCCTTATGTGTTTATGTCTATGGAGACTGTTATTTTTTATAATACCGGGGACTCCCATCTCGACGACGGGGAATGATTCAAGCATGTGAATCTATGAAAGTTCCAATACTGGAGTAACACTCTACGATCCCTCATACCTTCCTACCCGCTCCCATCAGATGATTTTCTGCCCTTGACATTGGTAGTTACAGCCACAGACGCAAGTCATATGACATCCAGACTATCATTCCTGTATGACCTTAAAAACGGACACAACCACAGGTGCAGGGGGTGTGGGAGAAGGAGCTGGGGATACCAATCACAGACCAGATATGGAATTACTGCTGTGCGCAAATAAAGAGCATTTCAATCAACCAGAGACACAAGCTACTACACTTTAAATACCTACACCGATATTATCTTTCCCCAGTAGACATCGCTAAATTTGACCGTACCAGATCCGACAGTTGCCTGAAATGCAACACTTCTGGAGGAAATTTTGTGCATTTAACCTGGACATGCCCAGTGGTGGCTTCCTATTGGGTGGCTATATATACACATATCTGCCATGACCGAACACGTTATGACCCCAGACCCCCTAGTTGCCTTGCTGGGCTATACACAAAATGTACCCCTTGCATCCCGCCGCCTGGTTTCCATGGCATTGTTACTTGGCAAAAGAGCATAGGGGAGGATTATGCTAACCTGCAGCCCCCAAAGATATCTGGACGCCCTTCCGTACATATCTCCACACCTTAACTCAACCCCCGTCCCCCAACCCACCCGCTGTTGGGCAGCCCCTCCCCATTTAAGTTTTCGTATGGGTTAGGCCTACACCCATCAATCCTGCTATGTTACTACTGTATGTGATGGCTCAAACATCATGTGTTGATAATTTTTTGAGATTCAGTGGTGTGATCAGCTGATACTATGCAATTGTCAAATGTCTACTTGTTTGCATTTAAAATTCAACAAAGACAATTAAAAAAAAAGAACTGTTACAAGTGTGCTGCAAATTAAACAAGGCAAAGCTTGGTCTTCTTCCTGGGTAAAGTTTATTAAAGAAACCCCAGGAACTGAATATGGTATGCTGTGAAATAGCAGCAGTCCACTTCAAAAGAAATTTACAACAGCATTGGAAGGAGACAGGAACTTATGAAGCTGGGATGTCCCCTGTGCTCACTTCAAATGTGTCCTACCATCACATCAGGCAACAAGGCAGAAATGGAACTACATTGTGTGTGGATGTCCACCTAGTGAAACAGCAAAATGCAGTTACTCAAGGTGACTTTAACCAGAGGCTTAAGTAGGCTGACCCATTGCACCATGCTATATGCTGTAGTGGGTGGAAGCAAAATGTGAAGGACAACACCAGGCCATTGGATGAAGAGAGGCGGCTGAAAGCCCCTTTAAGTGTATTATACATATTATTTTAGTAAATTCAAAAGGTCTTGACTAACACAAGACCTGAAAAAGGAGGTTTAGGCTTGGCAAAAGGTTTATTTTGCCAGGCTGTATTGGCAGTTTAAAACAGCACTACGGCTGCAACAGAAGACCTGAGACAGGTTTTAAAGTGTTACTTTAGTGGGTGGCAAAATGAGTGCTGCAGGCCCACCAGTAGCATTTAATTTACAGGCTCGGAGTACATGTAGTACCATATACAAGGGACTTATAAGTAAATTAAATGTGTCAATCAAGTGTAGGCAAATGTTACCATGCTTTAGGGAGAGAGCACAAGCCCTTTAACAGTGGTAAAGTTCAGGGAGTCCTAATGCAAAAACATGAATTCAGAAAACAAGAGGGGAGATGGCAAAATGACTGGGGGAAGGCCACACCAAGGATGTCAGGTCCAACACTACTTATAACTCAAGTAAGGGATCTATGTAAAGGAAGTAGTGCTTTGAGATGTGTGTAGCCTGTAACTAGCCTACATCTTGACTTCAGTGCACCTGAAGTGTTTTTTGGAAAATTGACAGAATGAGGACTACATTGACAGAAGCAAAAATGTAGCTAAGGTTTAGAGAGCAGGCCTTGCCAGCAAAGCATCACAACAAACCTGCTGGTCTGACAATATCAGATAAACCTTCAGCAGCTGATCAAAAAAACAACATTGATAGATTTTGTTTTTAAGTAAAGAAAAATGTATAACTCATACTGGACTCAGAGGACTTCCTTACTAGGCATGCAATGAAAATAAATCTAAATACTCTGAAGTCAGCCTCCAAAAGCAGAGCTAAGACCACACCCACTCACTGTCTCACTGTCTGAAGCTGAAAGGTCCACATAATGTAGCTGGGATACTGATTTAATATTGATTTAAAATTGCTATACATTTCATGAACCTGGGATTCTCAGCCTGACTATGGTGAATAATTAAAAGCATGTCAATCTATAAAACAAGCAATACTGGAGAAAATGCCCAGTTTGTACCTCTGAGCCCATGAAGCAGGGAAAATTATTCAGAGCATGTGAATATAAGGAATATTTCATAGAAAACTGTGTAAAACACAACACAAGAATTACGATGAAAAGGGGGCGCTAGGTGGCGCACGAGCAAGATGGCCGCACTGATGTGAGGCTCCTGCAGCTCGGCTCATAAATCCGCCAATTAATCCTGCCCGACTACACATTGACGATACAAACTTCATGCCATAAGGAGAAAGAAGTATTTGGCACCCTCGCTGAAAGTTTGGGCTGCGTGGAGTGAGTGAGACCGGCGCTGTGATCGCCTCTTGCTCGGACCGCCGCATCTGACACCGCTGCCTGGAGCCGCAGCTCGGCGGTAGGACTACGCGAGACCGAGGTGCCCACGTGGCGCGCAGGCCACTCTGCGAAGCTGTAGCGAGAGAGCCGCTGGGCGGCGCGAGGTGAGGTTGTGGCGGCGCCGTCCCCAAACGAATATACAATTAAAAGGAAATGGCCCCTGATAGACTTGCCGACACAATTGTCCACTAATATATTGCCCCGCGAAGCCTGCCGAAGGCCAGTCACCCGAGGAGACATGCGCCCATCCAGCGCTATTGAGGACCGGATCGTTGCACCGGAGTGACCGCTCAGCCCATTCATAAAGCGGAACTGTGCGGAACTAGCATAACACTAGCCCCAATTGATTGCCGCTCAGTGGGGGAGTACTCCCTGGAGGGACAAAGTCTTGACACCCCTCGCCTTAGACAAGCGACGCCACTGTGTGCTGTGGCCCCACATAGCATAAAAACGGCAGCAGAGGAATAGAGGGATCGCGCTCCTCTGCCGCACACACTGACAGTGAAGCCGGCAGCACTACACGTTCCGGACCTCAACTAACCCGCTACATCAAGTGCATGAGGGGAATTAGCTGCGGTGCGGCGAGGGGCAGCAGGCATGCCTAACTCACCATCCTGGCGCTGACTCGACTCGGCACAGTGTGAGGACCACTTGGCCATATAGGAAGCAGGACCCTACATGGCAGTCTCCACTAGCCTAATATAACTCGCTACCACATCGCCACAGTGGGGAAGAACTGTGCGCTGTGCAGCCCTCGTAGCGAGACACCCTGCAGCACCATATTGGAAGTTTCTATAGCTCCATCGCGTCAAACGGGAGCGAGAGGGCTAGAAATCGCATCGCTCCCTTCCCACAAAGGTGCGACCTCGCCACTCAGACAAGAAAAGCGGCCTACTAAGGTGTGACAAGCAAGGGGCACCAGCATAACACTTCCCAGGCGCTGACCAGCAACGGCAACGGAAGGGGTAGGTCCCTCCTTTTACCATAAATACTACGATCCAAGCGGCCATCGCGCGCTGTGCAACAGCCGAAGTGCCACGACTAAATACCCTCATGGGGAAACCAGACGCACGTCAGCCAAGGCTGACCTTCGATAATAAAAAGAGCACCAGACTACAACAGGAGGGGCAAAACATGGCAGGAGAAGAGGCCATGCACAGATCCACGCAGGAATCTACCAACACACCCGGCGAAGATATGAAGACCATTCTGCAGGAGGTCAGACAAGGCATTGCCGCCATAGCCGACAAAATGGATGCCATGACGACGCGCATGGACGCTATCGTCCATAAGCTGGATAGAAATGAGGAACGCCTCACGGAAGCCGAACGTCGAATCTCCGACAGAGGACACAACCTCCCAGACACAGCTGAAAGTGGCACAGATGGACAAACTTTTGAAAATAATAGCAGCCAAAAATGAAGACATCGAAGCGCGCAGTAGGCGTAATAACATAGGCGTTCTTGGGGTCCCGGAAAGTACCAATACCGGGAAAATGGAAGAGTACATCGAGAAATTGCTAGTGTCAACTATCGGCGCGGAATCGTTCTCAAAGCAATTCATAGTTGAGAGAGCACATCGCTCATTGGGCCCCCGCCCACCACCGGGTGGCACGCCGCGCCCCATTATTGCGCGCCTCCTGAACTATAGAGACCGTGATGTTGCACTTAAAATCGCCCGGGAAAAACGTCAGCTGTGCTTTGATGGAGTCACATCCTCTATATACCCTGACTTTACGGCAACGGTGCAGGAGGAGAGACGGAAATTCATGCCAGCCAAGCAGAAACTGAGACAGGCCCAAATAGACTATGCGCTCCTGTACCCAGCACGTCTACGGGTCATCATTCTTTACCCAACCACAACAAGTGGACGAATTTTTGAAACGCCTCAAACGTACCAACACATCCAAGGACCTGCATGGTACAACCTCAAGATCACCATCCCCTCCCACGAGGGCAGAACCCAGCTGAGCACACAACGAATACCCTACGCAGGACTCAGTAACTGGCGGAAACGAGGGGGCTTTGTGACGTGGCCCGGCTCGAACTCTATAGCGCACTGGACCATGGCTTCCGCAGACCAGATAAGTGACTTATTGAGCATTTCCTTTATTTGCTCCCCTCCTTCATGGGTTTTCGCCTAACACATGGTCGGAACATATATGCCAAGCACCCTCAGCCCTTTACCGTGACCGATAACACCACCACCTCGGAGCATTAAGGGCTAGGGACCAAGTGCATACACCTAGGGGTACCCCCCTCACGGGCATTCCCCCAACTGAGTTTCGCTGCAAAACAGAAGCAGCATGTTTTCATTGTTTTGGGGTGTTTGGGTGGGGGGAGGGCACTGTGACACTGGCATGTTTGGGATGCTACAGTGGGTGGGGGAGGGGGGGGAGGAGTTATTTTTTACCGCACTTAACATAATATTGGCACAGTATGTTGAATTGAAACGCTATTGCACTCTTGTTCCTGCAAATGTCTTTGGGCCACAGGGCCTAGTACCACGAAGTAGATGGACTTATGGCTAACTCGCCCTCACATGAGGAATTACAGATTATTACCTGGAATGTTAGAGGGTTGGGAGACCCACGAAAACGGCGTCAAATATTGGCATATCTCGACAGACACCAAATCCATATAGCTATGCTACAGGAAACGCACATTAACCCCAGGCACAACAATTCCTTTGCGCACAGATGGGCTGAACACAGAATATTCTCTTCCTACTCCTCCTATGCCAGGGGCACAGCTATACTTATAAAAAAAGCGTACCCCTTTTGCCTTAGCAGGCGCCACTTGGGATACACAGGGGAGGTACTGCCTGGCTTGGGGTAGGCTGGGATCAGACTCGGTTACACTAGCATGCTGCTATGGTCCCAATGTTGATACCCCTGAATTCTACACCTCACTCTGGGGTAAGATAGCGGAAATAGATTCCAGTCACATAATCTGGGGGGGCGACTTCAATGTAACTTACAACCCTGCTGTAGATAGATCGAACCCAGCCACTCATCACTACACTAAAACATGCGCAGTCATCCAGGACATCATAGAGGCCAACCAACTAATTGACGCTTGGCGACACATGCACCCTCATAAAAAAGAAGGCACACACTTCACTGCGCAAGCTGCATCCTGGGCGCGGTTAGATTACTGGCTCTTGTCGCGCGGCTTGGGGCCTGCCATTGCCAAGGTTACACACTTGGCAAGAACATACTCCGATCATGCTCCTGTACGGCTCACTATAACCTCTTCAGGGTATGGTCCCCCCCGCAACACATGGAAAATGCAACCCTCTGCTTTACTAGATGCGGTCTTTCGGACTGAGATGGGGGAGGAAATTCAAGATTTTTTTCAGAGGAACAAGGACTCGGTGGATAACGTAGAGACTATTTGGGAGGCTTTCAAAGTTACATTAAGGGGATTCTGCATATCAAAAAGCTCAGGAGTGCTTAGAGATATAATTAACACGCTGCGAAAATTAGAAGCAGAGCTCAAAACACTCGAGACACAGCCTCCATCGGGACCCGATAGCGACACCCAACAAACATTTCGTGAGAAGCTTACAGATTACATGGATACTGCTACTCGCGAGGCACGATTCAGGGGGAAATACTGGGTAGCTCGCCGATACGGTGAGGGCGAACGGCCGGGCAAAGCATTGGCAGAAACCATTCGGAAACCACGCTTCTCCAACTATGTCTTAGAATTGGCTGGCCCGGGGGAAATACTCTATCGAGATACCGCAAACATACTTAATGCCTTCACTAACCACTATTCCCAATTATACACCTCCAGTAGGAATGACTATTTAGATCTTGATGAATATTTGGGAGATGTGGCACTGGGATGGCTGGGGGACTCACAGAGAGAGTTTTTGTGCGCTCCCTTCGAGTTGGATGAGGTAAGAGGCCATAATGCACATACGATCTGGGAAGGCCGCTGGTATGGACGGTATACCCATAGAGTTCTATAAAACGTATATAGATCAAATGGCCCCTATCCTGCGTGAGGTGTATGAGGACTCGCTGGAATCGGGCAAACTTCCGCCATCCATGAGGGAGGCGCTCATTACCTCCCTTCTCAAGCCGGGGAAGTCACCCCTTCATTGTGACTCCTACAGACCATTGTCCCTCCTTAACTGCGACACCAAAATTCTGGCCAAGTTAATAGCTAATCGTCTTAGTCTCCTGATGGAAAAGTTGATCCTGCCTGATCAATCGGGTTTTGTGCCTGGGAGGGCTACATCACATAATTTACGAACCCTGTTTACAATAATCAATAATGTTGCACCCGAGCTGCCTCTGGCGGTGATTTTTTGGGATGCCACTAAGGCATTCGACTCTGTCGAATGGGACTACATATTCGGGGTAATGCGACGCATGGGCTTCCCATCATTATTTCTCTCCTGGATCCAACTTTTGTATCAATTGCCTTCTGCCAAAGTCCTCATAAACGGTCATCTGTCCCAGGCCTTCTCAATCACCAGAGGCACTCGACAAGGGTGTCCGCTATCCCCCCTCCTTTTTGCCCTGGCGGTCGAGCCACTAGCGGCCAAGCTAAGACAACGCCACCAAGATAAGGCACTCCGTTGTAACTTGCGCCAGATCCTTGTATCTTTATACGCGGATGACATTACCCTATATATCCGATACCCACAACAAAACTTGAACCCGGTACTCAGGGAGTTTATTGTATTCGGGAAACTGTCAGGTGTTCAGATTAACTGGGGGAAATCCCACATCTTCCCCCCTGACGGCGGCAACGACTCACTTCCCCCTAGACTATCCGCTGGAGTGGTGTGACTCTGATCTGCGCTACCTGGGCATTCGCATTGCTAGGGACAGGGAGGAGATGATGCGCCTTAATTACGGCACCGCTCTGGATCGCATCAATGGTTATGTCACCCGTTGGATCTCTCTGCCACTCTCACTGGCGGGAAGAGCATCCTTAATCAAGATGGTAGTACTTCCTCAATTGCTGTATCTATTTTTAAACATCCCATTTCATCCGGGAGGGTATTTTTTCAAGACACTCCGGTCCGAGATGATACGGTTGGTGTGGGGGGGCAAGCAGCCGCGATTGCAATGGAACGTACTCACCCGGCCGTATTCTCAGGGGGGGGTTTTGGCATCCCCAATTTTGAGCTCTACTACTTCAGTGCACAAGCCCATTACACCCACTATTGGGTGCATCCACCGCGGTATATGCCACAGGTAGCGGCAGAGCATTGGTTGGCTGACCCTATACCTATAGACGGCATGCTTTGCGCCGAATCATGCCCCAGAGATAAAAGTCCAACCACAGTCACATGTACAATAAACGCTTGGCATCGCATATGCAATATGCTGCAAAGTCCCATGCTGTACTCGCCACTGCTCCCACTTACTTACCACCCCAAAATGCCCCTCCTCCAGGAAACAGCGTTCCACAAATTTAAGGAAAGGACTAGAGTCGCCACATGGGGGGACCTCTACCACAATGGACAATTTCGAACGTCCGAACAAATATTTCAGGGGCTTCATCCGTCTCCCTTAGACGTCTTCTTATACATACGAATTCGGCACGGCGTCCGTTCGGTTACCTCGGAGTTCCCTCAGGAACCTCCTATTCTCACACCCCTACACTTGATGTTAAGAGCTACATCTCCGGGGCATCTAGTTTCCACCATATATCACACAGTACACACACAAAGAGAAGAGCCTCCGTCCATCTCACGTGCGCATTGGAATTCAGAATTGGGCTATGAATTGTCGGATGACCACTGGGAATACTGCTGCTCCCAAACTGAGCGCATCTCGGCCAGCAGCAGATTACGCATAACACATGATAAATTCCTCCACCAGCTATATTATACCCCAGTTAAGATGCATAAATATAAACTAAAGGACTCCGATAGATGCGATAGGTGCAAAGCTCCAGGGGCAGATTTTCTGCACTTGGCTTGGAGCTGCCCAGAGGTACATGACTACTGGAATCAAGTCTTTGATGCCATAGTGTTAATGACGACACCTAATATCGAGCGCACCCCGCTGTTAGCTCTGCTGGGCTATACCAAGCTACTCCCCGTACTACATCGACGATATATTGCCATTGCACTCTTGATGGCCAAACGCTGTGTCGCCTGCCGCTGGGGCAGGGGGAGGGCACCCAAATTCAAGGATTGGCTTAACGACTTAGTATTCTGCCAAGAGCAATTTTCCACATATGCAGAGCTACTCCCGCGCACTTCCCAGCCTCGGGACATTTGGGGACCCCTTACAAGCTACCTTATTGCGCATCCACGCGATATCCCAGATACCGAGCCTGCGACGAACACTCCCTGAAGTTGCATCACTACAGTCATGAGACTAACCATCAGAATCAAGAACTAAGCATCATATGAGACATATCCCCCTCCGTAACACACCCTGTACAAATCACCATTGCAACATGATGCTCCCCTCCAGGACATAACGGATGGGACGTAATACACTAATGGCCTGGTTAGCAACGTGCGTTATGTGTCTGGTAACGAGACTGCATTGTCATAAGGGATTTTATAGTGAGTTATTGAAGCCGAAAATGTTATAAGAGGACGACAAACTGTGGTACAATCTTTTAACACTGTCAACCAGCAATAGTAGATTTGCAATGTAATTCACTGTATGAGTACTGTGCCTAATTTTAAGATGCCTTTATTATTAATGTACTGTTCTATTGAAAATCAATAAAGAAAATGTAAAAAAAAAAAAAAAAAAAAAGAATTACGATGAAAAGTATTTGTTGACTGAGATATCCACACTGAAAATGTCAGGTAAGCACAATTATCACCTGAAGCACAGACTCTGCATAAAGTGGTATCAATCATTAGACATCATTAGTTAAGTTAAGTCATTAAAATAAGCATTTTATTTTCTTTCTTAAATCCAACATTGCATCATCCAACGTTTTACCCTGACAGTTTTCTTTTTCTTTTAAGGCATGCCTTTTTAGGTAAAGTTTTAACCTTTACCTGATAAGATAGACACATTCTTGAAGTCTATCAATTCAAGCTTGGGTTTGATCAACTGCAAAATATCAGGAAGCTGAAAAAAGAAAAATCTCATTTCAGATTTAAGAAACACATATGAAAATTGTCATTTATGGCATATATACAAATTACTATCAATGTGACATTTTCTTTGAGGAGCAGCACTATAAAAACTTAATGAAATAATTTTACAAATTTATGTTACATTTTCACTTGCATTACTTTATTATGAATCTATTACACTGGAGGCCAATACAAATGAAAACAATTAGTGTTTCACTCTGAGGCCAAATTACAGTTCACATTCATGTATTTATTAAAATTAGGGAACTGTAAGGATCTTTTGATGCTTGCTCAAGGCAGTCAAAAACGTGACAACAACACTGCAAATTAAAATTGAAGTCTGAGCCCAACAGGTTCTCATAAAACACAAACATTCAGAAACAGAACTTCTTTAGATCAAACACTTTAAAAATCCCTTGAACCGCTTCCATCCATTTATTACCAATGTTACAATCAGCAGTTTAAAAACAAATCACTTTGAATTGTTCTTTAATTGATTTTACTTGAGGCATTTATGAATATTAACCTAGTTTTAAGAAGCAATCCAGCTTCATGGTCTGATAGGAGTGTGGCCTTTTTTTCCAGAACTGTACCTTCCTTCAATCTCTTCATCAAGGGATGCAGCAAATACCCACTTAGTCCTGGTTTATGTAAAGATAGCTTCTTAAAGAGAGTCAGCCTCTGTGCCCACCCTCTAGCAAGAGCAATCACAATGTTTGTATCCTTGTTGGAATACAGGTCTTTATTCATGCACTCCTAACTTGTTCAATTTAAGTGCTGCCGCATCTCTGGTCACCCCATATGCGCAGGCATAATGTCGAATATTGATGCCCTTAAAGGCTGACCCGCTTATGGTCTCTTATTACAAAAGTGCAACATACGAGAGCCATGAGTCTACCAAACAGACTAAAGTGACTGTTGCTTTAAAGTACCTATCATTTTCTTCCCTCTCAGCCTCCCCTTGTCTGTATCAAACCAGTACAGTTGTACAAATCATCATGCCTGGACAATGTATGTGACCCGGGACATAAGGAAGCAGCAGCAGCCGAGGTCCTATCTGCCCAATCTAGGTGTTCTTAATGAATGAAAAAGATTGAATAGCATTTTGATAGAAAACGTTCAGTTACAAATGTACTTATAAATCACTCAGTACATTGGGTTAAAAATATGAGTTTGAAAACACTTAATTCAAATTTAGCTCATCGTTTCCAAACATTATTTTGATCTGGACAAATCTTTATTTGAATGTCAGTAGTAGAATATTTCGGGCAAGATGGCTGACACACAGCATGAGCTTAGTACGCTTCACTATACTACAATTCAGAATCAAATACTATGCTACGTTTTTACATTTCCACCGTAAAACAAACTGGGGCACAGTGCTTGACAGAGATTCTGCACTTAGCGTCTCCATCACTCTATCATGCTCCTGCAACTTGCACAAGACAATTAGTGCCTTAAAACCTTTCAAGAATGTTTGGAGACTTTGGACATCAAGAAAACAAAATGGCTGAACTTCTTCTAAAATGCAGAATTTAAATATCAATCTCAGGAGGATTAGGATGCAGTGTCAAGCCTACCTGAACAAAACACAACTTTGGGGACTTCAACTTTACGGTAATTTGGTGGGAGATTAGAGACGAAAGCAGGTCTGCTCAACTGCTTCTAGGCTTGCTCGGCAGAAGGTGAACCTCCAGAAATTTCGAAACAGAAAAGATTTTGACATGGGCAACCTGCCAACATTTATCCAGCTGCCATCCACAGCAAGTATGATAATACCTTACTCTCAATTTAGCGGTAGCTGGGCTGAGTAATTAGGCTGATCAGACGGTGGTATGAATGCATTTTCTGTACATACCCTTACAAGACAGGAACACACACTCAATGACTAACTCCAGACCAATGTTTTGTAAAAATATTACTTTAGTTACTTTAATTTTAGGAACCAAGTTTAACCCAGTTACAGGCAGGTAATACTTTCAAAAAGGCAGTAGGAATACTTTATGGTCTTGGAAGTACTTTGGCATTGTCAATTCGAGACAGTAACATTTAGTACCGGCACAAGATAGACAGTTGTAGGGAATCGGCGGAGTGCACTGCAATCCTAAGGAAGGAAAACAGTATTCTGCATCAGCGGTTAAGTACACAACTTGCATTACCAGTCTTCGGGGGTTAGTCCAACCCTGTGCAAGGGTCTGTTTGAGCTGGGCACTGCACCACCAGCTGCACTGGGGCGGCCGGGTGGGGAATTCAGTATCTACGCCGCAGCGGTCAATATTAGCAGTGGTGTTCCGCTCTTGTGGTCAGCGGAGAACAATGGTGGTGAATGGGACTCAGTAGACCGCCAATGCCGGGACAGTGCCGGTCGTCGTCAGCGAGTCACTATAGATCGAACCGAGGCACCACCAGCCCAGCAGTCGCGGTTGTGGGGATGGAGATGCGCAGGGGATGGAGGAGTTCCACCGAGGTTGGGCCATCTCGGAGAGGCCGCGGTCGAGCAGGCGGGGCAGGAGGAGGCCTGACAGGGCCACTTGGAGGAGTGTCCAGGCTCTCGGGAACGGAGCTGGGATCAGCTTGGATCGTTGGGTCGAGAGGATCCCTCTAGGTCGTGGAGGCCGTCCAGCTGGGGTGCTTTCTTACGGCAGGGAAGAGTCGCGTCAACACAAGTGTCGGTCCTCTACTGCTGCGGTCTTGTTGTTCCTTTTGTAGTGAGTTGCGTCAACACAAGTGTCGGTCCTCAACTACTGCGGTCTTTGTACCCGGGACTAGTGCCTCTAGCCCAAAGGGAGGTTCTTGGAGATTGGTTGAAGGTTGGAAGGTCTCTGGGGTTTCTTGGATGCCTGGCAGGGTTTCTGGAAGGACAGCAGGTCAAGTTGTCGAACTGGCTATTGGCGGAGTGGTTCTTGCCAGGTTCTGCCTACAGCGGTTCAGTTCTTGGTCCGGCAGTGGTCTTTTTCCGTCTTCTTCTTTTAGTCCATCAAATCTGAGGAACAAAGTTCAGTGTAGCCCTTAAATACTAAATTTAAGGGTGTTACTGATGTCGAGGGGCAGCAGCCAATGGCTACTGTCCCCTAGGATGACCACACCCTTTGGGTGCCCCCTCCCTTTGGTGAGAGGGGCACATCCCTGTTCCTATTGGGCCTAATTCCAATTCAAGATGGAGAGTTTCTAAGAAAGGGGTTTACCTCAGCTCCTGGCGACCCTAGGGGTTTGTCAAGCCAAGTTGGACACTCCTACTCTGCTTACTAATTTTCCCGCCTGTCCTGCTGCCAAAAGTGGGGTATGAAGAGAGGGGTGGGCATCTCCACTAGTTGGAGCTGCCCAAATCAGCATATCACAAGGTGAGAGCCTTTGAGGCTCACCGCCAAGTGTTGCTGTTCCTGCCCAGGAGAGGTGTGGACCATCTCCACCCAGAGCAGGCTTTGTTTCGGACCTTGGACAGCACAAAGGCTCTCACCCAATGAGGTCAGAAACATGTCTGGTGGTGGCTGGCTGGCGGGGACCAGTCAGCCAATACACTAGAGGTCAGTCGTTTTCCAGGGGGCATCTCTAAGATGCCCTCTGAGTGCATTTTATGATAAATCCAACACTGGCATCAGTGTGGGTTTATTATGCTGAGAGGTTTGATACCAAACTTCAGTCTTCAGTAAAGCCACCATCATGGAGCTGTGGAGTTCGTGTTGACAAGCTCCAAGCCCCTGTACTCAAAATGGCTTTACTGCACTTACAATGTCTGTGAATGGCACAGACACTGTAGGAGCATATTGCTCATGAAGCTATGCCCTCACCTGTGGTGTGGTATGGTGCACCCTGCCTTAGGGCTGTGTGGCCTGCTAGAGGGGCGACTTACCCATGCCACAGGCAGTGTTTTATGGGCATGGCACAAAGGGATGTCTGCCATGTCCACTCTTCACTTTGGTCTGCACAAAAAACACACATCCAGCAATGACAGTGTGGGGGTGTTTAAGGCGAGGGTGGCATAATCCATGCCCTCTTTGGTCACAAGGCACTTGGTACCAGGGGTACCTTTTACAAGGGACTTACATGTGGCCTACAGGGGTGCCAATTGTGGAAACAAAGGTACAGTTTTGGGAAAGAACAGGTGCGGGGGCCTGGCAGGCAGGGTACCAGCACACACTCAGTCAAGTTCGCAACAGGTATCTGGCAAAAAGCTAGGGAGTAACCATGCAAAAAGGGGCACTTTCCTACACCGGTTTACCAAACCACAATGGTCAAATTCCAAGGGTATGATGAGCTTCCCAGGCATATTATGTGATACAGTGGCATGCAAGGCAGAATCTATCCATCTGTAGCAGTAGTACACTTGATAAAAATAACAAGCTGATTTTTAGACACAATACATGCATTTATTAAAAGCAATAAAAGCCAATATTTTTCAATTAGCATTTATCAGGAAATTTGAAAGCTTGAGTTTATGGGAATTCATTTTATTTTTGGAAAATAAAAAGCCTGCATTTTATAGTAAAATGTGAGCTTTTCAGAAAGAGACACGTGGAGTGAAGGGGACAAAATTAGCAGGTTTTATATTTAAAGTTGATGTTGCTGTGGTATCTATGGTGAATATATGTCATTGATCGACTCATGTTGATTTCAATCCTCAGAGGACATGCCGATATCTGCTGGTTCACACATAATGTAGGTGTGGTCCTTATAGTCGTGAATGCATGCTTATAGTCATGAGCCTACACATTTGAGGGACCAGCAATTGGTTGTTCATCTGAAGTACTCAGTGGTAATTGCAGCTCCTCTATAGGAGGCTGAAGAACAGCAGTGAAACAAGCTGTTCATCAAGAGCTGCATCAAAAAGTGCCACTGGTGATATTTCTCTGTCATAGGTTGCATCTAGTAGAAGGGACAGATTCATTGCTCGGCATAGTCTCTGGTGCTGATGTAGTGGTTGAACGATTGCTTCCATAGCAAGATAAGCCACTGGGGGCTGCTCCAGCTGTAAGTCCAAGATGATTTTAGTCGGACAGTTTATGCACCAGAACACTGGTTTTACTCTTGTGTGTAAGGAAGTGGGTTTCTGTTGCAGTAACCCCCCCACTTTTTGCCAGACCACTGATGCACTTTGACTTGATGTGCCCTGGGTCCCTGCCAATCAGGTTCCTAAGGCCTGTGTTCTTTCCCCAAAATTGTACCCAATTGGCATCTCTGGCCACAGGTCAGCCCCTGGTAAATGGTACCATAGGTACCCAGGGCACTGTGACCAGGGAAGACCTCTAAGGGCTGCAGCACTTATTGTGCCACCCTTAGAGGCTCTGTACCTTTACACACACACACTGCCTTTGCAGGCTGCGTGTTTTGGTGCAGAACAAAGTGAAGAGTCGACATGGCACACACCTCTGTGGGCCATGCCTACAACCCACTGCCCTGGCATAGGTCAGTCACCCCTCTAGCTGGGTGCACTATAGCAGTGGTGAGGGTACAGGTGCATGAGCCCTGTACCCCTACAGTGTCCAAGTCCATTCTTAGACAGTGTAAGTGCAGTGCTGCCATTAAGAGTATATGGTGCTGGGAGTTTGTCATTACGATCTCCACAGCACCATAATGGCTGCACTGAAAACTGAGAAGTTTGGTATCAAACTTCTCAGCACATTAAACCCACACTGATGCCAGTGTGGGATTTAATGAAAAATGCACACAGAGGGCATCATTGAGATGCCCCCTGAAAAACGACCAGCCTCTGGTGGGTTCCCTGACTGGTACACACCAGCCTGCCACCACGAGACATGTTTCTGGACCCCTAGGGTGGGAGCCTACGCTCCCTGAGCCCAGAAACAAAGCCTTTCCTCTGCACACACCTCCCCCAGGCCAGGAAGAGCCATCTGTGGCAGGGGAGCTTCAAAGGCCTGGCAGCCTTTGTAATGCGACCCCCCAGCCTCTCCTGCTATCAGGAGCAGGCCCCCTTCCTGTCTCCCCTCCCTTTCGGCGGGAAGACAGGCGGGAAAAACTAGCCAGCCCAGGAGGTGCCCACCTCTGCCAACTCCACCCCTCAGGTGGGGGAGGCGAGGTGAAGCCCACTCTCCAGTGCTCGCCATCTTGCAGATGGCAGGCACTCCCCCATCGGGACTAGGGATTGTGCTCACTCCCCCACGTGGGGTGAGCACACCAAGGGTGTAGTCACCCTAAGGTCAGTAGCCCATTGGCTACTGACCTCAAGACCCCTAAAAAGCCCCCTAAATACAGTATTTAGGGGGCAGCCCTGAACCAGGAAGGCAGATTCCCGCAACCTAAGAAGAAAAAGGACGAAAGAAGATGCCCAGCAGAGGAGACTGCAGAGAACAACTGACTTGGCCCCAGCCCTACCGGCCCGTCTGCAGTTTCCAGAGATCCTGCGCCAAAAATCATCTTGTCCTGCAGCTAGCGACCTCCAGAACCCCTGGGAGGACTGACTGCCTTCAACAAGGACCGGATCTCCTGTGAACAGCAGCCCTGTTCGAAAGAAACTCCGAAAACAGACTCAGCCTGCTGAGGACAAAGAAACCCGACGCCTGGAACTACCACTGCACCCGTCGCCTACGCCCGAGTTCGAGTGGCCCACCGGTCCCAGCGAGGTCCCCCATCGCTCCAGAGTCCGAGTCCACCGTGGGTTGACCCCTCCAGGACTGCCCGACGTCGCCTGCAGCCTCTGCACGGAGACACCCCCAACCGCAAGTGGCCCGGTAAGGTGAAATCCGACCTCAAAAGACACCCCTGCATCCAGCCGCCCTGCGCCCTGGAGAAAAGAACCCGAGGTGCACCTACGTCCCCGAGCCCTCCAACTTACCTGCCCAGCTGTTGGTTCCTCCCGGAAGTCTTCCTGGACCGAGCCTGCAGCTGAAAACCAAAACCGAAAATCCCCATTGAAAACAGGGCACCCGACGCCAAAACAGCACTCTGCACCCGGCCGCCCCAGTGCAACCGAGGGTGCACATTTTGTGCCTACTTGGTTCCCCACTTGCCCGGACCTAAACCCTAGGAGCTTTGCTCCCACAGCCGTGTGGCCTGCTAGCCAGCAGCCACCAACCGGAGGCCCCCTATCCCCCCATTGGATAACATTGGGCCTCAACACTCTGCACCCGGCTGCCCTAGTGCCGCTGAGGGTGAAACAAAAGTGCATCACTGACCCTGGGGGACCCCTGAGTCTAACCCCAGAACCCTAACTCAAAAGACCGAATACTTACCTCGAAACCGATAACCTGTTTTTCCTCCTAGGATAACATAGAAACTTTTTGGGAGAAAAAGTGTCAAAGTGTCGACTTTTGAAAACTAAGAATATTCCTTAAAAATCGCACAAATAACCTAAACGAATTTTCTCAACTATTTGCAGGAAAGGCCCCAGTGCTGAATCTAGGTATCCAGCACTGAGTAGGAAAAGTAACGTGAAAGTAACTTACCTGTGAATTGAATTTCCTTCCATAGGATAACATTGGTGGTTCAATGTGAAAAAGTTTTTAAGTGTCATATTCTTTAAAAATCGTACATCTAACTAAAACGCATTTTCTCAACTGTTTTCAGGGAATGTCCCAGTGCTGAATCTAGGATCCAGCACTGTGTTAGAAAAAGTAATCCGAAAAGTAACTTACCTGCAATTTACAGGAAAAGCCTATGTATTTCAATGTACTGGTCCAAAAAGTTTCTAAGTGTGGACTTTTGAAATCTGAAAATATTCTCTAAAAATCGTACAAACTACAAAAATGTAATTTCTTACCTGTTTTAAGTAAATGTCCCAGTGCTGAATCTAGGAGTCCAGCACTGTATTACAAAAGTAACGCAAAAGTAATTTTACCTGCATTTACCTTAAAAAGCCATTCATTTCAATGTACTGCATTTACTAAGTATTGCAACCTACTGCATCCCCTGTAAATCAAATCAAGTACAATCTTCATTGCTTTTTAAAACTGTGTACAACAAGTAACTTATTACTGAAAGTAATTCAATGCTTACCTGTGCCAGGCTTGCTTGGTTCTAAACAATTGGCCTAGAGTTCAGTTCTTGAGTGTGTGAATTCATTTGCTGACTGAGTGTGTACATCAAATGCTTAACACTGTCCTCTGATACTGCCTTACTGCTCGACCGAGCTACCACTTTAGAGAGTAAGGTTCTAACTTTAACCTCTGCCAAACCTCTGGAGACCCTTGGACTCTATACACACTGTACCTCACTTTGGTGCAGTATATATAGAGCCAGTTTCTTACATTGTGTCATCCATTTGGCAAAAGAAGAGAATCCTGTGCTTGCTGAGTTCAGGTAGTCAAGCATGCCCCATATAGTGTGCTACAGTCTCTCTACATCTTTGTTCAGCTGGACACATGTGCTCAATGTGTTGATTTCCTTGTTAGAACAAGAGAAAGATGATGATACCACAGCTGATTAGCAGTATGATGGTTGGGAATCCTCCAAAAAAGCTAGAGAACAAAGACTAAAAAAAATGATGGAATCAGTCCAAATACACCTTAAAATAAAGTCACCAGACCAGAACCAATGTTCTTAAAAAGATACGCAACACCAGTCATTAAAGATGAATTGAATACAGATTGCACAATATCGGCTAAGTGTGTCGGGTAATGCATGTGTGACAGCCTTTGACTTTCTGAAGCAGTTCTGTCTGCAGTTTGTAGGTTTCAGCCCCTGACGTCAAAGGGACTTCTTCTTTTAATAGCAGACAATAGTTTGTTTAATAGTAAAAATGCATAGGCCACAGGATGTTTCTAATAATATTTCGAGGTGGTGGGTACAAGGTCCTTCCACAACTCTGTATTGTTTCAGAAACCGTTATCAGGTATGGTTGGCCAGGTTCCAACCCACAGCAAGTAACATTTGTAAGGAATAAATTAATCAGGAGTTCATGATGTGTGGGGATAGATGCAGAGGGGAAACAGATAAAACACAACTTAACCCCGGCATCAAAGCCCTTTGCATTCCATGCAATGATATATAGTATCACACAAAAGGGAGTTTTTCAAGGGGATTCCTGCAGCATGCTGTACTTCTGTACACGGGGTCATCTTCATTTAAACAGATATAGGAAAAAGTAAACTTCCATGTATGGAACAACTGTGAATGGTGCATAGTTTCATACCAGCCAATGGATTTATATTTCTGACAGTCGTGAAAATGAAACGCTGTAATGGGTAGGGAAATTGTACCGTGCATCAACCAGGTAATGGGTGTAGTATCACTAACCATAAATGGTGCATCTTCCATCTGTTCTATACTCAATAGTGTGTATGTGGATTCTTTCATGACATGGTTTTCCGAGTAAGTGGCAAATTATATGGTTCAAATATGGCTGTTTCACTGAGAAGTTGCCAGGGCAAAATACAGGATCCGAGTGTTTGTAATGCCCAATTTAATTGTATAATTGCTCTTAATTGAGCTTGCCCATGTTGCAGCAAACCCAGGTTTCCTATTATGAGGTCTAGAGCCAAAGACAGAATGAGGCTTAATGAGTACATTCTTTTAGAAAGCGTGTGTATTCCATTCTCAAGAACATTAAAAACTGCTTGCAGGTTTTTTTGATCTGTTTGTTTAATTATTTCAGAAGCTTCTCTCTGAATGTTTGTTCAATTCATTATAAATGGAATATATAGGAGCATGTCCAAGATGGCGCCCGAGCAGCTGCGCTCTCACGGAGCTCCGCCATCAGCCCTCACAAAGTGGCGGGTTCGGTATGTTACCGGGACATAGAAACAGCTCCAGGCAGTGGGGGAAGCCCTCCAATTACGTTGGGCGGCGGCAGTGAACATCGGTGACTGCATCAGCGACTGTCATCGAGACTCCGGGCCTAAGTGGTGAAGGTGCTGGGATGCGCAAAATGGAGGCCGTCGCAAGGTCCTGGCTCTAACGGCTTCGCAATGAACAGTGGCAGCGCTCCTGCTTGACGAAACTGAGATCCCGATCAGCGAAAAATACGGGGTAAGGTGCCCGGCTGTGTCTCCACCGTGGAGACCAAACAGCACGCCACGCGAAGGGAGGGAGCGCTGCGGATTACGGAGCTGGCCCCAGTGGTAGCGGAAGCAGGCTGGAATGAACCTGTTGAACTCGGCGTTCTACCCCACAAACAGCAGATCGACTGGTAGCAGCAGTGGGGCCTCTGCATTAAGGCCCATGGAGCAAGCGACAGTGGCGACACACCAGCACATACAAAATGGCGATCGACACAAAGTGCTGCTCCTAACGGCATAGGGGGACGAAATATGGGGCTCCTGGACACCGGGTCTGCAATGCAGCACAGCGGTGAGTGAGCAGTGGGGTGCCTGGCTAATCCCCCACTGCAGAAACCAGGCAGCGTTCAGAGCGGAGGCGCTACTGGGAGAGACACCCGCGGTGCGTAGATGCCACACAGTGTAGATGGTGTGACCCCCGGCGCCCCCATCTCAGGATCCTTGGGGCGGGTGGCCCCGTTGCGGCGCTGTCTTTCCATTCCCGCCACGGGGGCACTCATCACATCGGCAGCCCTTGCGGGCCCAGGCCCTCCTGAGATAGACAGTCTGGCCACGGCAAAGGTGTCGGATCTGCTGCCAACCAGCAGCCCAGGGTTAGCGGCTGGAACACCTTTGGAAGACGCGACAGGCAAGG
Organism: Calotriton arnoldi; assembly: GCA_963921515.1. Taxonomy (NCBI): domain Eukaryota; kingdom Metazoa; phylum Chordata; class Amphibia; order Caudata; family Salamandridae; genus Calotriton; species Calotriton arnoldi. The sequence continues at coordinate 1,399,577 of CAWUFW010003367.1, forward strand.
GCCCCCAGAGGAACTGAATAAAGAGACACCCCAAATTGCCTCCAGCGATTCAGGTGGGAGCTGCAGCATGGGGGCCTGACACGCCGAACCAGGGGTCCCACTGCAAGGGAAGGCATCTAGAGGGAACCTTTTGCTTTGGGGTATTGGGGCGGCTCTCCTCCCCTTCACCTCGCTCCCCAGGTGGCCTATGTGGGAGCATCCACAATTGAGGGGGTCCCCCCCTCCGAAGGGGGATGTAGCTGGATGCTTGCTGGTGGTGCAGTGCTGTAGCCCCTGCTTCTCTGCTGACAATCACCCTGCGTGGTGCTGACCTGGCGCAAACATAAACACTCACCACTCCAAAAAGGACAATACGTTGAAGGACAGGCTCAACAGGCCCCCCACCATAAAATCAAACCAACACCTAGACACTTCTCCCACCTTGAACACTCACACTGCTGCGGACTCTCCGTAGGTAGAAGAAGCCCATGTCACCCGTGCCTTCTTAGAGACCCTCTTCAGTACCCTGAGAGATGATATAGCAGCCCTTAAGCAAGAAATGGCGATGGAAATCAGGGACATTAAGAGAGACCTGGGCCAAAGGGTGACAATCCTGGAACAAACCAGCGACACAAGAGAGGAGGAACTTGACAACCACAGATGCAAACTACTGGAACTGCGCGACAAGAATGATGAGCTGCAATATCACATGGAAGATTTTGAAAACAGATCGCCCGATCCAACATTAGAATATAAGGGGTTTCTCTTGAGGCGGACTCCTGGAAACTGGAGGACTATGTCACTCGTCTGTTCCGCCATGTCGCGTCAGAACTTGCGGACAAGAACATCGTTCTAGATCGCACCCAAAGAGCGGGTCGCCCAGCTAAATCCCCTGGCATGCCTCAGGATATCCTGACCTGTGAGCATCAATACTGCCGAAAGGAAGCCATCATGTCAGCGGTGTGCAATCGGAACGCAATCACATTTGAAGGAGTGAAAGTGTAGTTTTTCCAAGACTTGTCCCCATCACACTAGTGCGTCGCAGGGCGCTCTGACCAGCCACCACATTTCTGCAGAAGGGAATCCGGTATAAGTGGAGCCATCCCTTTGGGCTCATCTTCATATCGAACAATGAGACACATGTGATCCGCACCATGGAGGAGGCCTGATCGGTGCTGGGCATGGAGGCATCACAAGAGGAAGAGACCAGACACTCGACTTCGCGGAGCCCAGCGCACTTATCCAGCATGTAAAGGCGTACCTCACGGGAGGTGAACGGACAACCTGGCAAGCCCACGGATGCAAACGAAGCAAGGAGAGAACAGCCTTAATACACCAACTACAAAGCCAGGGCACTGCGTCGAACCATGAAAGTAATTAGCAAAGAGATGGTTCTCATATACTTTCCCTACCAGACGCCTGGTTGAATTGCTGAAGCTTCCAGGGTCTACCCCTTACTCGGGTTTGAGGAACTCCAGCTGCCTTACCCTCTTTTCACCAAAACATCCTCAACAAATAGGGCGGAGCTCCAATTCCATCAGACCTTTAGCACAGAGGCACAAGTTACTAACTTGTGTAACGATATATCTGTAAGAGACAGTAGTTAGTGATAGATTCCTTACCTTAGAATATCCCCAGGCGTCAGGCTGGATCCGGAAAGTTTTGCGTAGCAGTACCCTTGCGCGTCGGTAGGCGGCGTCGTGCGGCTCCGCGTCCGTCGTCGGCGTCGTGATCGCCGGGATGACGTCGCGGGCAGTACTTAGGCGCCGCCCCTGCGCGCTGACGTCAGTTCTGTACACGACTTTCCGCGCCAGGAACGCAGAGCCATGCAAGAAGCTGACACAGGTGTCTGAAAAATACTAGGGCCCTGAAAGGGATGTCCTTAACCCTAGAAATCAGTTCGCAGAACGGGGAGGATGGGTGGGGCGGTAAGGAATCTATCACTAACTACTGTCTCTTACAGATATATCGTTACACAAGTTAGTAACTTGTGCATCTGAAAGAGACACGTTAGTGATAGATTCCTTACCTTAGAATAGATACCCCAGCAATACCAACCCCGGTGGTGGGTCTGCGAACAAAGATCAGACAAGGAAGTCCTGGAGGACAGAACGGCCAAAGAAGCCGTCCCTCCGGACCTGACTGTCAAGGCAGTAATGCTTAGTAAACGTGTGCAGCGAGGCCCACGTAGCCGCCTGACAGATAACCGGCAGCGGAACACCGCGGCCCAAGGCCGTGGTAGCAGCCGTTGCCCTGGTGGAATGGGCACGCAGCCCAACAGGAGGTACCTTTTAGCCAAAGAATAGCAGGTCTTGATGCACAAGGTAACCCAGCGGGAGATGGTCCTCTTGTGCACCGCCCGACCTTTTTGGCGCCCACGTAGCCAACAAAGAGCTGGTCATCCACCCGGAAGTGTTTTGTGCGGTCAATATAGAAAGAGAGCGCACGTTTTGGGTCCAGACGGTGGAGCCTCTCCTCCTCACTGGAAGGATGCGGAGGCGGAAAGAAGGTGGGCAAAGTGATGGTCTGCCCAATGTGGAAAGCAGTAACCACCTTTGGCAAGAAGGACGGACGCGTCCGAAGAACAACCTTGTCTGGATGAACAGACAGAAAGGGAGGCTTGCAAGATAGAGCCTGGAGCTCACTCACCCGCCGAGCGGAGGTGATGGCCACCAGAAAGGCAGTCTTCAGAGTCAGAAGACGAAGAGGACAGTTATGCAGAGGCTCAAAGGGAGCGCACATTAAAAAGGTAAGAACCAAGTTCAAGTCCCACTGAGGCATCACAAACGGAACAGGAGGGAAGAGGCGAGTAATGCCTTTTAAGAACCTGTTAACAACAGGGGACTTGAAAAGGGAGGGCTGATCAGGGAGCCTGAGGAAGGCCGAGATAGCACAAAGATAACCCTTGATGGTACCCAGGGCAGAACCCTGTCGGGCCAAAGAGAGAAGGAACAGAAGGACCTCAGAAAGAGGGGCAGAAAGGGGATTCACAGCCTTTGCTGTGCACCATGCCACAAATTTGTTCCACCTGCAGGCGTATACCACCTTAGTGGAGGGACGCCTGGCTGCCAGAATCACATCACAAACTTCGGGAGGCAAGTCGAAAGGAATCAACTGCCGCCGCTCAATCTCCACGCAAGCAGGTGTAGACTGGACAGGTTCGGGTGGAGGACCGTCCCCTGCTGCTGCGACAGAAGATCCTCCCGAAGAGGCAGACGGATTGGGGGATCTACGCTCATATTGAGTAGCTCGGGATACCAAACTCTTCGAGCCCAGTCCGGAGCCACAAGAAGGACTTGGGCCCGGTCGTGCCGAATCTTCTTCAACACTCTGGGTAGAAGTGGTATAGGCGGAAAGGCGTACAACAGACCGCAACTCCACTCGTGACGAAAAGCGTCTCCGAGCGAGTGCCGCCTTGGAAATTCCAACGCGCAGAACTGATGACATTGCGCGTTCTCTTCGGTGGCGAATAGATCTAACCAAGGCTCTCCCCACTGTAGAAAGAGTCCGTGCGCCACTTCCGAGTGAAGACGCCATTCGTGATCCATCATGCACCTGCGGCTGCAGGTTCGTCCGCCCTGGCGTTCAGGGAACCTGCCAGGTGTTGAACCATCAGGAACATGCCCTGATGTTCCAGCCATGTCCAGAGGCGCAGAGCCTCCCGACAAAGGGTCCAAGACCCCACCCCGCCCTGTTTGTTGCAGTACCACATGGCGGTGGTGTTGTCTGTGAACACCTGCACTACCTTCCCTTTGACAGAGGGAAGGAATGCCTTGAGTGCAAGTCGGATCGCCCGGAGCTCCAGAATGTTGATATGGAGCCGGGACTCCGCCCGGAGACCAGAGGCCCCTGATCTCCGCCTCTCCCATGTGACCGCCCCATCCCAGAAGGGACGCGTCCGTCACAACTGTGTGCTCTGGCTGGGGAAGGGAGAGGGATCTGCCCATGACCCATTGCCGGTTCGAGAGCCACCACTGCAACTGTCTTGCAGTCCCCTCCGAGATCTGGACGTGATCGGACAGGTTGCCCAGGTGCTGCGCCCACTGGAACTTCAGGTCCCACTGCAGAGCCCGCATATGCCATCTGGCATGATTGACCAGCAGGATGCAGGAGGCCATAAGGCCCAGCAGCCTCAGGGTCATCCGTACCGAAACCCAGGATAAAGGCTGAAAGATCGGAATCAGAGCCTGAATATCCCGGACTCGCCGTTCGGGAGGATAGGCCCGAAACTGCGTCGTGTCCAGAACCGCTCCGATGAAAAGGAGCTGTGGAGAAGGAATCAGATGCGACTCGGCACATTGATGGAGAACCCCAGCGAGTGCAGGAGTTCGGCCGTAGTCTGGAGGTGGGAGACGACTGCCTGGGACGAGCCCGCCTTCAGCAGCCAGTCGTCGAGGTAGGGGAAGACTGAAACCCCTGCCCGGCGCAGATGAGCTGCGACCACCGCCATCACTTTCGTGAACACCCGAGGGGCACTTGTAAGGCCAAAGGGAGCACGGTGAACTGAAAATGCTCGTGGCCTACCGTGAACCGAAGGTAACGCCGGTGGGCCGGCAGGACGGGGATGTGGAAATACGCGTCCTGCAAGTCCAACGCTACCAACCAGTCTCCAGGGTCGAGGGCAGTCAAGACCTGAGCTAGGGTGAGCATCTTGAACTTCTCCTTCCGGAGGAAGCGATTGACGTTCCGGAGGTCCAAGATAGGACGCATGTCCTCCTTGTCCTTTTTGGGCACCAGAAAGTAGTGGGAGTAGCAACCACGCCCTACTTCTGGGGTCGGAACATGCTCGATGGCCCTCTTGGTCAAGAGGGCCGTGACTTCCTTCCGTAGAAGCACCAAGTGATCCCCTGACATGCGGTGGAATTGAGGTGGCATGGCTGGGGGGTGGTCTCGAAGGGGAGGGAGTAGCCCCTTCGGACAATGTCCAAGACCCACCTGTCCGAGGTCATGGTGCGCCAGTGGGGAAGGTGATGGCGGACCCTGCCCCTACTGGCGTGCCGTGCACCTGAAAGGAGGGACTAGGAGGGCTTGGAGGCCGCGGACGGGTTGGAGGTGGTGGCCTGACCCGCACGCTGGTTGCCCGATCCGCCACGGCGGAATCCACGTCCTCGGCCACGCGAAGACGCCTGCTGCGCGGGCCGGTGGCTGGGCTGCTGACGTGAAGGGCGCCCCTACCGTGGCCACGATAGGGGCGAAAAGCAGAAGGCAGCGGAGGGCGTGTAGCAGAAAGGCCCAGGGACTTTGCAGTAGCCCGTGAGTCCTTAAAGCGCTCCAACGCATGGTCTGCTTTGGACCCAAAAAGACCGACTCCATCAAAGGGCATGTCCATGAGAGTATTCTGGACATCCCCTGAAAAACCAGTGGTTCTCAGCCAGGCGTGGCGCCGGAGCGCCACCGTCGTTGCAATCGACCTGCCCAGCGAGTCGGCGGTGTCAAGGCCACAACGGATAGTGTATTTGGCCGCATCCCTTCCTTCCGCAATGGCGCGGGAAAGCAGTGCCTGGACCTCCTCAGGGCACTGGGGCAAAACATCCGCCACCGAATCCCACAGGGAGTGGGTATATCGGCCCAAAAGACAAGCGGTGTTAACGGACCGCAAGCCAGCACTGGAGGAAGAAAAACCTTTCTTCCCAAACTGATCCAGGCGTTTGGATTCCCTATCCGGAGGAGCGGTAGGGAAGGCGGTTTGGGAAGCGGAGGCTTGGACAACCAAGCTCTCAGGAGTGGGGTGGACAGAAAGAAACAGGGGGTCGCCCGGAGCGGGGCGATGGCGTCGTGACACGTTCCGATCCACAGGAGCCCCTGTGTTGGGCTTGGACCAGGCGCCCAAAAGAACGTCAGTGAGGGCGTCGTTAAACGGCAGCACAGTCTCCGCAGAGGAGGCTGCCGGCTGAAGCACCTCTGTCAAGATGTTAGGCTTGACCGTCAAAGTAGGGAGCTGGAGACGTAAGGCCCCAGCAGCCCTACGCAACACCGTACCAAAATTGGCCCCCTCCTCCGTAGCCACGGGAGGAGACAGCATGCCAGTGTCAGGAGAAGTATCCAGACCACTGGCCTCCCCTAGACTCTCTGTCCAGTCCTCATCGTACTGACAGTTGCGTGTCAGAGGGTCATCAGACCCCTCCCAGTCCTCCTGGTCCTCCTCTGGTTCAAAATAAGGAGGAGGAGGGACATTTAGGACCCAAGGTCCCATCGGCGCCGGAGCCGGCGTCGGCGGCGTCGCTCCGGGTCCATGTCCGGAGCCGGAAGGAACTGGGGACGACGCCGCCCGGAGCCCAGGGCGGCGTCGAGAACGGCACCGGAGACATCGGCGCCGGCGGAGGTGTCGTGAGGTCGACCGGCGTCGATGGGGGTTGTGGAGCCGGGATCGAGGCCGGGGCCGAAGCCGGAGCCGGGATCGAGGCTGGAGGCTCGGGCGACGCCGGGGCCGGAGCCGCCGGCGACGCCGGATCAGCCCCATCAGGGCCCGCGGGGCCCGAGGCGCACCGGAGGGGCCTGAAGGCCCGAAGAGGCGGGCCATGGCCGACAGGAACTCCTGTACCTTGGCCGGATCCGCCCCCGAACCCGGGAAGGGCGGGTATGACGGGGCGACTCCACAGGCAAGTCCGGGGCCGCGGGGGCGGGGACGGTGCCGGGAGGGGCCTCAGCCGAGTCGCGAGACCGGCGAGGCGAAGTCCGAGAGCGACGATGCTTCTTGGACTTCTTGTGTCGAGACTTACCGGACGAAGAAGACTTCGACGCCGGCGACCGGTGTGCACTCCGCGAGCGACCCCTGGACCTCTCACGCGACCGGGGCTTCCGCGGAGCCGAATGCCGGGCCTCGAGGAGCTTTCGAGACCGCTCTCGCAAAGCCTTCGGGTTGAGGGCCTGGCATTCGGGACAAGACTCGGTGTCGTGGCCTCGGCCGAGGCAGAAGAGACACTCCCAATGCGGGTCGGTGACGGACATCATCCGCGCACAGGCGCCGCATCGCTTGAAGCCGGGCATCCCTACGACACCTGAAAGGTGGAAAAAAACAGTGAAAAAATCACCAAAAAGTATGGTCAAAAATTGACCAGGGCACTGCTCTTCCCGGATCTGCGCTTACTGGCGCGGAAAAGAAGAACTGACGTCAGCGCGCAGGGGCGGCGCCTAAGTACTGCCCGCGACGTCATCCCGGCGATCACGACGCCCGACGACGGACGCGGAGCCGCACGGCGCCGCCTACCGACGCGCAAGGGTACTGCTACGCAAAACTTTCCGGATCCAGCCTGACGCCTGGGGATATTCTAAGGTAAGGAATCTATCACTAACGTGTCTCTTTCAGATATACTCACTTGCTGACGACATGTTCCCCTTGCACTTCTTTCATTGTGCTCCAAGAGGGGAGTGCCCCAGTTGTACTGTTATGTTCTACCTCCCCCCACCTATTGCTTGATGACTCACCCATTGGAGTCCTCATTCCATGCTATGATGACTAGGCTGGCCCGACGGGGTAGATGAAAGATACCTGACCCTCGTTCTCATCTTTGGCCCCACTACTTATCATAGTAAATGGTTAGAATACTCCGCTTGAACGTCCGAGGCCTTAATGCTCCAGTAAAGCTTGTGGCGCTTTTTTCCATGCTCAGAGACTCCAACTGCGACATCTGCCTCATACAAGAAACTCAACTCCTTAAGATCGACTTGAAACGCATGCGGTCCTGCTGGTTTCATCATCAATACTTTTCTTCATGTCGGGGAGGGGGTGGGGATGGCGGTTCTCTTGGCCACGCACTTCTCAGGCCAGGTTAACCAGACACAAGCGGAGCTACCAGGCAGACTCCTTTCTCTGCGTATTATGGTGAATACTCACACATTTACTCTCGCTAACATTTATGCTCCAAATAAACATCAGGAGGCTTTCCTCCTGGACGCTGTGGGTTGGGTGATGGCTACCCCTGACGCAGACACTCTTATTGGGGGTTAAACCTAGTCCCTGATGCACTTCTGGGCCAATTGGCTCAGAGGACGGGGCAGACAGGAGCATTCACACCGATAGGACTTCAGTGGCTGCAAGGCATGGGTCTAGTGGACGGGTGGCAACTACGCCATCCAACGGTGAAGGATTACACCTACTTCTCAGCAGCCCACGAAACATATGATAGAATAGATTACTTTCTGACATCTCCACGTGTCACAGCAGCCACCACACTAGTCGACATTGTAGTGGCCGACATTTCTGATAACTCGCCCATCTCTATTACACTGCACATCCCAGGCCCAAGATCACATCCTCGTACATGGTGCCTTAATCATAAACTACTGACATACTATTCGATTTTAATGGAACTGAAGGACAGCATTAGCACTTTCCTCAGTACCAATGACACGCCAGACACCCCCCTTGCCCTTCTCTGGGATATCCTGAAGGCTGTGCTAAGAGGCAGCTTCATAGCTGTCACTGCCCGACTTAACAGAGATAGAAAGGACAAACGACTCGTTTCCACAAAGTACGGCGCCAGCGTACAATAGCCTGAAAGCAACTTAAGGCATTAGACATGGACAAGGCAGATTATGCGCTTCTTCTCACTAAACAAAAATACGTGGGGGGAAACAAAGCAGGGTGTCTCCTGGCACATAGTTTGTGCGCACAGGTGCCCTAACAGAGAAAAACAGAAATTGAAGGGTCACAGGGCCGCAGGGTGTATCAGGATGCGCAAATAGCTCAAGAATTTGAGCACTTTTACTCTACCCTGTATTCGGCGTACACACTTAGTCAGGGAGATGCTAAGGCCTCTCTGACCCACGCGCCTATGGACTGCATCCCCATAGACGACACTCTGCTGCTGGAAAGTGACATCCGTCCAGACGAGGTGCTCGCAGCCATAGATCGACTGCATCCGGGCAAAGCCCCTGGCCAGGACAGCTACACTTCTGATTTCTACAAAACATTTGTTGTGCACTTAGCCCCCATCCTTGCCCGCCACTACAACTCGTTTAGCATGTCAGGCACACTCACGGACACCATGAGAGAAGCCACAATCACAGTGCTTCCTAAGCCTGGTAAGGACCCCACACTGCTCTTCACATTGTTAAATGTCGATGCTAAGATATTCACTAATATACTGGCAGTACGCCTGGCTCCTTACATGCAAGGTCCGGTATATCCCGACCAAGCCGGGTTCATCCCCGAGAGAGGCTACAGCAGTTACACTAAACGTCTTCTACATCTTACAGACAAAACCACCGCTCACACACACCTGCGCTCTTGCTCTCAGTCGACATCAAAAAGGCATTTGACAGGATCTCCAACTAGTGCTGGCAAAAGCAGGCTTTGGAGCTAGGTCCCAGGGCTGGATATGGTACAGTTATACCGATCGCACGGCAAGAGTTAATGGGCTGACGTTGCAATTCTTCAATGTAGCATGAGGCACAAGGCAGGGATGCCCCTTACCCCGCTCCTTTTTGCCCTCTATATGGAGCCGTTCACAGAGCGGATTTGAAGAAAGACCCCACATAGCGGGCATCATTATGGGGCGCCAGGAACATAAACTCACTCTCTATGCTGATGATGTCATGATAGCAATTACACAACCCTTCACCTCTCTGCCCCCACTCATGCAGGAAATAGAGGCCTTTGGGAGGGCTTCTGGTTTTAAAGCCAACCTTTAAAAATAACAAGCTCTTAACCTCACCATTCCACAAGGTGACCAACTAGAGCACGTCTTTCCCTTTCCATAGGCAACCCAAGGGATCACCTACTTGGCCTGCAAATAAACTCCACGCTAGCGCGGATAGTGAAGCGTAACTATGCTGCGCTGCTCTCTACCGCCTGTACCTATCTACAGTCCTGGAGGGGAGGCTCCATTTCCTGGTTGGGTAGAATGGCGGGAGTCAAAATGACCCCCTTACCAAAGATACTCTATGTCATGCAGACCCTACCCCTGCAGCCCCCCTTCCCCCCCATGTCACTGGTGAGTTGCAACATCTAATTGAGGACTACATATGGGATAGTAAAATGGCCAGTATGGCAAAGAAACAAGTATACCTGGCTGTGGCAGAGGGTGGTCTGGGCATTCCTCATTTGGTGCGGTATTACTAGGCAGCACAACTTAGACACATGGTAGAATGGGATAGGATTCACACTGAGAAGCACTGGTGCCTCGTAGACCAAGCAGTAGCGGGGATTCACATTTGGAAAATCCCATGGCTCCCGAAGCCACACCGGCTGTCAAGGGTTTATATCTCGCAGTGGTAAGGGCGACCGTAGGAACCTGGGAAAGGGTGCAGTTGACACAGAAGCTATCCACTTGAGTATCAACACAGACACCTATCTTAGGAAACCCTACCTTTCCACCGGCTCTACAAGGGGCCCGCATTCCTGCAATGGCAAGAAGCCAATAGAAAAAGGGTGGGGACCTGTTGGACAATAATGGCCTCATGGACTTTTCACCTGTCCAATCCAACAATGACATTCGCTTAAGTGAGCATTGGCAATATGTTGCAATTCACCATTGGGTTACCCAACCACATATGCATCTACACGCCAGCTGGACCCCTACGCCCTATGAGGAATGGCTCCTCACCCGACACACACACAAAGATCTCCTATCTCATATTTATGCCTTCCTAAAAGTCCTAAAGGCCAGCATTAAATCCCCAGGACAACAGCGGTGGGAACTGGAGCAGGAACGCTCCTTTACTCCTAGGGAGTGGTCCAACACTGTGCACCGCGCACGCACGTCCGCCTATAGCGCCTCTGGAAAGGAGACCTTCCTCAAAATTATGAACTATTGGTATTACACCCCAGCCAAGACAGCTAAATGGAAGCAAGGCAGGGATGATGGAGGCAGTGCGAACACCCAGGTACTCCGACACACATTCTCTGGCATTGCCCTAAATTACAACGATACTGGACAGAGGTTCTGGCAGACATTAATGAGATGTATGAAACGGATCTGCCTAGATTCCCCAGTTACATTCTGTTGGGCTTTCCCAATGCACTGACGTATCCTCTGTGCTCAGCAAGAGGGAGAGCTACTACTCTTGCCCTTTGTGCAGCCAAGCAAGTCATTCTGTCCAAATGGGGCACGGATAAGACAACAACGCGGTTGAATTGGTGGCATAAGCTCTGGGAACTCCTAGGAATGGAGAAACTGACGGTGATAGTCGACCACAAGCTGCCACAATTTGAAAAAACTTGAGGGCCCTGTATACGATTTTTAGCTCAAAGTTTCAGGGAACTCTCCTGCCCAGAGTACTTGCGGATACTTTCCCTCACACAAACTGAACATGATGCGGAATGAGGTGTAGCTAGGTCTGCTGGTCACTGTTATACACAAACTATTTGGCTCTCAAAGTATCTCCCTCCACACATACAGTATTTTTTCCATCCCTAAGCTGTACATGGACCACTACCATTAGCTCCAGTTTTTGCCTCTACCCCTCCCCTGATACAAAGAGAACTGGCTGCCTAACCCTCAACCTCACAGTACCTGGCTTTCCTTATCTACATTCAGTGTCTGAATTTCCTGATTCTTTCTTCTTAACATGCAAAGAGAGATACACACACACACACACACACACACACACACAAACACACACTAACACACACACACTAACACACACTAACACACACACACACACACACACACACACACACACACGTTTGCAGTTGCCTGTTCCCTCATAATAAAACATTAACATGCTTTCATGTACATGAGCATATACACAAATACATACACACACATACATTGTTGTACCTCTATTCCTCCGCCCACAAACAGAGAAACACACAGCCATCTAGCCATAATAACCAGATAAAGAGCAAATTGTGCATCTTGCTTCAGAAAATGCAGCCCTTTTGCAATCTTCTGCACACAAGTAATATGTGGCTATATTTAGCCTTGAAATACAAAATATGGCTCGCCTGCATCTATCCAAAAAACACCTGCCTCTTCTGCATTCCTTTCCCAAAAGATAGCAATTGGCTGTAAATCATCAGAAGAACACACACAGTTTGTGTCCCCTATGGAAAAACATTGACACGAGCTTTCAGTCTCTCTCCTCATACACACATTTTTGTTTCACCAGTCCTCAAACTCCAGCAGTTATTGTACCTGATCTATATAATTCTTTGCCTTCCTGAAATGAGAGCAAGAACGAGTCTAGTTCAATATATTTAACTCTGTATCAAGGAATTCTGTGGCTAACCGCCCCTCTAAATTCAAAACCGAGCATGAAGTGGCTCTCTGTCCCCTTCCCATAAAAAAATTCAATGGGAGCACAAGCCTCCCACATTTAAGTTATTTAAGGATAGCTGTGCATGCACTTTCCCTTGTGCTGGCAGGAAAGAAGCATAGGAGCGAGAGAGAAGTAGATAGTCTTCAGCAAGTGTTTCCCCTCTTGGATGTCATAGGCACACTCACGCACCACTAGACCTGGTGCCATTAGTTTCACCCAAGCTTGAGCTTTGGTTCGGCTTTGAAGACAGAAGCAAAATCTTTACTTTAAATAATCTCCTTTGACAACCTATATTTTCACCAGATTAGCCACGATTTTCTGCCTGGGTTCCTCGAGGTGCTTCATGGGTTATGCGATTTGTGAACTCTAGTAACAAGAAGGTTAATCGTAGGATGTTATGGCCTTGACCATAAAACTTTATTAATCACATTCATGTATCAAACTGACCTGATCCCGAAGTTTGTCAACATCTGCAACAATGAGCACCAGCTGTCGAGTTGAAATGAAGGTTGAAGCCTGCATTTCAGTAGAAGATCCACTGCCCTGGTCCTCACTAGTATATTGGTTTAATGAGGCGGAAGAATCTCTGCTACTGAGCGACACAGGCTTTTTTTCTTTAGCGACATCAGTCGACGTTGCCTTCAGTGAAAGCTGAAAGATAAAATTTGTTTCAATCAAATCTCAGGTGATAATCCCTTTCAACAAAGTATTGGAAAATGATGGAACTAAGTGTGTTAGACAGATATGTTTAATTTAAATGTTTATTATGCTTCAGTTAATAAAAAGTATTTGTATTTACCCAGATCATAATACTGTCCTAGAATCACAAATAAATATTCTGAAAAGTCCATTCTATAACAAAATATTCCAAGATGCAAATTCCACTTTCGCCTTCCAGTGAAAAAAATTATCTTTGGAGTAAAAATAATAAATTTAGTGATAATTTTAATTCTTTCACAGAAAACCTCTTTCCTGGGATTATTCTCTAAATAATTCCATCAGTAAAAATACAAAAAAAAAACTTCTGTTTATTCTAGCAGTGTTTATGTTAGAATATTAGTTGTCATAAGTTGATAATGAAGTGTGAATATGCCCTTTATTATTTGTACAGTTTTACTCTTAAAATTTTTAAATTAAAAAATGCAATGTTTATTTCCACTTAGAAATACTTATTGGCAGCCCCTTTCCTCAATGAAAATGCTCATGTGACATTTCTTCTGCACTACAACAGTGTAAATTGATTTAAAATGGCAACATAAAAATGCTTACATTTTAAGGAGAAATTAAATAGACACCAAATTTATCAGCAACCATCCCATACATAATCTACTGCAACTTCTGATGATGTACAGCACTTTCTCACTGGCTGCTGCAATTGTGTTTCTATTGCATACACTGAACATTTTGCGTCTCGATTCGTGTTCCGCAACATTAAAGAGAGACTGAGCAATTACCTTAAGTGTAACCTTATCAGTTATGTACTTTCTCCACATCTAACCCAAGGTCACATGCTAACATAATGTCTGTTCTGATAAATTCTAGTATGTCTTATATTACTTTCAATGTGATCCTGCCACAAGGTAGCAAAGGAGCGGGTACGGGCACAGCTAGTCTCCTAAATCTCTCTAGGTGATCCTTAGAGGTGGTGGTTTATTTAACAGCTAAACTGCTGCCCAGCAGTTAAAATCCAACAGTCATCAGTTAAAAGCCTATCTCAAATATGACCAATTGCCTCGTTAATACTGAACTTGCTATTTGAGGGACGAACTGGTCAAATTTCCATCTTGGTAAAAAGCATTTATTCATTCATTCTTTATTTGTTTTTTTGATAAAACTATAAAAGACAACAGCAAAAATACAATACATCTATAAGATCTAATAATATATACAAAGGCATACAGCATAAAACAAAGGCTGGGAGGAACTTGCGGAATTTCACTCCGTGGAATTCTGCGGAGTAACAAAAACTCCACAAGATTCTGTGAAATCTGCCAAAGGGCGGAAAATGCACTTCACATTGCTCACGCTCCAATTTTAGCTCAGGCAGCACGTTGCGCCCTGAAAAATCAGCGCGACCAGCACCACGCTATTTTTTAGTAGATTTTGCTGCTTCTTGAGTAGAAAATCTACTCGAGAAGCAGCCCTATGACGGCGAACGCTAGTGACCGCCCACGTTAGAAAATCACGTCGGAAAACTTCATAGCGACTGGAAATCCCGCTAGGGGATGCCAAATCCCGCTCGCCAGCTTGCTTGCTGGAGCCTCCCGTTTTTCCCATTGTCATTGCGTTGCTCGAACGGGAAAAGAATTTCGCCACAAGGCAATTGGTGGCATTTGGCCGGAACTCCTCATTACAAGAGTAACACTGAGTCTCCAAATTCCTCCAAATCCGCGTGTAGAATTAAAAATTCTGCCCGGGCCTAATAAAAACAATCATATCAGAGCTTGAATATAACAGTATACCACAAATCAAGATACAAAAGTTAATTGGGAAGGAAAGTATAATGAAATTCACTCCTCTAATGTAAATGGCATAAAAACATGATAAACAATATAATGGACTGTTAAAATGCTGCATAAAGGTACAAATTATTTAAGTGGGGTCCATCAAGTTCTTTATTTTAACAGCACCAGATAAAAATTAGTCACGTTACTACGACATACAATCCCACGCAGAAGGTTACAACGTGGATGTTACATCGTCCGTGTTGTTACCACACATGGTTTTACATCGCAAGTCGTTTCTACGACTTGCACTAGATGGCGCGCTGGACTTAGGAATAGTATAAATTACTATTCCTACTCCAGTTAGCGCAACAGTAGGGAATGTGTTGGATTTAAAATCCAACACATTCCTTGGTGTTGCGCGCCATCTAGCGCAAGTCATAGAAACGACTTGCGATGTAATGCCATGCGTGGCAACAACGCGGACGATGTAACGTCCGCGTTGTTACCTACCCGCGTGGTGTTGACAGCGTTATAAACGCTGTTTCCCGATAAAACAAGTGCGCTACTCAGGGAGTAACTGCAGGTTTTACGGGAGTGAAGTGTTTCCCTGATCAAATATTTTTTTACAGCAAATGCCTATAACATGAACAAAACATTATAAAATGGAGAGTAGCCTGCTTCAAAATGGAGTCACAGATACAAAGTGCTGGAGAAAAAGTCCTTGTGCCATCCCATGGGTACTGAACGTAAGGGTTAAAACATTTTCAGCCTGAACCTAGTTCAGGACAGAAGCTGATGGTTCATTAAGTGACTAATGTTAAGTAAAGAGGGCGAAGTTTTCAACGTTAAATATAATCTGACAGACGATTTGGCTAGTTCAAGACTATCTTATCTGCTGATCCGTGAGAGGTCCATTAATGTATGTTTGATCCAAGCCAAACTCACTTTTTATTTTCAGGACGGTCAAAAATATCTGGGTGCTCCTGTTCCATAAAAGAATTCTTAATAAAAGGTAACCATACAAGTTTGTTTGCGGGTATAAGGCTAAACAATCCTTAATTAGCAAGTGAATTAACTCAGTTTATGGCTTAAGCTTGACCGAAATCCATCACAATAGTGAGCGGCAACAAAGTAGGGAAATAATCTTTTCGTGGGCTGTAAATAAGACGGAGCTATTAGGAAGAGATAATAATCTCCTCAGAAACTGATTCTCAACAGTTTGCAAAAATGATATATTAGCGTACCCCCAAATGTCACTTCCATAAGAAGCTAAGGATATACATTTCGTCTTAAAGGTTTTCAGCATAGCCTCTAAAGACTTGTGACCTACCCTAGTGACGAAGTCGAAAACTGAAGAGATTGACCTTGTGAAGCGATGTGTTCTTGATGTCAAAAGTTATGTTCAGGAGTTAGAGGAACCAATAACAGTCCTAGGCAGAAAAAGGAGTCAACTTTACTAAATGTATAGTTCTTTACTTTAAACACTCAGGATTTAATTGTTCTAGACGCTATAAACATTACACGAGATTTTTTTTAAAGTTGTTCCTGAGATCTAAAGAATCCATAAAAGTGAGAAAGAAATTGCTTTTGAAGGATGCAGTTATGGCATCCGTAACCTCCTTTAACAATACATGAAAGTCTGTCTCGCCCATGGCCTTTGAGGGAGAGGGCTTGATACCAGGGTGGTGGGAAGATCATATAATCCCAAATAAAAAGAGTTACCCCCTACTTTTTAGGTGTGGAAAAAGGAGGAAAGCAAAACAAAGCAGAAACATGATATCCAACACAACCTATTTATCTTCTTCAAAAGCTCTAAGTGCACAGTCGGCTGACCAAAAAAAAAAAAAATCAAAACATTTGGTTTTTAGTTACCTTCAAGTTTTTAAAAAATTTTTTATTCACTTTTAACATTGATGAATACATACTGCCATACTTTCCAGTTTACATATCCAAAATATTAATTTCAGTTATTTTAACCATATAATGCTGGGACTCTTGTAACTAGTTAGCATGGAGGAGTCACCCTTCCAAATGGTTAACCCACTTGTCCAGGGGGAATGTGCAAGCACATTGTAAGGCTCTCAAAGGACGAAAAATGGCACGATTAACAACCTAAAAAATGGCACAGTTTTTAAGACCACTGGTGTGTACTAATTGATCCCATGCCTCTTGTTGCAGGGCTTTTTCATATCTTTAATCACCTGAGTGCCAGTGGCTTTTCAAGAGGCAACCTCTGACCTTACCCTGGGGTGTTTTTGCAAATCACCAATCAGGTCCCGATGGGCTTTACAGCACGAGTGGTCAAACCACCTGCAAGAGCACTGGGGTGGTGAACAGTTTCTTCTCATTCTCACATATTGATTTAAAAGAACCCACAAACCCCTCATATGTTGAGAGATAGCTCATGCAAACATCAAAATCTGTAAAGCACCATGTCATTAACTTTTCCTAAAAAAAACTCTAGGGATAACTGTGACCCATCAATGTCTGTGTTCCCCGATTAGTGAAAATCACCTCTATTCATCAATTGGGTAGCCAGATTAGGGGTAACATGGCAGCCTAGAGAGACTCTCAGCGGGTTGTGATCACTGTGAGAGTCCCAAATTACCTCATGGCCTTTAACTGAGGAAAGAAGCAGGGCTGAGACAAATATAAAATCACACAGCCGAAAGAGAGGCATATAGAACCGCCCTAACACAATATAAAAATCTACTGATATCAGAGAAAAGGGACTTTTTCACTTAACAGATTGAGAAAGCAAAAAACTCCTCTAAAGAATTATTTGCGGTAGTAAATAAGCTAGCCGTACCCAAGAACACAGGGATTAAGGGCAACCAAAAGTTTTGTGACGATATTGCAGCAGCCTTTAAAGCCAAAGTCCTGGACATTTTTAAGGTCTTTGAGGATACATCAGCCCACCTTCCCATCACTCGAACAGTAAGCCCCGAGTCTAAAAATAACACCCTCCTCTGTTTCTCCCCTACGTCATCAGAGGCAGTGAAAAAATATATAAGAGAAGCAAAGTCGGGGTCTCCTTCTGACCCATGCCCGCCGGCGTTTCTGAAAGAAATGGCGGAAGTGGTGAGCCCTGGACCCACAGAAATCTTCAATTCTATGTTTAGCTCTGGCAATTTTCCTTCCAGATGGAAAGATTCCTCCATCCTTCCACTGCTAAAAAACCCAATCTGGATGGATCTTACCCGAACAACTATCGTCCTATAGCCCGGCTGCCGCTGCCAGCCAAAATAATCGAAAAAATCATGAATACTCCGTTATCGCAATTTATTCGTGAAAACAATCTGCTCGATCACTCCCAATTTGGCTTCCGTCACGAGCATAGTACGGAAACGGCACTCAAAGCCACTGAGGAGATCAGAGCAGTGATGGATAGAGGAGGTACAGCCGCCCTTGTATTCCTCGATCTATCAGCCGCTTTCGATACCGTGGATCACCCTCTCCTGCAGCAGCGGCTGGAGAGCTTGGGGGTCAGGGGAATGGCATTAGCCCTGCTGTCCTCCTTTCTCAAGGACAGGAGACTAACAGTATCGGTAGATGGGTATCATTCAGAGCCGTATACCCTCCCGTGCGGAGTGCCACAGGGCTCCTCCTTAAGCCCTTCTCTTTTCAATGTCTATATCTCCGAACTTGCTCCTCTGATCCGGGACTTTGGGTTTAGTCTGACGTCCTACGCCGACGACACCCAGATAGTGGTGGCTGCCTATAGAAATCAAGCCTCCCCTGCTCAACAATTTCAGAATTGCATGAGTGCAATAAATAGATGGATGAGTACACATTGTCTCAAACTCAATTCTGAAAAAACCGAGGTCCTAATTTTTGGCAACATGCAACCCAACTGGGGCAACCTGTGGTGGCCGGCAGAGATGGGCGAATCTCCAAAACCAGCGCACAAGGCTAAAAATTTGGGAGTATGGTTCGACAACAAACTAGCACTCTCACATCAGACAAACGCCATAGTCTCCGCCTCCCATTTTCTTACTAAGAAAAATCTTTCCTTACATCCCCGCGGACACTAGGAAGACAGTGGTAACATCGCTAATCCAGTCAAAACTGGACTATTGTAATGGGCTTTATTTGAACATACAGAAGCAATGTTTAAAAAAGCTTCAGACTGTTCAAAACACAGCGGCTCGGCTGCTGGTTAACATTCCTAGGCACAAATCCGTATCCAAAGAGATTTGTGGCCTGCACTGTCTCCCTGTATCACAATGTATCAAATTTAAGGCCCTGTGTCTGGCATACAAAGCACTGAACCACACAGGACCTTCCTTTCTCCAAAATCTATTTGTCTGGTATGAACCTGCCAGACAACTTCGTTCCACAGGGGCCAGTCTCCTGACAGTACCTAGAATTCGATCATCTCACTGGGGCGGTCGCAGCTTTCTCTACGGCACCTCTAAACTCTGGAATACGCTCCCAATCGAGCTTAGAAGTGCTAGCTCCCTCACCATCTTTAGGAAAAGGCTAAAAACCTGGTTATTCCAGAATTAGACGCCGGTCGGGCCTACTGTGTTCTCAGCGCCAAGACACCCCCGGGTATTCGTGCGCTTTATAAATCCCATTAACATTAACAATAACAGACGAGCAACCTCCAACTGTGAAAGTAGGTATATCAGCAACGGGAGCATAGTCCTCCCTCAAACAACTTATGAAAGATGTTGACTTCATTCAAAATACTGTTCATCCGTTCCCCCCCTGCTCAGTGTGCTTATATTGTACATCAGAGAATGAAGCCTTGTGCTTAGAGCTGTTACGGAGGTGACCACATTTGGAGCCGAGATGTAAATTAAAATCACCCACCAGCACGATGGGAATGTAACTATTAAACCTTTCTCTGATTCGCCCAAGAAAAGATCTTAGGGAGAGCACATGCAACACCAACAGGCTAAGCAATTATGGGAGGGATAATAAAACAGCAATCAAGTTGGGCGAGTTTGTAAATTTTTCCTTGATTTTACAGTTCAAACAAAGAGCAGTCACAGTGAGTACCCCTCCCTTCTGACTCTTCCGTGGTCCCCCAGGGACAGCAGGAGAAAAGACTGAACTATAACCATCTAGATGGAGTAAGTTTGAGACAGCACAAGTTTCCTGAAGACAAATGATCTTGAAACCTCTTAACAAGGTGTGCTAGCCTCCATCTCTTTTATTAGACTCAATGCCTGTTATATTCCAACGTAAAATACCGAAGGAATTTAAAGGTGCGGCATCAAGGGTGTCAGTGAAGTTTATGAACTCCGCCATGACAGAGTCATTGGACAGGGACGGAACATGTGTCCAAACAAGGAGTGCGTGCCAGTCAGTCATCATTTTCCTGGGTGCACAAAGGCCCAAAGGGGTTAAATGTAGTTAAACAATATGTGCCGAGGTGTGAGGAGCTTTAACAGAAGAGTGAATGAGTGAAAAGTAGGCATAGAGCAAAAGAGTAGGCTTGTAAAAATATCCTTAAGGGAGGGCTTGAATGCAGGAGCATGCACCATAAGGAGGAGAAAGGAGGGACAACAGGGGGGCTGGTTAAAGTTGACCACTATGCAGTCTCCTTCGCACTTTTTATAGCACCTTTCAATCCAGGCACTCTTGACCATATCAATGTGTTGAAACAAAAAGGAGGCCTCCCTAGTTTTACAATCAAGCCAATGGACAACTTTATTCTTTAGCTGAAAAACAGTTTCTTTACACCCTCCCTTAAGCTTTAGGCCATTAGCCAAAACCAAGACAAAAGGGGTCGCACCAGGCAATAAAATTGGACCTTTTGGAACCTGAGACCCCTCTGCCACCCACACTGCTGGTCTCATTAGGCCCAGCCTATACTGGATAAGATACGCAGGCCTGAACAAATCTACTCGCTATGGCGAGTCGAATCTTATCAGGGCAAGCTATATTTAAGGCCTACTCGCCCCATCTGGCGAGCTGACAAACAACAGGTGTTCTGTTCACTCACAAAGGATTGTATGTTGGAACAACAAGTTTCTCAACAATGACTACCTCAAAAACGCGGTCGTTACAACGAGTGCGTTTCAACCACAATTTTTTTTACCACGCATTTCCTAACTACGAATTTTCATGGTAAAGGAATGCATGGTAAATGGAATTCCTCCCACCCCTTAAAAACTAACCTGAACCCCTACCCCTCCCTAAAAACGACCCCGTACCCCCCACCCCCTAAAAACAAACCCGAACCCCTTAAAACTACCCCAAACCCCACCACCCCTTAAAACCTATCCCATACCCCTCCCACCACCTAAAAACTAACCCGAATACCTCCCAACCCCTAAAAACTAACCCGAACCTTTCCTACCCCTAAAAACTAACCCATCCCCCCTACCCCCCCTAAAAACTAACCCAAACCCCACCACCCCCTAAAAACTATCTCATACCCCTCCCACCACCTAAAAACTAACCCAAACCCCTCCCACCCCCCTTAAAACTACCCCGTACCCACCCACCCCTAAAATTAAACACACCACCTAAAAACTAACCCGAATCCTTCCCACCCCCTAAAAACTAACCCGAACCCCTCCCACCCCCTTAAAAACTACCCCATACCCCCCACCCCCTAAAAACTAACCCGAACCCCTTAAAACTACCCCAAACCCCACCACCCCCTAAAAACTATCCCATACTCCTCCCACCCCCTAAAAACTAACCCAAATTCCTCACCCCCTAAAGACTACCCTGAATCCCTCCCACCCCCTAAAAAATAACCCGAACCCCTCTTACCTGTCCTGTTCTGGTCCTTCGCATATCCCGAACACTAGACCCACTTAGCCTTAACCATGCACATGCGTGGTTAAGGCTAAATCGTTGTTCCGGCAAGTCGTTGTTAGGCTTGTGTGACTCCGGAACTCGTTGTTCCGCAGTCATTGTACAGGATGTTTCCCCTTACAAAGTGAAGGAGCATTAGACAAAGGCCAAAAGTCAGTTTACATCTAGAATTACTTTTCTTTCTCTGACTGCAAAGTTCGAAGATTTTGTAAAGTGAACTGTCTGACAAACGTGCTGTACAAAGAGCGTGAAATGAAAGGCTGTAGGATGTTTTATCCTAACACACATTTAAAGAGCTAAAACATGAACGTTGCAAACATTTCAAAATACATTTCAGTAGTTATGAAAGCCCTTGTTTTGTAATTCAGTGTGATGAAAAAAATATATTTTAATAGGATGAAAACAAATCAGAACACTTTACTTGGTGATTCACAAATGATAAATATGTTTGCTGAAACCTAATTTCCACTATATAGTGTATAACACTATATAGTTTTATAAGTAAAACTGCATGTTAGTGGGAAAGTTTTTAGCCATTTCAATGGCAAATGCTTTGTCTATAAATGAAAGCGCACTACCACCTTATGCTTTAGTAATATATTTATTAAAAGTGAGTTTTTAAAGATGATGAATGGAGAAACATTCCTGCCCCTGCCCTGATGGCAATTTTATTAGTGAACTTGGAGGCAAGCCAGAGGTCATGTGTACCCTACATGTGGGCTAGATTTTTTTTATACATGGAGCAAACGTCTATTAAATCAAACCAAATAGTTTTTCTGGTACAGCACGAATGCTGAACTCACATATTGGAAGGTGCTCTCGCATGTGATAATGAAGAAAAAGGTGGCTCTGCAAAATAAAATATTTGCCTAGGATGACATAATGAGACCAGTTTATGGGTCAAGTACATTACAGTTAGGTCAAGTAGATTATTCAAGTTACTAGAACTGCAGGTCTAGGAACATTTTTATGATTTTTCTAGGCCTGCTGCGGGAGGCCCATTTGGGGAAGGGACATCAGTGTTATTATGAGCAGTAAATACAGACACATTTTCTAAAGATTCGACCAACCACAGCATTGGGGAGAATAGGAATAGAATTCGGAACCGGGGGAAGGGTGGGGGGACCTCAGGGGCCTTGATTCAAGGGAGGGAGGGGGTTAGTGAGTTGGAATCGATGAACTGCTTTAGAAAGTTGACATGCATCGTGTTAAGTTTGAGTGAGTCCACAATTTCAGAAATAATACCTTCTAGCTTAGACAGCAGCTCTCGAAAGAGTGTCACTAAAGTTTCACTATATCATTGGTCAAGCAGAGTGTACAAAAGCTTAGAAACCATAAAGATGTTGGGTTCCAACCCCTCACAGGTTTGCTTAGGAGATCCCGTTTTGGCTGTCACGTCAGCTTTCCTCTTGTTCCTATTAGATAAAGTATTGTCTACTGGCTCCGGTGACAGTCATTTATGGACATCAGCGACAATAGTCAGTGAGTTTCTGCCCTCAGTCAATACGAGAGCAGTGTCACAAACCATGCGTCACTACATGGATTCCCCTCTTTGCCTCCCTCAGATACTCCTTTATGGGTATTTATCCCTAGTTCCACCTCAGCAATTTCATCACAGACTGTCCGAAGAGCAGAAGTAAGAAGGCTCATTACAGAGGATTTATTGCATAGTAGCTTTAAGGCATTGTTAGAGTCGGCGTTAGAGAGGGTAATTTTGTGCTTACCCATTGCCAGAAAATTGAGGGCGTCGAGCCAAGAGAGGTGGCCTGGTATGGTCTTGGTCAGGCACTGAACTCGGCAGATGGGTCGCTCTTGGCCCGATCTTCACCGGGCATGTGCACAAGTGCATCCCGCGCTGCAGGAGAATCACTGCACTTATATAGCTCAAGGTCTGTCCCTCTCCTCCAAAGAGCCGCTCAACAGTATGCGCGATGTGGTCCAGTCACCAGAGCGTCTTCAAGCGCCCTGCGTGGCGGGAGAAATCACCACTTTTATATAGTGCCAAGCGTCGCGCCCTCCACCACTGATGGAGCAAGGTTTCGCAAATGAAACTTGCTCGTATGCAATCTCACTCATTGTATTAATATTAAAACCTGTATTGTCTGTATTAATATTTGCACACATTACATGAATAGTTAGGACGCTTGCCTATGTTGTTTTTCTAACAAATAACGCTTGTTCCTAGTCTAAAATGGCCGCTTAAGCGCGGGATTTTATCTGCGCATGTCACAACCTGATCACATGGTGTGACGTCTTCTTTGCTTGGTGGGAATTTCTGCTTCTGCGCAGTGTGCATTAAAATGGCTGCTCAATGTTCTCACATGCTTAAGCTTGCTCTCGTGTCATTAAATAGTCATTTCTTAATGCAATTAATGCGGGATAGGTTTTATTATTAAAAGGGATTAGAAATAAGATAAGTGGTATACAGTGAAACGTTTTATTTTTTATATTAATATTTCCTTCTTGCACTTTTAGTAATTCGTAAACTTGGGCCTGGTTTGGTGACTTGAAACTTGAAAAGCAGAAGGTTCTGCGCATGACTCCTGAAAGACTGCCAAAATGAAGTCAACTTGGCCGTCTCACAAGGCCATGACCTATCGGCCGAAGAGGATGTTCTAAATGTACAAAATTGTAACAGTAGATACAATTGCTGTAGAAATTGTATATAATTTGTTGTGAGACGGGTGGGAAATAAAGTGAATGTATTAAATTGAAGGGGCGGGAACGTTAATACAATAGGCTTCACAAATTAAGCCAAATTTGTCATAGTGCGAGAATCCACTTCCGGTCCCTGTCCAATCAGAAATAGTGGTCCCATATTTTAGCAACATTTGGGGGAGGTACAGGGGGCGTAGAAGGGTATAATAGAATATAGTATTAGTAAATTAGTCAGAGCTAGATTCCACAGAAGAGAGAACATACAGAAAAGCTCCAGACGGCCCAGCTGATCGGTTGCTGACTGAATCCCTATCCAGAAGAGGTCCTGAGGAGGGGGCGGCGGAGTCCATTAGAGGGGAGAATCGAGGAGAAGTCGAGTGCCAGAGAGGGGAACGGCGCAGGCGTCGTTGTAGAGAGGTCACCAGTCCCGTCCTGATCCTGAGGGAAGTCTTTGCTCTTCATCCTTCCAGGGTCCTATTCTTTCAAAATCCTTGGCTAAGGGTTTGGTTCTTGCACTTAGGTAAATATATGCAACCTTTAGTTGCGCTGCTGTTCCTATCTCCTCTTTTCCTTAAACACCGTCATTGATTAGCAATAATCATTCTATGTTCTTCTACGGGTATTCTGATCAAATACCGTGTCTTTTTCTGTATTTTACTCTGCTAAAACTGTAGATAAACATTTAAAAACTTTCTGACTCAGTGGTTATTTCAGGATTATGTATTATAGTGAATGTCACTCATTTTAAATTTCCTAATTAGCAAAGGATCCATTGGTAAGTTATTACTCTTCAATCAGAAGGTAATTGGTAGCAGGGATTTTTGATATAAGAGTATATCTGATACCCAGCGTAAGTATTAGCATAAAATGAATGTGTGGGCCCAAGTGAGTATATGGTGTATGAATGCAGTTTGCTAATATCGCGCTGGATCAGTTTTCTGGTAAGCAAAGGACGGTTTGTGTTACTCTTTGTTAATTGGGTAATGAGAATTTTATTTTTATCTTTATGAACTAATACCCGTTATTTTTGAGTATTGTTTTATGTTGTCCAGAATACCCTGGGGAAAAAAGAATAGTGGGTGGCAAGTAGAAGCCATACTGCAGTGAGGTTATCTGTCAGGCAGAAATAGTACTGAATAGTTAAGCAGGACTATCAGCACTTGTTAGGGATTCTATGTGTATAAGAATAGTGGAAGAAGTATGCTGGTAAAAATTTGATGTTATATCACCTAGATAGGGTAACATTGAAGAAGTAAGAGGTACTTCAGAAGCTTGTGTGAAGAGTAAACGGAAGGGTTTTACTCGTAGTGTATGTTTTAGTAAACGAAAAGGTTTTACTAAGTGTGTAAGAGAACCTATCTTTCTGAATTTGAGAAACTGGCACGATAGCGAATGTTTTATGTTGTTACTGAATTTTAATTAAGAACTATAGAGAAAATAAGTTTTGCGTAAGATTTTTGTAAAGGGAGGGTCAGTTACCGGAGAGGGAGCGGACGTCACAAAACGCCGCGCTGGGATTGGTTGGATCCGCGTGTGTGGGAAAACCCTTGTAAAGGAGGGGTCAGTAGTCAGGAGTAGTACTGATGTCATAGGTGCCGCGCTAGGATTGGTTGAATCTGCGTGGGAACAGAAAAGAGAAAGTTGTAAAAGAGGGGTTGACAGCAAAACGTCACCAAAAAGACCGCGCAAGGATTGGCTTAGAATTTAAAATTAACAAAGGTTTGATTGGCTGAGAGTTTAGAAGCAAAATTAAAAGTGGATAAGGATTGCATGTTAAAACGCGATCCGACTTTAACAGGGAATCGTCCAGATAGGAGATTTCTAGGGTTTGCAGAATATAATTTTATACATCGGTATTTGCCTAAAATGTACGGTGAAAAGAAAAAGATGTCAGTCTTACAAAAGATCAAGAATTATTTCAAAAAGGACAAACCAATCAAGACTAGGGAGGGAATTATTATTCCCCCAGCCAAAACACCCGCATCATATATGATGATGGAGAGAGGTTATCATACTTGTGTATGGATAGAAAATTGGAGAGAATATACCAAAAATGACGGAATATTAGAATTTCCTGAAAATGGCACATTCAATGGGCGAATTCTTCAAAATTTGAGACAAAGGATGAATGATTTAGAACCTAAACCCAGATTAACTCAATATGAAGCTTTAGAGGAGTGGGAAACCGAAGCATTTGAGCGTGATCGATCTCGAAGTAATGGGAGGTATCCAGGATTTTTCCCCAGATATTTACGTGAAAATAGGGAAGGCTCAGATGAAGCAATGGAGAAGGGCAATGCTTGTTGAGGGATTATATCCACTACTCACAGAAGGAGAAAAATCAGGAGGCAAGTGTACAGAAAAGACTAAACATTTAATGAGACATGAAGACTCAGAAGATGAGTTTATGGAAGAAATATTGAGGAATCCTCCACCGTATCAGGAAGGGTCAAGTGGAATTCCTCCTAGTGCCCCACCACAAACACCAATGGTACCTCAGGTACTACATGAATTCACCCCGAATAGAATACTTCATGAGAAAGAAAAGGAAGCATTAGAAAAGACCAGAGCAGAATTAGTACGGAAAATATCCCAGATAAAAACACATCCTGATTCACTGACTATTCCTGTAACAATTGGTCCAGTAGTACCATTATATGGTATACAAGGAAATTGTCCTCCTCTCATACCCGTATCTTCTCCTATGAATACTCCCGAAAATGTTCAAAAACTTGAAGCTCCAGTTATAATTGAAGATCATTTTAGTGATTGTGATTCCACAATATCTCTCATGGATTTACCTGTCAGAGGTCCAGTAAAGGGTACTCCAAGAAAAGAAATACCTGAGCGTTCAAAAGATGTAAGTTTAATAACTTCATCAGGGGCAAAGAGTGCTACCATAGTAACACCTGAAGATTTAGAAAGGTGGGTACAAGGATCAGATAAATTGTGCACTCCTCCAAAATTGCTAGACATTCAGAAATTAAAAGCTGAGTTAGAAGAAATGATAGCAGGAAATATAGGAGTAGAACGCTTAAACACTTATGATGAAGAAGAATTGCTGTTCCTATGCAGGAGTATCACTAGAAATGTAAGGTTATTTCATGAAAAATTGTCCAATCTAGCCCTACAAATGGGAATCGAAATAGGGAAATCAAAAGTACTACAGAAACCCTATAGAGCAGAATTTTCAGACAAAGATTTAGAAAATATGAATGCTTCTGGAAGAAGACTACAAATACGAGAATTAATGTTAGTTTTGCAAAAATGGGGAGACCTAGATAAATGGAGAACTAGGTGGGCAAAGAAAAAGGAAGAAGCTCGCTCAAGTCGAACAGCTTCTGAATATGTAATGAAGGAAACAGAAAAAGTTGACAAAATGTACCCGATGCGAGAAGTTGCAGGAGGAGGTTATGTACATGTCCCATGGAGTAGACAGGATATTTTATCATTTACGAATGATTTCCCAAAGCTGAGAGAAAAGCCAATTGAATGGTACAAGCAGGTTGAAAGGTTTGTGAAAGTATCAAAAGTATTGTTGAAGGATTTGGATGGTCTGTTTGACATAGTGGTACCTGCAGATTTATGGACAGATTGTAAGATCACAGTCGATTGGCCGAATGATGAATATCCCAGAGATCCAAAAACAGGTGCCCCGTCAAATGATGTGATGAAAAAGTATCAGCAGGTGATAACATACCTGAAAGGAAAAATACCGCCGAAAGAAACAGATTGGGTAAAAATAGATCGAACTACCCAAGAAGCCAGTGAAACAGTTCATTCATATTATGAGCGCCTTTTGCAGGTGTTCAAACAATACAGTAGATTTGAGGACATTGGAGACAAAAACATGAGTCAGTTTGTATACCGATTTGTGTATGGTTTGAAGCCCGAGATATGTCAGATGATTAAGCAGCATATGCTCTGTTGGCAAGGGAAACCAATTGACGAAATTTTGAAATATGCAAAATATTGTGGGGATGACATTGAGGATAGGCACAAGAAATTACAAGAAAAGGTAATGTGGGCACAGGTGAAAATGGCTGAAAAACAGGGAATTAATTTAGATAATCCTAATGAAAATCAGGGAAAAGACTCTGGAACGAATGGTGATTCTGGAAATGGTGGAAGAATGAAAGGACGAATGAGTAGAGAAGAGGCTAAAAAGAAATTTCCTTGTCATGGATGCGGAAAATTGGGGCATTGGAAGGATGAGTGTAAAAAGATTCGAAATAATAATGGCCCAAATCAAAATTTAAATTCACAAACGCAGAATGACTCACAACAAGGAGTAAATCCTCAGAGTCAGTTGCCATCTCCACCTGTTCAGGGTAATGTAAGCAGAGCAAAGCACGGTACAGACATCGGATACTCAGGGGAAGTGGTAAGAATGATTATATGACCTCACAATTTCTTTTGCAGGATGATTTTTGCGGGTTCGACGCATGACGGTGCCTAGGAGAGGGGGAGAAGGAATGCGTACTTGGCGCATCCCTGCAGGTAGATCAATCAGGTCCATATGTTGAAGGAAAAGTGAGAGGTAATGATATTACTTTTCTTTTGGATACTGGTGCTACCAGGTCTACTGTGAGAACAGTAGACGTCCCAAACCTTCCTCTCTCTGGTGAAGATATTCAAGTTGTAGGGGTTGCTAACCAAAGAATTAAAACACCACTTACCGAACCAATGGAGGTTAAAATTGGAAATTTTAAAGAAATGCATCAATTTGTAGTATGCGATTCCAGTCCAGTAAACCTACTAGGTAGGGACTTATTGTGCAAAATGAATTGCACTATTTTCTGCACACCGGATGGTGTGGCAGTACAAACACCAGATGAAGATCATGTATATAAAATTATGGTCGCAAAACAAGGAACAGAAGTAGATGAAATGTTTTCATTAATAACAAAAGATGAATTGCCAGAAGAATTAAAAGATACAGTAAACCCCATAGTATGGGATCTCACGGGAAAGGAAGTAGGTTTCATGGCTAAAATAGACCCAGTTCAAGTAACTGTAAAAGAAGGTGCAATTTTCCCAAATACAAAACAGTACAAAATGAGTGCAGAAGTAAAAGGAGGTGTCATTGAAGAAATCAAGCGGATGGTCAAACAAAATATATTGAGAGAAGTAATGAGTAGTCCATGTAATTCACCAATCATGGGACTAAAGAAACCTAGTGGAAAATATAGGATCGTTCAAGATCTGAGGAAAATCAACAAAATTGTAGAACCATGTTGTCCTATAGTGCCAAACCCTGCAGTAATTCTGTACCAGATTCCTTGGAATGCTGGATGGTTTACAGTCATAGATCTGTGTCAAGCCTTCTTTTCAATTCCGTTACATCCAGACAGTCAGTATCTTTTCTCATTTAAATTCGAAAATAAGGTTTATGTGTGGAATCGTGTTCCTCAGGGGTACACAGAAAGCCCTTCCATTTTTAATCAGATATTGAAAAAGTGTCTCGAAAAATTAGTGATGCCAGGAAGCTCAGTTTTAGTCCAATATATAGACGATTTATTGGTGGCATCAAGCACCAGAGAGGACTGTGTTGTTGATACTATAGCACTCTTGAATCTTTTGGCAGAAGAGGGACATAAAGTGTCACCTGAAAAATTACAGTTTTGTACAACAACTGTTAAATACTTGGGACATCAAATTGAGAGAGGAAAAAGAAGAGTAACCTCTGAAAGAGTAGCATTAATAAAAAGAATGCAAATGCCAGTAACGCAAAGACAAGTAAGAATGTTCTTAGGAATAGTAGGTTACTGTCGACAATGGATACCAGGATTTTCCATGTTGGCTAAGCCCTTGATTAACATGACCAAAAAGAAAGCAAAAGATCCTGTTGAATGGGAAGATGAAAGTGTAGAAGCTTTTGTAAAATTGAGAAACTCTCTTTGTTCAGCACCTGCCTTAGGCATGCCAGATTATAAAAGAGAATTCGCATTATTCTGTCATGAAAGAGAAAATTGTGCACTTTCAGTTTTAACTCAAAGACATGGTCTGGACAGACGTCCTATAGCATACTTTTCCGCTACACTAGACCCTGTGGCATCTGCGTTGCCAGGATGTTTGAAAGCAGTAGCAGCAACATGTTTGAGCATCGAACAAAGTGAATCAATTGTGATGGGACATCCTGTAAAGGTATATGTTCCACATGCAGTGGTGATTCTGTTGACCAGAACACGAACTCAGCATCTCACTCCTAGTCGGCTGACTAAGTATGAGAGGATAATAATGGGTGCTGAAAATGTGACCATGGTGAGGTGTACAATAATAAATCCAGCAAGTTTACTACCAGATCCATATCATGAGACAAGTAAAGATGACGAAGAAGATGAACATGATTGTATACAGATTACAGAACTATGCACAAAACCTCGCCCAGATATAGAGGAACAGCCTCTTAAAAAGCCAGATAAAGAACTGTTTGTTGATGGCTCTTGCCAGAGACATGAAGATGGCAAACTAACAGCTGCCTATGCAGTATGCGAATTAACTGGAATAGTCGAAGCATCCTATTTACCAGGGGTAAAATCTGCACAAGTAGCTGAATTGATTGCGCTGATAAAAGCGTGCAAAATTGGGAGGAATCAGAAAATAACCATATTCACTGATAGTCAATATGGTTATGGGGTTGTGCACGATTTTGGCCAACTGTGGATGCAGAGGGATTTCATGACTTCTTCAGGATCTCCCATTAAAAATGGACAATTTGTAAAAGAATTGCTAGAAGCAATACAATCACCAAAAGAATTGGCTGTGGTGAAATGTGCCGCACATCAGTCAGGAGATGACTGGGTGGTAGTTGGCAACAGATATGCAGATTTGGTGGCTCAATATTGTGCCAAAACCAGAACATCAGTGAATAAGAGGGTGGAAAGAATGGGAATCAGCTGCCAACTTATGCTATTTATGCCACCTGAAACATGGAATGAAGTGAAAAGATTGCAAGACGAGGTTGATGAAGTTGAAAGAAATTTGTGGATCAAAGTGGGTTGTTCTCAAAGAAGAGAAGATGAAGTATGGGTCAGTACAGATGGCAGACCAGTCATGCCAGATTGTTTACTCTCTCAAATGGCTAGGATGTATCATGGAGACACACACATAGGGAGAGATGCAATGATTAGACTATTCAGACAAAATTGGTACAATCCCAAATTCAGAGCTGTTACAGAGAGTCTTTGCCAGAGATGTTTAATTTGCCAAATGCACAACACAGGCAGGAAAACAATAATTGGGTTTGGGAAGATTGGGAAGGCAGAGGGTCCATTCATAAGATTGCAGTTTGACTTCATACAGCTACCACCATGCAGAGGGTTGAAATACGTATTAGTCATAGTATGTCTGTTTTCAAAGTGGGTGGAGGCGTATCCAACTAGGAGAAATGACAGCATTACAGTTGCAAAGCTGTTACTAAGAGAGCTCATACCTAGGTTTGGTTTCCCAGTATCTTTGGAATCAGATAGAGGAAAACATTTTAACAACGAAGTGATCCTGATAATCTGTGAAGCATTTCAAATCAAACAGAAACTGCATTGTGCATATCGTCCAGAGGCTTCTGGAGTGGTGGAACAATTGAATGGCACCATAAAGTCAAGATTGGGAAAAATGTGTGCATCAACATCATTGGAGTGGCCTGATGCATTGCCACTCGTTCTGATGGGACTCAGAAGTATACCTGATCGAAAAACAGGTTTGAGCCCCCATGAAATCATGATGGGAAGAGCGATGAGACAAACACATGTTCCCACAAATAGACTGGTGAATATTTCTGATGATATGGTGTTGGACTACTGTAAAGGATTGGCTGACCTAGTGCGTTCTGTCTCTCACCAGGTTGGAGAAGACGCAGTTTCCAGACAGCCTGAACTAGAACATGATCTGAATCCTGGTGATTGGGTGGTAGTGAAGAATCACACCAGAGAAACGTGTCTATCACCCAGGTGGAGCAGACCTTGTCAAATCATATTGACCACAAACACAGCAGTAAAGTGTGCCGGATTTCCGAATTGGATTCACGTAAGTCACACCAAGAGAGTACCAGACCCAGAAGAAGAAAACACTCAGACGACACCAATCACTGAAGAAGCTGAAGGTTGCCAAGCTGAAGAATCTCAGGCTCGAGGTTCAAGAGAAGCTGACGGAGAACAACCGAGCACAAGTCAGGATTGGATACCAGTGGTCGAAATTCCTGAGGTTTTCCACCGAACAAGAAGTCAAAGAAAATTAAAAGCAATTGAAGAAGATCTGATAGGTGAAAGAGAAGGGGTTCAGGATCAAGAAGACAAGCTAGTAAACGACCCTGAACCAAATCAGATAGGGAAAGAAAACTGGACTGAAGGCAGTGAAGAACTAATAGAATTTGAACAGGGAGAGACAGGTTTAGAAGAAGCAGGTCAGGCTGCAGAAGTACACAGTGCAATAAGTCCTGATCAGAAGCAGTTAGGTCAAGAAGAAAATACAGAAGAAATAGAGACTGAGAAAAGTGAACCTAAAGAAGTAAATACAGAACAAAGTGAATTATTGGAAACTCATAGTGGAGCTGCAAATGAGAAACCAATAAGACCAGAAAAAGAACAATTAGATAAGTCGGAGAAAACAAAGAACAAAATAGTACCAACCAGTGAAAATAAAAAGACACCTGAAGACGAAATTAAAGAAACGGTACAAACAGAAAAGCTAAGAAAAGGAGACCAGTGGCCAAGTTTCATCAAAAGAGTAAAGTGCCACATAAAAACCAGAAGTGAAGATCCAGAGCAAGTACCTGAAATAACAAGTCAAACTGATCAAGAGAAAAAGTCGGGAAAAAGAAAAAGTAAAAGATTAAAACTTGTGAATAACAAATTCAAGGGTCCTGATTGGACGTATATTGTTCTTGAAGACTTTGAAAGTTCAGAATCAAGTGACAGTGGTGGTGAAGGAACAAGTGCAGAACTAACTTACGAAGAGGAAACAAGACCACCCTGACTAAACAAAAATGTCTACTGAAGAAAAGGAAGAAGAGATAAGAAGAGAAATCTTCCTTGTCGAAAAATGCCTGATGATAGGGATACTGGGAGATCAAAGAGAAAATGTTGTAGGAGATGCTGTGCAATTTGCATATGTAGTCTAGTATTGGTGCTTATAGTATGGTTAGTCCTGATTGTAGCAATTCCTTACCTGATGATAATAGATAAAAAGAACAATAATGAAACTATAGGGAGGACAGCAAACATGAAGGGAAATAGGGTAGAACTAATGGCAGAAGAGGATGAAGGAATTCATCATGTGATAGCTGATAACGACACTAGTTTAAATGTTTTCACGAAGTTATTGTTTCAGTATGTAGACACCAGTGGAAGTTAGTAATTGTTATGTCTGTATGAAATTACCTGAATCAGTAGCAGAAGGATTAACATACCATCATTTACCACTGACATATGGCATTTCATGTAGCGTATTAACAAGTTTATTTTATAGTACAGGTAGATTACAA
Source organism: Calotriton arnoldi (assembly GCA_963921515.1). Classification (NCBI taxonomy): domain Eukaryota; kingdom Metazoa; phylum Chordata; class Amphibia; order Caudata; family Salamandridae; genus Calotriton; species Calotriton arnoldi. Next base: position 1,433,126 of record CAWUFW010003367.1, read on the forward strand.
TATTACTATTCCAATATAGATGTTGTATTTTCTGAAGTTCCTATTCGCAAAAGCATGAACCCAGTGCTTAGCGCTTTAGATGCACAGTTTATGGGAGAATTTTTCTTAACAATGAAATCAATAGACTTAACACATGCACGTAGACACAATTTAACATGTTCTTTATTAGAAGAAGAGAAAATATTTTTGAATTTAGTAGAGGATAGAAGACAGGATTTTCAAAAGAAAGCTACAGAACATAAGGCTCATTTACCACCTTGGGCAGAGAAAGAGGGAAGTTACACACCTGGCAAAGCTCAAGCTGCTATGGCTCTGGATTTCGAAAAGAAAGGGAAAATTTGTCTACATAGGTTAAAAACTGACTATAACAATGTTTTCATCGGTACCAGTGATTGTGAACACAATTTTTTAATATTGGGAGGTTGGGGACTTAAAGGAGGAACAGATGCAGTTTTTCCTGGAATCTATTATGTCTGCGGGAATAAGGCTTACTTTAGGCTTCCTGCACGGTGGTATGGAAGTTGTTACTTTGGAATAGTATTTCCAAAGATATACCACGTAAAAGAAACACTGGAAGCAATGAAAACAATGGCGAATTAACACGTAATAAAAGAGCTAGTTTTTCAGAAATAATAGGTGATATATTTGGTGCATTGATACCTTCAGTGGGAATAATTCTGAACTCAAGGAAGATATGTAAATTGTCTACAGTAGTTGATCGTTTATCAACGAATACTGCTGGAGGGTTTCTAATGATTAATGCGGAAATGGTTGCGATTAGATCCATGGTAATGCAAAATCGACTTGCTCTTGACATAATATTGGCAAAAGAGGGCGGAGTCTGTAAAGTATTGAAAACAAAACACTGTTGTACATATATTCCTGATAAGAGTGCAGAAATTGGGACATATATTCAGAATATAACTAAACTTGAGCAAGAACTTAAACCACTGGAAGTTGATAATGTATGGGAAAGATTGACAAATAGTATATCGTCAATCGGAACCTGGTTTTCTAATATAGGTAAAGGACTTATAGGTCAAATATTAGTTCCCTTAGCAGGGATAGCAATAATAGTTCTGACAATAGTATTTTGGTGTAAATGTTGCAGAAAGAATGGAACGTATAAAGTGACAGACAAAGGAAAGAAGAGAAAGAGAGACGAGATTGAACTAGAAGAATGGAAAAGTGAATTATACAAAAAGATGAAAGGAGATTGTAAAAATAGAAAAGCTAAAATTGAAAATGAGAATGAAGTGATTTGCTAGAAGTTGGCATCTGATTGAGGGTACTTTTTGATGGCTCAGAAACGCCATCAGAGAGGGGATTGATGGAGCAAGGTTTCACAAATGAAACTTGCTCGTATGCAATCTCACTCATTGTATTAATATTAAAACCTGTATTGTCCGTATTAATATTTGCACACATTACATGAATAGTTAGGACGCTTGCCTATGTTGTTTTTCTAACAAATAACGCTTGTTCCTAGTCTAAAATGGCCGCTTAAGCGCGGGATTTTATCTGCGCATGTCACAACCTGATCACATGGTGTGACGTCTTCTTTGCTTGGTGGGAATTTCTGCTTCTGCGCAGTGTGCATTAAAATGGCCTGCTCAATGTCTCACATGCTTAAGCTTGCTCTCGTGTCATTACTAAATAGTCATTTCTTAACGCAATTAATGCGGGATAGGTTTTATAATTAAAAGGGATTAGAAATAAGATAAGTGGGTATACAGTGAAACGTTTTATTTTTGATATTAATATTTCCTTCTTGCACTTTTAGTAATTCGTAATCTTGGGCCTGGGTTGGTGACTTGAAACTTGAAAAGCAGAAGGTTCTGCGCATGACTCCTGAAAGACTGCCAAAATGAAGTCAACTTGGACGTCTCACAAGGCCATGACCTGATCGGCCGAAGAGGATGTTCTAAATGTACAACAATTGTAAGTCAGTAGATACAATTGCTGTAGAAATTGTATATAATTTGTTGTGAGACGGGTGGGAAATAAAGTGAATGTATTAAATTGAAGGGCGGGAACGTTAATACAATAGGCTTCACAAATTAAGCCAAATTTGTCATAGTGCGAGAATCCACTTCCGGTCCCTGTCCAATCAGAAATAGTGGTCCCATATTTTAGCAACATTTGGGGAGGTACAGGGAGCGTAGAAGGGTATAATAGAATATAGCATTAGTAAATTAGTCAGAGCTAGATTCCACAGAAGAGAGAACATACAGAAAAGCTCCAGACTGCCCAGCTGATCGGTTGCTGACTGAATCCCTATCCAGAAGAGGTCCTGAGGAGAGGGCGGCGGAGTCCATTAGAGGGGAGAATCGAGGAGAAGTCGAGTGCCAGAGAGGGGAACAGGCGCAGGCGTCGTTGTAGAGAGGTCACCAGTCCCGTCCTGATCCTGAAGGAAGTCTTTGCTCTTCATCCTTCCAGGGTCCTATTCTTTCAAAATCCTTGGCTAAGGGTTTGGTTCTTGCACTTAGGTAAATATATGCAACCTTTAGTTGCGCTGCTGTTCCTATCTCCTCTTTTCCTTAAACACCGTCATTGATTAGCAATAATCATTCTATGTTCTTTTACGGGTATTCTGATCAAATACCGTGTCTTTTTCTGTATTTTACTCTGCTAAAACTCTAGATAAACATTTAAAAAACTTCCTGACTCAGTGGTTATTTCAGGATTATGTATTATAGTGAATGTCACTCATTTTAAATTTCCTAATTAGCAAAGGATCCATTGGTAAGTTATTACTCTTCAATCAGAAGGTAATTGGTAGCAGGGATTTTTGATATAAGAGTATATCTGATACCCAGCGTAAGTATTAGCATAAAATGAATGTGTGGGCCCAAGTGAGTATATGGTGTATGAATGCAGTTTGCTAATATCGCGCTGGATCACCACTAAAGAGTACCTCAGCAGTTTGGGCAATGAGGATTTGTCATCGGTGTCCTCAAGCATCGAAGAATCTCTTAAAAGTTGATGCTGGTCAGAATTAGAGACGGAGCTGAGTTACATAGTTATCCTTAAAGATGCACGTATCTTCCAAACTAAATAACGACTTAAAGTAAGAAAATTGGCCTGTGAAAGTGGGCCAGCTGATAAAAAGTTGCGACTGCAGAAAGCAGTATTTTTCTTACTAAAACTGCTGTCAAAGGAAACTTAATTCAAGAGAGGCACATACAAGTGGAAATCCCATTAATATCTACAAAGGGAACTTCAAACATTTCCTTCAGAGAGGAACTGTATACTATCCTCTTCGTGAGGCAGAGATACCACCACTGACAATAGTAATAGATTTGGCATTTGTGCAGTTAAATTTTCTGAAGCTTCAGTATAAGGCACAAAAGACTTGCCATACTGGCAGCCACAGTGCAAGCTTCTTTCTCAGGTATTGGATAGGTAATAGAAGTGCTATACACAGGTTTTCATAGGACGGTGCAGTGCAAGCTACACTCACATGCACAAAACAGTTACAACAAAGGCAGCAATAGTGCAAGGTACACTTACATGCACAGAACAGTTAAAGAATAGACAGCAGAAGTGCAAACACCCTTTGTCCTTGAGGATCGTACAGTTCTCATACTGAATGACCCAAAAGTGGGTAATTAATATGACAAGGCCATGGGGAGAGCAATCAGAGCGTTTGCATGCAAAAACACATCCATAATGGAGAAAACAAAAAGGCAGTGTTATGGCTGTACAGTGTACTTATGTCCAAGTAAGGCCACCACTGAAGCAGTATGATTAGTGCTGGAGGCCTCCTGGATTATTGCAGGCATTTCTTAAGGCCACTTCTGATGCACTATATCCAAATCTGGAGCACAACTCTGGCCTACTGTGTTCAGTCCTGCAAGTCACCCTTAGCACAAGGCTCACTTCACACAAAGGGATAGGGGAAAACTGTAATGTGAATATCTCAGGTTTTACTTTAAAAGTACTGCCTCTATGCAAAGGAGACTCAAAGTACAGCCCTGGGCCATTTGCAACCCCCATATTCTTTACATTGAGCCCCCTGATGGTTAGCAGAACTGGGCTGCAGTTTATGTAACCGACCATTAACCTTCAGAAAGATGTTGACCAGCAAGCATTTATTTTCACATTAATTGAAATAAAGGAATAGAGAGAGAGAAGGTGTCTTGCACCACTTTAATTTAGAAATACCTTAATTTTTAAAGCCATCTTGCAACAAACATGTAGAAATATGATAATGTATCTTCAAAATTAAAAAAGCGTATTTCATTAACATACAGTAGTGTTTCATCTTAGTACATCCAATTATATCACAGCATTAGGAAGCATTTATTAAAAGTGATAGTTTTCAAGCATGAATTTAGAAACATGTATGTCCACCGCCCTTACAACAATGCCATTACTGAATCAACAGGCATGTTATGTGCACCCTTCTCGGTGGCTTAGGTTGTTAGTATACATAGAACAACATTATAGTTTATTAAATCAAGCATAAGAAAAGGTTTTGAATAACACATCCTGAACTCATTTATTTCAAGGTCCTCTCAAATGTGATAATGAAGGACAAGGAAGCAAAGATTTGACTTTTTCCTTGAATCACAGAGTTTGATCAAGTGGGGAATATGGGACTGATCACAGATTTAATATTTGGTTTCATACTGTGCAATTCAGCAATTATATGGGCATCTCTTTCCCTCTTTCATTTTTACATCTAAATTAATGCATGGTCTTTAATTCTTGGAGCACGAGGTGACAGTGTGGGTGGCAAACTGAAGCCATATGAAGACTCAGTTAATTTTGGCTCAAGGCTCCAGGAGCACCTCGAGCTGAGCCAGAGTCAGGCATCTGGCTCAAGCTTTGCTCGAGCCTCCATTGGCTCTATCAGATACTGCCAATTAAGGGGAGAAAGGCAAGGAAGCATACTATTTGACTATCATCAAACAATTTGATGAAGCAGGAGCACCAACACCAGAGTGCAGGACTCACTGTTTCAAGATTTACTACTTTCTCACTACACCATATTTTAGTGAGAGGATCAGAAGACTGGGTGTTTTCTCCCCTAATAGTAAAATAAAATAATTGTTGGATGACAGTATTGTTTTCTTATCACATATGTACTACCAGTGTTTGGATTCATTTAAGTTTTATCTATCTCTGTAAAAAAAAAAAAAAGGAGCAGAGAAACATGTTCAGAAAGTAATTACCCTAACATGCATAATTTTTCACAATGGGAGTCAGAGATTAATTTTTAAAAATTCCTCTGGTTCTCCAGATTCCATCATGCTCCTTATTGAGGTGTGAGTGGTTTCGATGGGGAGACTCGGGGACTACTCTCAAAGAAATGTTACTGTGTAGCCCGTCCAGATTTTAAATAAAGAGTACACAACCAGCATATTTTGACAAAGTAGTAAAGCTAGGATTAAAGGTCTAGTCTCCTTATGTCAAGGCTAAAACTTTCCCACTGTCCCATGTCTAGCAGTGAATGTTGGGTGTATGCGTCTGCCCACCTTAGTGAAGTGCCCACCTTGTTGGTGGGTCTTGGTCAAGGATTGTGTTTCATAGCACTCGCTACCTTAACTGAGCCTGCTTCTAAGCACTTCTATTGTTTACAGATAAGACACTAAAGGCATCAAGGGGGCCCTAAGATTCTATTTCATTCCAATGCAATAATAAAGTTACTTCCTTTGTACGCTTGACTCACCAAAGGTAACGATAGCAAACAGAGAAGGCTTACCATGGGTCACAGTAGAGGGACAGCGACTTGGGTACAGTATAACACAGTATTGTCAAATTTAAGAATCCTCTAGACACTAAGGGCTTAATTCAGACGGCAGTATGAAAAGAAATACTCAAAATAAGTCCACAACTCACTATCCACACCATATACATGTTTTGTGTCCCCCTACGTCCACCTTACACCTCACTCGCCTGCACCCTACTGGCATCAATGCGGCCCTTGGTCGCACACAGACCATGCATTTTGGCCCCTAGGAAAACATTTACACATATACTTGTTCTATGCTTTGGGTGGATGAGTTGTTTTCAATCATGAAAATTATGAGTAAGGTAATAATATTGCCAAGACCTTCACAACTATGTTAGGCTTTTGGCTTATTACTTTTGCTATCGTGAACTGAGCCACCCTAATTCAACTCCAGAGTCAGAATATAAATCACAAATAAATTCAACCAGTAATTTCACCACCCCTGTCTGTGTAATGCTTTAAACCGGAAATGTTCAAGCGGGAAGATGTAATTGTTTTTATGCATAGCTGTCGGGCAGACAGCAGCAGCACAAACGTCCTTTTCACACAGAATAAGCAGTGCAGAGACTGGGTGAACCAGAATCACACTGTCCATATCTTAGGGAGCAATCTACTCATCAGTGCCTATTCTACAAGAAAGTGAAGAACCACTGCATGGTGCTGCGCCATAACTCAATGCACCTCAGCCAAAAACAAGCTATGAGTTTCACCATCTCATTTGCCAGGGAAGTGGGAGACTATAGACCTACCAGCTTTGCCACCCTCCAACAGATTTGTGTTTACAGAAAGATGGCCAGCGCAATCCAGGATACACTGTCACCCACTTTTAAAAAAAAAAGGTCTTCTCATTTCAGATGGACTGGCACCAGTAGTTGAGCAGGGGCCTGAGATTAGGCTGAGCAGGGATCTGTAAGAAGTACAGCTCCACCTGCTTACATGCCACAGTTAGAGAAGGAAGAACAAGCCGGATGCAAAAGGGCCCAGGCAAGTTATTTCTTTTAAAAAAGGTACAGTCCTTTGTGTGCCCCTGGTTCTTGTTTTCACAAAGTAAACACATTTTTATTATATTTAGCAAGCCTTCAGTGCACAACGTCACACATTTTCAATGTTCAACACCCCTGAGTAGCGTTTTACCACATTGGGTGGCTGCAGTGCCCAAGGCCTTCTGCATGAATTAGAAGTTTCGAAAATTCAGAAGTGCCCTACAACGCTTGTGTAGTGATATTTTCTGAAGTAGGCTGCTTAAAAGTTTGGGAACAAAATTTCAATCACTTCGGCACATGGAGGATTTCAACCAGACGATAATGTTCTCAGTGAATTAAGAGGCAATTTAATTGTCATGTGTACCCTATATGTGACTTAAATTCTCCTTATAGACAGAGCAACATTATAGGTTATTAAATCAAACGAAATGCTTTTGTATAGCACACATTCTGAACTCAGGGATTTGAAGGTGCTCTATATGTGATAAAGAACAAAAAGGAGTCTCAGGGAAAAAGTATTTGCCCAGGATCACACAGTTTGGTCAAGCAGGGAAGCCAAGATTGACCACGGTTTTTTAGTTTCATACTGTGCAATTCAGCAACTAGATTGGTATCTCTTTTTCACATCAAAATTGTTAAATTGTTTGCAACTGAGATGAAAGCATGAGTAGCAAACAAAGTACACATTTTTTGGCAGTTTTGCATAGCACAAACCTTGCCCAAGAACATAAGCACTTGCCAACACACACAGACTAGTCACACCTTTTTTTAAAACATTTTTTTGCCAGAGAGACATTTGACAGCCTGAATTTGAATCTTTTCCCCATGTTGCATGGTCTGCAGCTGTAGCCACTTGGCCACATTACCTCCCATGAAAGATTGGCTCATTTTGGGCTTGGTGTTCTTTGAGAACCTCAAGTTGAGCCAAAGCTAGGCATCTGGCTCGAACATTAACCAGCTCACCCAGCTCTAATGCAAAGTAGTATTGTCCACAAACGCTGATAAATCCTTGATAAAGTGGTTCATCTCACCACATTCTTGAAAGAGCTCTCAAGTCTCCCAGGTCCATGGGGGATTAACTCATGCAGTCAGAGTTTATACTTGCCATTTTGGGATGTGCGGTCCTGATTTTATAAAGGAATAAATAGGATTTCAAGTTCTGGAATGCAAAGCAAAGACCTGCACTAGATGAGCTGCTCACACATGGACCTGGAAAACTTGAGAGCCCTGCCATGATTTTTTAAAAGCTTTGCGGCCAGAAAAGATTGTTTCAAATCTGGTTGTGCCCCTGGGACTGGCCATTCTAATCTGTACTCTGATCCCGGTGTGTGGGGAGCTAAGCATGCTTTAAGGTGGGGCTGAATGTCATGGCTACAAAACTTCAGATCCTCACCAGTCTATATTAGCAGCAATATCTGTAAAAGGCCCATCCGGACAGAAAGAGTATGCAAGTGAAAACCCCTATAAGTTTCACTCTACATTAGAGATGGCCGTCTTACAGTAAAACTGTCTTTGTATGCATTTTTTAAACATTAGAAAAACACGGTCTCTGGTAAATGATTGTAATGTAACCACTGATTTTCAGAAGCTGGGAAAACACTGGAAAATACCCACAGGAATTCACAAAAAATAAACACAGAAAACAGGCTACTGTAAAAATATGCAAAACTAGGTTGGCTTCAGATGCAGTTTCACTATCCGCTTTAGAAACATAGTTTTAAGCTGTAGAAGAGTTGTAAAATTGGCAATGAAACAAGTCATTTAAAAGGATACAAAAGGTACCATTAGAAAAACAAAACAAGTGACTCTCACTGGTAGTTATGTGCATATTACAAGAATTATCTTTGTGACCGCTTTTTACGTAATTTGATGATCTTACCTCATTGATAAATACAGAGTATCGTTCTAAACACTGCAGAGTAAGCTTCCAGAAACGATGAGCCAGCAAGGGTATAAAGATCTCATCTGACCAACATTTCAACAGACTGGTCCACAGGACATGTGTAGAATAAAGGCAGTAAGAGCTTTCAGCTAGAGAAGCATGAAATAGAAAAATTTATTTTTTTTGTTTAATAGTTAAGGTTCATTAGAGAGTTTTTTTGGGGACAGAGATCCTAAAACGTACAGCAATGAAATCACTTCGTATGACTTTAAGAAAGATTTTATTAGAAGTTATGACTTCACTAACCAGTAATATTGGCTGCTTACCAAACTTCTCCACTATCTCTGCTGCTTTTCACATTTGTTCAAGTTTTTGGAAGGCTTTAATTCTCACCATCTGTTTTTTTCTAATGTTACAGAATGCATTCCCACGGCTTACTTTTCTACTCCTATTCATGCCTTTAATTTCTCATTGTATAACTGTCTACAATAATATTTATTTTCACTTGCTGATGTGCATCCTTCGACATTACAAACTTTTACACAATCTCCATTTGGCCCGAAGATGAACAGTTTGAGAACAACAGGCTGAACTGTATTGCCAAATGATAGATGGACAAATGCAACAAAGAACAAAGCACTATTTTCATGTCACATTAGGAGGATCTGGACTGAATCTCCAATCGATTAACTGAATAGATTAGTTTAATGCAGAATAATTCAGCACGTATTTGAATACCAAAGAGCACCTCCAGCTGTTACTGTGGGCTGCTGCCTCAGAGTCAGAATATATCAACTAGCCCTAACAAAGAACAGGAAGTAAATGGTCACAAGTTCACGTAAAGGGCAGGTTTGCTCAATGACTTAGCATATAGTGAGGGAGACTATTTGCTCTAGGTCACCAGTTCAACTCGGATTCTGGTTCGTTTTTTCAAAATTATGAAACAATAGAATATTTAAAATAAGTCTGTGGTCTCAGTTAATTTTGATTGAACATGTGCCTTTTCATTCAAAAACACCAGCATAACTGGCACCATTTGCACAAATGTTAGTAGTATCTTTAACAAAGTAAAGGACCAAAATAACCTTTTAGACCTTCGTGGATTCATTACCACTAAAGAAAACTAATGTACTCTCCAGGGCAATGCAGTCAGGAATGAATTTTCATAGACGTATTCAGTTTTGTGCACCTGCAACATACATCATATTTCCACCTACAATTCACACAATCAAGCCAAACTGAGAGCCCAGAACTGAATGTTTACACTATTCAATATCAAAATCAATCTTTGATCACTGTTAAAATACTGCATTGTAAAAGATATAGAGTATTGAAAATTGATTTGAAGAATCCCAGTACACTGATGAACATCTTCTTTCTAAAACCAAACAACCTACAGATATCGCAGTTATGAAAGCCACCACTGTGAAGAAGGTTTTCTTTTTTTCAACAGCCACAACAGATCGCAATGTGTGCTCCATTAAAGGTGGGACTTTTATTGGGGACTTGGAATAGGAGGCTTTTTTCCCCAAACAGCCATCAAACTGAGTTTGGCAGGAATTGGACTCTAAAAATCTGTAACTTGGTTCCAATTTTGGGGCTTGCCATTCAATCACATCGTCATGATTATCATCCTGCGTGAGTGTGTCCTCTTTACAACTGTAGCATCTATCTAATCTAAAGAACGCTGGCCTGGTAGAAATGTGCAGACGAATTATACATGTTAGGTTTTTCCAATAACATGAATGTGTGAACTTGATAACTGACATGTTAAAATAAAACCGTGTTTTTCTTTATGCTGAAAAAGAGGGGGCTTCCGCTTTTGCTAACCCTCCTGTCGGATGGCTCTATTTTCCCTTACGATTCACCATTACTTACAATTCACCATTATTTTCAAATTCAGATTTTGTCCAGGTAACGAACTTTGTTAGCATAAATGGCTTCAGGAGGAAGAGCAGTGGAAAGCAGAATTACATTTTGAACACTGGGATAACTGTAGAAATGTAATCTGCTGCTCTGAAATGTATAGGCCCTTTAAGACCCATAAAAGGAGGTCCCCATAATTATAACTGTAGTTGATGGGAGCCAAAGGAGGTTACAGCAGCTCCTGCTCACCCCTTAATGTAATAAAGCATGGTGGCAATCTTTAATTGTGAGCAAACCACACAAATTCTCATTTTGGCCTTCCCCATGACATATATCCCAATAAAGAGTTCTAACCTTTGGTCAAAACAAAAGTGGCCACACATTGACAAGGGCATTTTACCTATATGAAATGTACAACCATATGTACCTGAACCTAGGTCCTTAATGCAGAGATTCAAATCCCAATATTTTTTAAAGACCCACATCCACTGGAAACACGGTGTAATGGTGAAATGTATCATCTGTAGCAGGGTAAAGGTTTTACAATAAAAGTGTGAAAAACAGATCACCCCCCAATTTCTGAAAAAAACAACTGACAACAAAGACTAGTTAAGAGGGAATTATCACACCACCACAGGAACATAGGAAACAAGTCTTGTAAATAAAATAACATAATTGGCCTGATTCACATACTGCAATTTGTATTATGTTTTCTAGTACCACAAAACATACTACAAAGTGCTATTCACAAACTACCTGTGGAGTTTACACCTCTGCAATTAGTTATACTTATGTGTGAAGAGTTCTTTGCCCTGACTTTGGAGACTCTGCACACTTAAGTGTATGTTTTGGTAGTAACTGTGGGTGGGACACAGGGGAGTGGCTTTAAAAAGGAGCAGGCTTACTCCAAAAGGGGGTGGGATTAAGGAGAAGTAAGAGGTATTCGGGTAGAGTCATGGAGGGGATTAGGGAGGGACTTTACAATTTTGTAGTAAATTTACCCTCACAGTTTGTGAATACTGAAAAGTAGTAAACTAACTCCAAAAGTAAATTACTCAAAAGAGTAAATCACCTTTGTGAATCCGGCCCCATAACTCCTAAAATTCCTGTTCATATGGGATTTGCATAAGACCAAAAACCAATTCTCAGACACACTGATCAATGAACAAGCAACAAGGAGCAGCTAGTTAGCTAGTCAGTTCCCAATCAAACGTATATGTTGCAACAGAAACAAAATCACTTTTACCTGGTGCTTCTTCAAGAGTATCCAACAATGCTGCTTCTAAGCTTCCTGCTATCTCTTTGAACCTGTTAAGAAGAGCACTTGGCTAAATGCTGTTTAAAGTGTAGAAGCATCTATGTAATACAATATTGACCAACTTTCAACAGGAAACAACTGCTTGTCTAAGCTTTTTAAAGAATATTAAGAAATAAAAAGCATGAAGCCGGGAGGAGTCTACTTTATCTTGGCACAGAGCTGTACTTCCCTCTTGCTACTGTCAGGTATTCATAGCATTTAAAGCATTTTAAGTGTTAAGCAAGGCTCGTGCTTTCCTTTTAGCGATTACAGGATCAAATGTTTGAATTGCAAATGTTGTTTAACATTAAATTATACTTTAAATAGGTTACAATAATATATTTCTAAAAATAACGTAGGTTTTGTGATCATCCACTCCCTGCAAAACAGCCTACAAGTATTAGTATGATACAGTAAATTTGAAACCAATTATCTCAAGAGCTCAGACTAACCTGTAAGCTACAATTGCAATGCATGGTCGACTCAGCCCTTTATCTTTACATGGCCGATAAAGTAAAGAGTGTTGGGAAGTACTTAATATCATTAAACTAATATGAGACCATGCAGGTTGTGTGGAGTACTATGTAATTGGCCAATGTCATCAGAATTACTTTAAGTATAAATGTCCTTTAGAAAACAAGTATAGTTCAGTCAAGCTGTAGCTAACCGGTTGATAACTCAGTCGATCTGTAGCTAACTTGATCGTTCTTTCATTTAGCGAACAATCAGACAGTGATGTAGAATATATAAAAATGCAAAAGTGCAAGGTAATAGACTGCATTTTCTTGTTGGAGTAAAGTAAAAAGAAGCACAATCTTTCTTTGGTACCTTTGTTGCAGAATGAGAAAGTAAATACTGCACATTCATTCCTGATTTCATATCATTCCCAGTTCCAAAGTTTGAAAACAGTTCCCAAAATGGACAAAATCTCAAGAAAAGCATAATACTTATAAAAAGATACAAATAAGATAGAGAGAAAACTTTTTTAATTGGTATATCCGTAATAAAATGTGATATTAACAGTAAGATACAGCAAGAAAAGTGAACACCACCTTTAACACACCCACTCAAGAACTAGACTCAGCATGCACTTATAAGAAAACTACAAGACACTGACATAGAGAAGTCATTATAACCCTAACGAATGCATTACATTTAATCAAGAAGAAAATATTGCAGTCGAAGACCTTTTGTTTTGTTATTTGGGCCCTTAACAAGGAACAAACTGGGTTATTTTACAATACACAATATAACACTGAGCAACAAAAGTTGCAGTAACAGAAGGGAAGCTAATCTTAAAGCATGATCATAGAAACAAAATCTGTTTTCTGAGTCTGCTCAAGTGGGAAAAAAGCTGTGGACCACAAAGTTTCCAATCAATGGAATGCTTCACTTCAAACAAAATCAGCTGTGACAACAATGAAACTTTGACCCCCAGCATTGCAAAAAGAGAAAAAGGCAAGAAAAAAAAAGTTGTTCAAAGACTGACCTTATCTGGAAATAAACAGGCAAATTCCATTTGTTATTAAAACTGTGGTAGGTAGGATGTGACCTCAGTCTTTTCACACTGGCCTGTGACCCACACTGTAGTTCAAATTTCCGTACAAAGTCCATGCTTATGGTGTACTTCTGTGGAAGAGAGGGCAGCCTGTGAAATCCACTACAAACCCCTGCTGAAATAAGCTTTTGCAAAACTACCACCTGTAATCACAATGTATTATCCCAAAGTGTTGACGCTCCCTGAGCTACGTTTATTGTTTAGAGTTCCTCTCAACGCTTCTCATATTTACTTTATAAAAACTCACAACATTATTCTTCAATACAGATTGGATGTTTTAGCACATGTTTACTTATTTTGTAGCGGAGACATATGTTCTACATGACTGTCATTCAGACACTAGCTTATTACAGCTATGACCAAGTTGTTGCAGTTGTAGGTGTATACCTCTGCCAACTGGAAAACATGGATAATGTACTGCAGTTTCCAGCCTCTGCTTTATTTCGTATGTATTTGAAACACTGTCCTTCCTCACAGTAAAAGATGAGGTCTACAAATGCAAGTAACCCTTTTTAAAGTTTATAGACTATTTTCCTCTTTCAACAAAGAAAACAAAATTGGCTACCAGAGAGAACAGTAAAAGAATATAATTAACCTGAACATGTTATCACTCTCAGGCTAGACTCTATTACCATCATTGGGTAATAAAGAAAAACCAAATTAATGATGAGGCCACATTACATGGCTTGCACGAGCGCGGATTAATTAACCATGCATGTAGCTTTTACACTTGCCATTTGGTGCAAAAGAACAAGTTACTTATCTTCGGTAATGCTTTTTTGAAGGATCTAATTGCAGATTCGTCACCTGTTAAATTGGACTCTGTGGCAGCTTTGTGCCTCCTCTGGAAAGGAAGTCAAGGAGCCATATATAGATATCACCCAGGCGTTCTGACCAGCGTTTACAACAAAACAATCTGCACCCTGAGGTGTGGAGCATCAGAAACAGAATCTGGCATGGAAACTTATAGTAGGAAGCTGGATCTCTATATAGTGCACCAAAATGAGGTACACTGTACAGAGAATCCAGGCAACCCTTCTTGAGTTACAGGGGTTAAATAATAATCCCAAATGCTCTCATCGGTACTGTGGGCGAGCAGTTTAAGCTTATCAGAGGATAGCATTAAGCATTTATTGCACACACAGTCAGTAAACAAGACACATACTCAATAAAGCAATCCAACACCGATTTACAAAATAACACAGATTTTTATATGAATTTAGACACCAAGATCATCATAATCGGATAAGTACTTTGAGTTAATCAGTTTTTAAGTATAAAGAAATAAGAGGTAATGTTATCCTATGTGAAAGAAACATATACTACATATGGTCACTTGTCAACGACTTACAGAAATGTTCTTCTGGACTTAAGGTAAGTGTGGGGCAAGGTTCAAGGCAGCACCAACAGGTGACCTCAGTCGGCTCTTGGGTGTCCAGGTGTAGAGGTGATTTTCGGAGTCGGTTGACCCTTTAAGTCAATGGGGAACGGTCCTGTTAAAAAGACGCTTGCAAGCAGGGATTGGGGGGCCAGTTTGGCGTGAACCCAAAGGGGGGCTCAGGTCTTGAGGGTCTTGGGCACGCAGGGACACCGTTGGTCCATTCGAACTCGGGCTGGGGGGTCATGTGCAGTGGGGCTTTGTCCGGCAGGATTACGCTCACGGTTCTCAGTTTCTGGCAGAAAGAGGCTGCAGCCGGCGACTGGGGGACCAGTCTGGCCAAACCCAAGGATGAGCTCAGCTTTTGTGGGACTCAGAACCCCGTTGGCACGGTCACCTCCCTCGGACTCACGCAGTGGTGCTCGGGTGCAGGGGTGCTTTAAGGCGTCGGGTTGCGGTGGTCAAAGACTCAATCTGTGTCTTGGTGAAGAAGGGAAACAGGCCAGCAGGGCCACTCTCAGTGCTGGCCTTGTGGATCCTGATGTCCCTCGACAGTAGGTCTGTTATTGTGCTGTTGGAGTCCGGATTGGACCACCAACAAGCCATGGTTGCGACGACTGCTGCGGTACCCAGGTATAGGTGCTGGGCGGCTCCTGGGGGCCCTGCCATCTCCAAACTTGACAAGGAAACGAATCGGACCGCCTGGAGCTCGAAGATCTTCTCCTGTTGCGCTGCTCCTTAGGTGGACCCGATGGCTGGCAACATGATGGAACTGGCAGATGCTTTTCGGTGCATGCAGGTGCAGGGAAGCAGCTCGTCTGCTCCAAGAGAGATCTTTTCCGGTTGATGAGGTGCTAGGCAGTCCTCCAAACGTTTTAGGGAGGATGTCCAGCTTTTGGTGAGTCGCCCCAGCGATGGTGGAAGTGCAAGTAGCCTGGTAGGGTTTTTCGCCAATCTTAGGTGCAGGTCTTCAGTTTTCGCTCTCTTCGGTCCTCCTCCTTTCTTTCTTGGTTTCCAGTAGTCAAATTTGATTTCCTTGTGTCACAGGGCCACATAAATACTCAATTTCGGGGTGTTAAGGGGACTGAGGGGTAGTAGCCCATAGGCTACTTACCTTTGGGGTCACTATACATTGATCATATCAGTCTTATGACACATTTCAATATTCAATAACATAGGACTAATCCGTGTGTTATTACAAGTAATCAGCACTGTATACATTTTGGGCAACAATTATTGCATTTATGGGATAGGTCATTCTAACTATGAACAATGTACCAACTTGTCTAACTCAGGGCGCAAAGAAAACATTGGTTCTAAAGTGGAGATCTTACAATTGTCATATTATGTGCAATGCATATATATCTCATTTGTTACTATGTTTAGGAGCTGGGCTGTGCCTCTACCTACCTACCTTTCACATGATCATATTGATGTATAAATATGTGGCACAATCATCATTTGTCTGTGAACAACTTCACCACCCTACCAATCATCTTCAGGGGAACATATTCGCCTGTATTACAATGTGGTAAGCTGTAGGATGATGTTATAAGTGCTCGCTGGGTTCTAGCGTTGCTCACTCAAGAGAAAGAGGTCTCTACTTGGACACGGCACTGTAAGGAACTGTCATGACAGAACAGCACATACGGGTTATGTGTGGAATGCTTGTGCGTGGTTTATACATGACCATTGTGATTGGCAAGTTCTTTTCCTAGCCCCAGTGGAGTGGTAGGTGAACCATCCTCTGACGCATCCAAGTGTTTAGCACGAGGAAGCACCAGAAGACTAGAGCCTCTAAATCCCACTTACATCTAAAGCCACTGCATGATTACAGATGTGTGCTTCTTGAAACGAAAGGCTGTCTCATCGAATGACATAACTCATGGCAGAGTAAAAGCCTTTCTCATCAGTGTATCAATTTCTGCCTGTTGGGATGGGTTTCTTTCCCGCATGCTAAAAGGGCGTGTACCCCTTCTCAAAGTGGCGGACAACATGTGAAACTAGTATCCTGACTTTTTGTTTGGCCCTGCCATTGAGCTAATTAAACATTTGAGCAGTGGCCTAGGACTGTCCCTTGTAACGTGAGGTCTGGAACCTCTTCTTTGACCATAAGGGGATGCACCAAGCGTGCCCCCAAAGCTGTTAAGGACTACTGTCGATACCCTGGGTACATCACAGAAAGCATTGGTGGCAGCATAAGATGTTTTTGTGAATCATTGGTCTGATCAGTCCTTTTTCCCGGGTCAAATGACAGTGTGGTCTACCAATGCCCCTTATGTAAAGAACTGCTTGAATGTGAACTGCAGACCCTGGCACAGACATTCTGTATATGTGTTTAGAGCTTCTATGTGTCATGGATGTGAAGCACGTGTTGTAGTAGAACTGTGTGTGGTGAGAATCCGATCTAGCATCATTAAGAAAACAGACTGAAGAGGACATTTGAAATCGAACCAACCCAAACCAGTTCTATGACTCTAGACAGTGGATCCCACTTTGCTCCACTTCTAAATTTGTCATGACCAAGAACGAGAATGCACTACAGAGTACTCGAAGGACTGCTGTGTGGTCAGGATAGGTATCTAAATGCCATCCAGTCCTCCAGAGATGAGGGGACATCACTTAAAGTCAGAACTTCTTTCTGAAGGAGAAGAGAGGCTGCCTAGAACCAAAAAACAGAGAGGAAAGGAGGGTGCTTGACCTCACAAGAGGAGAGACTATGCATGAAGAGAAGCCTAATGTGTTCCCGGTGTGAGGAACACTCAAAAGAAGCTCACAGAAGGAGCAAAGCCAGGAGCATCCCATGTTAGGAGGATACCCCTCATTTTAGAGCATTTCAACAAAGACCTTCAGTAAGGCTTCCGGTTTTCCATTTTTACGGATGAATGCAGACAAAAAACCGTCTATTTCCTGTTTGCATTTATTTTTAAAAGCGGGGGGAAAAAAAAAAAATGCGCTTCTTGCGAGTGACTCTCCTTGTTGTCCTTCATTAATTTCTGGCCAACTGCTAAGCTTTTGACATGAGGATGTAAAAACAGGATGAGATTCCTTTAAATACAGGTGTATGTTAACATAGCTTTGTATATAATGCTAATATTTACCTGTCGGTGTAGTGTTTTGTTATATTTGGCTGCTTAATTTGCTAAAACGCAACAGGCTTCAAAGTATGAGTGCATGTTTATCAGTTAAATAAATGTGGATATATACACCATTGTATGACTTCATTTATTCTCAAAACATAAAATAAATATGGATAAATACTAATAAAATGGCCAGAAAATAAATATGGATAAATGCAGAAGGAAATGTTAAAAAAATTAAATACTATAAACCGGGAGCCCTAATTATGATTCACTGTTAACAATGACATTGTCAATAAACTGTGAGCATGAGCTTTTCTTCTCCTGCAGTGCACTCTTAGGGCCCCACCAGCAGACGTCTCCACACTCCAGAGACTTTAGGCAAAATCCAAAGCTACAGGAGGGCTTCAAATCAATGGAAAACTCTCCCATGATCATCTATCCTATGACCTGTGAGACTTCAGGTGAGGAGCATAAACTGGCAAACAGGAAACCGCCTGGCAGCCCCCCAAAACGCTGTGTGCTAATTGGTGTTGCCCTGCCCACTCTGGGGCACCATGAAAGGGATATGCTAATTTGTTAAACCCTTGTGCTAGGGCTAATGGGACGATTTTGCAAGGCATATCGCAATCCCTTTGAAGAACTTGCAAGCCTCGCCTCTTTCTTTTCTATGCACTCTGTCATGAGATTTTACATTTTTAAAACGGGCCCAGGTGTCCCAGCTCCTCCGTGGATCACACAGATCTTGCGCTGCACTGACCCACTTTGGGAACTCAGGCCAGCACTGCCCAGCCAGCTCTCTGCCCGGCTAACACTATTCTGTGAATTACTTGTATAGTATGCGGTGTTTCGAAATTAGATTCATCCCAGACCGAGTCCTGATTTTCTTCACTGATGGTAAGACAGATACATCTGCAGCATGAACTTCTCCTGGTTAGTGATGTCTGAGGTGCCCGCTGAGTACTTGCCCAGAGCAAAGAAATTTCAAGGAAGGAATACATGTGAATTTGTCCTAGTATTGACTGATCTTAAGCCAAAGGGGAGACAACTGAACAGGTAATGTTCTCTTACCATAGCGAACTACAAGTATTTTCTATGCTTTGTGAAATGTTCACAAAGAGGAGAGTGCTTCTTTACTCCTCGCTGGTACCTAATGTTGCTTGTATTGACTACATTACAATGGTCCTTTAAGAGAGATATTTGTGGATGACGGTCAGCTCCATAAAAGGTCTGTAGCATGCACATTTTATTACTACAAAATACCTAATGGAAAGACCATGGATTTTTCTTTCTGGTCAGACCATGTTTGGTGTCATGGTTGACCAATGGAAGAAGAGCTCGCTGATGAGTGGATATCAATCACAGGGAAGGAGGTATGTCAGACTACTGTTTTGGTGAATTAGAGTTTCTGTGGGTTTTACAATACGTGGCACGATTGACATCAGGTTGTGTTGGTTTGGTATGATAGTTGATCTTGTTCTCCCCCCGTACTTGGGTCCTGTCAATAAGATGGAAATGATACGCAAGACCATTCTCTGTTCTTGTAACAAAGCTAGCAGGTCCTGGACCAACAAAGTGGTGGTTGACTTCTGTGTGCATTAAATATTAGTGTTGTTAAGTAGTGGTTGATCTGTGTGAATCAAGTTTGAGTGCTATTTAGTAGGAAAGACAGGTTGCTATTTGTTAGGAATGAAATCCTCAGGAACAAAAAAATAGGAGAAAGCAGGTTTGGTTTTTAGAGACACTATGTTACTATGGACGGCACAGCATTTTCCACCTGTTGGCAAAACAGGTGTAGAACATCAAGGGCATGTCCTCTATCTTGGACTGAATGTCTGGACAAAAACCAAAGTATCTTCGAAACAGCCAAGGGACTAAATATTATAAATTTATTTTTGAGCATGTCATAATAATAGGCAGTGTCAGCAACTTACAGACTGCACCCAGAAGCCAAACAGGTGTTCATTTATCTCCTGCTACTAGAGCATGAGCGCCTACTTTAGGGATGTTGAGTGTGTCAAGTGTGAGAATTGAAACCCCCCAGTGCTGTTACTTTACATCCGTTTATGATTATAAACCTTTTAGCCCCCTTATATTAAGCAGAGGGGCACTCGTCAATCAAGGGTGAGGAGTCTTGCCTGAATGCAGTTCAGTTCTCTTCTGTAATATGTCATGAGTGGCCATTATCAACGTATGCAAATGTACAGCAGTATGTAGTATATTTTTTATGCCAAGATGATGGGCTGTCGGCTAAATGAGATGTGGCTTGCAGCCTGCTATCAAACTATTTCATAAGAAACATATTATTCTCTTAGCTCATTTGCTAGACTGGAAACATACCAATACAAACATTCAAAAGTACCACATTTTTGATAGTTGAGTGTTATTGTAGATTACACCCACCCATCAGTTCGTACTGCTGAGGGTATAAAACTAACTATACATTATTAGTAGGGTTTAATTTGGAAGTAAATAGTCTTGGAGATCCACATCAAGTTCCCTATGCACTGTCTACAGACATGGTATGGGCCGATCTCCTTTTATTGAAAGCTCTTTAAGGCAAAACCCCTTTAAAATGTATGAGTCATTTGTTCCAATGTAAGAACTTATGCAAATTAAAGGATGAGACAAGAAAGCACATAAAGTTGCTTCCAGTTTTTACTGCCTCACTCGAAAAGTGCTTTTTCTTCTTATCTGGGGAATGATATAATCAAGAGTATTCTTTCCTCCTCTCTGGCTTTTTACTCTGTCACCTGGGCTTTTATGTATTTATTTCTTCAAGGGATTTTTCTGATGCTCACAAGATCCTTCCTAAACTGAGTAATTTGAGGTGAGGGAGGAAAGGGGATAGAAAAAGTATGCTAAGCCAGCTAGTATGGAAAAGCAGAGAAGTAGAATAACGTGATTTTACTTGTATTCGTGCAGCTTATTTTAATTTCTGATCATCTGAAATTGGTGGCTCCTCCTAAAAATGATTTGCTTTGTAGCCTAACCTGCATTGAGCACATTAAACACATGCAGAAAAACTGCCATTAGTTAATCAGCCACATGGTAACTCAGGGAAGGAGTCAGACTTTAAATTGAGTAATGTCTTAAATAGATGGATAATCCCTTGGACAAAGATGTGCCACAAGCTGAGGGTGGAGTGCCCCAGGCAAGATATAGGTGGTAAAGTGATTATAAAGCCAGAAGCCAGCCTAAAACCTCTAGACTTTGATCTTGAACTATTCTAAAGACCCAAAGAAAGCAACAGACAGCTCACCCAAATCTTGGGCTTGGCTAAAAAAGTGAAGGAGTGGGTAAACTTTTCAAAATGAAGATCTTTGTAAAGGGGGGGGGGCAGACTCCGAGGAGCATGGCAGCATCTTCATAAAGCTCCTGGCCACAGGCATACCAAGAAGCATTTCCCATGTAGTCTGGGTATTAAGCCGTATGAGTACCGGAGACCACCTGGACAGAGGCAGGGAGGTGCCTATGTGGCCCCGGATGCCTAGAAGCAGAAACCGGAAAGGAGCAGTGCCAACCGCTTCGCCCCTACCTGCTCGGTGCACCCTGCTGACTCAGCCTGCCAGCATTCCAGCAATGGAAGGAGTAGCTTCCAGCGATCACCCCCGAGTCACCTCCATCCCCAGTGAGAACTGGGCCCCGGGGGCCAGGAACTGGGGCGGCCTCCCCTTCGCTGGGTCTGTACCAACACACGCAAGTGTGCGGTACAGAGCGGGCGCCCTGACATACTGTCATCTCCTTCATCCTATCGGCACAAGCTTGAGTACCAGAGACACAGACTGGTGTTCCAGTCCCATAAACAAGGAAAGAGGACTATTGCCCATGAAGCAAATGCAGCCATCTTAAATGTGGGTATCAGAACTCCTTATCCACAATTCTTGCTGGAAATCACTAACCACTGAAAGTCGATTTTGCTATCATCATTGCTGCTGGCGGCCAAATTGCCAAATGAGCACTGTGGTTTTTCTTTTCTGCGGGGGCACACCATAAACAGTCTGGTTCACGAAGCAACCCTGCAGCAGGTGTCCGGTCACTGAACTTTCAAGCAGTTTGAAACGGCCCTCCGACTTCCACTGGGCTTCTCTGAGACAGCTTAGATTTTCCTGGCCTTCCTTTTGGGACGTCCTTCACCTTGTTCCTGGTCGTCAGAGCTGGGCACAATAGGAAGTCTCCCCCGAATTGCTTGTCTGACCGGACTGAAACAAAGATCTCTTCGGTCACTTCTGCTATATGTTCGTCAACCCCATCAGCAACTTGCTGTTGCACATGTCTAAGTCAAAGTCCACCCGTCAACTTCTCTTCTAGGAAGTGGTCTCCAAAACCAAGGATCCCGCAGTCGCGTCCACAGGGACAATGATACACTACACATTGCCCATACCATCATTGCCCATACTTTACTCAGAGAACTCCCCCAACATCAAAACATCCATGGGCTCAATCACCGACGCAGTCTCTAAAACAACAGCAGAAGTCCAGTCACTCGGATCTGACACTGCCTCCTTCCACCACAGGCTGGATAATATGGACACTCGATTGAAAGACGTCGCAGTGTGCATTGGTGGGATTCCAGAATGGTCCCTGAGATCTGGGTGCTGAAAAAGAAGGTGATTGATCTGGAAGACCGGAGTAGACAAGATAATATTCGCATCACAGGAGTCAAAGGAAAAATGGAAGGGATGGAACATGATTACCTTTCACTGCAACTTCCTACTGCAACTTCTTGAAAAAAACATTTATACAGCAGTTGGTGATATAGAGGACACATTGGGTCAGATCATGTACTGCCTCTTCATCCCAGGGACACCATCCTATCTTGGCCTGTCTCCCACAGCACCAGCAAGGATGGCAGATCTTTTTGGCGGCTAGGATACAAGGCCCCCAGTAATTTGAGAATTATCAAATCTTCTCGGCAGGCTTCTCCAACTAAACTAATCGCAAGAGGAAGCCGTTCCTGGCTCTGCTGCCCTGTCTCCAAAAAAGTGACATAAGCTATGGTCTCCTGGAGCTGGCAGTGATGTTAATCACAGGGGAAAGCAGAACGGGAGAATAGGAAGATACCGTGAACCCAGAGAAATCTTTGGCTGCACTGGACATGGAACCCCAGGAGAACTTTGAAGAGCCAGCATTACCCACCAAAGTGAGAGAGGACCGAACGACAATCAGTACGAATGCAGAAGACTGGAGATATCACCCAACGATGGCCGTCACAAGGGGTGAAACATCTAGTAAAGGGACATGGGGTGCAAAGGGACAAATCATGATCACTGCTCAAAACTTAAAATAGTCCTCGCTTGGCACGGCTTTGGCCCATTTGTTGAACACTGGCAAGACTGCGCCCTGGCCTGCTGGGCCCAGGGGGCTGCCCCAAACTCTCAAGGGGCGCCTGATGTCAACCACCCTTGTTGTCCGACGCAGTTTGAGACTACCTGCTGGGTCCCTATGATCTATCATCTGAATCTTGCCCTGGAACAGATGTCCACCACCATTTGGTTTTACGTTTGCAAAGTATTCTCCTTTATATGTGTTGTTTTGCAGGTTACATAAAGTAGCTATATGAGATTGCTGCTCACCGCACTCTAGACACGGCATTGCACTCATGAGTTTGAGGTAACTGACAGAAAAGAGGTTTTCTCTCTGCAGACTTAGTCTTACACTTGGACAGATTATTGACTGGAGCCCGCAGCCAATGGCAGGCAGATTTGGCCCCGCCCTGGACCTAGAGATAAGTTTCCCACACTCTCTTGAGCCGGGAGAGAAGACGGCAGTCTCATACGCTTGCATCTGAGACATCGTATCTTAATTATTACATAACCGTTCTACTATTACGGCCTTAGGGGGAGCCCCCAGTTGACCCTCTGCATCCCATCTACTCGCGATATTACCCCACTGGCACTGCCTAACACCACCTAGATGCCCCCCAACCCAATGGGACATCTCGATCATTGAAAATAGCCTCTCTCAACGTAAATGGACTGACAATTAAAAGAAAGAAAATACTGTTCTACCTCAAATCTCATCATCCTGATGTGGCTCTAGTTCAGGAAATGCATTTGACGTGCATTGAACATGACAAACTGTGAAAGGATTGGGTGGTCACAGCAATACATGCTAGTAGTACAAAAGACGCTCCCGCACGCCCCACCACCCATCTGGACGATAGGACAAAAGGAGTGGCCATCCTGATCCACAAGTCCCTGGCGTCACATAAGCTACAGACTTGGAAAGACCCACGGGTAAGTAGATTTTCACAAAATTCAAGATCTGGGGTGACTGGACCTGTGGAAGATAAACTGATCTCTTCACATTATTATCCAAATGTCTCCACTCCTGTGCTAGAACTGAACTTGCGATGGGGGGTGACTGGAACCGGACACTGGACCCATATCTTGGTAAGTCTGGGAACCATACTGCCAAACAACCCCGGGACAAGTTCATCTAATCCGACATTATTAGCAACAATGCTTTGCTAGAACCCTCACGCCTGACACATCAGCGGGATAGGAACTGATGGCAGCAGCACTGGCCCCTAAACTGTTGGAGGCTTTCATTCTCTCGAACAGCACCTCTAATCATGACCTAATCACTGCAGACTTAGACTTTAACTTCTTGCAACCCCCACTGGCCCCATAGCCCATGAACACAACTCTTTACAGGGACTATGATGAAAAATACAGCTTAGGTCAGTATTTGCATCAATATTTAGAGAACACTGGCAGTTTTCTGTACGCTAATGCTATGGGCAGCCAGGAAGGCCTGCCTCGGGGGAAACATGATGAAGGACTCCACAGACTTTAAAAAGAGCTGTGTGGCTGAACGACTCAGGTTTACAGCCCTTATGCACCAACTGACTACGGCATAATATTTGACGCCGATTCCCACTCTCCTCACAGACTTACTAAAGGCCAAATATAACCTAAATTCTCATTACACTGCACAAGCAGAATCTCCACTCTTTAGACTCAAACAGAGGCACTATGAGAGGGGTAAAAAGGGACGTCTGCAAGCGGCGCAATTGGAGCAGGCACATTCTTGCTGCAGGATACCAGATACCAGGACCGCTCATGACGTACTAGTCATTGACCCGCATGACATCCTCCGGCAATTCACTACTTTCTATGAATGCTAATATTCCTCAGGAACAGAGGACGCCTCACAAGGGGAACAGGAGATTATGGGCAGACTCCCTTTTATGGCGCTTATACAAGACCAAGTCACTACCCACCAGGGCGATAAAAGTGATAAAGAAACCGCACAGGCAATAGACTATGGCAACGATGAAGAAGTCGGGAGACGATAGTCTCAATAGAATTTTATAAAATAACCAAATCTTTGACAGTGCCAATACTAGGCAAACTGTTATGGCAAATCTCAAACACTAACGCTCCCCTACTGAAATTTAATAGGGCACGGATCCCTCAGATACCCAAGCCGGGCAGGGACGCCCTCAATTGTGCCAACTACCATCTGATATCCCTTGTAACTGCAGACAAGAAGATTTTATTTGAAGAGTTTTATATAGCGCTGGCTAGACCCGTAGGTATTAGAGCGCTTTACATGAGGATCGTTGCGTTACAAGTAACAAATTACATCAGTTCCCAGAGCATAGTAAAGCATAGGCAAAAACTAATGTTACAGTAATTCGTCGCAGGGAGGGGGAGGAAGGAGACACGGCGGGGAGACGGGGAGAACTGTGCCCAATGTCCGGCTGGGTAGGTGACGGCCGAGGGGGAAAACCAGGGCCGATCTCCTCTATAGCTGTCTAGTAGCTCCACCGGGCATCCGCCATGTTGCTCAGGTCTCAGCGGTCAGAGGTAAGAAGAAAAACAGTTTTTCATGGTTACATTAGTTACAGTTGCATAGTCAAGCACAAAGGAACAATTCCCCAATAGAGGAATAGAGGAATGGGGGAGGGGTATGGAAACAGGGGGCTGGGAAGCATAACTACATCAATTACAGACTTCAAGTAAAGACATAGGAGAAAACAAACATGAGATGCGGGGGAGGGAAGGGAACACAACGGGGCGACGAGGAAAACAATGTCAGATGTCCGGCTGGGTAGGTGACGGCCGAGGGGGTGAACCAGAGCCAAACTCCTCTATAGCTGCATAGGACAGCTCCACCGGGCATCGGCCAAGGTTGCTCGGGCTCCGCGGTAAATATTATTATTATTATTATTAGGAAGCTTATAGAGCGCAATGGTTACTCCAACCGGAGTGTCCCCGCGCTAGGACATAGCTGGACCCAAGCAACCCTCCCAAGCTGCCCCCCAGTGAACGCGGACATCCACACAAGATGGCACCTTACCACTTTAGCCCTCCCGGGGATAGACGGAAGAGCCAAGTTTTCAATTTCTTGCGGAACAGAGACTCCGACTCAACTGTCCTCAGATCCACTGGGAGCTCATTCCAAACCTTAGCCGCCAAGAAACCAAAGGATCTTCCGCCTATCCGCGCCTTCCGCACCCTAGGCACAGTCAATCTTACACTGCCCGATGATCTCAGATTACGAGCAGGCTGGTGGACTGTCAGGAGAGGCCGTAAGAAACGCGGCCCCCTTTCGCCAAGGATCCTGTGACTCAAACATAAAGCCTTAAAGGTAACTCAAAGCAGTTATGTAGTAAATACAAAGCGATACCAAAGGGGATGATGGACGGAGCGTTAGAGCAAATCAAACACATACCCCCAGTCAACTGATCTGGGTATAATCCATCACCATTCTTTAGCTCACTCCACCACTCCAGTTCAGACATGGCCATATGCAAATAAGTCTGACCCTGTGCCTCATGGGAACAGTCCAGCCCGAACTGCCAAGCCATGTCTTCCCTGGACCGGAAACAAGCATCCTGGGACCGGTTTCGGGTTCAAAACCCTCATCAGCCAGGCTATCTTGAATCCAGTGGCAAAGTGAGCAAGGGACCCACGTCTGGGCATACCCTGCCAATTTAAGGCGAACAAAGCGATACCAAAGGGGATGATGGACGGAGCGTTAGAGCAAATCAAACACTCACTGTAGCTGGACTGTTCCCATGAGGCACAGGGTCAAACTGATTTGCATATGGCCATGTCTGAACTGGGGTGGTGGAGTGAGCTAAAGAATGATGATGGATTAAACCCAGATCAGTTGACTGGGGGTGAGTGTTTGATTTGCTCTAGCGCTCCGTCCATCATCCCCTTTGGTATCGCTTTGTTCGCCTTAAGTTGGCAGGGTATGCCCAGGCGTGGGTCCCTTGCTCACTTTGCCACTGGATTCAAGATAGCCTGGCTGATGAGGGTTTTGAACCCGAAACCGGTCCCAGGATGCTTGTTTCCGGTCCAGGGAAGACTTGGCTTGGCAGTTCGGGCTGGACTGTTCCCATGAGGCACAGGGTCAGACTGATTTGCATATGGCCATGTCTGAACTGGGGTGGTGGAGTGAGCTAAAGAATGATGATGGATTAAACCCAGATCAGTTGACTGGGGGTGAGCGTTTGATTTGCTTTAACGCTCCGTCCATCATCTCCTTTGGTATCGCTTTGTTCGCCTTAAGTTGGCAGGGTATGCCCAGATGTGGGTCCCTTGCTCACTTTGCCACTGGATTCAAGATAGCCTGGCTGATGAGGGTTTTGAACCCGAAACCGGTCCCAGGATGCTTGTTTCCGGTCCAGGGAAGACATGGCTTGGCAGTTCGGGCTGGACTGTTCCCATGAGGCACAGGGTCAGACTGATTTGCATATGGCCATGTCTGAACTGGGGTGGTGGAGTGAGCTAAAGAATGATGATGGATTAAACCCAGATCAGTTGACTGGGGTGAGTGTTTGATTTGCTCTAACGCTCCGTCCATCATCCCCTTTGGTATCGCTTTGTTCGCCTTAAGTTGGCAGGGTATGCCCAGACGTGGGTCCCTTGCTCACTTTGCCACTGGATTCAAGATAGCCTGGCTGATGAGGGTTTTGAACCCGAAACCGGTCCCAGGATGCTTGTTTCCGGTCCAGGGAAGACATGGCTTAGCAGTTCGGGCTGGACTGTTCCCATGAGGCACAGGGTCAGACTGATTTGCATATGGCCATGTCTGAACTGGGGTGGTGGAGTGAGCTAAAGAATGATGATGGATTAAACCCAGATCAGTTGACTGGGGGTGAGTGTTTGATTTGCTCTAACGCTCCGTCCATCATCCCCTTTGGTATCGCTATGTAGTAAATACAAAGCAGTTATGGTATTCGTCCAGGGGGCATCGGCAAAGATCCATCGAAAGGCACCGGTCCTGGTGTTCCTGGGAAGTGCAGTCCTCTACGTTCTCCAGCTCGCCCCAAGGACAATAGTGGTGAGAGAAGAGGTGGGAGGAACAGGTTTGAACTGCTTGTTGTTTGGTTTAGGCTCTTTGTCTGCCATGGTTTTTGCAGGAGGAAGGCTGCTAAGGCGGCGCTGAGTAGATGCCAGTTTTGGAGAGAGTAAATGCTAGGAATATAAACCACATCGCCTAAAGTCTGATGGACCGTCTGGAGTAGGGCTGAGATTGGGAAAGTTCAAAGTTCCAGTGTAAAGTTATTGCGCAGCACCTAGTACAAAGCAGTAGAAAGTCGATATTTGTGCTAGATTGTTGTGGCTACCATGTGGAACGGGTAGAGAACCGGCAGGATCCAGCAAGCCAAACAAGCATGGACGAGTAGGTCTGTATGGGACAGGAGCCCAGATCACGTCGCCTCGTGTGTGGACATCATTATTGGGTCAGGCAGAGCCCTGTGAGGATTCAGTTCAACGACGTCAGACACTTCAAACAATTCAGAGTGATAGACTCCTTACCGTAGATAGGAAATATATTGGCAGATGAGCTGCCCAATATACACCGAAAAGCAGGTATAGTTCGTGCCAGCCCTTTCAAACTGTACAGATTTACTCGGAAACGGCCGCCATTTTTAGGTCAGGCAAGCCGATAGACGAAGCAGTAGGAGCCTCCACGGAAAGCACAGACTTTCAACATACCTTCCAAGTTAGGTTCAGCGGACCGCGGGTGGGAATCGGAGTTCTCTGGGGAGCCTTATTTGACTAGCGCTTCACTCCCTGCTTAGGTCACCGATGCCGATGTTGCGATGAACCGGCAGCCATTTTGGAGAGAGGAGACCTGCGGTGATCGAGATCGCTGAAAAAAAGCCTCAAAGGAGTATGGAAAGCCGTGACCCTGCTCGGCTCTGTCGATGTTCTGGAGCCAGGGACTGAAGCGGATGTCATCGGGGCCCGTCATTAAGGTGAGATAGCCTACTGTGAAGGACCGCTGGTGCGGAGCAGCACAGTTAGGCTGCCATGCGCCGCGCTGGCCACGCCCAACCTTAGATCATAGCACAGCTCTTGGCCACCAAGCTCAAGACTTGCATTCCTCTTTTAATCAATCTACCCCTCACAGGTGGGTTTCATGCCGTGTCGCTCTTCAGCGAACCATTTGAGAATGCTTTCCCACTTCCTATTGCAGGTATGGCAGGACAATGACTAAAAGGTTCTTATTTCACTCAGAGTTGAGAAGGTGTTCAATCATGTGGAGTGGCCGTATTCATTTAGAGTGATGGAGGCAATGGGTCTAGGGAATGCATTCTTTGAAAAAGTCTGCTGGTGTTACAACTATCCCACGGCTTCGTTGACATGCAGGGGTTTCTCCTCACACTTCTTTGTTATTAAATTGGGAATGAGAGCGGGTTGCCGGCTCTCCTCTCTGTTATTTTTTATGGCAATGGAACTGCTGACGGCCACCATGCACAATACACAGAACATCTACGGGATACCAACAGTGGTGGACAAGCATAAAGCTTTCTGTTATGCAGAGGACATATTGGTGGTCCTCGCCAATGCATCAGTCTCTGTACCGGCCTTAATGAATGTGATTAAGACATTATATGGCTTTTCGGGGCACAGAATAAATTGGTTGAGAGTGTGAGGCTATGCCAATGACATTGTCAATCAAGAAAACATCATTAGGGGCCTGACCATTCACTAGGCAGCCCACCTGTCTAAAGTATCTTGGGGTCTACCTGAATAGTTACCTAACAAATGTAGTACGAGATAACCTCATTCCCATCATTAACAAAGTGCAAACAGAGTTTGCAAACTCCAAATGTCCCTCTGGGGTAGAGTGCAGATCATTCAAACAAATATGATGTGAAGATTTAATTACATATTTGGCATGCTTTCCATGAGAATTCAACAGGTACATGTCCGGAACACGCCCTTTCACTGGCTGTGCACCATGATTGGAAGAAGACAACTTGGCTCCTATCAAACACACCAATACACGCTCTATGGAAGGACCACTTCTCCCATGAGCACATAGTAAGACAGAAGACCTCCACTTACGGGACAAGCCCTGTTGCTGGCCGTGTACCACGATTTGAAGTACACGACTTAAAAGAACTTTCACCGCTCTGGTCATTCGTACCAGCGGTCCGAAACGGTGAGGACGTAGGTAACCCCGTGTGGTGTACCTTTTGATGAAGTAAGTGGGGCGCTTTGGGTTCATTTCATCTCCTCAGTCCCCCGCCGGCTTAACGAGGGTTTAACAGATGAGATGTGCGGATTACCAACAGCACTGGTCGGTGTGCGTGAAAATGGACGTTTCCCAGGTCCCCTAGTGGGAATCTGAAAAACCGGCACAGTAGTTAGTAGCACAAACCCAGCCAAAAGACTGACACCACTATGTGACAAATTAAGGGACTATGAATGTATGGTTTGGCAAAGGGCATGTGTATTGATTAATGCAGCAACCAGGAGCATGACCCAGCCAATATGTATGCCGAGTGTGTGAATGGTTAAGTGGGCATGCCGCTACATGGTGGCAAGTAGTCTTTTGGGTTTAGAGTCTGCCAACCCACTTGCTATTTATGTGATCCCAACCATTACGGAAAAAGCCCACAGATTCGTGCAACGACCAGGAGCATAATTCGGACGGCTTCATGCTGAACGAAAAGCATGTGGGAGAGAGTTGACAACATGATGTGGCTATTTGTCAATATTAAATAGAATGGCACATTAACAGGTTTTTCTTGGTGCTACTACATCAAATCAATGAATGATGAGCGTGATTGGATGTGTGAATGAGATCGTGTTTGCCCACTATTCATGGTTACTCACTACAAAAAGTGGCAGAAATATTCTGGCATCATTTCAAAAACAATTTCGAGTGAATGAACGGAGTTTAAGATACGGATTGCTCCTACAGAACCCTATTCTTTTCACCATAT
Source organism: Calotriton arnoldi (assembly GCA_963921515.1). NCBI lineage: Eukaryota > Metazoa > Chordata > Amphibia > Caudata > Salamandridae > Calotriton > Calotriton arnoldi. Next base: position 1,464,117 of record CAWUFW010003367.1, read on the forward strand.
TGGATGTAGGTTGCTATGCATTTCCCACTGCAACCATATATGTACAGTTTGATTTGATTGATTAACAAACACCATAGTATTAAGGGGTAACCATGGCCCCTAGAGAAAAGGTACCAGGCAGGATTGGATCATTATGTACTTCGCTTTCCTAATGTATGCCCCGTAAAGGAAGTGTTGTAGTCAAGGTTTTTCTAGGGTCTATAGGAAGCACTATGAGCATCATTTTACCCTCCGCCAGAAAGAACTAATGTTTGTCACCTTAAAATTAGTGTGTGACTACAAAGGACATCACACCCTCCGAGACCAGGAAGACGGTATCCCCCCCAAGTCTTGGGTAAGGAATGAAATGAAATGAAATTCGTACTTGTAAAGCGCACTTATACCCCCAAAGAGGTGTCCTGGCGCTGTACGCATACCGCTGTGGAACCCTTCCTGGCTTTTCCCTGTGAAATGTCCACTCCTGGGCACCCCCAGGGTGAAGCCAGGCATCCCAGCGCTGTTGGGGCCGTTGTGGAGATTAAGCAAGCTATTGCCCAGAGTTGCAGAGTGGGACCCATGATTAGAATAGGCACCGAGGCGAGAATTATCAGGTCCGAGGAAATTGAGCCCAAGACCCGCCGAGGCGGGAATTGAACCCTGGTCCCGGGCCAGATCTCTGCATCAGGGTCTGCCGCTCTAACCATTGAGCCACACTTCTCCAGGAATAGGTTTGTCTACTCACTAAGATTACCTGCGTTCTTCACACTACAAAAGTCATATGTCACCGTTACATGTGCGCTCGTCTCGGTTACCATGCCCTCCCACTCTTCATGTTTTTCTGTTTGCAGTGGTGTGCCGTGACATTGCACTTGCATGCCCACATTTTCAATTGTCAATTGTAATGAAATATGCGCTAATGTAGGAAAGCCTCTCCTCTTCTTTATGTGCTATGTCTCAATCTCTCCTCAAATAGGAGTGTGTAGAACATTAGACACAGGTTCCAGAAAGGAATCACCTGGGTGAAAAGCTAGCTTACACCTTTTTTAGTATTCTATTTAAGTCACTATTAGAGCCACAAAACCTAGTTGAAGGGATCCACCAGCCCTAAAGAATGCCTCAGACCTTTTAGGCTACCATCATTGGGCAAAAACATATTGGCAGATGAGACTGGTCTGAGCCATGGTCCTCAAATTACCCGCTCGTGATTGTTTTTAGACATACCCATTGTCCTCTTGAATAAAAAGGTAACAACCTTGGAAAACCAAGGTATTTTTAATAAAATCTGGATCACGCCTTTGTCCGGTAGTTTTTACTCAAGAACTCCCTCCTTCCTTTAAAATCTTCGAGGAGGTTGCGTTTGCCCTGGTGGCACGGACCTACCAGGGTGGGGAGAGGATGCCGACAATGAAGCATGACACTAGTATGTGTGTGAGGTTTCTTATTCCATAAAGGATGACTTTCCTCAGATGAGCGGCAGAACTCCTGTGACATCCAAACTCTGGATTCCTGACTGTTCCTAGAATATTAAGAAACAGTATACCTTCTTGGTTTCCCTTTACTTTCCCGGCGCTACTGTACCTATTATTGTGATTTAATTGGTTCTCCGAAGGGACGTACGGTGACCTACCCTCTGCTCTCCTTATGTGTTATTGATCGACAACCAAGAAAACCTCATTAGGGTCTGACCATTCACGAGGTAGCCCACCTGCCTAAAGCATCTTGGCGTATACCTGAATAGTGGCCTAACCAATGTAGTATGAGATAATCTAATTCCGATCATTGGCAAAGTGCAAACAGAGTTTGCAAACTAGTCTAAACTCCAACCGTCCCTCTGGGGTAAAGTGCAGACCATTCAAACAAATATGATGCAGAGAAATACATTACATCTTTGGCATGCTCCCCTTGACAATTACACAGGATCTGGTGTGAGAGATTGATCAACTTGTCAGGAATTTTGTGTGGTGAGGCCGTAGGCCTCATCTCAAAGCCATTAAGCTGTACTCCAACACCACTGCAGCGGGATGTGCCTCACGCACACAGAGTCCTACTGGTTGGCCTTCCAATTGGCACATACCTTGCACATGTTAAAGCCAAATAAAGACACCCCTATGTGGATCTTTTTAGAACAACACATACTGCAGACAAAAAGAGCTCTCACAGCTTTTCACACTGGAAAAGCGCAATCTGGCCCCCATGACAACCCTATCGTACATACCATACAATATGATTGGCGACATACACGGATTGGATCTTCAATTACGGTCTCAATAGGGGGAATGGAAATTGACTGGTCGCTGAGATGGAAGAGGGAATACAACACATAAAAGACCTGCTCCACGAAGGATATTTGATTCCGTTTGACTCATGCAAATATGGACTCCCTCCCTCTCAAAATTGGAAGAACCGCCAACTCACCTACAGCTTACAGAAAACACTGGGGGCGCCACCTTATGATTTGGAGGCTGACCCTTTATTACATTATATCATAATCTGGAAACACTATATAGGGACCATGGCAGGACTATGTCACATTGACAGACATCCTTTTTTTTCACCGGAATGCCCAGAATCTCTGCTGCGGATGGTATACTAGGTTGAACCTTTCAATATCTGAGGAGGATTGAAGGGAACTCCTTGAGGACCACGATAGACTGCTGCGGGAAGCTAAGGTGCAATACAGTTACTTGAAGATCCTCCACCAATGGCACTGGATGCCAGTTAAGCTTTATGGGGCACACATGCAAGCAGACTCTAAGAGCTGTAGATACTCTGCTCCAGAATACGATATAGTGCACATCCTGTAGGACTGCACACACCTTTCGCAGTATTGGCCTGGGATATGTTAAAGGGCGAACTTGGGGTAGCGTCATTACTAATGAGCCAACTGGCTTTGCTGCACTATACGTTAGCCCTTTCAGAATCGTCCAACCACATGAAACAATGGCTCTCCAAGGCCCTGGTTGTGGTGAAGGTAGAGATCTTGTACCACCAGGAATCCACCATGCCGGCCTCTTACCGTACTTGGCTAGGTGACAAGCATGAGATGGCTGCCTATGAAAAAAAATCACATACAAACTTAATGACCAAATGCAGAAATTCGAGGAGGTCTGGGGCTCATTCTTACAAGTGTAATCACAGCTGACCAGTTAGGTGATACAGCACAATGCAACCCAATGATAAAGCGACACAAATGTACTGATTTTCATTCTCAGGGGACTACCACACAGCTCCGATAGTGCAGGACTGGTTCGCAGTACTTCACCCGAGGCCAATTTCTAGGGTTAACATATCCAAATCTCTGATGGCCAAGGACAAATATTGAGTAATACTGGTGGGCCAGACACTAGGAGGTTGGAGGCAAGTACATGCACCCACAGTGGGGTGAGGGAACATAGGGGATGAAGGGTGCGGAATGGGCCGGTTTTCTTTCTTTCTGGATATACGCTGGGAGCCAACAGGCCCTAACTTAGTGCATATTTTAGGCATCTTGTTTAGTAAGATGATGGAGACTGCTCCAAAGTGAGGGTAGGGGGTTCCTTGCTTCCTTTCTTTCCTTCTTTCTTCCCTTCCTTTTCCGTTCTCGCCTTTTTCCTCTATAGGTGATAATAATCCTGTTCCCCTCTCTCCGTTGTTCTCTATAATGGAGATCGATCATACTGCTATCTTTGTCTGTTATACAAGTTTTGTATTGTGAAAAACCAATAAGTAAATATAAAAAACTGAAGTTCTTGGCTGAATAGGTGCAGAGAGCAGTTTGTATCCGGAATAACACAAACTGCACCATGTCAAACAGAACACCAAAAAGAATAACTTTATAAAATCAATCCCAAACTCGTAGATATACCATCAGTGAAGACGGCCTGAGCTGGAGCATAATTTGTTTTCATTTGGAGTGCTGTTTGGAAAGTGAGGAAAAGTTTATTACAGAAGTTACCGGAGCCAGGCATTCAAAAGTTATGTATGATACTTTTAACGTCATTTTTCGCCTCACTAGGAGTCAGTAAATGTGACATACAAAGAGGTAATGAATCATCCAGGAAGGACAATATACACTGTGCTAGCTTTGTGCCTCTAGAGGTTATTTACTGTACCTATAGCTACCACAAGCTTAAATTGCTTTATGTGAGCAATGTATTGAATTGTCTTGGCTGGGATAACATGCTTTTGGCACCTGACTTGAATTGACAATTCATGCAGAGACTCTAGCATAGGAGCAAGCCTTAGATTTTAGGAGTTTTTACATAGGATAAGGTGCATGGGATTAAGCTATTTTAGTTAAAGTTAAGTGTGACAACTAGGTTGGAAGCCTTGGAGCAAGAATGCTTAAGAAAGCTTTAATTGGGGGGCGTGGCCAACAACATGGCCGAGTAGCTGCGTTTCTCAGCAGCTCCGACAGCCCGAGATATATCCTGTGCTTTATCCTGACCTTCAAACACCATCGGACAATCTGAGGGGATCCTTTATCCCCCTAGGCCCATTAACATTGCAACGGTGCCCCTGAAAATCACATACGAGTGAACTACGGCCTCCGTGGAGCGGAGTAGGGAAGAAGCGAGGCTCGAAAGCCCAAGATGGTGGCGGCCTACAGCTATAATAAACAGACTACTTCTGCTCGGTCCGAGGAGGCGATCAAGAGCGGACTTTGAGGGCCGGACTTCTCCTCCCCCACGGCCCTCCTCTTACCCGGGGCTGGTGAGACGAGCAGTGTGGGTGACGGGCGAGATCCGGACTCCCGGGCCTCTCTTGCCCGGGAGCGACCGTCGTCTCTGGAGCTGTGGGAGTGCCGACACCGAGTGGCCGACCGGAGGAGGAGCCTGCGTGGGTCGACTTATTCGGTCCCCCTGGTGAGAGACGGGCGAGGAGACTGGTGTTATGGGATTCCCCCATCCCCCCCCGGCTGGGACGGAAGAAGGTGTTCTGGTGGAGCCTCGTCCGACACCGAGGGGGTGAGTGACGCGTAGCGGGCCTACACCCTGACGTGGCGGAGGCTGACGATCGCACGACTTACCCTGGAGTGACTCCCCCGCCCGCCCCCCCCCCACCCTCCCGGGAAGAATCAAACGGTGTGACTGGTAGGGTCAGGCGGGGAAGTGCGGTGAAGGTGGAGTGGAGACGTGCGGCTTCGTCGTTGCGGCCCTGAGATGAGGTCCGGAACACTAAGTGAAGTGCTGGACCGAGGAGCACTGCAGAAGTACGTGGATGCGGCGCTGAAAGATTGAAGGAAAGTCCGCAACGCCCTGGATGCGGAGGGACCTACCATCGAAGAGGGACACGGCTGGAAAGCCTTGAAGCAGCCGCAATGCCCTGGAACATGGGAGCACTGAGGCGCCGCGGATAGAGGCCCAGATATTCGCATCGGTGCCCAGATAACCGTATCCTTAAACTATTTGCCACAGAGGTGGGCCTGAGTGAGAGAGGAGTGACACACACCTAATGGAAATAGAACACCAGTGTGGTGCTGAATAAGAACTGGGGCATCACTGGGGGAGATTCCGGATTGTGGACACCCCCCTGGACCCTCGCCACCCCTGCAAGACATTGGGCCCTATAAGATAAGACTCAATATAGGGAAGAACAGTTGGCGGGGTTGTCAGTCCCACACCAGGGATAAGTAGACAAGACTGCAGGGAGAGATGAACTCAGAAACTGCGCTGGGGAACTCTCCCCCCCTCCCCGTGCTGATAGACCTGAACAGTGGTCACCCATCCGGATAACACTAACAGACAGGGGGCCCAGATGGAGCACGAAGACACCGGGCCGAGACCCAGACACACTCGAAGGGCCGTCATTGGGCAGTTCAGATCAGTGCCACTAGCAGTTCAAAGCTGTATTCTTGCTGGCGCAACCCCCTCCTGTCTCATGTGTGTGCTCTTTCATTTCACCATTCGGAGGAACGCATTGTGGCCACCTAACGGTGCCACACCCATGCTCAGGGACTAGAAATATGAACCTTGCCGAGGCCGCCTACGCACCCTGGTCATAGACTAAAGCATGACGCGAGATAAAGATCCAAAACCCACGAGACAGGGCAAGCTGGATAAATACGCTAAAGTGGTCCACCCACCGAGGGGGAGGCCACATCCGTGCCGGACAATGTGGTCCTACTACAGGCCATACACTATTCACAGGAGGCTCTAGAGGGGAAGATGGCAGAGGTGCGTGCGGAGGTTACCCTGTTGCGTCAGGACTTGCGTAAAGTCTTGGAGAGAGTGACCCAAGCAGAAGCCTGCATCTCTGAAATAGAAGATATATCCCATACCATGAGGAAAGAGGTCACAGGGCTGGCTGCCTCGCTAAAGGAGGTGGCTTGGAAGGTGGATGATGCAGAAAACAGGGCCCGCAGGAACAACCTGCGCTTCATAGGTTTCCCGGAAGGGATGGAGGGAAGAGACCTGGGACAGTTACTCATGACATGGCTCAAGGACTCCCTCCCGAACACACAGTTTTCGACCTGCTTTATAATTGAGAGGGCACACAGGATGAAGAGTTTCCAGCCGCCTCCAGGGGCTCCACCAAGGCCCCTGATAGCACGCTTTCTTCGAGAAATACGGCAAAAGGGTGAAATCAAACACGCCAACACGAAGGTTATAGTGTTCCCAGACTATTCCCGGGAAGTGCAGAAACAGCGGTGGACCTTTGATTCCGTCAAGGCCAAACTGCGGGCCCTAAAGATCCAATATATGCTGCTATTCCCAGCAAAACTCAAAGTTATGTTTCAGGGCACATCTCATTTTTTCCAAACCCCAGAAGAGGCCTAGGCCTGGATTGAGGAGCGACCCTCCACTAGATGTAGACGGGAACTGATGGAGGTGCCCCGCGCAGGCGAACAAAGGAGCTCTGACTCTGGGAAACAAAGGGAGAAAAGACTACGTAAATCGACAGAGTTGCGCAGGGCGTTTTCTGGCACTCCATTCCGTGCTAAAAGACTCATACACAAGAAGACACAAATATTGGACTCAAAGGAGGACACCATACGGGACAAGGATAGCCGACAACACAGCAAGCTCCGAGATCATACCACCTCGGGTCCCTCTGATAAGGAATACTCATCAGATGCTGATAGCGAACATCCAATCCTGCAGAATATTCTCCAGCTTGAAGATCAAGGCCCAGAACCCGTCGGCATGGAGATCCAACAGCTGCAGCTATCAAAAAGCGGTGAAGAAGGTTGAAATGATGGGGCCGGACAGCTGCTGAGAGACAGTAAGACACTAGTTCAGTGCCTATAGACTGTACGCTACGCCCACAGGGCAATTGATTCTAGCACGAACTTATAATCTTTAGTTATTGAATAAGGGGTTGGGGGGGGGGGGTGACAGACCTCTCAAGCTTTGCCTGTGCTACAGTTGTCATGTTGACCAATTGGGGAGTGGCGTGGGTAGAGGGAGAGTGTAGGGAGGGGAGGGGTTGAATGGAGATCACAGAGAGGCCAACTATCAGGGTTGGGGTTTGTTTTATTATGTTCCGCAAGCATTCATAGACAAGAGTCAGGGACAAAGTTAGGCACGACCAAAATCAAGGTGAGGCACACTTTAAAACCTGTGACAAGCGGAGGTATATACAAAAGGCGAGGGACAGTATTCGGTGTTGCCGTGGAATGTCAATGGATTAGGCAATAAAATCAAAAGGGGTCTAGTCAGTAAATACATTAAGCGACTTAAACCAAACATTGTTCTCCAACAAGAGACGCACTTAATGGGCTCACATTGCTCTTTTTTGAAGAGGGGCATGTATACCACACTGGCACACGCGGGCTTCTCATCGGGGTCAAGAGGAGTCGCTATACTCATTAAGAAATCACCACCCTTTCATATAACTAGAACGTGGGCAGACCCAAATGGTACGTTTGTAGCAGTGCAGGGGACTTGGGGCCGAAGAGAACTTACATTAATCAGCGCTTATGCTCCCCCCTAGAATACAACAACACACTTTAGACAATGTTGCTCTAATACTCATAGATTCGGGTCCCTCCACGCATATTGTTGGCGGTGATTTTAACGATGTCATAAATCTGCGCTTAGACCGTACACACGTGAGACCTGGACCAGGTTCCCCCACCCACCTCGATCAGTTTCAGAACACGCTTGGTTTGACTGATCTTTGGCAGCGCCATCATGAGTACATACTCAGAATTCTCCGGGGCCCACAAGGTCTTTACCAGATTAGACTACCTCTTTGCCCCCTCGGGAGAGGTGGAGATAATAGAAAAGGGGGAATATTTGGCGAGGGTATATTGGACCCCTCACCTCTTTTGCTGACAGTGGGGGGAGAACAGCGGGGAGCAGAAGAGAATGGAGGTTACAGGCTTGGGCTCTACAAGATAAAGACATCGCCAATGAGATTCGGAGCTTTATTTTCAAGAGAACGAGGGCACAGTGTCCTCGGCAGTAACTCTATGGGAGGCATATAAAAAGGTCATGCGGGACAGGGCGCAAAATATAATAGCCCAGAAGAAAAGACAACAGACGCGAGAAATTGAGACTGGAGCACAAGCTCTTAGAATTAGAAAAGCAGATAGATTCAAGGGTCGACCAGCACACGTTACGACAGATAGAGATAACTCAGAGAGAGTATAGAGCCCTAGTAACTCAAGAAGTGAAATCTCAACTCTTGGCCACGCAACATCGCTTGTATGAGGCAGGAGATAGGGTGGGAAAGCTGAAAGCTAGAAAGAGCGGGAGACACGATGGGTTGACTCCATACATGAACAGGACACGATTCATACTTCGTCCCCAAACATAGCGAGTGCCTTTGCTCATTATTATACAGAGCTGTACAAGGCCAGACCATTGTCAGACAGTGCCCAAATTGACTCTTACCTGAAAGCAGTAGAGGTCCCTGGCCTTTCCTGAGAAGATAAAGTATTGGAGAGGGAGCTGACCCTAGAGGAAGTGATAGATGCAATTGGCAGGCAAAAATCGGGAAAGGTTTCAGGCCCAAATGGTCTCCTGGCAGAATTTTTCAAACGCAACGCCGGTCTGCTGGCCCCACACCTTTTGAACATGTTCCAGGCATCTAAGGAAAATGGGTCACTCCCACCGGACCTTCGCAATGCCACAGTGGTAGTTATACATAAACCTGGGAAACCCCCAACAAAATGCGGGTCTTACCGACCCATATCCCTGCTGAACGTGGAAACCAAAATCCTGGCCACTATACTTGCGACACGTCCCCTGACAGTAATATCATCCCTGATTCACTGGGACCAATCGGGCTTCATGCCGAGGCGCGCCACGAGACTTAATCTCTGCCGCCTAGCCAATTGACTGGATACGGTAAAGAATAGATCCACGGCACATGTGTTCCTCTCCTTAGATGCGGAGAAGGCTTTCGACACAGTGTATTGGCCATTTCTGCGACAAACCTGGTTGAGATTTGGGTTTGGCCCAGTCTTTACGGCCTGGGTGGAACTGTTGTACACCAACCCAGTGGCTAGGGTCCGAGTCAACGGGGTGACCTCGGAGGCCTTCCCGGTTCAGAGGGGCAACCGCAGGGCTGCCCCCTGTCTCCGTTGCTGTTTGCACTGGTACTAGAACCATTGGCCTGTGTAATTAGACAACACGCAGGGATTAGTGGTTTGAAGAAGCCCTTTCGGAAGAGCGCATATAGCTTTATGCCGACGACATACTATTATACGTCACAAACACCAATAGGATGCTCCCTTTGGTCTTGAGTATTTTCCAGGAATATGGTCGGCACGCAGGGTATAGCATTAACTGGGATAAATCTAATCTTTACTCAGTAGGGGGGCCCATAGATGCACGGCGACTCCCGAGATGTTTCCAGATGGCTCAGGAGGGGTTCCGTTATTTGGGTTTACACATCACCACCAACGACACAACTAACCTCAACCAGAATATCAGAAGGGTTCTCATGGAATTCCATGGAGACGTTGAGAGGTGGAGACGACTCCCACTTACGATAATGGGCAGAGCGGCATTATACAAAATGATTACGCTCCCGAAACTACTTTATGTGCTCCAAAACATACTGTAGAATACCCGAGGCTATATTCACTGCAATAAACACTAATGTACGTACATTATTATGGGATGGAGCACACCCGAGGGTTGCATTGCAGACGCTTCAACAAAATCAATATAATGGGGGACTCACACTACCAGATATACGAGCACACTACAGGGCGGCCCATCTTATAGTGATTAATGAATAGGGGCATGCGGCTGGTGACCATCCCACCTACGCCCTAGAACGATTACAGTTCAGAAACCGCACACATCTTCACTATTTATATGGAGGCAAAGGGACTCATCGGCTATTACCGGCCACTCAAAGGGCTGTGAGGAGGCGTGGAGGGGGGCAGGGAGGCAGATGGGGTGGGACAGCCGGATCACGAGGGAGACCCCACTCTGGGAGGGATCGCGGCTGCCGGAGATTGGTAAGCTCCGAGGTTTTAACAGATGGGACCTAATCGGGATTTCTAAACTAGGCGACATCCTGGAAGGAGGCACTGTGGCCCCTTTTGACACGCTCCAAAACAAATACCAATTATGCGACACCCAGAGATTTTCATATCTTAGGCTGCAACACGCATGGAGAGCGGAGGGGGTAGATATCCTAGACATACCAGAGTTTGCACCTCTAGAAGGCAGATTACTTCAGGAAGAACTCTCCAACAAAGCGGTTTCATGGACCTATAAAACATTGATGAATAATGCTCCAGACAAATTGGGACCCCTTAGGGCCAAGTGGGAAATCACTACCGGGCCACTAGAGGATATTGACTAGGAGGCAGCTCTAATGTACCCAAGGAAGTGGCCATTAAACAGAGGCTACGCCTCATACAATTTAAGATTCTTCATAGAGTATATTTCGATAGAGCTCGCCTCCACAATATGGGCAGAGCAGAGACACCTCACGGTCTACGATGCAAGGTAGAACGGGGTACATACATACACACGCTCTGGGACTGTAGCTGAATCCAAGGATACTGGAATCAAGTGCTGGGGGAATTGAACAAAGTGTTGCAAGCGCAACTAGAGCCGGAACCCAAATACGCCCTGCTGGGTATTCCCACCGAGATAGACCTACCACGTAGTAAACTCCTACTATGCAATTTAGGGCTTGTTGTGGGCCAAGAGAAATATAGCGCGCCAATGGGGTGCCCCAGATCCACCTACACTTAGTGAGTGGAAAACCCATAAGGATATATACATGGTAGCAGAAAGAGTGACTTACCCGGCGAGAGGATGCCCCCAGAAATTTCACAAAATCTCGACCCCGTGGCTAAAGTATTATGGGTTGGATGTGGGGATGGAGGAGGAGATACACGCCGAGATGGGACGAAGCTCAGGGAGTGGGACGAGATAGAGGGTTGCTCCTCCCCTCCCCACCCATCCTAGTTCCCGCCTGATTCTGTCCCCCTTTTACATCTCCCAGCCTTAGAGTATCACAATGTCTGAAATTGCATGTAATCTTGAGATGACTACCATATTTGTAACCTTATTGGTGTCTTTACCACATTGTATTATTTTACCTGTAATACCACTATGTCATGACTGTGCCTATAAGTCGCCAAATTTTGATTGTCCATGTACTGACTATATTTGTGTTAATAAAAAACAGTTTTAAAAAAAAGAAAGCTTTAGTTGTGTGAAAGTGTTTGCATGGCATGTTGACGTGTTATAATCATTTTTGAAGCAAATGGAGCAGTTTTGTAAATGGTCTGTCACTGTTTAACACATTTAGGGTTCTGAGAATCCGGCTTATATCCATGTGGTTCATTGTTCTCTTTATCGGTTTGTTTGTGCTGTGTGTGTAGTGTCATATGGCCCTTTTAGAGGCCAGTGTTGGAGGCCTACAAGTAATGCAGTTCAGTATCCCAAACTCGACAGCTTTATGTGGTGGAATTCATGCTTTTGTATGCACTGCATTGTAACAGAAAGTGCATGAAAAAAATATAAGAAATAGGAGATTAGTGGACTCCAAGAACAACAGGGCAGGTACAGGTTGCAAACAAAATAGTGAAGCAGAAAACTAATCAATAAAGAAAACAAAAAAAGAAGTGAAAAGAACTAAAATGTCATTTTGAGTACAAACAATAGAAATAAGATTTTTTTTTTGCCACAAAATTGTTTGTATTGGTGCCACCAGAATTTCTACAGTCATTAGTTGTGTGCGATTGAAATTCTCTGTTATAATCATGACACTACAAGGGTCAAAACACATTCAAAGCTATCTTTTTAAGACTTTTAATTCAAACAATTAGACAATATCCCTGGCAGTATTTACATAACATTCAACAGCTTACTAAGTACTTTGGTATCGTGTAAGCTTTCAGCTAGGATAAATGGCAACTAAACTATTGTAAAATTACTCCGGTACTCTTCGGACATGGTTGTTCGTAATTCGGTATGTCACTGGTGATTGTGAAACAGTACCAAGAGCAGGAAATACAAGCATTTTACGGACGGACATACACAGTATACTGAACATAATACTTTACCTCGTGGAAGATGTCCGGGTTGCCGGGGTTAAAAAGTGATGGCAACTTTCCTTCTATGCCTCGCACTATTTCAGGCCACACAGAATTTACTAAGAAGTCATATCCAGGCACAATATCTGCTTTTTCGCTGTAGAAAAAAGAGATATTTTGCAATTTAAACAACAACTTGTAATTAAATACGTTAGGGAGTAATTGACAAATTCTCTCTAAATATAGTAGGCAACCAGTGCATCAAATTGTTCCTGACCACTATATTAGGGGTTACTCTGAGTAATGTATAAGTTACTAATTCCTTGAAAACCCGCACAAAAGTAAAGTCTTACTCTAAATGTGGCACATTTTTCCAAATTCTGTTTTAGCTACAACTCTTCACTGGTGCACTGCATACTCTTGCTTGTACTTGAAAAGTTGACTAGGTGGAGTTGTTAGTATGACAGATATGAACAGTTTGTCTGCTCTACAAAGATCAGATGAAATCCTAAAGTAGGAATCTTGCAGAGGACCTCTAAAGAACATCCCAGCTACTTGTTACAAATAGTTTGATGTTATTATTGTACACAGAACAGTAGGGTATTAGGTTTCTGGTTGAAACTCTATTCTGAAATCAGGAAGCTGTAGTAAGATGGTCCAAAGTGGACAGAAGAACATGTATTTTGGATCTTAGTAGAAGGGCACTCTAGATGTATGTTGCACACACTTTCTTTACAAATACCTACATTTTGAGACACGAAGAGATCGGAGTTTTGGACAGAGTTACATTTTTTTGGTGAAGTGCCAACATTTGAATGAGAATAAACTTGCCCAGGTTTCAAGGCCAGCAAGTTAGCTATTACAGAACGTCGGCTGCTAAAATAATAATAAACATTGAGGAAAACAGGACAAAATGGAAAAATGAAATTGTTAAGCATTACATTGTCACATCAATTTATACAGGTGTTCGTCTAACTGAATAACATCTTGATTAAACTGTGTACTGAAAGAACAAGTTTATTCAGACTTCAATAGCATGCTTACCTTGAGATAGCCCCGCCTGTCACTTCTCGTAGGAGGCGACAGTGGTGAGGGACAAAGTCCAACAGCTTATCATACATGATTTGCAGGCCATTTGGATGAGACTGGACGTACTGCTCCACAATAACCTTGAAGGAAAAAAATGATTTATTTTTACCTGAACAGTATCTAAGCTATCGAGATGTGGAAAGAAATTCTAAGTCAGGGACGGTTTATCAAACGTCTCAGGACATGTAAGTGCACTTTCACACGCAATCAAAGGTTTGGCAAATAATAATGTAACTGGCTTATTAGAAGAATCTTGAGAAATGAAATTTAAACCTAAAAATGTCTCCTACAAATATAGCGGACTAAAAAACAGAATGGTAAAATATTGTATCTAAAAAGTTATGGTTCACAGGCATTTAAATACATTTATACAACTACGTTGTTAGCCAGTTTTGTGTTTAAGTTGCAGTCGACTTTCTCTTCTGTTCACCATTTTTTATATTTATTTATTTTGCTTTTTGCAGGGTGGAGAGTATTGGGGGGGGGGTGAGGGGAGATCACCGCGCACCCCCAACCTCCCCCATTTCCTATGTCCAGCTGTAGGCCTAATTTTTCCCACCTCTTTCTTGTTCTCCTTTTTTTTTTATTTGCAGGGGCATACCCCTGTTTTCTACTTGTAGTTACAATCCTTTCTTGACCTCTACTGCCTATGTGCCTCTTTATACTCTTCCCCGACTTCTGTGCCTGCTTTCTTTCGATTAACTTTTTGCAGCGCCAGTGTGCTTTCTATCCACTTGCGCTGTTCAGGACAGCGTCACTCCTCAGTAAGAACCCCTTCCTGCTGAACTTTAATGCAGTTGGTCATTATGAAACATTTAGGCACTTAAATCAACATGTCCTTTATTTATTTTTAACAAAAATGCTGCTTTTTAAAAGAACTAAATGACAATGACTTTTTTGTTAATATACTAGTGTTTGACTTTTTGATAGTTTGAAAAAGTAACTTACCTCAGTAACACTCCTTCTGGTGGATACTCCATGTAAATGCAGATTCCTCACCTTTTGAGTATCCCAAGGGGTCAGAGTAGATCTGGAAAACGTAAACAGCAATGCGCTGTGCACCAGCAGGTAATGTCGTGCAGATGTCAGTTTCTTGTCTCTTTTCCTTTCAGTGCCCTAAGACTCATTGTTGGTGACAGTGTGCTGATCTTCCTTTTAGGACCTTTTTGCATTTTAAGAAGGTCACTCTACAGAACGGAAGTTGGAGGTCACTGATGAATCTGAGAATATACTGAGTATCCACCAGAAAGAACATTACCAAAGACAAGTAACTTGTTCTTCTGAGGGATACTTCTAACTGCAGATTCCTCACCTTTAAATAGATTCCAAAGCAGTTCCTCAGAAAGGCGAAGGGTCTGAAGTGGACTCAAATCAAAAAGTCCAGAAGAACAGACTAAGGGAAATGTTCTTCCTGCCAGACCTGGCTGTCATGTCAGTGGTGCCTCAGGAACTTATGTACTGCAGTTCACTCGTGCGGCATGCTGAGGTGATAGTGATAAGGAATACTGTTTCCAGAGTCCTGAGGAGCAACTGTGCATAGGCTCAACAGATGTGTACATCAAGGATTTTTAAGTTAGAGTGAGGTCCTATTAAGGCATCACAAATGGTTTTGGAGGAAACATATGTGTCAAACCTTTGATTAAACACATCCCAACTGGTGATTTAAACAAGGGTGATTGGTCCAGTAAACACAAAAAGGGCAGGAGAACCGAGACGTAAACTGTCACTGTATCAACTGCAAGGCCTTGCTGGGTCAACAATAGTCCAAACAAAAGGACATCAGAAAGGTTGGCCAGTAAGGGATTGGTAATCTGAGCACCACACCAGACAACACATTTATCCCTGCATAGATGAACTTCATAAAACAGCATCCGGCAGAAAGAATGACATCCACCACCTCAGTGTAAAAATCAAACGCATTCAACTGCTGCGTATCAATCTCCATACATGGAAGTGTAGACTCCGGAGATTCGGATGCAGTACTTTGTTGCTGAGACAGGAGATACTCCTGAAGTGGTAACCATAATGGAGGGCAAATGCACCACACTTTCCTGACCCAGTCTGGGTCAATCAACATAACTTGGCCCGGTCCTTCCTGATCATCTTCAGTACCCGAGACAGGGTAGGTAGCGATGGGAATGCATAGCACGCAGCACTCAAAACTGCAGACACTGTGCATTCTCTCCGGTCATGAATAGATCTAGGCAAGCATCTACCCACTGAAGAAAGATGACTGCAACACAGGGTTGTCACAGGGGCACTTGTGGTCTACCATACGACACCTGCTCAATTTGTTCCATTCAGGGAACGTTCCCCCCACAAGGTGGGTGGCGACCAGAAAGATGTTCTTATGTTCCAGCCACTCCTTGAGGCATAGAGCCTCCTGATGCACGGCCTAGGACCCCATTCTGCCCTGCTTGTTGCAGTTCCACATGACAGTAGTGTTGTCCGCAAGAACCTGTACCAGCCTCCCCTTGATAGACCGCAGGAAGGCTTTTTGGGCCTAGAGGATCACGCGCAGCTCCAGCAGTGTTATATTCCATATAGGTACCCTATATAGGCGCAGGTAACATTGTAACCTTTCACCTATATTCTTCCCTACATAATGGTTCTTAGGCACTGACCTTTTACCTAGATATGACACTGCATTCAGAACGCAGGTTTTTCCCTGGTTCGATTCTCATACATTATGCATGAGGCTTCTTGGAAGCACAGCAGGACTAACAGTAGGATTACCATCTCCTGTATAATATCTCTGTATAAAGTTCAGGCCCAACGTCATCCTTTAGGCCGACACAGTAACACAGCAAGGTAGGACCCCTGGGGAGACCTATGGGTATATATACAGCACATCTTGCTTAGGAAGATAGAGGAGACCGAGACTTCCCGGCTGACACACTGACCAGAGACGCTGAGGTTCCTGCATGCAGACGCTCCAGCTAGTAGTGGTCTAACATCCCTCGCGGGATGTCCATCTCAAGACCAGGACGGGGTCCCATATTCTCTCATTCTAAGGTAATGGGGTTGACTAGATCCTAGAGGGATTCTTGGCATAACACCTACACAGATGCTAGGTACATTTAGGTACATCTAGTTAGGGAAACATCGTAGGAGTACGCACTTTTTATCATGTGTCTTATGTACTTGTATATATTCATGATTTCTTCAAGATGGTAGAACTATACCATCCCTTTACTTTCGTAGTACTGATAATCATATATCTCTGCTACTGTCTAATGGTTGTTGCAGCTCATATATTCTACACTAGAATAACAACTGTTCAATAAATTCTTATTGAAAACAACCAGCTTGTTTATTCTGTGTGTCTCTCGGAGACAAAGTAAGTGAGCACGAGTGACTGAGCGAAAGGTAGTATATTGTTTCCACGATTCGGAGGGATCAGGGTTGTCATGTTCTGAGGTTGCCAGAATCTATTCTCTCCTTGGTAAAAGGAGATTATAGTGGCACGGAATCAGTCCGCCACCAATCCCACAGTTTGTTATCCAAACGCGTAGATCCTGTATAGGTAATACAGGAACTACACGACAGCAGGTTGATATATAGTGATCTATCTGCTGGAGACCAGAGTCTTCTGAATTCCACGTCCCCTATGTGGCCCCACCAACCCAAGCAAAAATGCAAGTTTCACCATCAGGGTAGGGAGGAAGAGTGGTCTGCCACAGGTTACGTTGGTACCCGTCAGCCACCACTGCAGATCTTGAGCCATCTCCTAGCTAGTTGAATATGGTGGCAGGTAATCAGCTCAGATGTTGAGCCTACTGGGATCTGATATTTCACTGCAGGGCCCTTGTGTGCCATCCTCATTAGGACTAAGGACTGATCCCAGAACATCCTGGACAGTGGGAGAAAAGACCTGAACACTCCGTGTCCACTACTGCCCCAATGAATGGAATTCTCTGCTCTGTGAGACTTTCAGGTGTGATTCTGGGTCGCTGATGGAGAACCCAAAAGATTTCAAGGAGTTGGTTGTTGTTGTCTGGAAGCAATTAATGAGTGACTGCGTTGAGCCAGCCGTCAGCAGCTAGTCGTCAAAGTATGGGAATACATGTATTCCTGGCCTCCGAAGATGGGCAGCGGCCACCACCTACAGATTTGTGAAACCTGAGGGGCCAGAGGTGGGACTGAACGGGAGCATAGCAAACAAATTGTTCTTGCTTACCTAGAACCGCAGGCAACACTAGTGAGAAAAATGAAAATACGTGTCCTGGAAATCAAAGGACACGATCCAGTCTCCTGAGTCTAGAACAGAAAGAATTTGAGTGTGCGTGACCATATTGATTTTGTCATTCCGCAGGAAGGCATTCAATGGGCGAAGGTCCACGATAGGCCTGAGGCCCCTTTTCTTTTTTAGGACAAAGAAGTAGCAGAAATGGCATTCCTCACCTTTCTCCTAGTCTGGTAACCGTTTGGCGGCATCCCTGGAAAGTAAAAGATTTTGGTTCTTAATGAGGATTGTCAAGTGGTCCTCCTAAATTCGTTCTGATATGGGAGGAAGACGAGGTGGGGAAGAAATGTAGGTTGGTGCATAGCCTCTTCACATGATCTGCAAGACTCATTTGTTTGATGTAATGGATCTCCTTTTGCTTAAGTCTTTGGTTCAGCTCTGCAAGGTTTGTTTTGACACCCACGGGTGACACAAGTGAACTTCGTTCAAAGCACCACTGCAGAATATTAAAAACAGGTTATTGTAGCCCGCAGAACGCCACCCAATAGATAATTGAGGAGGTGTCAATGCTTTTGGGATACTAACAAAGAAAGTAGTAATCCAAGCGATCCTTCATGATTGATTTACAATCTCAAGATCACTAAAAAATGGAGTGTATTTCAACATTTATTTTAAAATAGTCATTTTAAAATGCCGGGATCTAGTGCACATAATATTGGCAACATCACAGAAGATAAAAAAAAAAAACTAAGCTTTTCACATAACAGTGAAAGCATGGAAAAATCGTAACATCACATTTATAGCCCGTAATATCATCTCTGTGCCATCTCTAAGCACCATGCTACTTGACTTCACCAGAAAACAGCACCTTGGACTGGAGACTACTGCTCCTGGCAAATTGTAAAAGCACCAATCGAATTCTAAAATTTATCAAGAGAAGTTATTTTAACATTGCCAGTCTTCTGTAAAATGGGTTAGTTCGTTTTAAAAAGGACCTCGCTCGAGTTAGCAGAAACCTCATTGCACCGTTGATGGAAGTCACAGCAAAAGAACCCTAATTTGACTCAGACTATTAATAGGAAAGAATAGACTCCAAAGTCACAGTAATTAACTTTATTGTGGAACACGATGAAAGACATCTTAGAAAGATGATGTGCTGCAAAGCTAAACTAAAACCAATTTGAGGTAGACTACTTTTCATTTTTTAGGAAAAAAAATCTTTCCTTCTTGTTTTAAAATGACAATAAATAGCACAGGAAAGAAAAACTTTACAGATCACAATAGTGTTGAAGAATGTTTTGCTTTGCAAAAGATAGGAACATATATACACATAAATTCTATACTGAATACCCACATTTTAATAGGACCTTTATGTGCAGAGAATAGCAACATTTATTTTCCAAATACCTATCCACATTTTTATTTATTTTTAAAGAATAGTTAGGAGTTTGGCGGTAAACCCGAACCTAGTGTGACCATTTTGCAATTTTGCTGAGTGCTTCATATTGAATGCAGTACTGGGAAGATCAGTATTTTCATGGTCATATGTTGGGAACAGCACCACACAAATTTATGTCCATCAGTGAGAAGTGAGGAGAAAAATGTGGGTGTCTAGGATGTCACACTGTTGCACATTCATACTTTACTTAACACTTGGGGGCCAATGTGTCATGTCACCAGAGTCTGAAGTCCAACATTATTAAACAATATTTGATTGCTGTAACACCCCTGCATTTTGAACTGTTTTACTACCATTTGATTGGCTTTTCTTGCCACAGAGAAAAAGATCAGTTTGGTGCATATGGTCCTCTAGTTCGGGAGAGTGCAGGGCAAGCTAAAAAACAAACAATGTGGATGTGCGTGCACGTCCTGTAAAAATGTTAATAAAGAATGAAAAGTAAAAGAGGAGGGCACACTGCTTGCACGTCTTCCTTGCAGCAGGGAAAGATGTTCAGTGTTAGAGTGCTGGACTTGATAAGGGCAGGTGGGAAGAGAGAGGGGCTAAGAGTTCTAAGGTGGAGAGATGAAAAGATATTTTCCACAATTGGGGAGGGCCCAGAGAAGGAGGCTGGACTAGGAGACAGAGTT
Source organism: Calotriton arnoldi (assembly GCA_963921515.1). Taxonomy (NCBI): domain Eukaryota; kingdom Metazoa; phylum Chordata; class Amphibia; order Caudata; family Salamandridae; genus Calotriton; species Calotriton arnoldi. The sequence continues at coordinate 1,483,895 of CAWUFW010003367.1, forward strand.
AAAGCAAGGGTAGCCGAACCAATCAGGAGCCTGTGACTAACATATGTTGTTCTCCATTTCCACCCATTTCCAATCATTGAACAGGAGCTGAGCATATATTCTAATGAGGGATGCTAATAAAGCGTGTATAAGGCACTTGACTAATTTCTTAGAAAACAGGGAATGGTCTGAGGAAGCAGGATTATATGGATTTGTCTGAAACTTTGAAGAATAAATATGTTTTTCAAAACTGTTGCAATTCGTATGCAAACATTTAATAAGATAATGAGAGTAGTAGATTAAAACCATTAAGCAAAGGATTTAAAAAAGTTTACAACATGGAAATGCAACAGAAATTGTTCTATTGAATGTAGATCCTATGGGATACAATTGGTCCAGTTTTTCTCCGACGTAGTGGAATGAAATCACTTAAAAGCACTGCAATATAATGCCATAGAGCAAGCCCTCCAATTCACACTAGGAGTGGTGACATATAACCTACCCTCATCTCTTCCCAAGCTACCAAATGTGCTTGTTTTAAAAGTGCCATTGGACGTTCTCTGAATTGTGAAATCTCCAAAAGCTTTACAGCTGCTAATGACAGTTTTGGCCCCAAGTGCTACGCCACACAAAATTCGAGGTTCTTATGGTGTTTTAGAACAGTTATGCGGTTGAGAGTTTCTTGATTTAGCCATTTTAAACAATGATTTTCAGTTTGTGAAATCTAAAATAAACATCCTACGGCCTGGGACGGACTGTGACCTACCTCATCCATGTACGGTTTTACAAGCACCTGACCAACCAGTGCTTCTGCATCTCTTGTTTTGTCAATTGTTGCGTAAGTCCGCAAGCAGTGACGTATTATGTCAACATTGGAATTCTGAAGGCCTTCCAAAAGTAATCCTTCCAGAGACTGCTGCAACACAGCTGTGATCCCAGCAATACGCTTCAAAGGGGAACAGAATACAAATTACATAAGTAAAACAGTACAGATCGCATTGTTCTACATGAAAAAATTAAGGCCTCCATCATGCATTAATAGCTTTGTGGTACACGATCTTTGTAATTATGAACTCTTAATGAGAGGCAATGACTGGCAGCTAAGCTCTTACAGGGACTTAAAATTACCTGAGATAGACTGTTCCTGAGGAAAGCTAGGCTAGATGTAGACCTCCCGCTCAACTATTTCCCTAGCTCCAGACTGGAAAGGGTTTTCAATTCCCAGTTGTCAAGCACTCTTACAGCTATTAGCTTATTACATATTGCCAAGTAAAGTTATAGGATAGAACTCTGTTGAGCATGGACGATGACCACAGATGAAAGACATCTGATATTGTGTTTATTATGGGACTTTATGCAATACCATTTAACAATTGAGTCTCAATGCACCAAGAACAAGCATTTGCAATGCAATAGGTCTCGCATTTGCGAGAGTTCGAGCTATTGGCAGTGTAAATGATAATGCCTTTTATTTATGGGTTTACAAAACCTGCAAGCGGTGCCTAAACGCCGCTTGCAGGTTTTGTAAACACATAAATAAAAGGCATTGTCATTTACCATGCCAATAGCTCAAACTCTCGCAAATGCGAGACCTTTGTGGCACCCGGGCTTTAAGCTTACAACATCGTAAGCTAAAGCGTGGGGCCGCAATTGCTTAAACAGTAGAGAAATAGAAAAAACGTATTTTTCTATTTGTTTTCTTTTAAAGCGATCACGGCACCCGGGCTTTAGCTTAAGATGTTTAAAGCTAAAGCGTGGGTGCAATCATTGTAAAACATAAAACTTAAACACAAAAAGAAAAGCATGCGGCCCCGTTCGGACAGCAAATAAAAGAAAAGCACAGCTGCACTGGATAAATGAAAAAAAAAAATAAGCATTGAGGGAGAGCGTGTCCTGCCTGCAACAGCAGGCAGTACAAAACTATTTAAGACAATAGTGCTCGGAGGCTGTAATTAAAGCCTACCGAGTAACAACACATGTAACAGAGGGTGTCCTCATGGAAGGTTACAAAGAAGAGAAAAGTTGTTACTACTAAGCCTACTGACCAATGAAAAGCCACCATTTACAAAGGACAGGGACAGGAGCCACTTAAAAAGATGGGCGGAAAGTGGGTGGAGCTTCATGCCCTTATCCTAAATACAGCATGTCTAGACGAGACAGCACAAGCGCTGCCTAGGTCAGACTAAAGAAGGTTGTAATCACATAGGAAAAATGACAGATTAGTCAACACAGTAAGGAAACAACCAGGTGTCGGGTTATTTTCTTAAACAATTTCAAACCGTTCACTGGCAATCAGTAATGGCCGTTATACACAAATCTATGCATGATTAAGGGCCTTTTTATCTGTTGAAATGGATGGCTCCCTGAAGAAATGCTTCACAAATCCCAAAAAGGATTTTCATATTTAACTTCTACCACCAGCCTTGAGCTTAGTGGGTTGACCTGAATGATCATTTTCTTGTTTTTATATGGCCAGAATTACAAAAAGCACCTGTCTACTAGTCAAGGATGGTGTTTTCTGAAACAGGTCCATGAAGAGGAAAGAATCAGGGGAGCCTTTTGATTAATCAGTATTATGTGACAACATACACAAATGACCACTTGCAGGAAACAGCAGACCAATACTCTTTAACGTTTGTAATCACATCAGACAGCAATTGCCATTCCTCAGCCTAATTTATAGAAGAGCAACAACACTATGATTCTCTAAAACCAAAAATAAATGTGAACTGGGAAGTGAGAAACCACATTTTCTTTACCCACCTATAGGACAAACATCCATTTATCTACCCAGGGTCCAAAACGGTTACAGAATGGCTGTGATAAACTCAAGTACTTGGAAATGCCACAGAGATGATTTGTGCAGGCTGGTGAAGACCCTTAATTGTGAAGAATACTTCAAATAGTCCACACATTGTTGGCTGAAGTAACCAAGGCATCAGGACAGAGAAAGGCTTGATCTTACAACCATACCAGTGGGACCCCACATCAGGTTGGTTCTTAGAGAAAGTCACTTGAGCTACACTAAAGCAGAAACATAGGGCCTTGAACTAATATTGCAAATACCACATGATGAGTCTGAGGAGCCTCTTATGAGTAAACTATTTTGGGTAGTGCAAGCATTTACTAAGCTCATGAAGCACTGCCATTCTCCTTTCGCAATGCCCAGTAAGATCAGAATTAGCGCCACAATATTTACATTTACTACAGCGAAAAACTTATAAATGCTGAAATAAACAAGTGGTGCAGATGAACAGGACAGAGTGGGTGGGCAAGGGAATGAAGATAGGCCAGGAGGGGAACCCCTCTTTGACCTTGAATCTAACCTTGACAAGGAGGAGCCTAATGACTCCCACCTGGAAAACACAGATCTCCCAGAGGATACTGCAGGTGGCCTTGATGAGGCCCCCTTTGTTCCTCCTGGTAGAGTGCAGAGTAGACCAAGGAGGTCTGCAGGAGTCTGCAGAATCCAATGCCTCAGGACAGTCTATAGGGACCTCCATATCTAGGAAGAGGGAGAACTCTTTGGATGGGGAATACCAACTTCTTGAACTTGAGAAAGCTAGGCTTAGGCTCAGGCAAGAGCACTTGGTCCTTGACAAAGAGTCCCTAGAAGGCCAGAGAGCTAGGAAGAAATTGGGACTGGAGTCCCATGGTGGCAGCAACGAGGTCCCTAGAATTAGAGAAACTTCTTTTGACCATAGGAACCAGAACAAGATAGTCCCTCCCAACCATGTTGGGGATGACATCCACAAATGGATAACTGCTTTGGAAAGGGCCTGTAAAGTACAGCAGTGGGCAGCTTTCTTGTGGCTCTCCTTGGCTGACAAAGGTAGAGATAAGCTCCTCACTGTTAGAGAAAAGGATGCTGATAATTACTCAGTATTGAAGAGTGCTCTTATTGATAGGTTTGGCTTTGCCACTGAACAATACAGGATTAAGTTCAGAGACACTCAGAAAGCACAAACCCAGGACTGGGTAGATTTTGTGGATAGTGCCACAAAGGCTCTGGAAGGTTGGCTACATGGCAGCAAAGTGCATGACTACCAGGGATTGTACCATTTGATTTTGAGGGAGCAGATCATTAATATTTGTCAGAACCAGCTTTTGCACCAGTACCTAGTGGACTCGGATCTGACTTCTCCCCAAGAATTGGGAAAGAAGGCAGATAAAGGGGTCAGAACCAGGGTTAAGCAGAAGAACCAAGGTGGTGGTGACCAGAAGAAATATACTTCTAAAACCCAAGAGAAAGGTGGGAATAAGTCTAAAGAGATGTCCTCTGAATGTCCCCAAAAGTCCTCCTCTGGGGGTTTGTCCCAAAATCCTGCTTCCCCTGGAAAGAAACCTTATTGCTTTGTTTGTAAAATGCAAGGCCACAAGAAATGTGATTCTGATTGCCCCAAGGCCAGCAATAAGGAAAATGCTACTACTACTACTACTACTACTACTACTACAGCACCCCTAGTGCCCCTAGTAGTAATCCCCCAGGTAGCAGTAGCAAACCCAAAAGTTTAGTTGTGTTCTCATGGGGTACTGAGGTGGATACTGGCCTAGCCAGATCCCCCACACAGGCTACCTTAGTATGTGATGGTGGCATGGGTTTTGCCACTTTTACTGTAAATCCCAATATCTTGGGCAAGTACAGACAGAAGACTCTGATGAATGGTCAGAAAGCTATAGCCTGTAGAGACACAGGGACTAGTGTCACCATGGTGACAGGAAAACGCGTGTCTCCCCTTCAGCTTCTACCGGAGTACCAATACCAGGTGACCAACACGTGGATGTGTTAGAACTGATCATCCCATGGCCATAGTCAATCTGAGCTGGGGAGGGGTCACTGGCCCTAAAAGGGATGCAGTGTCCCCAAACTTGCCTATAGATTGCCTCTTGGGAAATTATTTAGAAACTTCAGCTTGGGCTGAGGTAGAACAGAAGGCCCATTTAAACATGATAGGTCTACCCGAGCAGGTTGCTGAGACCCGTAGGGTCCCAGACCAGACACAGGGAAATTCAGGAGGGGTGGAGCCTGAAAGAATGGCCCACTCTGCTCCACCAGAGTGCACAGGGGAGGAAGAAAAGTCTTCTTCCCCCCAGACTTTAGGTGAGTGTCAGCCTCCTCAGGGAACTGATCCTACCCCTTGTGAAGAAACTGCCCCAGAGGAGGTCAGACCTGTCCTGGCAAAGCCACTGAGGACAGGGGAACCTTCCAAGGAGGCACCCAATCTGGAGCAGGTATCCTGCCCCTCTCTACCCAGCCATGGTCAGCCTAGGGCTGCAGAGGCCAGTGATGTCAGTGGACCCCACAGAGCCCACTGCCAAGAGGAACTCCCTCATCCACAGATTATGGACCCCCAGCCTAGTGTACTAGCCAGGTGGGAAATCCTCAGCAATCGGAGGGATCCCTCTTACCCTTAGCAAATGACATCCCCCAATTAGACTCTGTTGGGCAAAGTAAAACCTGGGACAAGGCTGTCCCAAACCTTCACTGGCCCTCCATTGTTCCAACCAGACAGGATCAACCAAAAGCTAAAAGCAACCAGAGGTTGACCCCTAGGTATAGGTACAAGTCAGTCATGGACAGAAAGGCATCAATGGTGACCAGTGCTATGAGGAAGCGGAGACCAACTCTGTTAGGGCCTCACTTCCCTAATCAGACACCCCACCAGCCTCTCTCTTGGCTCAAACAGATGGCAGGTAGTCACCCCAAACTTTTGAGAGGATCCAAGACCCTACAGGGGAGGAACTTCTCAGTGGACCATAGGATAGGGAGTATCCATGCTAGTGCAGGACCTTCCTTATATGACCACTTAGAAAATAAAGACTCAACAGGGCAAGGTTTGCCTTATTGCCTTTTGTTGGGGGGGGAGGGTTATGTAGGAAGGTAGGACTCCTTCTGCATGGTTACCACCACTTTTTGCCTGGTGCTAAGCTGTTTTTAACTAGTCTGACTGGGATCCTAATAATCAGGACCCCAGTCTCTCTGCTTTCTCCCTTAAATTGGTATGTTCAGTACTTGGGTACATCCCAGATTGGATATTGGGGTACCCGTATCAGTCCCTAGTATATGGTACTCAGGTACCCAGGGCATAGGTACCCCAGAGATCCCCCATGGGCTGAAGCATGCATTATGCCACCCATGGGAGACCATTCAAAATGGAACTACAGGCCTGCAATTGCAGCCTGTGTAAGCTGGTGCTAGCACCACTTACTACAGATATAGGTTTCCTATATCTGGGGGTCACTGCACTTAAAACCTACAAGTCACCCCTATAGCAGGCCTTATCAATCCTGAAGGCAGGGTGCTTGGTTCCAAGCGTGAAGGTGCCCCTGCATGAGCAGGACACCCCTACAGCCTACGGAGTCCATTCTCCCGGGTTTTAAGTGAAGCAGCCATATACTATATAGAGGGGCATTGTGTAATTACGCGATGACCATCTCAAAATTGGCTGCAACGAATCCGATCATGTTTGGTATCAAACATGTTGAAATCATACCCCCACAAACTGTGTGGAAGGCATGATTCCAAGCACTGGAAAAGCCCTCTATTAGGCTCTCAGTGCTCCCGGTACCAGCCTTCTTGACCCAGACAGCACAAAATGGTTGCTGCCGACCAGAGACCCGATTCTGCCCTCTGCTGCTGAGCCAAGCTCGAGCAGGGGAAGGCAGAACAATAGGCAGCCTGTCACAGGGAGGTGTGACCATCTCCCAGACAGGATTTAGTGTATTGGGGCAGGGTGGGTGCGCTGGCCAGCGCCACTCAGTCTGTATGTGGGGCACATTTGGTGTCCCCATGCATAGTCCAGTTCAAACCAGCTCTGGGAGCCGTTGGCTCCCGCTCTGGCGCGAAACTGGACAAAGGACAAGGGAGTAACCTCCCCCCCTGTGACCCTTCTCTGGGAGGGTCCCCTGAATTGCCCAACCCTTTCCTTGGGGTACTTAAGGGCTTACCTGTGGGTGGGTCCCTAGATTCGTCGTGGGACAAGATTCAGATCAGACACCACTTCTTCTACTGTCTGGGCACTCTGGACTTCGTTTGGACTCGACTTTGTCCCCCTTCCAGTCTGCTGCATCGTCTGTGCACCATACAGGAACCTTCCAAGGCCTGTGGGCATCAGACACCTGAAGGAATCTCCCTTGGAGTGAAGAAGTCACTCCCCTCAATTCGCAGGCATCGCAACAAAGTCGATCGGTCTGCTGATCCTGAGCTCCGCCGGACTCCGTAAGGTTCTGCAACACAGGTGGTGGTTTTCCACAGCTCCCAAGGCCTGCCCTGCCCTCTCACCAAGTTTGAGGCCAGTATCTCTCGTGGGGGTTGCAATAACCGAACCCCTGTGCACTGCATCAACTTGCAGTTGCAAAGGCTTGTTGGCTTCCTTCCAAGAAGATCTTCGGGCTCCAAGTAGCCCCAACCTCGAGCACCTCCAAAGAGCAGAATCTTCAGCCACACCGCACCGTGTGCATCGTGGCCTGCATCTTTTGGTGAGCTGCTCACCAAAAGATGCAGGCCACGATGCACACGGTGCAGCCTCTCTCGACTCCGATGCCTCCGGCCTGTGGGTCCATTTGAGGGTCACCTTTGTTTCTTTTGGGCTCCCCCTATTGCTCGGGGCCTGCCCTGACTCCCCTGCTTTTGGTGAGTCCCCTGGACCTTGCTGGTCCAGACATTGCACCTTCTTCGACTTTTGCGTTGGTTGCATTTGCCAAGGCTTGTAGGGGCTCCCGCCGGACACCGACCCCTCAGCACTCGACATCAGACGTGGGACAGCTCGTGCACAGCTCCTGGTCTTCCTCAGCGTCGCCTGGTCCTCACAGCTGCAGAGTCAAGGTCATCGTCATCCATCCTCAACACCCGACATCCAAGTCTCCTGGTCACTCCTGAGTGACACAGGCTCTGTCCCCTCTGCTTGCAGGTACCTCTCATCTAGAATCCACCTTCGGATTCCACCGGACACTTTCGCCTTCTCCAGCAGCGGCACTTTCCTGAAGTCCTCCATTGGGTTCGACGGCAGTTTCCGACACCACTTCACACCTATGCACCCGGCTTCCCTGGTGTAGGTTACGTGGGTACTAGGGTATCCACGGGGGGGTGGCTCTCCAACCTTCTGTCTTCCAAGGGGTTTCTTCAGGGTCCACTGGGAAGGGTCCTTAATCTTTAAAAATCCAACCGTGACTTACCCGTAGAGTTGTACGGAGCACGCGGTCGTGTCCCCACACTGCACACGCTTTCCGTGGGGTCCCCATCTACTCACCATGGGTGGTTCCTTGGGTCCTCAACACTTCTACGTCCTCTTGACACTGTCTTGACCAGAGTCGTGGTTCTTCTACCACTTTCTTAGTATATTGTTTGCCCCCCCCCCTCCTGGGTCCACTGTGTATTCTGTGCTATTTACTGTGTTTCTTTGCAAAGTATTGTGTGCATTGTGATTACCTCCGGGTAGGCGATATCTAAACGTGTTAGAGAGTATATTACAATAAATACATATTTTTAAAAATACCTTGAGTGGTTCTTTTTCACTTAATCTCTACTATAAGATTGCATTCTGGTAAAACAAGCTGCTTTACACTCCTTCTGGACTAAGCCTGAAGGCGGCTCTCCATAGCTAGCACTTCGAGAGCTTTCTAAGGTGGTCTAAGACCTTTTAAATCACCATAAGGGTTGTCTGGACTGGTGCAAGGTGCCCACTTACATTAGTGGACATCATATACCAGCCCAGCTTCTCACGGTATAAAATAGCATTTGACCCTTCTGATTGAAGTGAACACATGAAGCAATATGAAGTTAAACCCAAGTTTATTCAGAGAGCAAGCAGTAATGTCTGCTCACAGCACAGCTCTCAATCAACTCACACTCCCCCTCCGCCCCCCCATCCCAGAATTTTCACACTTTTCTGGTAACTGGCTGTGGCACTGGCTATCCCAGATACCACATATCTTCCCCCTTATAAAAGTACTAAACATAAAACACAAAAAATGTAACACAGCTTCACCCATAACATAAAAACAGTTTAATTAAACACCAATCGCCATTATATTTCCCAGCCTAAGTTTACATAACTCATCAAAAACACTACAATACATTTCAATTCCCAACTTGCAGTTACATATCACATTAGAGAAAGGTGGGAATAACAATCACCAACACAAAGTCCTTCAACTCAGCAGAAAGTCTAGTTACTCTTCCAGATATGGTGGTAGTAGAATTTGTTAATATATTAGCATATTTGACGGTAGACTTTGTTAATACATTGGCAGTTCCCGCCAGATCACAACTTGTTCCGCCCGAAACCTCATCATGTGCATTTACCATACTGTTACAAGGTGGTCGTCCCACCACAACATTTTCTTCAGTGAGCGGATGTACATCAACCTCCTCTTCCTCCCCCCACAACCATAATCCAGATCCAACAGCATCAACACACTTCTTCCCTTCCTGATCCCAAGACATACTTTTGTTGCACCCAGACAATTTACTGAAATGCCAGCTCTTACTATCATTTAATTTTGCAGAACATGCATGCACATTCTTCACTTGGAACGGTTTAGAAACTTTACTACATGCCTTCCTAATTTTCCAATCTAATTTCACACACACCCAATTACCACTTTGAAGGACACCTTTCTGCACACTGTGCTTTTTGTCGTAATGCTCTTTATAAGTCTTCTGTGCCTTTCCAAGGATAGCGCTAATCACCCAAGGAGACCATTTCCTTTGGAGCCCTCAGGACATTCATGCATTGTTGTCCTTAGTGAAAGGCTCCCGTCCTTTCAAAACTTGGATGGACTATACCCAGTAACAGTAGGAGTAATTCTGTGGGACCAAACTAATCTACTCAATTGTTTCTCCCAATCCTTAACAGCATTTATAGCAGCTTGTATGCTTTCCCCAATCAGCCTGTTAAACTGTTCCATGGCCCCATTTCCACCAGGGTGATATACTTCCATGTATTTTGCCTTGATCCCATTTCTGGCAAGAAGACTCTTCAGCTTCTCTGCCAAGAACTGCAGACCATTATCGCTCAACAAGGATTTGGAATACCTTCTCTTAAAAAGATCTTCTCAAGGAAGGAAATTATGACAGCAGAATCTACTGTAACTTGAACATCTATTCAGGTCACTTAGATTAAGAGTCTAGAAGAACTATACTTTGCTTGGGCACTCCTTTATAGACCAAAATTGGATCCATAATATCGACAGCTAAAGCTTCCCAGGGGACTTTCTGGAATTTCCCTAGAACCCAATGGAGGTCTGAAAACTGTCTGAGACTTATCCGCATTCGTACATTGTTCACATGACCTCACAAATGTATCCATGTCCACATCTACTCCAGGCCATCAGTACAAAGCTTTTTTTTTTTTTTTTTTTACAATACCCAAGTGCTTTCATGCATAATACCCAAAATACTTTGTCTATGTAGGCCCTCTCAATAGGAACCCAAGTCCAGAAATCGACAATTCACCCTTAAATTCACAGAACTTCTTGCACTCTTCTCCCAGTTTATTCTTACTAGGCCATCCCTGTACAAAATGCTTCAGTACTCCACTCGGCACCTAATCTGCCACTAAACCATGCAACCAGTCCTCCTTCAACATGGATTTGCTGTCACTGTTCACCATTGCTGACCTGTACTCATTCCATTCATTGGAAATTTGCTACTGCAAATGCAGCAGAGGCCTGCTCAAATAATTTCCTACCTTGTTCTTAAGTTCTGGTAGATACTCAACATCATAGGTATAATGAAACAGCCTCCTGGACATCCTAGCTATGCGAGGAGTCGCCTTCACTGATCCTTCAGGAGTCAACACTTTGATCAACAGCTTGTGATCTGTGGGCAAAGTAAAATTTGAGCCCCACAAGTACTCTCAGATTTTCTCTGCCACATCCACACACACACACCAACATTTCTTTCTCAATAACTAAGTATTTCTCCTCAGTTGGTGACCGAGAATGTAAAGCGAATTATACTGTGCTCTCTACACCATTCCCATAGACTTACGATATAACTACCCAGAGACCCTTACCACTGGCATCAGTAGATAGTATAGTGCGAGTGGTAGATTCATATCCCTGTAATGGAACAGTACAAATATCATCCTTAATTCTCTGGAATTCACTCTGCGAATTTTCATTCTAAGTGAACTCTCAACGTTCCTTCAAAAACTGTCTCAAATTGAAAGTTCTTTTTGCAAAATTCCTCTCAAACTTGAGAGTAGAATTGAAACAGACATAAGAATGAGGAGCCCTTACACTTTTTCAATTCAAAGAAAAAACAATCATTCAAATAGACTAGAAGTCCAAATACTCTCGTTTTCAAACAATGTCCTTGTGTAAGTGCCGTCCACAAAGGAGACTCAGATGTTGATTAAAAAAAGGTTTCAATCTTTATTCTTCATTTCAATTCCATTAAAAACAGACAGCAACAGCCCTGCCAATACGTTTCGTCCCCATCCCTGACTTCATCAGGGCAGGAGAGACAGCATAAGTGTGTCTGAATAATGTGATGCGCTCATCTGATTCTCCTTTGTGGGCGGCACTTACACAAGGAAATTTTTTGAAAATGAGAGTATTTGGACATCTAGTCTAATTGAATGGTTGTTTTTTCTTTGAATTGAATACGTTTAAGGCCTTCCCCTTTGGTGGCATTTTATACTGGTTTAGTAAGGAGGTTGTTGGGCAGTTCAACCTCGGGGTTGCAGCCCAGCTTTTATTAATTATTTGTAACAAACACCTGTGTAGTAGAGATTTAACAATTTCTGCCAAGTTTGTTGGGATTAGACCTAAGAAAGACTTTTCATCACCCCTACATGTTTGAGCAGGAGCCTCTATTATCAACACTATGGTTTCTTTCTTAAGTGAGATCCCAGCTTCACTAACTTCATGTCCAGAATAGCTGACTGATTTCCTACCAAACCCACCTTTTCTCAACTCCCCTGTTTAGTCCTCAGTCTTCCCACAATTAATAATCTATCATCATGTTCCCTTTTACTTCTTCCCATCCCGAAGATGTCATCCTGGAAATAAATCGCACCTTTACAATTACAATCGACTTAATGACCTTGCCTGCCAACTCCTTGGCAACTTCATCGTTAACACAATGGGATGTTTCTCACTTTATGACATAACGGTTTAGCATGGTCCTCGAGTACAATGCTGTGTACAAATCTTTTTAGTATGCCAACTCTAACAGAAAAAATGTCAGGAAAACCTTACATCAACTTTTCAACCAATTCCAGTTCTGACCCCTCTAACAATAACACTTGATCCTTGCTATTAGGATCCAACGTGATACCAAACTGCCTTTGATCAATCCAACCAAGAACTGAAGGTCCCAATTCTACTACATACAATTTTCCTTCTATTTTTCTTTGTCTGAACTCAAAGATCAATGTCCTATAACCTAACATGAGAATCTTTTCTCCCATGAATGTCACCGGATGGATATCTGAGTCAGCCAAATTGTCACCTAACATCCATAACCTTTTCTTTTCACACAGACTTAACAATAGTATAAGGTGACCCAGAATCAACAACTATCAAAATGTTAACATCCCTCTATTTTCATAGCACACGCTGGCTTATTTTTTGACATGACATCCAAATTTAACACAGGACATTCAATGCATAACATCCCTTCCAGATCACTTACCTCCCTGTCATCACAGTGTTCAGAATCAGATTTTTCAGATACATATTTTACAGTTTGATTTTCTTCCTACATACCTTCGCAAAATACCCAGTCACCCCCACAGTATGAGCATTTGGCCTTAAAAGCCAGACAATTCCTGTCTTGAGCTAAAAGCTCTTTACTACCACACCTAAAACAACTGAGACGTTTTTCATTTCCAGATTGTTCCTTCAAGTTCCTTTTAACATTATTCTTGGGACATATTAACTTCATCCTTTTTACCCATCCTAACATTTGAAACCTTACAAATAGACAAGGTTACCTTGTCCTTGCTAGTCGAGGAAAACATAGCTGCCTTGGCGCAGCTTTTAGTTAGTTCTCCCTTCTTTACAATAGCCACTATGTCTTTGAGAAAAGAATCCCTACGCACCCATAAAGTCTCCGGGAAGTTTGAATCATTGGTATGTATTCTGATTTGGTCATGGATTAGTTCACTGTGAAGTGACTATGCCCAGTGCAGCAATTGGGTCAGTATGTAGAGTGGTGGTGCCATCGGAGAACCATAGGGCAATATAAATAAGGTAATTACGCCTATCCAAAACAGTACTCAGATACAGCAATAAGTAATTTAGGTGTGCAAATCACCGTGGAATGAGAGGTGAAACGCTCAAAATGATGAAGGTGAGTGTATCACAGCTGAAGAAAAATAAATGCAAAATGGAAGTATTTACTTGAGTACTTAGGTGTGCACATCACTGTAGAATGAGAGGTCCCATGCACGCATATGAACCATGTTCCTAACAAATGAGATTCCAGTGTGCGCCTCTCCGCAGAATGAATCCTGCGATGCCGACACGCTGTAACTGCAAGGTATGTATGTCACCGTCAGCAGATGGCAGATATCAATGAATAAGCGTCCCGGCCTACAAGCTGTAACTGCAGGCTGCGCTTGTCACCATCAGCAGTTGGCCGATAATAATGAACACATGTCGCGGCCTAATCCTAAAATGCGTAACACTGACAGGATGGGTGTGAAACTGCAGTCGGAACACAGAGGGCTGCAAGTGATGTCATGCCCACAGTTTGCGCACGGCACACAACATCCAACGCACCACTTACTCTTTGCCTGGCGACTCCACCCAAAATCCTGGTGATATCACCTCCCCAAAACCTGGCAATCCAGGAATGCTGGACACACCGGACACAGGCTCTCCAATGCTGCCTCAGCAAAAACACTGCGAACTGGAAGCTTCAGGCGCTGCAGCCACCCATTACCATGGACGCTGCAAGGATCCAGGAAAAAAGCCACAGCAGCATAAAGGTAAGCTCCTCGTCTCGTTGCCAAATAGAACTGAACACGTGAAGCAATTTGAAGTTAAATCCAGGTTTAATCAGAGAGGAAGCAGTAACTTCTGCTCACAGCACAGCGCTCATTCAATTCACACTCTTCCCTGCATTCCAGAACATTTACAAAACTATGTTAAGTGGCTATGGAAACTGGATATCCCAGATACCACACTGAGGTCTAGGTTTGCAAGTGGCAGGCGCTTTACTACTTCATAAAAGGAGTCCCCTTTGTTATCTCAATAGCTATGAAGACAACCACAGAAGACGCAGAGGGAAGATCCAGATACATAAGGTAAGAGTTAGAATGCAGAGCAAAAGTTACCTGTTCTGAATCATGGGTATTCTCACTGAATTCCTGAACAGTTTAATATCTAAGGGCATGTGAGATATGCTAAAGCACATTTTTCAAATACATACAATTTCTATTTGAAAACCTACATTTTTAAAATATGTAACATATACAAAAATGCCATTTTAAACAAATAAATAAAATAAAGTAAATTAAACTGCAAAACACCACGTGGCAAAAATATCCCTAACTGAAAAAAAAAGCAGTAAATGATGTTCCCACATTGGCTGTCATGAGAGTAAAAACCATTAAAAAATTACACATGCTACACATATCCCATCAAGCAGAGCATATTTTTGGAAGTCAGCTAAAGGAATGACCTTATAAGACTCCAGCACCATTGATGATCTAAAGTACCGGGAGGAACGTTAGATGCCTATTAATTTAGAGAGAATACAGATATTGAAGAACTAGTATTACAAGAAAACAATTTTATATTATCCATCATGATGTGTCGACATCAGGTTCCACATCAGCGCAGTACTGGTTGGCAAAGGCTTGAAACTGTCCCTCAGGGACAGCCCTGCAAGTATCTGGAGAAGGCACATTTATTATTAAAGTAGCAATGGTTAGCATGCTGCCAGCTGCATGAGCTCTGTACTTACTTTGAGGGCAATTAACTTTGCGGTAAAACAATGATTAATGAGACTATCTACCCGACTACCGTCTATTTCGAGGGTTGATGTCCTATATGAACAGGATCACAGTTAAAAAATAACTGCTTAAATTTGATTATGCCATTGGCTCTGAATATGTAATACCATATAGCCAATTTGTCATCCAATATGTATAAAGATCTTTATGATAGAGAGGATGGATTCTGGAAGAAAGTCAGAAGAGATACTGACTGATTAATATGGAAATTGCCTTTTGCAGAAAATAGGGATGAGTCAAAAAAATATCTTGTTGCGATAAATAAAAGTACAAGGTTAGTCTGTACAAAGAGACTAAAGCCCCCCTTACCTTCCTATCAGTGGAGAAAGCGACTAAGAAAGTATCCTTCCGTGATAGATGTTGGAGAACACTCAAAAGGTTGTCTCTTTAACTCTGATAACACTATATTCACTTTCCACAGAAGATCAGATAATGTTCTGAATGGGGGAAATCTTTAGTTCCTAGAATTGTGAGAAACAAAGTGTCAACCCCATCCGGGAAGCCTCAGGGCAAACTGGGGCTACTGGGAGTCAGTCACTGGGTCTCGGGCCACTTGCCTCAGAAGTCCCGGGGCCAGTCTTACTATGGCTCTGCAAAGTGGGCCAAGCGCAACCCCTTCAGCACTTGAATCTCAGAGGAAGTGAAGGCAAGCAGTTACGGGTGTCTCAGGAAGGTAGTGTGGGGGAGCATCAAGATCACAACAATCACCCAGCAGTGCAATAATTGACTGTCCAAACTATCACTCAACTTTTATCATAAGAAAGTACTTTAATACACTCAAAAATTAAACACGACCCACTACAATATGAAGGTACAAATTGAAACCTGGGACTGGTGGCTCCACACCTGAAGGCTATGTCCCCTTTCCACCACTTTCCATTAACTAGGTGTAAGATATGGTTTGACAGGTTTCAGGCGCAGGTGCAGTGCTAACCCTCTCATTCAGAGTTTGCGGACTCAGTTTCACAGTCTTGTCTCGGCATGTAAATCTCACCAATGTCAGTCCTTTTCTCCAACAGGTCGCTGTCAGGACCCGCAGCATGTGCCTGGTCCCTCTTCTGCAAGGAAGACACAATGACAGAGTGTATAGATACTCTGGTCCAGTCTTTGGAAGCAGCAACTGCTGATGCCTTTACCCGAAGTATGATAGGTTGCAGGCTCCAGTGTTGCTAGCTGTCTTCAGTCATTAGCAGTCCCTCTTCAGTGCACAGGGTGCGACTTGAGGGATCAGGGATCATGGGGCCACCAAACACACTTCTCACTTCAGCAGTGCAGCTCAGCTACCACTCACCATGATGGAACAGTTGATTGGTCCACACAGGTACAATTAGTTGTCACAGTGGTGCAGTACGCCTTCGCCACATTTCCCTACTTGCAGCAGCATTGGTTTTCTTTGGGCACAAATGTTCCAGGTGACAGAGAAGCAGTTTGCTCGGGCACAATTCAGGACAGTGCCATGGTACAGGATGCTTACAGGGCAACAGCGGCACTGTCCATTCGGACATACTTTGGCAATTCCACAGTGAAGCCACTTCAAGCAAGAGAGTCAATACTCCAATTCAGGTGCACATCGGTTTCTCTCTCTCCCTCTCTCTCTCTCTCTCTCTCTCTCTCTCTCTCGCTCTCTCTCTCGCTCTCTCTCTCTCTCTCTCTCATCTGCCAAGTTGAATTTGCCTCTCATAGCACTCGTGATTTGGTGCTGCTCTGCTTGTTCGGGTAATATACAAAGAGTTTGGATGCTCAGTCTGGGAAAGATTCAAATCTGATCAATGGAAGGAAAAGACTTTAGGGGGCTGCCTTCAACTCTAAACTGCTTTTTTAGTGTTCATTTGTGGACAAATCACTACTCTTGAGCCGTCACATTATCCTCCATATGGGAGCCCAAAAGCTCCAGAGAAAATATGTGATGATTGTTTGAGTCTTGAAATGATGCAGAAAAAGGAACTCTGGAGCATGTGCTTCCTGTTGTACAGCAACTGAAGAGACTGGACTGAAAGTCACTTTGGACTCAGGTTCTATTGGTCCTCAAAACATTCCTACGAAATCCTCATGCGTAACCGGGCATTTGGCAGAAGACATATGTACAATATAATTAAACTCAAAAGAGATGATCGGTCACTCATTGGGTCGAGGAGTGGACTGAAGGTGCGAACAATTGTCCCGAAAAAAGCAATAGTCTACTCTCTTAAAAAAACACTCCGTGTTTGGGTCTGGAACCACTCTGCAATAGTGGATAACTTGTATGGTGATGGTTTGCCAATGTTGATGTGGAGATATAGGACTTGCAGAAATGTATTTTGGCTTCAGAATTTGCCTCAGTTACCAAACATGGAGGTAAGAAAAGATTGAGATTCCCTTGAGATAAATAAATTACAACTACTATGCATTTAGTGACCATAAAGATAGCTGACAGTAAGACAGACAGATGGACTCTGTACTGGTAATAGTTCTTCCCAAGCCAAAATGTCAGGAACATCTGTCTTCTACAGAGTGTATGTATACATCCTGCAGCTATATGAAACACATCCAGACATCTCGGGGAAAGATCCTGAACATTCATCGGAAAATGAATCCGGAATCTCTTCTGGCTGATTTCCTTCAATTCAGATTCTGGTTTAAGACCTTCCTTTGGACAGAAAACTACCAAGCCCTAGTGCGTGTTTTTTCAGAACAAGCTGAAAAGATTTAGCAAGACATTCACCTCCTCTGCCAGTCAGTTGAAAAGAAAAGAATTCACCACCCTTGGGAAAAATATTTGCACCCTATTCTAGCACCTCTTAGACTTGGCTAACAGCAATTGGGGTGCATTAAAAGGTTCTGGACCAATTGCTGCACTGGGCATAGCCTAGAGCAGTGCTTCTCAACCTTTTGATTTCTGGGGCCCACCCACTTAATCATTACTGGAATTCGGGGACTCCCCACTGAGTTATTACTAGAAGCGGGGACCCCGGCCTAAGCATTGTCAATGATTTGAACCGCAAAACAAAACACAAAAAATACAGAAGCATTCATCAAACAAATACACAAATGACATTTTATTTAATTCGCAAACACAAATAAAAACAAGAGCTTTTCTAAATTCAATTGAAGCCACTCATCGTCCATATTATATTCTGTTTGATGCACCTGCACTGCTCCCACAAACCAATCTGAGGATACCAATTTAATGTTTAGCCTCCAATTTCAAATTCCTTCACATTTACAGTACGTTTAAAAAATATCATTTGTACATTTACCTTCTTTTT
Organism: Calotriton arnoldi; assembly: GCA_963921515.1. Lineage (NCBI taxonomy): Eukaryota > Metazoa > Chordata > Amphibia > Caudata > Salamandridae > Calotriton > Calotriton arnoldi. The sequence goes on from CAWUFW010003367.1 coordinate 1,502,091, forward strand.
TATATACACTTTATTAATCTGTTAATATTTAATTATCTAAGCAGTCGCAGACCCCCTTAGGAGGCGTCGCGGGGCCCCAGGGGTCCCCCGACCACATGGTGGGAATCACTTTACAAGCATGCAGAGGGCCTTTACCTATGTCTCCATCTCCCCCTTTTCTAGAGAGCACCTTCTACATTTGACAGACTTGAAATTCACCAAATGCCGAGGGTAATGGGAGTGACATCACACACCTTTTGACACGCCTCCCCTTTTTCTCCTGGCATCACAGAAATAACACAACATCTGTAGCTCTGACATCATCACAGAAGGCGACATCAAATGACCGCTGACAGAACTGCTGCAACAGGAAGGGGTGTCACATGACGATTGGTCCAACATAATTATAAAAGTACAAGATAAATAGAACAACAAAAAATGTAGTAACCTGAAAAGGGTATTCTGTTTACCAGTCATTTACTTATGAAGGACTTGCGTGATGTAATATGGTGTAGCCATGATAAGACATGGACACAACCCTCAACCCAGAGTCATTATAGATCTAGGTACCTTGGTATAGTCTTTATATGCTAAATGTAGTCTTAATTTAAAAAGAATAGGCTCATGTTCAAGTACAGTTTAAGAGGTTTTGTCACAGCCTCATATGCCCAGGCATACAGTTAGAAGTCTCAGGTACTCCAGTGCACCCTAAATAGTAAAGTTATGAAGTCACAAGTGCTTAAGCATAGCTTCAAGTGCTCAGATTATAGCTTCAGAGGACAGCATTTTTTGCCAGCGTACCTTTTGTTTGCTGAACAGTAGCATGGTAAATTATGTATGATAGTCCTAAACGAGGCGCGCACAATTTCCTTCAAATACTGCCAATTGTTTAGAGCAGGACAGTCATCAGCTAATATGCTTCAGAAAGTGCAGATACCATAACTTTTACAATGGAAAAATCCAGCACTGCCAAGGGTCCAACCCCGCACTGTAACCATATCAATACACTGACGCCATTAAATCGATCCGACCAAAAAGAACAAACGATGGACGGAATACCAAACATTCACCCCCAGTCACAGATCAGGGTTTAATCCATCATTTTTTTTTGCTCACCACGCCACCCAGTTTGAACCCAGGCCATATGCAAATATGTCTTGACCCTGCTCCCTATGGGAACAGTCCAGCCCGAACTGCCAGGCCAAGTCCTCCCTGGACCAGAAACAAGAAACCTGGGACCAGTTTTGGGGTATCACTCCTCATCAGCCAGGCTAGCTTGAATAGAGTGGCACAGTGAGCAAGGGACCCATGGCTAGGCATACCCTGCCAACTTAGGGAGAACAAAGCAAACACAAGGAGATGATGGACAGAGCGCTGAAACTTTTCAGACACTCACCCCCAGTCACAAATCCGGGTTGAATCCATCATCGTTCTTTAGCTCACTTTGCCACCCCAGTTCAGACCTAGCCATATGCAAATCAGTCTTGACCCTCTTCCTCATGGGAACAGTCCAGCCCGAACTGCCAGGCCAGGTCGTCCCTGGACCAGAAACAAGAATCCTGGGACCAGTTTCGGAGTATCACTCCTCATCAGCCAGGCTAGCTTGAATCAAGTGAGACATTGAGCAAATGACTCACATCGGAGCATACCATTGCCACTTAGGGTGACAAATGCAAAAAAAAAAAAAAAAAAAAAAAAAATGATGGACTTGGTATTAGGCCCAATAACACACTGCTGATTTTATTTTTAGAAGGTGTTCCAAACCGGTGTTTTCGGTTATTATTTCAGTTAGTTTCCTTGTACTAGATGATCGCCAGGCACTGCCGAATCATGTGGCAGGGCATTGCCGAATCATGTGGCAGAACCCTGCCTCCTATCACACAAACATATATGCAGCATAGAAATAAGCAAATATTTTTTTTTTTAAAGTTAGCATGAATTTTGAAATGTCTTGCTTGGTGTGTCTGGCACCATTTCTATGACTGGTGAACCATGTATCGCTAGGACAGTGCCACAGGTACCAAAGTGTGAGTGAGGCAAAGAAGGTGCTACCTAAGGCAACAGCTAACTGACATCCATAGAGAAACGTACATGGTTCAGGGTGGCGTATTTTGCTAACTTTGTATGGAATTATACTCAAGCAGGATAGATCTTACAGGGTAATCTGCTGATGTTGTCTTATCACATCCAGGGCAGACCAAAACAGTTACATGGGAGTACCCTGCACCCTTACCATACACCAGGGATCTACCGCTGGAGGGAATAGCTTTTCAGCATTACCAGTTAAGGGCACACTTGCAAAGTTTGAGTGGGTCAAAGGAGAGGCCAGAAAATACCTGAAGACAATATTTTATTTGTGGATTCCTTAGCAACCAAAATCAGTCCCAATACAAGGAATTAAAGAACAAGTTAACACACTGATTTTCTGGTGTGTGGGCACATATGTATACTTTCTGAATACTTCATTAAGTTTAACAAAATATTAAAATCATGCATGATTGCACAAACAGGTACAATTATTAAATGAGTACCACTTACAGGTCTCACTTTGTCCAAAAGAGGCATGCCTTTACTTTGAACAGCATGGAACTGCAACTGGTTGAATTCTGTGGCAATTCTTTCCAAAATCTGTCCAGTCAAAAGAGGGCTGTAAAATAATGGACAAAAGTTTTTATCCACTGGTTGTTTTAGAAAACGTACATTGTGTTATCTGGCATTACTGTTTTGAAGTTCCATTTGCATTTCTGCACATCAATTGATTAAGATTTATAGCAGAAAATAATCCATAAAATCTTATCACCTTATACAAATATAGAAATAACACCCTAAAATTGAATCTCACCTCATGTATCTTACAAATACAAAATAGTTTAGATAAAAAGGCAAATAAGGTGGACAGTTTCACAGCATAATTCCATAACAGACAATCCCATTAGAATGCCCACCTAAATTAGGCTTAGCAGCAACTCCCATCCCTGCATTCGAGTCAGTCATTCCATTCATCACAATGCTCTACATTTGTACAGTAGCGGTCGGTGGTGGGAGTGCCGCCGGGCGCTGACGTGGGGCGGGGGAGGGGCAGGGTGGGGGGTAGTAAACTACAGATTACGGCCGATTACAGGTAAGTACACATATAAATAAATAAAACGAATTTCGTTTCTCGCGCTGCATCGCATTTGGCGAGAGGGCTGTAAGCAGTGTGATACTAGTAGTGTGTGAGGGTACTTCTAGCAGTGTGCCACTGCAACTCTGAGGAGTAATAAAGTACGAACAGCAGTCTGCAACTGCTAATTTAGTGGTATGATAATGCTGTCAGTAAGCGTGGCTGTTTGTCTGCAATAGGTACGAGTACAATTAGTAATATGTATATACCGGTCTGAAGGTGTGACCACTGTAGTGAGTGGGCCGCTGCAAGTCTGTGAGGGGTTTGAGAGTGCGGTCAGTAGTGTGAGACTACTACTATAGAAAGGGTGTGAGGGTGACGTGCGCAGTCCGAGACAGCTATGCTGTGTGGTGGATTGAGAGTACTGTGTACAGTAGGACACAGCTGCTCTGAGACGGGGGTGATAGTGCTATCTGTATTGTGACTGGAAGTCTGCAAGTGATGCAAAAGTCCTGATACTAGAATGCATCTGCTAGTGTAAGGGCCGTGAGAGCTGTTGATAGGGCATGACTGCTACTTTGTGAGGAGCATTACTGTGTGGTTGATAGTGTGTGCCTTAAAGTGAGTAAGGTCTGTAAGGGTGCTGCTAGTGTGAAACAGTTACTCATGTGTGGGTTGTGAGTGCTGTCAGCAGTGTGAGACTTCCAGTCTGTGTGGATTGTGATATAGCTGTTTGTAGTATGAGACAACTCGTTTTTTAGGGGGTGACAGTGCTGCCAGTAGTGTGAGGCTGCGAGTCTAGGAGAGGTGTGAATGTGTTTTTCCAACGTGTAGCTGGTAGTCTGCAAGGGGTGTGGGAGTCCAGTTGGTAATGTGCAACTGCCAGAATGAAGATGTGATTATTTTAGTCCATGATTGATTGCTTGACTGTCAGGGGCTTGAGAGTGTGCATGGTATTATAAAACAGCTGCTGTAGAATGGATGTAAGAGAGCCTTGTGCAGTGTGAGACAGCTACTCTGTAAAGGGTGTGAAAGAGCTCTGCACAGGGTAAGACAGCTTCTCTGTGAGGGGTTTGAGAGTACTGTCAATATTACAAGGCCACTCGTTTTTTGGGGGTGACAATGCTGTGAGTAGTGTAAGAATGCTAGCAGGGTGCGTGTTTAGCAGTGTGTGACTAGTCGTCAGTGAGTGGTGTGAGATTACTGTTGGTGCTGTTCAACTTGTAGTCTGTTGGGTGTGAGAGTGTTCTCTGCATTGTAACTGATACTATGCCAGGCTTGTGTGAGTGCTATAAGTAGCGTGAGACTTCTAGGCTACGAGAAGTGTAATAGTGATGCCGGCACTCTGCAAAACTGCTGATCTGTGGGAGTGTGGTCAGTAGTGTGAGACTTCAGTGTGAGGAGTGTGTGCAAATGCTAGTGTAGTATTTCCCCTTCTGGGCCAACTTTGGTTCTCCCTTGGTTATTCGTATTAGCAGCTTTAGGCTGCCTTTGATTCACAGCCATACATAATGCATTTGTTTTGTGACATGATAGTATTTTAGAAATATGCTGCGCATATTATTTGTTATTCGGTGACACTTCTTTGGGATTCAGTCTGAACATTTCATACAAGGTCGAACAGCATGGTGTATTATTTTTTTGTGCCCAGTCAGCAACATCTCCTAACAGTTTTAGACACAACACAGTAGCACAGCTGCAGTTTTCCAACACAACAGTTCTTATAATATAATATAACCCTTGGAGGTTAGAGGGGAGAATTCCAGCAGAAAGACCAGTCTTGGAATGGAGGCAGCAGCCTTCTGTAACCTGAGTTTACGGACCACCTAACCACACATACCAGGTATGGGGTTCGGCACTAATCCCAGAGATCACTAATATATCCCTGTGCTCACAAAGTGAGGGGAAATCAAGATAGATATACTAGTTGCCATGGTCAGGTTGTTGATTGTTTACAGTCTGTTAGTAATGTTGATTACTTTGCTCAGCTGTATCGGTTTACTAATCGCAGCAAACATGCTTCAAAATAGACAATCGTTTCAATAAAATATATTGTAAACTTCCTTTGTGTCTTTCTTCTGTTTACTATGGACAAGCATGAGTGAGAACAAAAGGTAATTATCTGTTTCCACGGTTCCCTTGGGGACTAGAGATTCAGTTTCTTGGTTTGCTGTAATCACCTGCTACTCTGGAAAGGTTAGGAGGGCGGGTGAGGCGCTGTGAGATATCGGACTTGAGCCTGCAGGTACTGACGTTGTAGAGTCCCTACATTCGGACGTCCTGTTCTCCCAAGGCACAATTCTATCTCCAAACAGAATCCCTGCAACACCAGTTTTTGAAGGGTGTGAGAATGGTCCTGGTAGAGCACAACTGCTAGTCTGAGAGTATTGTTGGTAATGTATGAATGCTAGTCTGATGGTGAGTGATGTTGAGTCTCTGAGGGGTATGATAGTGCTCTCGATAGTGTGTGACTGTGCACAGTGTGACAATGCTATGCTGGGAGGGGTGTGAGAGTGCCATCTGCAGCACCATTGATACTCTGAGTGAGGTGAGAGTCCTGTAGGTAATGCGTGATTGATAGTCTGAGAGGGTGTTAGTGCCGTCAGTAGTGCAAAACTGCTAGCCTGTGAGGGGTGTAGGAGTACTTCTGGTATTGTGACAAGTCTTGTGTTTGAGATAAGTACTGTCAGCAGTGTGAGACTGCTACTCTGTGATGGATGAGAGTGCGGTTGGTTTTGTGAGACTGCTAGTCTATGAGGTGTGTGTGACAGCACTGTCGGCAGTGAGACCAGACGTTTTTTGGTATTGTGAGAGAGCGGTCACTAATGTGTCTTAAGGTTGAAAGAGGGTGACTATAACTGTAGTGTGAGACTGCTCCTCTGTGAGGAGTGTGCAAATGCTGTCAGTAGCATGAGATTACATATGTATGATGGGGTAAGAGTGCAGTCTGTAGTTGACTGCTACTTTGAGGGGCGACTGTGACCTAGGATAATGAGAAAAGAATCTCATGGGCCTTTTGGTCAAGTACCCATTTTAAGAAGGGTATTGTTGCGAGGCAAGGTTCACCCGGATGTTGAACTGGTTGAGAAGTAATGTGAAACCAGGCGTTTTGTCAGATGCAAACGCTAACACCTTCTGGGGGGAGAATCGATTCTATTGATAGCCATCACTGACAGATGAAGCTTTTATGGGAAAGCAAACAAAGTCCGACATTCTAAATTCTTTCAAAGGTCAATGAGGCCACCATGAAACCCGTTTCAATAGGACATGTTCAGAAAGAACCATGGACCAATTCACAAAGGGACTTCAGCCATAAATGTGCATATGGTAGAAAATACCTCATGTATGCCTGCCAAGAATTCACAAAAAGATTCCCTGCATGTGTAAATGGATATATTTACTGTGGGTTGATTTCTCTGCCACAAATGAGGAGACATCCATGATCATAAACCACACAAAAGGGTAGGAAGTGGACGTTACAAGGCGTGCCTAGAAAGTTTGTGCGTGCCCACATACAAGTATGTTTGCGGGCATTCACTAACTGAAATCGAACCCTTTCCATTCTGGAAATGGTCAGAAAGTTACTCCATCCAATGATAGGTACAAAGAATAAACTCCCAGATAGCGATGTGTGTAGGGGAAGGGTTTTCTCCATGGGGAAAACAAGGCAACCAGAAGTTGCACTCATAATTATCAGCTCAATATTTATAAGCAATAGCAACTACAGTAGAAGGGAGAAAATTCTTCTGATCCCAGCTAGCCTCAGCATCCGGGGATTTAAGCTGTAAAGAGGAGAGCTCGCTTGCATTCAGAATGGGACTTAAAACCCACACTGGTAGCATTCCTTCTACTCGTTACTGCAATTTACTTAGCTAATTTAAACGTTAAGGTGTTTCCACTCTCAGGTTACTCATAAGAGTACATAAAGTATATCAACCAAACAGAACCTCTACTTGGTGTCCCTTTTTAGGTTGAGCCTAGCGCAGCGCGCATGCGCTGCTCTAGGAGATGACCTCTTGGAACCACTCCAGCTTTTCAGCAAACTCTAGCGTGTGGCTTTTTTTTTTTTTTGCATACATTGTATTGCCCATTGCGTGTGGCTTTCAAAAATGAAAGCACGCAATTGGCCAAAGGCGGCTGCATGTCCCACCTTTCCCAGTAAATGTTTCCTCCCACGGCCTACAGCTATCGGGAGCGAGCAGCGGCGCGCAGGGTGCCATCTGTTCTGGGTCATATTTCAAAGGTCGCTTTTACTTTCGCGGCCGCGCTGGCTCTTTCCTGAATCTGTGCAGTGTCCCCACCTCTCTTCCCTCAGTTCTGTATACATTAGCTTCCCTCCCTTAATACGTGTTTATATTTCCAGAGATTTTGAGTTTGCTGAGAGCGTTGTGCCCCATCCTCCCGTTTTCTTATTTTGTACTCTAATCTAAGTTTGTGGCATTGCTGTCCTCCTCCCCACAAATCCCCTTGTATCTGCGCCGGCTGCTGTTTTGTATTCTTTCTGTGAGCAGAGTATGCCCTCCCCTCTTACGTGCCGCGCTGCCGTCTGTCTCTTGTTTTGAAAGCTCGCTCTCTTCCTTTGGGTCTGAGCTGTAGCAGCAGTAGTGTGCTTTCCCCTCCCCTCTCCAAGACCAGCTCTGCGTTTTCCATAGACATTCTCTTACTCTCGCCGACTTTCATTCCTGCAGTCCTTTCATGGCTCACTGCTACACGCTCTTGGTACTAGAAGTGTAATGGAATCATGGCTTGCAGTTACATGTATTCTGCTGCTCTTAACACCCCCTGGTAATCCCAGTAGTTGTATTTTACGTGTACATCTCAGTACACGTCTTTAATCCTCACGTGGCTGAATATCACTCAACGGGCATAGGGCCAGGAGTCACTTGTCAACACCAAACAAGAGATGGAGTGTTTTTTTATTATTCAAAGTACGTTGTAACTTTAAAAACGCGAATGAGCGAATCTATAGTACAATTCTGTAACCTAGTGGCTTCCTCCGCGTTAATACTATACGAGCGATTCGTTCATGGTGAATACATGTTTTGAAGGGATCTCAGTAAATCAGCCGGCTGGGCCAGTATGCGGACACACGTGTGGTGTGGTTAGAAAGGATCCCAGTCTGTTCCCAGCTCCTGTCTGCGCGCGCTGGCTCTGCATGTGCTGTGAATGTCATGGGTTCAGGCTTTGTCTGCGGAGAGTGAGGGAAGCTTGGCTCCCTGCCACCTCCTCCCTCCCCCACCCTCTCGCTCTGCCTTGTCCCAAGGACGGCTTCCCATTGGCAGAGAAAAAAAGACCATTTTCTATGTTAGACAATGAAGATTTTATTGGCACGTTTTTGAAGAACTGAGCTGCTCGTTTATCCTCGCTGTCCTGTTCATCCATTTCTCGTGCTGCTAGATTACATGAGCGTGTGCAGGCAATATGTTAAAATGATTATTTACGTGGTTTTCTTTAATGTCGACCAGGCCGCAAGAACGCCTGGGTGCTGTGCAGAAAATGGGTGACATGTCTGCTGCCTAAACAGAGAATAAAAACACACAACAGAGCAAAATCACGTTTACATTCAGGCGTTGCAGTGCGTATACATTTGTCAAATAGCAGAAACATGTTCAAGCATGTATAATGGGTACTTTGACACAGAAAAAGGTAATATTTCCTTGCATGGGGAAAATATCTGACCGCATAACGTAAGTAATAGATTTGAAATCGAGCTCTGTAAACTATCCAAACAGGTGAGCAAAATCTATCACCTGCACGTGGCCAAGTTGATCACATTTTAGTGTTACTACTGCTTGGTCACAAAATGTTTGAATGTGTCAAGTGCGTTCTTTCCTGAGGAAGTTCTACATTTTCGGGACTATCTGTCGGACCCCTAGGCAAGTCAAGTAAAATATGGGCTGGTTTGATAGCAGCGAAATAGGTATGCGGATTATGTGTAAAGCTACAAGTTTAATTAACCATAATTCATTGTATACATTTTTGGGTGTCGCTGTGGGATGCCCCCTCCTTAGATATATTAATCGTGTTCATCTGCGTTCCTTGCAAACTCCTACCCATTTTATGCAACAAGAAATGTACGTTTGCTATCCTTTTTTATGTCTGACCTTTCAGACTGCTTTTGCTAGTCTATTGTTTTCCCTCATAATGCACGTATATAGAAGGGATTTTGGTGCGCAAGCCTCATACACAGGTCTGTTAAACCTTTATACACATTTTGCTCAGCGCAGCATACATCATTGAGCAACGAGACAGCCTACTTTTCCCATTGACTCCATTCACTTTGAGAGTCTGCACAATGGCTGTGTAGATTGTGCATATTCGCCTAGAAATAGTTCCTTCTCTTCAGTAGTGAAGCTGGTTTAAAGTACGCTTTATTTGATGTATTTTATTATAATAACTTTACATACCACCTATTTTTCCTACACCCGTTTTTAGGTCTCGCCTGAGCCAGCGCATGCGCTGCTCTGGCGAGAGTTTTAGTAAGCGGGTTTTGGAAGTGCAAACAGCAGTTTGTGGCGACCAGCTTGCGTTCACGCGAGCGTGCACGCGCGATCAGGCGCCATATGGCTTCCCTCGCGATTACTTTCACTTTCGCGGCCGTGTCAGTTTCACGGCCGCGCGGCCATTGCTTGTTATTTTAGTGCCCGAGCACCGCTGATACGGGACATTGAGGAACCATTCTTAGCCCGGCCACATCCTTAGAATCCGAAGGATTAAAACGCAAGCAGAGATGGCAGCAAAGATAGAAATTAGGTCCCAGTGAACTTGTGCCAGTGGAAACAGGATTCATTCTTGTTCTTTTTCCCACCAGTGCTCAAGCTGGATGTTTTAATGTTATGGAACTCATTTGTCTGTAATGGCAATCCTCTCTATTCTTCAAGCTGAGCTTTTGGTGTGACTCGTGACAGACAGGAAGTAGATTCTTTCTAGGGCACCTCAAGCCTGGCTCTCTGCTCTGGTGGATGAAGTACCGGGCACGGGGGAATTTCCAATGACGTAGGCTAGCTATGGAGATGTAGGCTAATTATGGAGATACAAGCAACACCCATGGTATTGATTCAGGGCTAGAGGACTTATTGTGAATGTGTGTCTTTGCTCTTCCATTAAACAAAATGTCTAATTATAAGTCACAAGAATTTGATATCTAACAGTCAGTGTATGCATGACTTTACACATGTGCCACAACAGTGTTATATGTAGTTTCAAATAAAATCAGACGAGTGAATGGAAAACATGTTTCTTTCTAATAAAATGTTGGTCGAAACGCGCAGAAAGAGCATGTAAACATTTTCAAAAATAATATTCAAATACTATTATGTTCACATTCTTCAGCTAGACCGACACCTGCTACATATGGTTAGGAATGTCATCTAGGATAATAACTAAATTTTAGTTGCACGTTTGGCAAATAAACCAAGAAAAAGGACAAACTCAGGAAGAAAAAAAGCGAACTACAATGACCCAATTTAATTAGTGGCCAGAATAACACGCCACCCAGGTACCCTGAACATTCATCTGCTCTACAATTCTATGTTTTGGAACCAGTAAAACACATTTCGGTTTTAGAAGAGTCGTTTAATTTCTTGACATCATGAACTCCTCAATGTATAAGCTATGGGCTGAATAAATAATGAAAGTATAAGGAAGCTGGGAAATATGGAGTCAACACAGTCGAACCATGAGACGAGGCTGCAACCTCGCACAGTAATCACAGGGAGTTGGCTTCTGCAGAGATAAGTATGTGCATGACCAGGAGTCCAAACTCACAAGTCTCCCGAGAGTCACCATCCCGGGCAGAGATGAGCTCTCTGAGCAGAGTGTCGAACCACAGGCTCCTCACTACGCTGTGACCGTGCTTGCAATGCTACGGTCTAGGAGCTAGAAACCTGCATGCTGAATGGGAGATCCCCCCAGAAAAGAGAAAGCTTATTATGCTTTCATTTACAACAGATAACCCACTTCAATAACTTCACTGTGCCAACATTCAATAAACGTCGGGAAGACCGAAATGGAAGGAAGCGAAGGAACACAACAGCTAGTGAGGATGGGTGTTATAAATGGAATTTGCAAAGCTCAAAAGCTTATACCTAATAATGAAAGATGTGCACTTTTAATCTTTCTTTTCCAGAATACCTGCACTCATGATACAGATTATCTTTGTTGCTCTTTGTTACCAACCTCACAAGCTGTTTCTGGGCTATGCTTTTTAAGAAGAATGCAAGGCACCTTCCAGGTTCCTAAAGCCTTGGAACAGTAGAAGAAGCTTCTGGTGTGGAAGGATGCACTACAGATGTGCGATGTGTATGCTGCTGTATGATGTACAGACTCTGATCTCCGAGTCCTAATATGTTATGTTAAAGGATTATTAAGCGCATAGCTGCCCTAAACAAGCATTGGCATAGCCAATAGGTCTCGCCTTTGGGACCTTATAAGTGTTTAGCCATGATGCAACAGTTGATGTTGTTGCACCAAGGATATTGTGCTGCATAACTAAATACTTATAAGGTTCCAAAAGCGAGACCTATTGGCTATGCCAATGCTTGTTAACATTTATGTTATAAAGTATTAAAGTGACATTGTAGCTGCCTGCTATGTGATACCTTGGTTAGGTGGGGAGTTTCTGGGCTCATGTTACTAAATAAACAAAGCACGGTCGCTTTCGCGGCCACGCTTGTTTAAACTTTGTTTTTATCCCTCTTTCATGCTTGTTTTGTGCTACTTTAAATTGTTGTACAGCTGCCAAAACAGGATAAAAAGAAAGAGAGCGAAGCATTATATGATCGACGAGCCTCATCTGCTCTCAGGTGAATTTCAATTCCCGTGCAGGCTATATTAATTGCATTTCACCATGCTTCGCGGAAAGCCAGCTGCTAACAGGAACGGCGCACTGACGATGGGCAAGACCCTCATTCGGCCGCCATTTTCCCAGCCTCCATGAAATTATACCACCTTTATGAAATGTACCTTTTTATGGTCAGCTGTCTGCATGTGGGTTTGGCACTGCCAGGCTGTGAGAATTTTGGTCACACCTGCCCATACGAACGTGGGCCGCTTCTGTGGGTATTAATGAAGCTCGTCAGCTAATTTGATTTAATTATGGTGGAATGTGTATGTGAGTGTGACACCACAGAAAGGGTGCCAGGGCAGCACACCTTGCTGTGAGCACTGTTATATGTTTGTTAAAAAAAATAAAGTGAAAACGCTTGTTTTGAAGGATGTGTATCTTGGAGGATGTTAGGTTTTTATTTGTCCCACTGCCACAGAAACAAACCTCTATGCCAACTGAAAAACGATAACAGAGGGATGTCTGTGGAATAAGGTTGGCATTATTTAACCCTGCTGATGTTGATTTAAATAATGTGCTATAGTTAGTTTTCTGTACTAAGTCTGGAGTAATTTCGAGGGCAAGGCAGTACCGGAAGTTCACAAGGCGGTTGGTGTATAGCCCACAATGGATTTGAGTACCATCAAACAAGAAAACGGATTAGCTTGTTGCTATGGCGCCACCTGCTGCATGGATCTTTTAGGGTGGCTTCCTTTATTGTCTATTGGATAGACTGAGAACAGCCAATGGCCCACGACTCCCACTGTCGCAGAATCTTTACATACTCAGGAATCCTGAGAGTTCACTTGGTGGAAGTAAGATCAGGGCTTTAAGTGGGCCGGGTCTTGTCGGTGCTCAGCACCGGCAGTTCTATAAAGCAGGTGCCAAACCGAGTCTCTATCGGGCTCTCCATTTTTGCCCTCAGGGTGAAATAAAATCTTACCTCTGCAGCAGTACCACCCTTCACTGAGAGAGAGAGAAAACTCTGTTTATTTAGACCATAGTCTTTAAACAACAAGAATCACGAAGGAAATAAATAAAACCACACAATTCCTTAAAATTATCTTAGCTAGTACAAATGTTAGTAGATCACTGCCTTTGATGTAACTTCAATGAGACTCGCTATAGTACTTTCACAGTCTCATCATTTCAGAACTGAAGCATTTTCAATATTCTATAGAACAAAGCCATAGTTGTTTCTGATTTATCTTACACAAACAACAACCACTGGCAAAGCCAATAGCCCTAGCTTGTTGTACGTGTAATGTTACTTGTTGCATCAGTATTATATATCTCTATGCAAAGACAGAAGCAGCAAAATACTAGTTGGGTGGCACACTATGCTAAGTACAGATTTTTAGCCTGCGTATATTTAAGTCACGCCCTTAATTACATCTTCTTCCCACTCACCCTTTTGCTTCTCCCCTGCAATATTGCCATAATGTTGAGTGTGTGGGCATGCTAATAGGGGATAATCTGCTGCATGGCTAAACTTATAAGGTCCCAAAGGCGAGACCTATTGGCTATGCCAATGCTTGTTCTAAACTATTATAGCAACTTGCCACTAAAGTCTCTGACAAGCAACACAAACACTTATGGCATCTCTGTTTCAAGTATTTAACTCCTTAAACAATTGATAGGTACATATATGTTGGTGTCTCCTAAAACTATAAGTGTTTATTTTGTTCTTTGATTCCAGTGGGACTTAACCTTTTAAGTGTGGGTGTCGTCCATTGGCCAACACTGGGGAGGTAAATAAAGGCCCCTCTGGTGCGTTGTACCAGAGGGAGTCTTTTTTTTTCTTCTTTCTTCATCAGGCTACTCTGGAAGACCTGCCCGAGTTTTTTTTTTATTATTTTTTTTTTTTTTTTTACTGTAATGACGATCGGCGCTCCGGGCACACTGACATCATTGCAGTAAAATTTAAAGTAAAAACGAGCAGAGGGGCTTGTTTTACTTTCACTGAATCAGTGCTCGGGTGCTTATCTCACCACCCCAAGTACTGAATCTCACAAGAGAGGTATCGTTGGAAAGGGAAGAATCTGCCCTTTCCAATGGCACCTCTGCCCAGTGGATCCCTGCTCAGATCACCACAGGAGAGCGATCCCCAAGCAGGGATCCACCCACTAGTCACCAGCGATAGGGGAAGCAGCCCCTTGGGCAAGGGCTTGTGCTCCCCCTTGCCTATTTTTATATGGCAGTCTTTCTTTTAATAGAATTCCCCACGCAACGGTTCCCATTGACCTTGGTATGATCCGTTCCGGTCACAGGCACTAGACCCAGCCATACAAGTGGGCAGCGTTTTTATTGGCACAAGTGGGGTAATGCTGGGTGGTAGGAATTGTGGGGATTCCTGCAGATTTCGGAAGTTTAGATCAAAGAAATGTAAGGAAAATACGTGATTTCAGGCAAAGTTTGAGGTTTGCATGGCACTGTGGGTAAAAATAAATTGCATGGGATCTACACAAGGCACACCACCCTGGATTTCCCTAGTTGTCTAGTTTAAAAAATGTACAGGTTTGCTAGGTTTTCCCCAGGTGGTGGCTGAGCTAGGGTTCAAAATCCATAGCTACCCACTCTGCAAAAAAGGGTCAGTTTTGAGTGGAAAAATGGGATGTATCCATGTTGTGTTTTGGGCCGTTCCCTGTGTGTGGGCACTAGGCCTGCCTACACAAGTGAGGTACCATTTTTATCAGAAGACTTAGGGAAATGCTGAGTGGAAGGAAGTCTGTGGCTCCCCACAGATTCCAGAACTTCCCATCAGAGAAATGTGAGGAATATTCTTTTTTTTTTCCCAGACAAAGTGTGAGGTTTGCAGGGCATTGTGGGCAAAAAAAATAAAAATAAAATAAACTCATGGGATACACGCAAGTCATCCCATTCTGGATTCCCCTGGGTCTCTAGTTTTCAAAAATGCACAGGTTTGCTAGGTTTATCAAGGTACCGACTGAGCTAGGGCCCAAAATCCACAGCTACCCAGCTTGCAAAAAACTGGTCCATTTTGAGTGGAAAAATGTGATGTATTCATGTTTCCTGTCGCAGGCATTAGGCCTACCCGCACAAGTGAGGCACCATTTTTATCAGAAGACGTGGGGGCAAAGAATAGTAGGATATTTGTTAATACCAATTGGATTTCGATGCATTTGTGCCTTCCAAATGGAAGCCAGTTTGTAAGAAAGAAGACAATTTGAAAAATACCCTTTACATCATATGCTCGTAAAGGTACCCACAAATTCAGATGTACAAATAACCACTGCTCCTAAACTCCATATCTTGTGCCCACATCAGTAATACATAGGATACCTTGATATCTATTGTTCACTCTACATATTTCACCATATGAATTGGTCTATATGCTCGGTACACAATGAAAATCCATTGTACAGTGCAGCTCGGTTGTTGGTTCTGGGTACCTTGGGTTCTAGGAGAACTTACAAACCCTATATATCTCCACAACCAAAACGGTCTAGCGAACGTAATTGTACACTGCCTTTGTAAATCAGCCATCATGGCAAAAAGTTACAGATGAAAACATTGTCACAAATGGCCGTTATTCCTACTCATTTTCCATATTTCTTGATTTCAACAGTCAGTTTCTTTGGGAAAACCTTGAGGGATCTACAAATATGACCCCCTGCTGAATTCGGAATTTTGTCTACTTTTCAGAAATATATAGCTTTCCTGGTTCACCTACGAGTTTCACAGCAGTTTCCACTGCAAACTGTAAGTAGGATGAAAGCACAAACAAATAGAAAAGAAAATGGGCTACGTCTTCCTAACACTGGTAAATTGTTTTTTTTTTTTTAATTCAGCTCTACGTGTTCCTGAAAACTGGGAAGACGGGGACTTTAGCACAGCAAACCGTTTGTTGATGCCATGTTTATAAAAAACAAACAGACCATTTTAGCCTATTTTTCCCCAAAAGCTCAAAATGTAGCTATATTTTGGCTTTTTTCTCGTTCCCCTCCAGGGGAATCACCAAACCCTGGCTACCTTAGAATCCCCAGGATGTTGAGAAAAAAGGATGCAAATTTGGGATGGATACCTCATGTGGACAAAAAGTAATAGGGTCCAAAGAAGGAACAACCCCAAATAACCAAAAAAAAAGGGCTCCGTGGGGGGGGGGGGGGGAGGGTTACAGTTAAGGAGTTAAGCACACTGACTAGCTGTGAAGACACTTGTTAGGGTAATCTTGGTTGATGAAAAAGCTAAGTCCCCCTTTTCTAAGAGTTTACATGTAATGAAAGAGTAGTGATTGATCTACACAGCTTACACTCTATCTATTGTAAAACATATACATATCCCCAACATTTCACTGTTCTAGTTTAGCGAATGTCGTATGTAGGCTTGTGCCATAAATATTCTGAAGAATGCATTGGGTTTATTCTTGCATGTGATAATAATAATTGAATTTAGCAATTTTGCTAGGAATTATCTTGCATTGTGAAATAAAGACTTCATTGTGCAGTATCTCTTTGGAGTTCTTCATAGTGACCAACTTTGTGTGGTCAAGCCAGAGATGCACAAAACCCTTTCTCCCTTGGTCTGTAGGTGGAGGAGCTTACTGCTAGCAACTGTTGCTGCGGATTCAGAAATAATTTCCTGCTCCTGCCCTCCCTCTCGATTGTAAACATTAAGCTCTTCCATGCCTTGCAATACCAAGCACCTTTCATATTACAGCACCATGCAGCACACTTAGGCACGACTCACTGCACAGCTCTGTGAAGCCTTTAATGGCACCTCAGGTTTCCTCTCTTCTCTTCAAACAGGAGACACACAGCCCTTTCCAGCATCTTGTGGCACCTAACTCCTGCTTTCAGCTCTTATTCCATGCCTGCTTCCCATTGCTCCAAGGATTTGCTCGCCACTGGTCTCAGCCCTGGATGCATAAGCCTGGCCTCGGTTACAGTCAATTTCTAGTTTAGTAATCACCTATAACTAAAGGAACTAAGTCTATAAATGGCCTCCAAGTGTTCCTGCCTGGACTGCACCAATCTCGGTCTTGCCACAGAGTCTGTGACAGCAATGAATTCAGGCTTCTTTAAGTTGTCCAGAAATTTACGGATGCAACGCTCCAAGTCTCTGTTCATTCTATACGGAACTACCATACTTAACTTCCCGGACTGTTGCCTTAAAAGCCTCCCATGCTACTGCTGCATGCCCAGCCATACCGCTTTTTTATTAAAAAATGTTGTCACAGCAGTGCAGAGAGACTGCCTGTATGGAGAGCAATGCTGCTTGCTGTAGGCCCCACAATGGAACCCTTGAAACATGCATCACTCAGCATGAGAATGTAAACAGGCAGTGTTCAGACAAGGTCTTACTAAAGTACTCAGTGAGCGCAATTTCGCCAGTACGGATCATAGTACATAAAAAGAAGTCAATTATAGTAAGCAGAGTGTGTACGTGTGAATAGCACAAGTAATCCCAGTCCACGGGATGTAAATCGCCCCAAACATTGGAAAGCTCCCAATTATTGAGGCAGCTACTAAAACGGTTGGGTAACACGATCGCTTGGGTGCCGGTCAGTGCAAGCAGCAATCTGGACCAGTGACAGGGGAAAAGAAATCACTCACTATGGTTGACTATATAAAGTCTTGGTCTGCGGGTCACTCTCCTCTCAATTTAGGATAGATTAAATAGGCTATCTGCCAAAACTGCATGCATCCAGAGGATGTGGCAGACTGCTTCCCAGTGTCTCCTCTGTGGATTCTATAGAGACCTGCTCAATTCTGTAGGGAAATTAAAATGCATGCACTTCATTTATTTATTTAAAAAGTTTTATATAGCGCGAACATGACCCTTGCGGGTATCAGAGCGCTTTACAATTGTTCAGGGAGCAAAGACAAATAGAATCAATAATATCATAGTCAAGAAAAATACAGGATATGGTAGCACCCTAGATAAGGGAGGGTACAACATAATGTCAGGACCAATAGGTCAAAACAAAAACAAAAATATAACAGGAAGGCAGTAGTCATGGGAGTGATTGACGCGTCATGAAAGGTACGAGGAGAGGAGATCCTAGAATCGAAGGCATAAATGTGTTCATAAGTAGCGCTTTAACTTCTTTCTTGAAATGTCTCATTACACATCTCTATTACACTACTAACTACCTAATACAAGGCAAGAACAGCACTCTGGGGACTCAACACAACAGCAAAAACCTTACCACATACGCCACTCTGCAATCCAACTAAAGCACTCGCCCACGGTGTTGCAGGCTACCTGTCCACTTATGTGCGTCGGCAGTTCATCTGGGATGCAAAGCGCTATATAATTGCAACTAAAATACAATACATTGGGTGTGCTACATATCCTTTTGTGTGGTTCAGAGTATGCTTATCAAGAAAAAAGTTGGGTCAAAGAAGTGCGATAATGAACATCTTTGACCAGTGGAATACAGGCAAGGTTCAGGTGCCACAATACTGTGCATCTAAACTGGTCACAGGCAGGCCGTGGGAAGCACAGTATTATGCCCTGGGACTCAGTTTGCCAATAGTCATTTTGATGTACAATGGCCCTTCTTAATTTCAAACCGCATTCATTTAAAAATGAATTACCTGAATACAAGCCTAATCATAGAACAGCAATTGCTGGGTTTATGATGCCTCATTACTAGTTAGAATACATTCAGGCTTTGGGGCTTTTGGCCCAACTGACTAATTTTAACTCATTCCAATACTTCTGCGTTGTTTCTCTTGTCCTTTGCTGTTCCCTTTGCTGAGGTGGTTAACATTATCGTTAGTGCGCGTGTCTTATAAACACACAGCCATTACCAGTGGTGTTTCTGTAACCTAATACAGCCGTTCTCTCAATACAATTATTTGTTTTGTGTTGCTTTTAGAAACCTACATGTTTGTCCTGGTTTACTTGTTGGCTTTAAAGAGGTGTTTGGTGCTCTATGGCAGCAAAAGTTGTATTGCATTCGGGGACTGTTTGCTTTGAAAGCATTACATTAAACATTAGTGTTTGCTTTACAGCCAAAAAGAAATATAATGCGGGGTAGGTACCCTTTATTTTTAAAAAGCTATAGCGAATGACTCAACCAACATAAGCATTTTAAACCCCCAATCATTTACAGACTATGACGGCATTTGTCACGTTTTTCAGTTGTAGTAAGGATATACTCTACAACGTCCGTAATTGTAAAAAACATAAAATGTTATCCGCTCCTGTGGCAACATTGATCCGAGCTATCTGCCAAGATCAATGAAAATATTTGGGAGCAGTGCCACCTTGCGGACAATACAGGAAACTACGTCAAATGTATCTATAAAAGTCACCTAGTCAAAACCTTCTCTCCATTTCTGCCAAGACCACAACGTTTTGACAGAAATATCTTCATTGAAGCAACCCACGATGGAGCAATCTCTGAAGCGTTCCTTTTGTTTTAAAGACTCATTTTACTGTATATCCATTTTAATATATTGTTCCTGGCAGGCGTTTTATTTACTCTGTCTGTTTCTAATCAACATGGATATGATGGAACGTCAAAAATGCACCTGAAATCACTGCAGGGGAGTAAGGAAAAAACACAGAGGCAGCCCGAAAACTGATTCATCTTAATATGAATCGGTTAGTGCTTCGTTTTGACCGTTATGAAATAGACAAGCCCTAAACGGACGTGACTCAAAACTCGTTTATTAGTTGCCTTGTGAAAATGCGTAAAGTCCCTGAGTGGAGCTCGCCAGGAATATGGAATTGGTATGCTCCTCACCCAGAACAAGGGCATCACATTTCCTAGATTGGGCTTGGATAACTTTTGGTAGTTTTTCCAGTGTGAACTCGAAACATATCCTGACACGCAGCACAATTCAACACAGGATTGTCTGTTTAAACAATTTACCCCCTTTACAGGCCGGAAAAGCCAATAAGCAACTGCCTCGCCGTCATGAATACTTCTGAACAAGAGACATGAAAACGAAGGTCTGTCTCTGCATTTATTTGTAAAGCCGTCTCTTCAATGCTTCAGCAGTGTACCCGCAGGCACTCCACTGTATCGCAATTTTGTACCACCATCTCCTAACCAATCTAGCCCTGCACTCATGTGCATTATGATCAGACAGTCAAACTACCAAAAAACTAATACGTAAAACCATTACAGTACCAGGGGTTTAAACTAGGAATGCTAGGGCAGCTGTATTGAGAAAGGAGTTTAGAAGAAGCAAGAGACAGGGTCACAGCTTCCTTTAAAAACAAAAAACTGCAAGTGATCAAGATTTCATTTTGTCCACAGAACAGTAAGACTCGTTTATCAAAACATATGCTGTACCAGGGAGCACCTAGTGGCAGTTAATACAGATCATGAGGGATTTCATACTGCCCCTTATCATTAACGTCGTTTAAATGACCCGCTCTCCTATAAAAAAATAGCTAAAAGCGACAGCACAGTGTCCACATTTTTCACCAGACTCCCAGTTAACTGTAGGTTGCTTCGATCTAAACAATATTGTGCCCCAGCCCTGCACATCAGTATGTTTGCCTGATTAAACCACGGTTTCTCATATGGAGTCTGCGCTCTATACGAGAAACAGGGCAACTGCAAATTATATGTGACAGTGACTCCATTGATGAGCCACGAATGCACCAGTTATCCTTTAAAATCACAGGCTTTTCCCAACCAGATCTAATTCACGGATGAGAAAAACTGAAGGCTCGTTAACTTGAGAGTGGCAAAATTAGAGACAGGGAGAAGCAAGTATCCCAATCTCCACGATAAATATAGATCTAAAGTGTACTAGAAAGGTTGCAAGCTCCAATCTTTCTCTTGTGGCCTTAGGTTCAGTCTGTCTGTGTCATACAAACCTCCTCAATGTTATCGAGGGTACGCCATCATCCTAGTTCGAGAGCAAACTCAATTGGAATGAGCATATTTAAATACAATGGCCAGATGTTCACGGAACACTTTAAAAAAAAATGTAAATTAGCTACAGAACAATTATTTTAACAACCCTACTTTCGCATTCTTCATCTGGCCTGTGTGTGTAGTGCCTCGAGTGTGTTTTTGAGAAGTCTGAAATGAGTACGTTTGTGCATCAGGAGCCAGTATAGCTCCCAGAGTGGTGTGATCGGAGGTGTCTATAGGAGGTTGAGGATGAGTCTGGCTGCAGAGTTCTGGATGGTTTGTAGTCTTATCGTGAATTGCTTGGATATCCTGGTGCAGAGGATGTTCTCATAGTCCAACTTGTTGGTGAATAGGGAGTGAGTGACATTTTTCCTAGTTTTGTTTGGGAGCCATTTGAAGACTTCCTCAGCATCTTTAGGGTGTGGAAGCAGGATGCAGTAACAGTGTTGTATTGTGTTGTCATTTCAGCTGTTGATGACGATTCTGAGGTTGCTGGCATGGTTGCCGATTGTGGGTCCAAAGCCACCAGCTTACATAAGATCACTAGTTTTGTCTGTGTCGAGCTTGAGACAGTTGGCTTTTATCAAGTTAGCAACTTCGGTAATGCAGGTGGTGAACTTGTTTCTTGTGCTGGGGGATCTTGTCTGAGAGGGAGAGTACGTGTGGCGTATCATCAGCATAGGTGAGGATGTTGATGTAGTGTATGCAGAAGACGCTGGCCAGCTGAATTGCGTATGCGTTGAAGAGGGAGGGATGGAGCATTGAACCTTGAGGCACTCCATAGATGAGTTTTTAGGCTTCCAAGGAGTAAGGTGCCAGGCTGACAATTTGTATTCTAGACGTTAAGGAGCAAATCCAGCTGAAAGCGGATCCTTGGATGCCCATCTCTTGCAGGTGCCTGATGAGGATGGGGTGTGAGACTGTGTCAAATGCTTCAGAGAGGTCTAGGAGAATGAGTGCCGTCGTGTCTGCTCTGTAAAGGATGATGTGGATGTTGTATGTGGCAACGATGAGTGTTGTGTCTGTAATGTGGTTGTTGTAAGGTTGAACAGGGCCTGCGCACAAGTCTCCATTTTAGTTGCACACTTAAACTGGACATCTTTTTCTAAATGGTGACATTTACATGCCTTGCACTTACACGATAACATACTGAGAAATTATTCTGCTTGCAGCACATTTCTTAGTAAGCATTTTATCATGTAGTTCGTACACTCTGTCCAAGGCTAAGGAATATTGAACGCAATGCCTTTGCATTTGGTTGTCCGGTTGGAGACAGCTCCAAGTCTCAAGACAAACATTCGCATCAGCGCTGCACCTCTCACACAGTGCGATTGAAACAGTGATTTTATTATATATACCACTTCTGAGCCAAATTAGGCAGGGTAGCACTTCTACGGATTATCCTGGAACGCGGTGTCTGGAACTGAGATTCAGCCCTGCTGATGCCAACCTTTATCCTGCAAAGGATGGTAGCCTGCTCAACACCAGATCAGCTTCCAGATACATTATACAAAGGTATGGAGGGTTGGGTTGTCCCTAGAGATCTGGTAGAAAGTACTCACACTATGCTCTCGATAGTGTAGGTAGTGTTGCTTAAATATGAATTTACCTTGAAAAACAAAGACAAGAGGCGTTTGGCAAAACAGAAACAGTTAGCTTGATTAGACACTTCGGCGGGGAGCAAAGTTACAGAAGCGGGTCTGAGAACGGTCTCAAAGTACAATCGATTTGAGCACCATTATATACATTTCTTGGAGCATCATAAAACAATTCATAGATCCTTTTTAGGAAGAGGAATGTGGGCCTAGCCATGGAGTCAAATTACTCCCACCTGAAAACAAATGCAGGTGGGTCTCAACCTTGCGTGGACACAATGAGGGCCAGTGGGTAGCGTGTCCATATGTCGGACATGGGGAGTGCGTGATCACTGCGTGTGCTGTGTCCTGACTGGCGGAGTGTCCCTAATTTCATGTGGAATCTAACTTTATGGTGTTTTGGGAACACGCGCCCGTCCACCCGTGTGCACTTTATTGGGGCCAATCTCCCTGGACCACTGTGGTGTCGCTGTCTATCTGTGGGATTAATCTGTGTTTTTCCCGTTCGTGCGTTTGTTCTGCTGGTAACTTGTCACCCCACCTGTGATCTGTCAATCAGTTGCCTCAGGACTAGGTCGGAGGGCCTGCCTGACCACGTATATCCGACTTGATGCTGATGGAGATGTCATATAGAGTGATTTCGACAACATTGATGCGATTTCATTTTTATGCACAGATGTATCATTGCGTACATTGACATCAATGTTAACAATAGTATTAGGTAGGAGTATAAATATAATCATAATAACTAAAATGTTATAATGGTTGTACTGTTTATCTTTTTCATCATTCTTGTAATGCCGATACTACACTTTGTTTCATTCTACTAATAATTTCAGCTCATGCTTTTTACACAATACAATTGTTTCAGTAAATGTTTGAAAAGCCACTTTGTATCATTCTTTTGTCTCCTTTGGGAATGCTTGAGTAGCAATAAAAGGGTAGATCTGTTTCCACGTTTTCCTTGGGGAATTACAGTGGTCATGTTGAGGTTGCAGATACCATCTGGCACCCTGGAAGGATAGGGGTTCAGATGGTGCATTGTGAGCCAGCTAGGAATTGGGCCAACATTCTCTAATGATATGTGTGGACTTGGCCCCCATATTCTGATGGTTAAATTGTCCATAGACACAGTCTTACTTGGTTCATAGGAACCGTATGACTTGGTTGAGCCAGAATACAGACTGCATGGCGTTGTGGAGCTGGTGGTTAGCGAGGCATCAGTTGATTAGTTTCTATAAGACCTTGTCCGGGTATGGTAGGAGGAATATGGGTCTGTAGTTGGTAACTGGGTCAGTGGTCTGTTTGCAGGTGTCCAGGAATGTGGCTGAGTCGATGGAGGCTTTAAGGATGGGTGCTAGTGCCTTGTTGATCAGCAGGAGTCCTTCTGTGAAGGCGTGGTGGGGCAAGGGTCAGATGAGGCCCCCGAGTGGGTGATCTTCAAAGTAGCTGCGGTTTCGATGGTGGTGACTGCGGGCCACTCCATGAGGGTTCCTTCTTCGGCCATGATGGGAAGTTGAGTTGCGACGGTGACTGAGTCCGGTTGAGGGTCGAAGTTGCCATATATGGAGATGATTTTGTTACAGAAGAATTACAATAGCTTGTTACAAATGTCTTACAAGGCGGTGATGTTGCTGGAGGCAGCAGAAGGTGTGGTGAAACCTTAGATTTCCTCATTTCGTGGCTGCTGTTTGTGCTGGCGTCGACGTGGTCTGCAACAGCTCTGAAGTAGGTGTTCTATATCTGCTGGTGGTAGCGTCTTAGGGCAAATTTGAAGAAGTCTTTATCCATTGTGTCTTGCCTTGTTCTCCATTTGTGCTCCTGTTGCCTGCAATGGTGTTTCGTCAGCCTGAGTTCCTCTGTGTACAAGCTGGTCTGTGATCAGGCTTTTGCTGTTGGGCTGAGCTTGAGGCTAGCCAGGGTGTTGGTGCATGCAGTGATCCAGCTGTTGAGGTTCTTGATGGCTCTAAGGAGGTTGCTGGCGTGCTTGGGCCAGTGCACAGAAAGGATGGAAGCCAATCCTCTTCTGTGATGCGTTTCCAGTGGTGTTGTGTGATAGATATGCTGAAACTGATGAGCGTGTGGTCTGTACAGGTCATAGCTGCTGGCTTGCCGACTGTGAAGTTATTTATTGAGGTGACAATTGGGTCCAATAGGTGTAGGTGAGAATGAGATGGGTGAGGCTGAGGTTTCCTAGAAGGGTTGTAGAATTTGGCTCAGAGCCGTCTTCTAGGTGAAAGTTAAGGTCTGCGTGGTCGATGAAAGTGCGGGCGCTGATGACGAGGGGTGCGTCAAATTCGGTGATGCCACTGGCGAAATTGGTGTGGGATCTTGGTGGTCTGTATACAACAGTTCCACACATGAAGAACTTGGCTGTGATGCTTATCTTGAATGTGAGATGTTCCATGGAACTGGTGGTGGTGGTGCAGCTGATGGTGTCTTTGAATATGATGGCGACTCCGCCTTCGGGCTTGTGCTGACAGGTTTTGCCGGTCGATCTTGTAGCTGGTGGGATGGCTGTTGTGATGTTCAGTGCAGAGGCTGGGTTTAGCCATGCTTCTGTGAGGAACAGCAGGTCTGGAGTGTGGTCGTTCAAGAGGGCTCATGTCTCTGTGGCATGTTTGGTGAGTGAGCAGGTGTTGAGGAGCATGCATGCTAGAGTGGCGTTTTGCTTGAGTGGTGGCTGGGGTGTGTGAGCAGGTGGCTGGTTTGTATGAGTGAGTCGGGTGCTGTTGGTGCAGGAGTGGTGGGTGTAGGATGTGGGAGAGTGCATGAGAACTTGAAGGAGATGCATGTGAATGCGCCCTCTGTGTTGTGTGGTGGTGTGGCTGCAGTGCAGTGACTGGCGACTGGGGTTAACAGCATGGAGGAGCACAGCAGGGTAGCAGTGGGGGGGGGTGAGCACCAGGGTTCCTGGTGCTGAGGCAGTCCAAATGCAGACAAGGATTGCTTTTGGTGCGCCGCAGTGCGCCAGCTATTAGTTTGTGCTGCACTCACCATAAAATAGTTTGTGGGAGGTGGTGGGAACACAGGGGGAGGTGGGCAGCGTGCAGATGGGTGATGGGAAATTAAGTTCTCTTGCATGGCTACTTCCTTTAAAGAAGGTTTGGGCAGGAAACCAGTGAGGTCACTTACTGTGGAGATGGGAATGCCGTGATGTCAATTCCTGTGCAGATAGATGATGGGAAATTAAATCCTCTTGCTCATCTTCTTTTAAAGACAGTTTTAGTGGGAAAACAGTAACATTACTTCCTGTGCAGATGGGTGATGGATTCAATTACTTTAGCTCATACATCTCCTCTACCTAGCACCACTCTTTCATATCCAGACAAATAAAACTCTGACTTAACTGCAGCATATTTAAAAATGGTACACAACAACTTATTTTATCTGGTCCTAACTCATCTAAAGACTTCAACCATGTGGTTTATTTAGACTAAGATGCCGATTTCTCATTCACAAACATTACCTTTCAAGAATGCCATATAAAGCTTCATTTCCAGACATCCAACCAATCCCTGAAAACAAGTACACAGATGAATCATGCAAATGGTCTTACACCCTAAAGCACCAGGAATCTTACTAGGACTTGCTCCTACTCATCGCCATCAACTGAACAATGCCAAAGCCAGCTAATAGCAGAACCTCGTCTTTTCTCCGCAGTCACACCCAAAACGTTTATCTCAATCCTTACAACCACTGTTCTAGCCACCTAGCACTACTGTCACCTTGTCAACTTTAAAAACAAATGTTTTGTTGATCACTTGAAAGTATACACTATCAGGATCATGTTTACCACTCTTCTCACTCCTTCAATTTCTCTCCTCACCAACACACCCATTAGACCAAAATCATTGTCTATTTCACAGTCCTTACTCCTTAAACTCTAACCCAAAAGTCAAACTGTCTTACTGCCATTCAGCAGTGGCTGACCCTTCACTCTCTCCTGGTCAACTCATTTAAAAAGGAAATGCACCACTTCCCCACGTTCACCAGACTCCCGCCCTTTCCATCCTCATTTCTTTCCTTACTTCCTCCTTCATTAATCGGCAATCTTCGAAGGGCTTGTGATTCTACAGTGAGACTGGACTCCTCTACCACCACCAGAGCAATAGCTGTGTGGTATCAGGTTATCAATATAAAGAGGAATCTCTCCTTTTTAATCTGTAACTCAAAATTGCACTTAGCATCAGCAAGCTAGACTACAGTACCAGTTTGCACATGGATATCCTCAAATATGCCTTTTCTCTTCTCAACAAAATTATAAGCTTTGCAAAGGAATAATCATTGACAGCAAACTGGACATGACTGCACAGAGCAACATCTTCACAGCATCCTGCTTTCACACTCTGACGATACGGAGGAAGATCTTCAAATGGCTCCCAAGCAACACTAGAAAAATTGGCACTTGAGCCCTAGTCACTAGCAAACTGGACTATGGGAACACGCTCCATGCAGGGATCCCCAAGCTACTCACTAGAAGACTACAAACCATCCAGAACTCAGCAGCCAAACTCCTCCTCAATCTCCCACACAGAACTCATATCACATCACGCCTCAGGAACCTGCACTGACTCCAGATACATAAACACGCTCAATTCAAACTCCTCACAGACACACACATTCAAGGCACTACATAATTCAGTCCACACCTACGTGAACAGTCACATCTACCACCAACCACCCAAACACCTCCACGGGACTTCTACTAGCACACATCCCACGCATACACAGAACCAGATCAGTAGGAC
This sequence comes from Calotriton arnoldi, assembly GCA_963921515.1. Classification (NCBI taxonomy): domain Eukaryota; kingdom Metazoa; phylum Chordata; class Amphibia; order Caudata; family Salamandridae; genus Calotriton; species Calotriton arnoldi. The sequence goes on from CAWUFW010003367.1 coordinate 1,529,191, forward strand.
GGGCATTCTCCTAGATAGCTCCTAAAGCCTGGAACGACCTCCCACTCCACATCACAGCCTACTCCTCTCTTCTTGAATTCAGCGAGAAGCTAAAGACATGGCTTTTAAATTAACCAACCTACCATAGGCAGGGCTAGGCACACACACCTGCTCAGCGCCAGGATACACTCGGGGGCGAGAGTGCGTTCTACAAATAACACAACCAGCATAACTCTTCACGCTTGCACAATTGCATTCCATTACAACTTACAAGCTGGGGGCTCTAAGAAAGCAAGCTAAACACAGCTTAAAAACCTTCCCCTGGTTTTGAAAACACTTCATGGCTTGCTCGTCCCCTAGCTCACCCACAGCACCTTCACCTATTCAAAATATCCAAACCAATTTCACTCAATTCATCTATATGGCACTTTTCACTAGAAAAACGTCCCCACTTTAGATTCTGCCATTTCCAACCCACCCACCCACCTTCAAAACCGCCGGCAAAAAACCTCACATTTGAAATCCCAGCAGCACGGCCTACAGTATGCCCCTCCGTGGCTTACTCTCGTACCAAAATTGCTTTTCTCATTGCTAATGATAAAAAAAGTGTTTTTGTTGTTCCTCCTCGCATATAGCTCCATCCATGAGTTACAACTCTATTTAAAAAAGGGGAAAAAAAAAAAAAAGGACATGCTGGAATGCTTGAATTAATCTCAGTCCATTGTAAGTACTCTGGGCCGCATTTTAATTCAATTGTGCCACTACTGAGACAAAATCTGCCCTAGCCCTGCTCGAATAGGAATAGCCCAGTTGAACTATAGGGCCATGTCCACACTAAATGAAAAAACAAGCAACCCTGCACTGGATTCAAGATTGTTGTACCTCATTAGTGAGGTGCAGCTTGAGTCCGATTGCACAATTAACTATGGGATGCACATGTGAGCATATCTGCAATACTCGGGTCATTTCATTGTGCCACAGGGCTAAAGCTGCACCCAGCAAACATTTCATCCAATCTCTTTTTTGTATTTTATATCCATCCATCACTTTTTTTGTTTTTGAAGTGAAACACCACAAGTGCATTGGTTGTGCCCAGACGTGGGTCCAAGAGAACCGTTTTATAGGACTCACACTAGACCTTGCTGATGTGGCCGACAAAGGGCAAAACTGCTATAGGGTTGTTAGTGTTCTCATAGCAGTGTGGGCTAGACTGTTCCTATTTGAGCAGGATAAATGCTGACTTGCATGTGATTTGTCACTGTCTGCAGTGGCACAGTGAACAAAAATAAGGCTGGTCTATTTCCCAAAGTAAGGGCTAGTGGCTGAGATTAATTCAAGAATTCCACCTATAACTTGTAAGTTTTCCTCACACCTTTGACACCTCCTGGACTATAGTCCAATATTGCACTGGCACACAAAAAGTACAGGGATAGGGAATAAAGTGAAAAAATGCACCCCTTTCCCCGACGGCCTCTAAGCAACAACCCAGGACCCAGGTACATAACATCATATATACATTCTGTCACAGTGGTCATTTGGTGAGCTGCAAGCTATGTTTTAATCTCAATTAACTGATCCCATATATGTTCAATTGCAGCCTTACCATTCATCTCTGTGGACAAGTATCAGTCCTGCAACAGCATCAACATCTGTAATGCATTCGTACCAAATACTGACTGTATGACTTTCTGAAACTTAATGTTTCAAGTTTCTTTAATATAACCAATTTATTCACAATTTATATTTCTGTGCAACAAAACTGTAAATGCTTCAATAGTTTATGGTGAATGGACCACAGTACTATCATAAAAAGTGTCAAGGAGACTGAAAATTGCAAAACTAAATATGCCATGAGATTATTAGATAGGAAGTTCACAACAATCTAGTCCATCTCCGCATAAATTTGCTCGAAACTCTCTCCACCAGCCCCGAAAGTGGCTAGAAATTCCAAGAGTTGGCCACTGATGTGAGCAACAAAAGCACTCTCAACTACATGATATTTAAGGCTCTAATTTGTTCAGATTTGCCTTTGAAACCAGCAAAGACCACTATTACATTGCCTTACTTCAGAAGATCATCACAGTTCATTAGTTGTGTAGCAGCATCAAGATCAGAGCCAAACTATGCAAAAGCTGCTGCCTCACAATACAGAGCTGTTGAGTGAATCAACACCTGCTTCATGATATCAATGTCAACAGCAGATCCCACACAGGACCCAGAAAGCAACACTGATGGCGGGGCAAATAACCTTGTAAGAGGTCAAACAAATATCTGTCCATCAGGTAGGCATATCACTAGGTTGTGTCTCAAATATATAGAAAGCAGCCAAAGAGATTTATTTTGGCTGATTGTTCCACTCACCTTGATTCCACGAACCTTAAGAACATTTGTCAGGTTCTCTGTCCGAATGCTCAAAGAGAATGCATTAAGGCTGTACACAGTTTGCTACCATTTGGCCGTAGTCCTATATGTTGATCATTTGTGACAGGCAGACTGGCAAAAAACCTCTATTGTCAATACCATCTTTAACCAAAAAAAGATTCAATTATGAAGAGTAGAGTATTAAAAAACTGTATTGTCCGAATTCTGCCTTTGATCAGAAAATAACTACCATAGCGCATCTAGTCAGATGCCAGGAGGTACACCATTGTTGTTTGTACTACTGCTTCAGACGCAGCACCCTTTCAGTATCTGCATACTTGCGCTTGGTGCCCCAGAGGAAGATACCTTAAAGACAACAAAAAGTGTACACTGAATCTACAGGAATTTGCCCAATATAAGATGGTCCTTGGTGCTGGATCATCCGCTGTGTTGTGAAGCTTACGCAGGAGATGTATTCTAGAAGTATTTACCTTGGTATCCCAGGGTTGTTAACAATGTATACAGACATATGTTACATGTGCTATTTCGTACCGAGGGAGGTGACTGAAGGATCTTTAATGTATTGAACCAACTGGTAAAAGTGACTGTAGGTGCTATACTGTAGGATTACGGCAAACCCATCAGGCATCTTAATCTTCCCATAGTTACCTCGAAACAAACACAAAGCGGAGGCACTTATCACAGGTTTGTTCTATTTCTACACAAGCCTACTCTAAAAATGCAAGTTAAGATGCAATGTCTTCTGTTTCCTTTGGTTGGCTCCATTTCTCTGCAACCCTCCCCCCCCCCATCTCAAAAATGTTTAGCACTCATGCGGTCTGCTGTGCAATATGGGAAGAGCATCTATATCCAACTATGGGATCCACTTGCGCTGCAAATCATCAATATTTTAAAGGCTGCGTTTAAACGGAATATGAATCTCAAGATGGAAAATATTTATAACGTTAGATACAAAACATTTTATACCTGTTTGTTTCAACTGAGGATGTTTCCTTTGAACTCTGAGTATTTAAAATGGTTTCAATCTTCTCAACCGATCGAATGACCTGAATTAGTCTCAAAACACACATCTGTAAAGCAAAGTAAGAACATCTTTAATAAATATCCATAGTCAGATGTATTCTTCCCTGACCTACCAATCCCAAGGGCAGCAAAAAGGAAAAGTTCATACCCAGAATCTGATGTGCAGGAATTATAGCAAATTGGATAGTGCATTAGTCAAACACTTTAAGGTTTTATTTATAAAGAGGCTCAAAGCCTCAGTCACAAACTCCTTACATGTCAATTCAAACAGAGAAGCACAAAACGTGGATCCACAGATGTAAATGAAGAGATCAGGATTTACAGAATCAATCCGCAGACATGTATGCCTAAGGATGAAACTGCGGGTAATCACCTGTGTGGCAGTATACCCGCAGCAATAGTTTAGTATTATGAACAGACCAGAGTATGTGACAAGTGGGTGAGCTCAAAGTGTAGTCAACACCCAAAACCCATAAATGTGTGGCTATTCAAACAGTTTGCATGGTGTTTGTTACACTGAATATACACATAAATGCATTCCTGCAAAAGGTAAGATTAAGAGTGTTCCATGTAAGGAAAAGCAGATTATAGATGGAGACAAACGAGGTTTGTCATAGAGAAAATGCAGTCCCCGTTGGAAAAAAACACAAACCTGTCCCATTTTTTGGCGTTCTCTATTTCTCATTCCAATACTTATTTGATTTAAGCATTCTCTGAGTTTTCTTTTAGCTTCCTGGTCAAACCAGAGCAAACTTTATTCTAGCGGGGTTAGTCTTCTTTCAGTGCCCAGGAGTACCCAATTCAATTAGCCCAGCCTCAATTCTTGAATATTCCATACTTGTGCCCATCATTCCCAGACTTGAACCTCATTACCACACATCAGATATTTGCATACTTGATTCTATTGATCACTATAGTTATTTTACTTAACTTATTCCGATTTCACTTCTTTATTCTATTCAACTACACCGTGGATCATCTCATGGTTTACCTTCCTCGCGCCAATACACATACATAGTAGAGTAGTCACTTTCAGGCCCACAGATAAGGCATATGAAAATCTCACTAAATAATCTGATGACAACCGAAAGAGGAGGTCTTGCCCATCAAAGAAATGGGCCTCAGCCAATCACATAGTTATCTCCCACTCAACATAATGAGAGCAGTTTTACATCCTGATGCTCTTGTCCTACTGTTAAACATGGGTCCAGTAAACACCAACATGCAACATGTGTAGCCAATACGCAATCCTCACTTCTATAGTGCTGAATTTAGCATTAAAAATCACCATCAACAATGATTAAGTAGGTCTTAGCAAGAGATACAATGGCGTGAAATCTAAGAACTTCCTCACCCATGCTACACACCTTACTTGGATATTCAAACTGGTAAAAAATGGGAAAGTAAGAGCAGACTTTATAAAAAGGCCAGAACAGAATTTATAGCCTTCAATCCGATGTGAATGAAATGACCATGCTTAGTGTTAAATGCATCAGTCTGAACCCTCAATTGCTTCTTCCCTGCCACACTTAACAAGAGCACACCCTTACCTTGCTCCTTCTATATCTTTATGGCAGGTTTAGAGATTACATTATACCCATTTAACATTACCATACCACTTTCCCAAATTTCCTGCACCATTATAATAGCAAAATGCTCCTGAAAGTTGTAGGCTCATGAGTCTCGGATAGTCAACTATATTGCTTGAGAGGATAGTAATCAAGTCAAACACAGGATTCTATTGTGGTCTTCTGATCCAATGATTTTGAGGTGAGTCTCCAATCTGTTAAAAATGGCAGTCGGTGATCCAGAGTATCTATTCTTTATCATTACGCCCCTTTCCTGACACATGGGTCAGATTATAAGAGATTTACGAGTCAAGTAGCATAATAATGTGAAAACCAAGTTCAGGTAGGATACAGTGGGTTGAAGTGTCATTAATAGCACACGTCCTCTAGTATCACTGAACCCTACACAGATGCTCTTGCCAAGGACAGTTCAAATATTACCACTCACCAAAGTAGGTAAGTGGATATGTGTGACCTTGTACTTTAGGCTAGTCACCATCTGCTTTCATGTTGCACAGTTCACTGATGCCAGAGCATCAGCTTCGAAAATTTAGTTAGCACAGTCTGCAAAGATGTTGAAATCTTTTCTCTTTACTGAGTAAACCGAGGGACACATGGCTGAGGAATCTTGTACTGAATTCACTGGCAGATCCTAACGGATATACAATTGTCTTGATTGGTTTCCCCAAAGCAGAGTGGAATAAGCCACATACGTAATGAGATCTGAATGTAAGGTTTTGCACAGCAGCTGTGAACTTGTTAAGTTATACCAAATGTCATGTATATCCTGAAAACCTTTCTTGGCCCGCTGCTACTCTGAGAAGAGAAAGCCTCGCACCAAATTCCACCCCTAAATGACCGAACTTCATACAGATAACAAATCTGAGAAAACTACCTTTCAGCTAGGTATTTTTACACATGACTTCCATTTTTGCCAACGTATACAGTACTCTATTGTTATTCCAATTTTGTTTAGGTTCTCAAAGTTGGTAATTTCTAAAAGGTTTCAATGGCTGCAACATGGGATCAGTTATGGAGAACACATTATACATCCCAAGCTCTAAATCACAACAACAATGCATTATGTGCTCTAACTCTATGCAGAAAAGAGTATGCACAAAACAGACTATTTGCTTGTTCAACAATCTATAAAACCTCTGGCTCCTTCACATGTCCATCTAAGCATGGGTCGGTCTAGTGCCTGGGTATTGCAGAAAAACATGACTTTCCTTCTAAGCTCAGGGTCCATAAAAATTATTTGGTACATCTCAAAGATAGTATTGGAACAGTGCACCTATTATTGATGCAAACACTGACTAGTATCAGGAACCACGTGCTGCAGAAACATCTGCTTTCTCAGTAATCCTGAAGAATAAAAGCAAAGGTTTGTGCTCACAAGGAAAATTTGGTGACTCTATAGGACTGAAATACTCAGTGAAGAAAATTAGTATATACGTTGAGTCAGGCATATGGTCAACAATGAAGCTATCTAAAAATAACAAAATGTGTTAAATGAAATCTTTTAACCTAGTAAAAAGCTGTTCAAACGCCCACAGCATGTTACACAAATGACAGTTGGTGACTAATTTAACCTCTCAGGTAGGGACATTTAAAGTGTTGAATGGTGTGTGTGCTAAAAGCCCTTTCAAATCGACAAAAAATAGTAGGTTTCGAAAGATGGGTGCAGATCTTCACTTTCTGAAAAGAAACAAGGGGGATTTTTAGAATCTCCTAAATAACTAGTAGGTTTCAAAATTAAGTCTGAATTTTTGGTTGCAATAAATTAGCAGGGAAGTGGCATTAGACAGACTTTCTCTCAAGAACAAAAACTGTAAATACATTCAGGGAGTCGTTTCATTGGACAACATGCTGAGATGGGTGCCATGCTTTTATATCTTTTGGTAATGTTACATACAACACAGGCCTTGATGTATGTTAACATAATCCTGTTTCGTGCATTAGAAGGTATGAGAAGAACTAGTAAACAGGCCTGTACTAAGGAGCGCTTGCTAAAACAATGCAGACTTACAAAATTTAACATGCTCAGTTTCCACATATTTTTCTCGTTTGTAATAACAGGCCATGGAAGGGATTTTTCCACTTGAGGTGCACTTCAGCATAAATGCCCATTTGTGGTTCCACTGAGACAGAATCAGAACATACACAACCACAGCCAGCTTCCTTAAACCAAAATGGAGGCATTATTTTAACTGTCCTGTGTAACAGGTGCACAAACCAAGGCAAGAGAGCCGCACCTCATTCCATGGACCATCATCTAATTTAACAGGGATAAAAGATACTGATGTTTTGGGTGCGGCAAAGCAGATGCACCAGTTCTAGAAGTATGCGGACAGGCAGTTCTTAAACTTCAGGCCTAATGGTATAAAGGTATGTGGGGGCTACAAGTGACTCAGCATACACCTATATAAATATAGAAGTATAAACGTTGTAGTCAGCTGTTAGTAATTTAGGTAGAACTTTAGATGAATTGTGTAGGGTTCTATGATGAAATATTAATTATAGTATTTTTTATTTATAGGATTTCTAGGAGAACATTACATAACAAAGAATAACCTTATTATTAAATACCAATACTTGTGTGTGAACTGATTTCACGATTTGGGAGGAGGATCTGAAAAACCAACTGAAAATGAGAGATCTGGGACAGGTCTGTACGATTTCTAACATACCTATCCATATGAGCATAAGTCAGTGAGAGGGGCGAGAGACATCTGTCAGCATTTACTTTCACTGATATGGCTGCAGTTTCCTTTTCGGGCTTATGAAATCTAACGGGTCTGAACCCAATAATTTCGGGGAACATGACAATAGAGTGAAATAGCTTCTAATATACGTTAGGTTGCTTGACTTCTGCTTCTTACCTTCAATGTTTTTTTTCCAAGTGTGTCATAATTGTGATGTAAGGACATTTAAAAGATTTTGTACACTATTACTATTATTACAGTTAGTAAACACTTACTGAAAAAGAAAGTCCTTAATTCAAAACATTATTTCCATAACCGTCAAAATTTAGAAAGTTCTAAAGGATAACAATCAGACCAATTAGGCTCTGTGTTTTTAAGAAGCCCCAACTCTGTTAATTTAATATATGTATTTTTAAAACTTTTGGTCTCTCTAGTACCTTCTTTTTTCTAATATCCTCTTGTTTAGACAGATGATCATCTACTGCCCGAATGCCTTGACTGACAGATAATTTCAGGCTCTAAATAAAAAAAAAATGAAAGAAATACAAAATGTATTAAACCTCTTTAAAGAAATTTTGAAATGTCAACTGCTACATGCTGTACATCCAGTAGATCCAAATGACTCACCTGACTCAAAGGAGCAGTCACCTAACTTTTCTTGCCAATAGTGCAGTGGATTCACTCAAAAGACATGGTCCTGGATCCCCCACAGAAAGCAATTTCATTTTAGCCATAAACTGAGCATTTAAAAATGAATCAATGTGCTAAATATTAAAATATAGAAAGCATGGTTATAAAGGAGAAGTAAACGTATCAATAAATAACAGATCGAACATACATAAATTGTGCATAAAAGTGCATTCTTCACCTTGCACCTTACCGGAAAAGTGGCAGACATTAACACTTTGTTTAGAGTTTTATGTGGTGGTAAAATGTTGTCTTTTATCCTTTGCAGAGGCTGTAAACATGAAGAGATGCACAGACGTGGATCCTTTGCACACTGTCACTGGAACCAAGCTACACTCGACTGATGAGCCCATAACAAGGGCGAAACTGGTCCTGGGTCGATTGTGTTCAGGGAGGACCTGGCTTGGCAGTTCGGGCTGGACTGTTCCCATTGGAGCATAGTCAAGACTGATTTGCATATAGCTGGGTACAAACTGAGAAAGATGTACTGGGATGCAGCTCTGAGTATTACCAGTGACTGAGATTAATTCAAGCATTCCAGCCATCACTTTTTGTATACTATAATATGCTGCCCGAAGTGGGACCGGTATGTCCAGAAGTGAGACCTGTGTCACTGGAACCAAGTTATGCCCGGCTGATGAGCCTATAATAAGGGGAAAAAGCAGTCCTGGGTTGCTTGTCTTCCGGGTCAGGTAGCGCCTGGCTTGGCAGTTCGAACTGTTCCCATTGGCGCATGGTCAAGACGGATTTGCATATAGCTGGGTCCAAACTGAGGTGGCCTGGTGTGCAAAATAACAAAGGACTGGGATGCGGCCCGAGTCATTACTAGTGGCTGAGATTAATTCAAGCAATCCATCCATCACTTTTTGTATACTTTGAAGCAGGATTTGGACAGCAACCGAGAATCAATGAAGGCTGAATCCAGTAGTTAACTGACACTGCATTTTACCATTAGACCGTTTTCCTTTAAGTTATAATAAAAACCATAACACTAATAAAACTCTTTGCTTAGCAGTTATTTAAAGCAGTTGAGAAGTGCCCTTAAACTGCTTTGCAGACACGCTACACTTAAGCACCGACTATGCACCTACCCAGCCGGACATTGGACATAGTTTTTCTTCGTCTCCCCGTTGTGTTTCCTTCCCTCCACCGCCTCCTCCTTCCGTGATCCTGTGGCTACCTCCCCTTCCTAGCTTATACGTTAATATCTCTTGTTACTGTGTAATCACTGTTTTTCTCCTTACGTTTATTCTTGGCTCCTGTAACTGATGTAATTTTGTAACCTATAACTCGCTGATCCTCATGTAAAGCCGCGGTGCCCAAGCAACTTTGGCTGATGCCCGGTGGAGCGGTCATATGCAGCTATAGAGGAGTTTGGCTCTGGTTCACCCCTCGGCCGGCACCTACCCAGCCGGACATCGTTTTCCTCACCTCACCATTGTGTTTTTCCTACCTGCATTCCCTACCCCCGTTTACCATTCCCCCTCTACCTCTTCACTCCCCATAAGAAGTGTGTACGCGCTAATAATCTCACATTATTGTGTAATCTCATGTTTTTTTGTTTTTTTTTCTCCTAGGTCTATACTAGTCTATATAATTATGGAACCTGTAACTCACTGATCCTCATGTAAAGCGCTCCAATACCTCCGGGTCTAGCCAGCGCTATATAAAACTTTGCAAAAAAATAAATAAATAAATGCACTCCAGGGAGGTGCTGTAGGATAGCTGACAAGATGGCTCTTTTGCAAATTAACACAGTTTGTGAGCAATATTCTTATTGATCCTGTTTGCACTAGTTATTATTCTACTCCCAGAAGGGGTTGCTGTCCTAGCCTCCTCAAGCAGGAAAAATATGTGAGATTCCCCCTCTCACTACTACAACTTCTATAACTGAAGATTCAGTGGTCTGGGAGGAAAGGCTCTGTGGGCCTACATGCAGGCTGCTCCCGCTAAACCTGAAATGGCAACATGATACCCTGCTTGGTGCTCTCTGCATGCTGTGGACCTGCAAGTTTAAGCAATTAACTGGGTCTGTGATCCGGAGCCACATTTTGGGGCAGGCCTCCTCACCCCCACTTGGCAGCCCTCCTGAAGACTCCGGTCTTGTGATGCTAGAGAGTGTGCCTGAAGAACTAACTTGAAATTGGGGGCTGTAAAATGTGGGCAGTAGCCTAACTCTTAGGGCGTGAATTGATGCACAAACTTATAGAGGAACGTCAGCATCAGTATATAAAAATTGTTGTTTTGGCCTTCTCCTCATGCTCGGGGCATGTCAAGGCCACTTCTTTCATCACATTTCTCCTGGAAACAGGATATTGGTCTACTTGGTCACTAGAGCGGTCACTTGTGATGCATTCACATTGTTAGGACTAAACCTTTATGTTCCCTTATTCAACCTACCAATATACCTCCACAAGACAAATGCCCATTAAAGATCGAGTATTGCTGTACCTAACCTGTCCATCATGTGAACACCCAGGGTCCTGTTTCAGATAAGGTAAAGGCTCTTAACCAACCACATAACTGGGCAGATTGCGAATTGTGACTAGCTATGCAGGTCTACTGAACTCAAGGATGGAAATGAGTGCAGTGCTCTGAAGGTTAATTCTCATGCAGAAAAAGTTGACAACTCACAACACAAACTAGTCACATGATTGAGGGAGAGGAGCATGTATGGCTCGGACGGTGGTATCACAAGGCAAAGAGTATAGGCAGATTGCATAGAAAAAGAACTCAAGTTGGCGCATGAAAAGAATGGTGACCTGAAGGCTCATTCCAGGAGGAATAATTGGGACTGTTGGTATATCAAAATCACTGTGAGTAGCTCACTGAAGCGGTTTGTCAAGAAATTCCTTAGGACTACAGAGGATGATCCTCTTTCCCACCATACTTCTAAATGAACACACACGTCCCTCTTTTGGTCCAAAGTCTTTTCCTGGTTGTCTTCCTGTATCATCATCGCATAAGTCTTGAACTATAGGGATCTAATTTAGAAAGCAGCAAGGGGATTATATTATATGAAGATGCAAATGTGCCCCTGAATTTAGTCCAAATGTGCAGCAACGCATGAAGGATCCTGGGTTTTCCAAACCTTGAGTTACTTTTTCTTTATGCTAATGGTGTTCCAACTTTAGATCCATGGCTCTTTTCAGTATGTGGATATTCAGCCTCTAGTAACAGAGGTTTAGAATTGTTCTTTTAACACCATTCTGAGATGGTGTCTGTAATTTTACAACAATCATGGCTCTACAGACTACAATGGCATCTGACATCACACTCAGTCCTCTTATGAACTAGGTTTCTTTAATACCTTTGCCCACGTGTGCTGTTGTGCAATGGAGTCGCATTGGTCTGACACTCCCCGACAATGAGAGGTAAGACGTGCTTAGCGCCTGGTCTTTCAACAAGCGCCTGGGTTTGCTTTTACTCGCCTAAGCAGTTATGGGACATAGTGCCCACATCTAGAACATGTTCGTGTATTGCTCTTTATAAATTACAGCCTGGTGATTACTCGCCCGAGCAGTTACAAAAATATGTGCCCACACTTAGATTACATTCAGGTGTTGTTCTTTATTATTACACCTTTGTGATTGGTTTTTAATGTCTTTATTTTCCGCAGACCCTCATTTGAACCCCACAATATTTAAAGGTTCAGATTACCTCAACTTGGCCTAGTTTGAATAACATGTTACACATTACTCAATTAGGAGTAACACCATGAAAACAAATGTATTTGTCACAAAAAGGATTCATTCAATAACCAAAGCTGAATGTGCTGAGGACTTATGTTGCTTTACTGAGAGCTCCGCAGTTTTTATTTCCCTTTTCCCCTACAGGGTGCAGAGAATACTGGGCGACACAGAGGATCCCTAGGGAATATCCTTCACCTATTCTAGAGCTTATAGGCCCTGAAGAACCTGCCTACATCTTTAGCAGTGAAAAAATGCTGACTCTGCAAGTGCAACCAAGCATGCTGTTTTTAACATATGCTAACCAACACTAATATTATAGTACAACAGTGCTTCCTAGCAGGTTTTATGTATTTTTGGAGGACCCACCAAGTCATAATGAACTTTTTAGTATTCTTTATGTTACAAATAGTCATATCCAAAATGCATCCCACTGGCTTCAGTACTCAGGCTCTCACACAGAGCCCTACCACTATTCATGCATCGCAATTACTGTACATGCACACATAAGCAACATGCGCAATGGATGGTAGTGCTAGATTCTGGGCCTCACATATTAGCTGAACTTTAGACGAGATGGGTCAGTAGACCACACTATCTCTAAGTTTTGAAAATCTTGGGATGGAAAAGGGCGGACACCTGGACTTATCCGGATCGGTTAGCAGACAAATCTTGGTTAAATCTACTCACAGTTACTGATACCAGATCTTCGGGCAACATTTCAATGGACATAAAGCCATTCTCAAATTGGAAACGAGGAAAGAAATTCTATACTTCAAAGAAATTGGGTGCCACTGCATATAAGCTGAATGGAGCCAACTTCTTAGTGCAACCATTCACAATGTACAGAATCCTCTCATAGGAGAGTGAATGTTTCAGCCATAGTGAATGACCACAGGCTGCAGGTTGTCTTATGTCTGGTGGGAGTGGTTAATCTAGCAGGTTTTGCCCATCTGTTCAGAGAACTGAAGTTCTTGTTTTTTTATTATAAATGCAGGATATTGGACCCGACATCCTTGGAGTGGTTTTTCTCCAACTTTTGCCTTCTATCCTCCTGTTTTTGCTGACTTTGTTTTTGCTGGTCTTAGGACTCTGCACACTATCACTGTTAACCAGTCCAAAGGTGCTTGTGCTCTCTTTCAATATGGTAAAAACTGGCTTACACCCAATTGGCATATTTAATTTACTAATAAGTCCCTAGTAAAGTGATACTACATGTACCCAGGATCTGTAAATTAAATGCTACTAGTGGGCTTGCAGCACTCATTGTGCCACCCATTTAAATAGCCTTCTAAACATGTCTCAGGCCTGCCACTGCAGCCTGTGTGTGCAGTTCTAAACTTCCATTTCGACCTGGCAAGATAAAACCTTTTGCCAGGCCCAAACCTTCCTTTTTATTATATACAAGTCACCCTTAGGGTAGGCCCTACACAGCCAAGGGGGCAGGGTACAGTGTATTTAAAAAGTTAGGCATGTACTTTTAAATTTTACATGTCCTGGTAGTGAAAAACTCCTAAATTCAGTTCTCACTACTGTTAGGTCTACCATTCCCTTAGGAAAACATTAGGTTGCCTTATTACATATAATAAGTGATAACATTCAATTGGGAGGAGATAGGAATGTCTAGTTTGGGGTCTACAGAATTAGAACTGAAAACCATCTTTAAAAAAGTTGGATTTTAAGTCACAATTCTGAAAATGCCACCTTTAGAAAGCTGCAATTTTCTTGTCCTAATCATTTGGTGCCTTCAGGCTGCATCCTGGGTCACATGACTACGTGCAGCTGGCAGGTGGTCTTTGTGTATTGCTCCCAGGCAGTGAAACACAGGGGCACAGGTGCTGGCATGATGGTCCATCTCAGACTTGAGGAGGGGGAGGAGCTGTCACCTAGCACACTTGCACATCACAAAGGCTCTCCCTGAGCACACTCACAAAGGGTTTGACACTAGTCTTTTCTTACCCCCAGACAAGCTGAGGCCAGGGCAAGGAGGCAGGAAATTCCTAACACACCTTCTCTTACTTCAAAGTGGGCACCAGGTATAAATATTGGACCCTCAGACCCAACTCTTCAGTACACCTCTGGACCTGTGGAAGACTCGGAAGGACTGCTGTGTTGCTTTGCCAGAAGGACTGCTACCCTGCTGCCTAGGTGAAAGGACTGGACCTTCACCTTGAAACCCAGGACCACCAGAGTGACTCTAAGGGCCAGTTGGCTGGCCTACTAATCAGAGCCTCAGGGGCAGAAAAGGCGACAACCACATTGAACCCTGCACCTGGACTCGGTCTACTGTGCACCCCCCTCCCTCAGTGGTGCCCACCCCAGTCCTGCACCACTCGAAGTTGGCCTGAAGGTGTTCTGCCAGCCCAGCTGCGATCCTGTGGGCAGAACGGATGCAGCACAATGCATTATCTCGCAGCTCCGCCTCAGAACTGTCGCAGCGCAACGCATCCTTGACGCAGGATCTGGCATCGCAGCCTCCTCTGATCCACCTCTGCATGACGCATCCTTGACACAGGCCTTCACATCGCAAGTCCTTTAACGACGGAATCCTCTAAGACAGCGCAGAACTCCACATCACAGCCCCACAGCTGCTATGGAACCGCCAGTGTGCAATGCATCTTCGATGCCGGACTTCGCATTGCAAGCCACTCCTCGACGGCATCCTGGATGACAACGCAGGACTCTGCATCGCAGCCCGGCATCTTCGTAGGAACCACCGCTGAACGACGCATCCTCGACGCGGGATCTCGCAACAATCCGTAAACGAGGCTTTAAGATACTTCAGCGGACCGAACTTGGTCCCTGCATCCAGCTCCTGCTCCATCGGGTTCGGCCTGAACTTGTGACTTTGTCCCTGTCCAGCGACCAGATAACCACAGTTGGTGCTCTGTAATTCTAGGCACTATTTTTACTTAAAACTTTGAAATTACATATGTACAGTTCTATTGATTTGATGTTTGTCATTTTGGTTTCAAATAATTTATTAAATTGTACTCTTTTTTTCTAAATTGATATGGGATTTTTCTTGTGTGGTGTTTTCACTTAATTACGGTTTGAAATGCTCAAATACTTTACACATTCTCTCCAATTCAAGCCTGACTGCTTCTGTGCCAAGCAAACAGAGGGATAAGCACAGGTTAATTTGAGGTTTGGGTATGTTTCACCTGACAAGAACTGTGGTTGCTGCTGGAGTACGGCTTTACCCCTCTCAACCAGTAACCCAGGACACAGGACTACAAATACTATGTCAAAGGAAAATCAAGGCCTCCACTAGCTAGTCCCACCTAACAAGAGGCAATCCGAGACCTCAGCCCTGGGACTTCGAAGGCTCGTTGATAGTTCATGATGTGACAAACTTATACAAGTACACCAGGCATGTGTTAGTCTACAAATACTGTGTACCTTTATGTTTTCATTTAGCTTACATTACGTTGTGTAGGGATTCCACTGTCCAATATTCTAAAGCGACTACAGAAAATACAACATACACAGCATGCATGTATGATGGGTAAATGAATACAAAGTGGCATTCCAGAACCAGGCAATGAAAATTACTTTACTAAACTAAACCCTCTAACACCATACTATTCATTCAAACATACCATGACTTCTTCTCGTAATTGTCCAAGAGGCACTGAAAGCTGGCTCAGGGCTTTGTCCATGCCGACCTGAAGACAAGATAAACAAAAATAAAGGAGGAGCATAGGTTAAGATAGGAGTTCAATTCATGCACAGGAAAATATATTTAAATATAAAACCCTAATAACTAATATCACAAAGACAACAATTTGGAGGACATCAACATAAGCAGCATATTGATTAGTGCACAAAGGAAATGCATGCCGCAATTGTAGTCTCATGACTGCTGCAGCTCTGCACATTTATCACATTAGTCTGAATATAGGTGGTTTTACAGTTTGGCTTGTATAGGACCCTTGAGCAAGATTGCTCAGAAAAAATAAAAAATATGAACAGAAATATTTGCTAAATTGCATGAAAAATGTGCAGATGGACTTTGAAGTGAAAAATACAATAATGGTAAAGCATTGATATGTTCAGAGGGCATTCCGTCGTAACTTCTTCAGTATTTTATTACAAGTATGAAATTGCTTACTATGACCAGTAGGTTAAGTTAAAATAAGGAACAAGTTACTTACCTTCAGTAAAGTTATTTCCGATAGACATATACTTTTCATAGGTTCTTCATCTGGAACCTTCTTCCCAGACTGCTAAATAGATCTAGTCATATCATCTCATCAGCGCCAGCCACAACTGCAGCGCCAATCATATATTTGTAACACGTAATGTCTAAATGTGACGAGGAGGGGCCACGAAGGTACCACCCGGACTTGTGATTTAAATCCTACCTAATAATCCCTGAACCACAAAAGCCGAAAAAAAGACAGAGCTAAATGAAGATTGAACCAGAAAGAAAACTAGTAAATAATTAACAAGCCTTGGAAAGTGGGGAGACAGCAGGTCGACAAGGGATCCGTGAGAATATTAATTGTCCCTTAGAAAGAATGGCAATGAGGTTGAGTAACTCATTTTATTGCTAACTACTTCAAGCAATCTCTCATTCTGAACAACTTCCATAGCATCACAAAAGGAGGGTCTGAACTCACTCTATGTTCACCACTGCACCACAAATGGTCATTGAGTTGGCAAATGCGCCAGGCATTCTACAGTGAGGACTGACGCACTTCTGAGAAATACAGCGAGAGACAGACACCCTTGTACCATAGCAGGGTTGAAATAAATAGATGTATTTTATGATAATGACACTTTTCATGCATTTGTTGTAAGAAGGAAGACATAAAGGTATAGCAGTGGGTCAATTTATGATGTGAAGTTTATGAGTAGGAGTGTCACCATTGAATGGGGGAGAAGAGACACAGGAACACCAAACATCCAACCTGATGCAACTACTATTGACATATGAGCAGGGGGTACCATGGCTGTATCATTTCTAAATGGAACACGATCAAGCTATCCCCAACCAGGAATATAAGCCAGAGGGAAAAATAAAACACTGGGTAGAGAATTCACAGACGCAGAATGGGCAACAACATTAGAATATACTGAGAAAGTGTCAAGAACTCCCAATTTCAAGTTTACACAATTCAACAGCCTGTACCAAAATTATCTATCCCCCAAATGTCTAGGCCTGGTATATGCTGAAGCGGGAGACACTGGCCCTAGAAGCAGGACCCCTACTGCGACTTTCTCCATATGGTGTGGGAGAACTTGTTGATCAGGGAATACTGGGGTAGGGTGGGGGGCAGTGGGGTAAATAACAGTAGCTTATATAAACAGAAATACCTATTTCATGCACCAGAGGAACGTGTCTTCTGGGACACTTACCATGAACCAAGAAATACAAATCTATCAAATATGTTTATGGACCTAGTTTATACCCTGGCCAAAAGAAAAATTGCCATGGCATGAAAGACATCAAGCACTGCCACCAGAGAACAAATGGCCTTCTTAGGATACAGACAGTTTCAGAAGGAGGCAGAGAAGACGAGAAGGGGAGTAATGAAAGAGTTTCAGTTACATCAAATTCTGACACTGCTTTTGGCAGAAAGATGGTTTGATTCAAAGTATGTCATTTCGAAGAAGTTTGTGAACCTATTCCACCGATAGACCGATTTGGTGAAAAGTCAAAAAAAGAATGACCATTACATCAAAAAAAAGATACTGCATCTAAAACCCAGGTGCAGAAGTGGACTACAAATTAGAAATAATTGCACAAAAACCTCTAAACAATAAAAAGCATTGGGAAAGCCAATAGGTCTTGCTTTTGTGCCCTTTTGGCCTTTGCCAATAGTTTGTAGCCAAGCTGTGAGGCATGGTAAAGTTGAAAAAACAAAAGAAAAAAAAGCCCTTGATGCAACCATTTTGTAGGTGGGCACACCACACTTGTGAACACCTACAAAATGACACAGCGGGGATATTTTTCTTTTAAGTAATGGATCGGAGCTGGATCAGTAACTAAAAAGAAGAGAAAATGCT
Source organism: Calotriton arnoldi (assembly GCA_963921515.1). Classification (NCBI taxonomy): domain Eukaryota; kingdom Metazoa; phylum Chordata; class Amphibia; order Caudata; family Salamandridae; genus Calotriton; species Calotriton arnoldi. The sequence goes on from CAWUFW010003367.1 coordinate 1,547,239, forward strand.
GTAAGTGTGTTTTTTTTTTAAACCGAAGAGAGGGAACTGGAAGCAACAGGGGCAGAAGCAACAAGAGAGAGGACACAAAAACACAGACGTAACACCAGGCATAAGCAACACAAGGATGGTGGGAGGAAGGTAAAGTAACACAGGGGAGGGTGGGAGTTATAAGAAAGCAATACGGAGGCTGGGGGAACAGCATCATGGAGGATGTGGGGTGGGAGAGAAGCAATACAGAAGGTGGAAGAAGGAAATGGAAACAAAAGCATACAATCAAGCACAAGAGAAAGGGGCCGGGAAAAGCACATGGGCAACAGAGAGCAACACAAGAGCCAAGGGTACAGAAATACACGAGGGAGACTGCATGAAAACACAAGCACTCTCATGGAGTGTTTCACAAAGTAGTGCTTGAAAAAAAGAGCAGTGGGAGCAGAGATGCTAACCAACCAAAGAGACGGTCAAGGGGCAAGGTTTCATGGGAGGAACAAACACAAGATTGACAAGCTGGGAAATGTATAATCAGGCAAATGAAAGTGACAAGAAAGACAACCAATGGGCAGGCTCCAAGCTCCTCTATGCTCTTAGTAAGCCACAATATGCCTCATAACAGACAGCACATGCGCTGCCTCGCAGACTCGATCTATAAAAAACAAAAAATTCTGAGCCTGTTCTGCCATTAAAGAAAAGAAACATGAGCTACTGAGCAATAACAAAAATGATTAGTTTTCTAGTAGCCTTCTTATATTTCTACCATGACCCAAAACAGGAAGGGACAGAAGGAAGACAACCTAAAGGTGGAGAGAAGAGTCAAAGGTGGCACAGTGGGGGAAGATCTGAGAAAAGCAAGTGGGAGGAAATGAGAAGTGTGAGTTACAGTGTCACAAAGAATGGAGGAGAAAAAAATAGGGAGATTGGAAAAGACAGACTGAGGAGTTACAGGCACCAACCCACAGTAAAATAGTTACGGAAAAATGGAGGTGTGGTGTCAGGAAAAAAGATGAAGGGCAGGACCTAGTGACATTGGAGGGGATTTAATCACATTCCATCTGTCACTAAGGCAGAGAAAAAATAAAATAGCAAATAATGAGGAGGAGAAGAATGCAGTTAAGAGCAGAAAGACTACCAGGCACATAGTGATCTTGCAGAACTTAAAGGCAATCACCAAGTTAGTTTTCATAATCTAGTGAATGCTGTTCATCTTGATATTTGTTTTAGGAAATAGGTTCCTGAAAACAAGAATTAACTTGTTTTGCCGACTTGGTTTTTCATTGAAAGGACATGCAACCCTGAAGGCCACAGGGTCACACTAAAATATCATGTCCCACTCTCCCCTTTCCACTAATTGCAAGAAGAAAATCAGTCATCATTATCAACAAGGGAGAAGCCAGACAAGTAAAGTACCCCCTCTTTGAACCACATGGCACAGAGTGATGGAGCAAAGTAGAGATCCTAATCGATCTGTGAAGGCCAGAGGGTACTGTTCCACCTTTCATTCATTGTCTGTTTCTTTCCATCTTTTCTTTTATTCTTTGTTCCTTCTACGCCTTGTTTTTTTATATCTTTGTTTCCTACTTTGTTATTCTCTTTCATTGTTTCCTTTCTTTCATTCCATCTGTCATTCATTTTTCGATCCATCTTTTCATCTTGTTTTTCTTCATATTTTCATTTCCTTTTCATCTTTCTGTACTATCTCCATTCTCTCTTTAGCCTAGTGTTCTTCCTCCACCCCTTTTTTCTTACTTTATTTTCTTATTCCTTCCCTTTTCTTTCTCATCTTCCCTTTTTGTTCATTCGTTCTGCATTTGCACCTTCCTTTCCAGCTTCCTCTTTTCATTCATTGTGTCTCATTCCTTTACATATTTCTATTGTTTCTTCCATTGCTTAATTCTATATTTCTACATTCCTTCTTTCCTCCTTCCCCTTTTATTCATACCTTCCTTCTTTTTCCCCTGCCACCCTGGTTTCACCCTTCCTTCTCTCAATGTTTTGTTCCTTCCTTCTTTCCGTTTGTTTCTTTCTTTCATCCTTTCCATCTTTCTTTACATTCTCTGTGTGTTCCTATTTCGCTTTCTTGCCAACATTTTTCCTCTTCTTTGCATTGTTTAATTACTTCTCTCCTGCTTTCTCACTTCATTTTCCTTTTACTTCATTTTTCTTTGCCATTTTCTTAATTTCTTTTTCTCACAATATTTAACTTCTTTAGCACCCCTAGGTGCCACCAGATAGCTGCTGCAGGGGTTTTCTTCCCTGCAGTATTTGCTGGCTTCTGATTTTGTCTTGTAACCTACAAGTCAAAGATCAAAGTTAGCAGGGGCCATAAAGAACAATTTAATCTGACCCAGTAGCACTGCCGCAGAAGCAGGTGCTTCACTACGCCCTTGATGATCAAATATTGGAAAGTGAGAGTGCATTGTTTCAAACGTTAAACCGATACGAACTGTCAACAATACATTTACAACTCAAGACAAAAGTCTAAAAGGCACAGGAGGAAAATAGTTTTGAACTATTTTCAAGAATCTGTCAATAATTGGAAGACAAACCGTGAAGGCTTGTTTAGGGGAATAAGAAGATGTTGAAATGCTAGCTAAGTAACCCTGCGTAATGACTTTTTGGTTTTGTGAATGCTTTTTTTGTCTATGATTCATTTTTTTAATGAATGCACCCACTCTATAAAAACAAGAACTGTCCACAAGCCAAAACATACAATTTTTTTATAAAAAGCACGCATTGCTTCAGTCGTCCCTGGGACTATATATTGTGCTAGAGCAGAATGCCGTTATTTACAGAAAGCCAGGTAAACTAAGGGCTGAAGTTGGTTATCCCCCTGTACCCCACGTTGCATGCTTCTGTGGGTGGAAGTAACATGTGACTGACACTACAGCAGACCAATGGGATAAAAGGGCTGTGTATAAGCCCCTGTAAGTAAGTACAACTACAGCTAACACCAGACCAAAAAAAATTGCTGCAAGTGGGTTGATAGGATTGCTGGATCACCACTTTGCAACAGCTCTCAACCTACTGTAAAATTCCTCTTTAGTGGGATTGTCTCCTCAAGGTAAATTCCACATCTTAAACTTGAGGAGGTCTATAGCTGGATTCTAGCATCCTCCTTTCCAAGCATGCAGATTTAATGTCTGGTGTAATACAGCCAGAGGGCACATATTTCTCATGCTAAACTTTTTTATTTATACACAATACTCCCATCCTCCATTTTCAATAATTTCCTGAAAATCTTTTTACTTAAGTGTGTGATTTTATTTGTCTTGGCACCCAAACAAAATAACTGCTTGGCAGAAACACCTGCCCATTTCATTTCTGCAAATCACATTACAATTGCTCATCTACAGTTTTCACCTATTATCTTGTGGACATTCTGACACATGGACACAGTTAAATACTAAAGAGTCATAGCTACCAACCAATTGAAATTGGCCTAATAAACTAGTGGGAATTTGCTTCTCCTGTGAAGTCTGGGTTCAGCTTACAGGTCCGCGATTTGAACTCTGCCAGGGAAAATTAGCATTTTATCCATTCTTTGTAGACATGAAGTTTTCGGTGAACGCCATCAAGCTGTGAGGCAAAATGGCCTAGCAAAGGACCAGGAGGTAGTTTAGTTTACTTTGTGAGCTAAGCTGTAGTCTACATGAATGCCTATCATTTCAATAACTCCATGTTTTTCATCTCCATGTAGCACTGCATGTCTGAACATGTGCCTTTCCTTTATGTAGTTTTGTACCCGTCCTTTCTGTGCCGGTTGACTGCACTGCTGCTGTTGATGCACTATCTACTCTGTGTGTTAGCAGAGCATGCGCTGCTGCTACCCATGTTGCATCTGTGTGGTCTGCGCTGTGTCAATGCAGAGGAAATTGCACTTGTTACTGCTTGTGCTGTAGCTAGTCAGCGAGTGAGGAAATCTTGCAATGCTGTTTCCTAAGCTGCGCTTTCTGGATATGATAGAAGCTAGCACTTCTGGGCTCTATATAGTAGTTGTGCTGTGTGACAGTGATGTTTGAGAAAAAAACATACACTAGGCAAAAAGCAAAACAACTCTTCTATCACTGCTGTGCCAATGCCAATTCTTTTAAATGGTAAGAAGAGAACTCCTTGCTTACAGTCCTGAGTGAGTTCAAACTCGTTGTCTTCCATACAGTTTTTATGGCGAGGAAAGAACTCGTAAGACTGGAAAGGGAGAATGATAAATGAACATTCACCACAATAGTCACAAATGTGTTTAGTAAAATGTGAAGTCTCTTAATCAACTTCCTGGTGGCACCCTTATAAAATACATTGCTAAATTTGATATTAGCTGTGAGTTGTGGCTATTGGAATGGGGTTGATGCGCCCTTCGGATGAGAGGGTTACATTCTTTGAAAAGACTAAGCAAGAATCAGGTTTAACAGAGCATTTTCAACAGAATTCCTGTATACAAGGTAACAGGGAGCCAATTATTGCAACCATTAACTTGAATGCTCTTCTCACCAAAGTGGCAAATGATATTTTTGACTGAAACATTTAATCAAATAAGGAGGATGGGAAGATTTCCTCAACTTGCAGGTAAAAAAGACAGATGTTCACATACTAAGAAATTCTGGAGTATCTCGAAACACTCACAGAGCAGAACAAAATTGAGGCAGCCCCTAAAAGACAGTCAAGATGGAACTAAAAGCACTAGGACACAAAACCTTCCTCCTGCCACAACAATAAAAACGTCAACACTGGGCACTTACTACCAATAAATATATTAACTAATAAAAACAGGTAAATAAAAGAGAAAACGAAACCTGGGGGTGTTTTTAAAGAGGAAGCTTAAAACATTTACTATACAATTATAACAATTGAGTTTTCGATTAATCGCAGACACAGTAATAACATGCAAATACAAAATAATTTACTAGTTGCTGAAGGCATGGTTTTCATGGACACAGGTGAACGGCCCATTAGATTGCATTAATGCTCAAATCTATGTATTATTAGCAAACTGTACCAGGACACGTGGTTTTAGAGAAATTAAAGCCTATTGGGGCTTGGAATGGAAACTTTTCTGAAGATAATCTATGAAGGGAAATACCAGGTTGGTGGAAAGATTAACAAAGTCTGCATAGTCCTTGTTGATGAGTTCCACCATGGCCGTCTTCAAAAGCTTGTAGTAGAGCTCCAAGTCATTACGTAGCTCTTCAAGCTGGACGCGCTTTCTGCAGTCGGAAACAAAGTGATCAACATCAAATTCATCCTGCAGAAGAAAAAGAACAATTATTTTAAAGGGAATGAAATCTTACATCCTTCGGAAACTTGAAACCGAGCAAATGCAACAAAGCACGAATATGTGGGCTTCGCTCAGCACCAATGATACAATTATGAGCCAGATTGGACTCAAGATCCTAGTGCATTTGTATACAGCAAGAAACAAACTTATTTCACACTTATTTCATAGTTCGTATCGTAGTTAAAACATTTTAAAGCATGTACGAAATTACCTGCTTAATGGGATATTCCTCATCTGGTGGGTCTGAACATAGAGGAACAAAACCAAAAGGTTAAAAAAACGGTAAGCAGGGGGCATGCAATGCCAGCCACTTGAAAAAACATGAAAGGACCAAACATTCAGTTTAAAACCAATGATGAGAATATCAGGGATACATTTCTTCAAGCGGCAAAACAGAGAATGATACCATCGATGGATGGGCACACTATTCACTTATTACCAGACACAAGCCGTGATACCTTCAGCGAGAACAGAAAAAAATAGAGTCTCACTGGGGCTGCAGCAACAAAGTATTTCGAGTCTAACTAAGTGTTTCCAAGGAAGACAAGCAATACCGTCAACTACCACCCCCTGCCCCCGAAGGCCCTTGAAGAAGAGGTGTTTGACTCTCTCAATAAATAAATGGCTTATCACAAAACAAATGCAGCAGAAGACAACTCTGAAGGCTGAATTTATATTTTCTTACATGGACAGTTTTGTAGGAAGAATGCCATGTACCTGGATGCAAACACAGAAAATAGGCATGCCTGCAGCCCTATTGAATACAATATAGTAATTTTTGGGTGCAATGAGATCTTCATTCACCTGTGCCCGAGTGTCAATGCACCTGCTACATTAAAGATAGCTAGGCCCTGTACATGAAGCAGATGTGTCTTCTATTACTGGACATGAATCTCATATTTGGAAACGTAAGGAGAAAAGGATTATGGACAAAATGGGGAACAGTTGACAAAACAGTTTACTAAAATGTGGGTGACCTAATCATGGGTGTGGCTGTTGCACTGGAAAGATGGACAAATTAGACCTAGCAACATTCTTAAAATGATAAAGTATTTGAAAACAACAGTCTAAACCTTTGGTTGAGAACTGTTAACTAAATAAGCATCTGTCTCATGACATAAATGCATACTCTTTTTAGGAACTGGTTACATTAATTCCTGCTTTTGTCTGCTTTTTACTTTTTTACTTTCACATTCGTTGAAGACTGGACGGTCAGTGAAAACAGGAGTTTTGAATTTTGATCATACCGTGTAGATTATTTGAGGACTCACATTATCAAAATCTAGGTTAAAAAATTAAATGTCTAACCTTTTGCAAAATTTAGGGTTATTGATAAGTGTGTACAATTTGATTTTTCACAATAAAGGCTCTTTGATTATCGAAGTGTGGCTCAAGACGTTTTGGAGGGAAAATTCAAAGCAGAAAGACGGTATTAATTTAAACACACACTTTGTGTAGTCTGGGAACTTGTATTGTACTGTGGTTAGAATTATTTAAATGAATGTATTTATCATAGTCATTATAAACTATCAGCCTCATTTATACTTTTTCTGCTGAGGTGAACTTTTCCGATACAATTTTTGCTTATGCTGCGTTAACAAATCTGCATCAGTAATCGATTTGTGCAGTATTCATGGAAAACTGCATCTTTTGTTAAAGATGAGATTTCTTTGTGTAACAGGCCTCTACCAGAATCATTTAATTGATTCATTGCAGTGTGATAATTCAGTTTGCTTAAATTGTTTTAGCACAATATGAATATCTTTATTTTGTAGTTATTTCCTAAACAGTAAACAAGGTTTCACATGAACACAAATAAGTGAAAGGGTATTAAGAGTTGTATATTAATGGTTTGCTTCAATAACATTCAAGGAAGTCTAAAAAGTTGAGTATATGAGCTTTATTACAACACTTTTTTTTAAAAAGATGAATCTTCACTTCAAGGGGACAGCAAATTGATGGCAACATAGCTGAAAGCTGTAAACACACTTTTCTTTCTGAAGGATAAAGTAAAGCACATGTTCCTCTATACGGGCTTGTCAGCCTGCTTGAAGACACCATAGATGCTGAGAGAAGAGACATAGGCCACAGCTGTCTTCTTAAAGAACAATTATTTTGTTGTTCCATTAATGAATGTGGGTGAGAGCAAGGCCAAATACGAAATTCAGACAGGCTCCTTTTCAGTGCTAGGATTAGCTTAGCTAGGAAGGAGCAAAGGGGAGGGGTTGAAGAACTGATATAGAGAAACTCTGAATCGCTGTTATAATGCTGCATTTTGGTCTACTTTTCTTTCTATTAGCAAATATTATTGCCACTATCTTGTTTATTTTCATAGCTCATAGTTATACAGTACATAATTTGTGCGCTAGGATAGGTTTTTGATTTTAATAAAATTGTAAAAGTATTCCTAGTGTTAATTCTTGATTGTGTTTACTGATGGTAAAGGAGGTTTGGAGGCCACTAATAACCAATACTCCTGCGAGTCTCACAGAACTGAATGCTGCCTTATACGCACCTTCCTCCTGTAGTTCTCACGAAGTTCATTGGGTTACAGTCCACCAGATTCTTCATCTCATGATAGTATGTTGACTAAGTCTGCGCTGCCAGACGGTCTAAAGAATCCAAATATTGGGCATTGAAATATATCAATAATAATTCTAGGAGCATCCAATAGAGAGAGGCAGAGTGAATGGGGTTCTCTCCAACACCCCATTGAGAGGAAGACCCAAAAAGGTTGGCCCATCTCAATTTTACTGTTTGCCTTGGACATAGAGCCTTTAATCAGATGTATCCGCTGGAATGCTTTGGTGCAAGGTTGCAGATGGGAGGCAACAATGGGGGAGGACTGTGTGTCTCACTATGCTGATGTTATACTCCTCTTCCTAAGACATCACCAATGTACAGGGCAGATATTAATAGAAATACTCAGCCACTTCAAGATGTTTGAGACTGAAGTTACATTGGAAACATTCTAGTCTTTCTGGTTCAGGTTGTAGATTTGCCAACAAACTGGCAGACCTGTCTTCGAGTCAAGAATGTGTGCTTTAAATATCTTTATGTACAGGCAGGCTGTGACCAGAAACTGTGCTTGGCATGCAACATGGTACACTTATTGAAGATGCTACACTGGTACCTGCAAGACTGGAACATACATCCCCATCTCTAAGGAAATGCCTATTTTTGTATGGTCACCCCCAAGTTTTTAGACTGATGCCGCTGGTTTTTCAACTCAGAGTGCACTGGGGCATGCTAACCAGACCTCAGTGCCTGCGACCTTACCCTTAAACTGATATGTCGAATTGGCTTCAACCTAATTGGCTGAGCTAGCTTACCTGCAAGTCCCTAGTAAATGGTACCCAGGGTACCAAAGTCATGTAAGCTAGAGTGCCCTCCCCACGGGATACAGCACTGGTTGTGCCTATGGCTCAGACATGAGTAGAACTAAACTGCCAGCCCGCCATTTTCAGTCTGGAAGAGCAGTTTAACTGCTGGCCCGATTTTGCCATTTAAAGCAATGGCAAAGCCAGACTTCCCCCGGTATATGTGTAAGTCACCCCAATGGCAGGTCTACTGAGTCCTAAGGCAGAGTGCTACATCTCATGAGTAGAACATGTATTTTACATGTTCTGATAGTAAAATCAGTAAATTGTCGTTTTTGCTATGGGAAAGCTTATTCGCCTCACTGGAGAGTGCAGAGTTACACGCTGACCCCTCAGTTGCGCTAACTCTGAAACGGTGCGACCAAAGTGGGTCATCCAAGGTATCAAAGAACTCGTTAGGCCCGACTTGATTCTTAATAATGTAACAAGTTGCAGTGTGCAACTTTAGTAAACTTGCCACTATGTTGTCTTTAGGCCCCTGTGCCCATTATGTTTGCACACTGGGTCCTGTAGCCAAGACTGCTTTCTGCCCTCCTGGGGAGACGTGCAAACAACTACCAGGAAAGGAAACAATAGGGCCTGCTCTGGAAGGAGAAGTCACCTCCCTCTTGCAGGAAGTCAAATGAGTGTAGACCCCAAAAGGCGATCTTCAAAAGTAGAAGCCTTCTTTGACGGGCAAATGAGCAATGCTTGGGTGAGGGGCTGCTCCATTGTTCACGCAGACAGGCTGGCACTTGGGACAGGAGAGATGGAACCAGTTGACAAACCAGTTTTCCAGGGACTGTGTCAGGACGCCACAAACAGTAACCATAATTCTCTGGAAACAGAAGAGGAGGACTCACCCTTGCCACCTTATGTCACACCTCTCCTTTACTTTCAGCCCCCTGTTGACTTTCCGTCCTTTTTGGGAATCGAGAAACCCCGCTATGGATGAGGATCCCTTTAAGAAGGGAAATGTCAACGATGACGTGACAGAATCACGTGGACCAATCAGGGCTGCCCCGACCCATCCAGGGGAATATCCCAGAAGTCCCTAGGAAGAAGAGCGCATTTGGCATACTTGCAGCTGGAGTTCGTCGGGAGGACGCGGACCAGACCAGCTGACAGGGGAGAAACGCTATTTGGAGTCGACGCGGGAGAAAACGCTGGAGGAGATCTATGCGGTGGAGGAGAAAACCTCGCAGAACCTGCGACCTCCCAGGCTTCCGGAACACCGCATGGAGACCAGTGGCAGGACGGAGCCTCCCCCACGTTCCTGGAGGAGGGTGGCTATATCAGGTACGTGCCCGTATACGGCACTTAATTGGTGGGAGGGTGGAAGGGGGAACATAGCCTCTATGCACCCACCGGCAGCAGGTGATAAGCCAGAAGCAGGAACGTAGATCTGCTTTAAAAAGGGATATTTTCCTTTTTTTCTCTTATTTTTCACAGGGGTGAAGGTCTTCAATAAGGGTGAAAGTCATACACCCCTATCCATAAAACCAGGAATTAAGTGTGACCAAACCAACACTTACCTGAGCATTATCTTTCTTTTGAGGGGCAAGAGACGCTGGTATTCCGTAAAGAAGAGAAGATTATCCTCCCCCAGGCCCCCCCAGAGACAGCAAGAAGAGAAAGAAAAATAACCCGTTCCTTATACCCGAAGGAGAAGCCAGCCAAAGCATACCTTTAATAAAAATCAAAAATAAGAAGAAAAGAATTGCTATCTGCCTCCTTTATCCCGCCCAAATCCTAACAGACATGTAGCACCCTTGGTAGCCAAACCTCCAGGTTGAGCTTAGGGAGCTCCATACGCCAGGAGAGCAGTCTTGCCATATTGGGAGTGAGCAGAAAGGTGCATCCTGGTATGCCCAGGTGCCACACTTCACAGAAAGTGGTCATCAGGTGTGAGAGGGAGCCTTTTAGTCCATGGCCTACCAACCGCGCCCTGCCCTGAGGGCATTTTCTGAGCATAAGTATGGTACCACAAACTCAGATCTCGATTAGACTGGACTGGAAGAATGGCTAAAGAATGACTGCCATGCTGCACAGTGGAACCAGCAAAGATAGGCTGCACCCGCGTGCACTGCACCTGCTGAATCTGGGGGCCTGCAAAAGAGAGCCTGCTGTGTCCTGCTCGAGGAGAAGCCATCTTCAGAGCCCAGCCAAAGCCAAGAGACTCCAAGAGTCAGTGAGCTTGCCCCTTTTTCACAGCACAGGGACAAAACAGCTGAGTAGCCTGCTGGGGCAAGTTGGTAGCCCAAAGTCTTCAACCCGCAGCCAACCGCCACAGTGCAGCACCAGGGAGCAGGACCGAACACACAAAGTTGCACACGAGTTCACTGAGCCCGGGAGTGTCGCTGAGATGCAGCTAGGACCCCCGGAGGACGAGGTATCGAACCAGGAAGGATTGGACTGTGACTGGTATATTTGGCGACCAGTAGTCCAGGGACGAATGGACTTCTGCCAGCAGCAAGAGGATTTCAAGGGCTGCCAAACCTGTGACCAGGACCGGCTCACTCCCTTCATGAACCGAGGAGTAGTTGCAGCAAGACCCCCCCCTGGTTGACTGCATCACATCCACAGCATCCTTTGAGCATCTTCATCACTTGCATCAGGACCACTGCCACAGTAAAGCCCTGGATAGGATAAAAGTGCCTGGAACTGACCGAGGACTGCTTCACCTATTAAGGTAACTCTCTGAGGACCTTGCTGGTCCCCCTGACTGGCTCCCTACTGGAGTTGGTTGCCTAAAGGACTCAAAGTGACCACATTCCAACTAGCCCAAACCTTTTGGTGAAAAGGTTTTTAAAGTGTCAAATTTGTTGAATTTGCCAATGCTTGTTCGCGGTTGAGTGAAATATTCTGATTTACTATACCTTGTAAATTCAATATCGCCAGAACCTTCCGGTGGATCCGTTTCATTGTGGTGTCTAAAAATGCAGTCTATTTTTATAGTTTGGTGTCGGATTTCTTTGGTGTTGTGTAGATTTCTCCTTCATGTGTTTTGGTGCGGTTTAAATGCTTTACACTTGCACCTTTGTGTAAGCCTTGCTGCTTAGAGCCACAGATACCCAGGGTTGAGCTGAAGGTTTAACAAACGAAACCTAAAGGGGTTGGCAAGTTTTAGACCAGGCATACTTGGAGTGGTTTTCTCCCTAACGTTTTGACTCCAAACCTCCTGTTTGCTAACTTTTTTTCTCTGACTTTAGGACTCTAGACACTTTACCACTGCTAACCAGAGCTAAAGTGCTTGTGCTCTCGCTTAAAACTTGGTAGAATTAGCTTACACCCCACTGGCATATTTAATTTATTTATAAGTCCCTAGTAAAGTGGCACTCCCTTTGCCCAGGCAATCAGGTCAGATTTTCCACAGGCAGTGCATATCAAGAATCCTCGATGTAAGTTTTAGGGCGACAGGGACTCTGCGAGTTGGGGAGATGGGGTTGTTGTTACACCCGCCAGCAGGGTAGCAGGGAGGGGGAAGTTATAGTTGGGGTACGATGTGTTTATTCTGCTCCCATTGTGGTAATGTTTCTCATTTATTATTGAGATGTCGTTTTGTGATATTAGTACAGCATACTGAAATTGTAGTAATGGGACCGTTACAGACATGGCATCTGCAGAGGTTGTGCTGTCCCAGGGGAAGGGTCAGAATGTGAAGGGGCGACACCAAGGGGAGTACCAAAGGAACACTAGTCTTAGAGTCATGTCACGGAATGTGAATGGTTTGGGAAACCGTATTAAACGCACAATAGTTCTACAGTATCTGCACCGACACTCCCTGGATGTGGTGCTGCTTCAGGAAACACACCTGAAGGGTAACAAGTATCTAGCACTCGACAGGTATGGGTACAAATTTGCCGCCCATGCCGGCTACACAACTGGATCGAGAGGAGTGGGAATACTTGTAAAGACAGGCCTTCCACTGGTGGTGGGGAAGATCTGGCACGACCGCCTGGGACGATCTGTAGCTCTCACGGAGGTGGGAGGGACAGAATATCAATATTGTCTCAAGTTACATACCGCCGGCCACACAATCAGAGGCGTTCTCAGCGCTGGGGACCCTCTTGGTAGATCTCCCACCAGGAATATTGCTGTTGGGGGGTGACATGAACTCCACTATTGACCCAGGGCAAGATAGGGAAACTACGACAACTAGAGAGAGAGGGGTGGAGCCACTTCGAGCATTTGTCGAGGCCATGGGCCTGGTGGATCTATGGCAACTTCACAACCCCCGAACCCGGCAATACACTTTCTACTCAGCAGCACATGGCAATTACTCTTGTCTAGATATCGTCTTAACACACGGGGGAGGGGGAGGCGTGGTTCTGTAATGCCCGAATTGGACCACGGGGTATCTCAGACCACTCCCCGGTGGAGGTGGCCCTGCGGGGGCAGACACGAACCAATACATTACCACCCAGAATAAATTCCTGGTTCTTTAAAAATAAGGAGGTAACTGAAAAAGTTAAAGAGAGGGCGCAACTCTACTTCCAGGAGAACAAGGGTACAGTAGACTCGGCGTGCACCCTATGGGAAGCATTTAAGCCAGTCATAAGGAGACACATTCAGGCTTGCATTGGTGGAAGCAATAAAGAAAAAAGGCTACAATGGGATACACTGGAGAAGGAAGTGGTAGAAATGGAGGCAAAATTAATAGAGGGGGGAGGAGTCGATCCAACACTCACACATCGCCTAGACATCAAGAGACAGGAAATGCGGGATATGGCGAACAACGCCGCGAGATCGGCGGCATTAGCCACACAAAGAAGAATATATGACTTGGGGGACTAGGCGAACAAAATGATCGCTTGGTTGGAGAAGCGAGATGGGGAAAGAAACTGGGTGGCGGAAATCTGCGACCTACAGGGGGACAGGTACAGTACCAGGGAGGAGATAGCACTGGTTTTTGCAGACTACTACGAAATGATTTACATATCCACACCAGTCAGGTCAGGAATGGACTGTAGGGAACTACTAGCTGAAATGAGGCTTCCGGTGCTATCCGAGGATGATAGGGAGAACATTGAGAAAGACATAACAACCGAGGAAATAACGAGCGCCATACAGGATTTACAGGTGGGGAAGGCCCCAGGACCAAATGGGTTGCCCCTGGAGCTATTCAAAAGCATGGCGAGTGTGTTAGCGCCGTACCTCCTGGAAATGTTCAATGAGGCGAGCGAAAAGGGTGATTTGCCACTAGATCAACGAACAGCAACCATTGTAGTAATCCCCAAGGCGGGCAAGCCGACGGACCAATGTGGCTCGTACAGGCCTATAGCCTTGTTGAATATGGAAGTTAAAACACTGGCTAAGGTCATGGTGAATCGCCTTTTGGGGCCAATCACGACATTGATACATTCAGATCAGTCTGGTTTCAGGCCTCACCGGAGCACCAGGCTCAACCTCAGGCACCTCTTCGGGGTAATGCACCTAATAAGATCCCGTCCTGGTGAGGAGGCGGCGCTACTGTCATTGGACGCACGTATGGCGTTCAACAGTATCAAATGGCACTACCTGTTCGAGGTTTTGGAAAGGTTTGGATTCGGTCCCCGGTGTCAATCCTGGATCAAACTGTTGTATAAAAATCCTCTGGCCAGGGTACGTGTGAACGGCTCGGTGTCCCACTCTTTTGCCCTTAACAAGGGGACGAGACAGGGGTGCCCTCTTTCCCCTGTTTTATTTGTTTATTTGCACTGGCATTGGAGCCACTAGCGGCATGGGTGAGAGGGGGCCCAGTGATTTCCGGTATTCCAGGGGGTGGACAATAGGAAGAGCGAATATCACTGTATGTGGATGACGTCCTCCTGTAAGCGACAAGACCCCGCTTTATAATAAACCGGTTACTACAGATTTTTAAGCTATTTGGAGGGTACTCAGGATATCAGATTAATTGGGACAAGTCCCTTCTGTTCATGCTATCGGACGGTCCCTCACCTGTGCTTAGTGGGGAGATAAATCTCCAAGTCAAAGATAGTTACTCAAATACTCATTACCAAGACAGAGGCGGGATGTCTGGAAGGAAATCTGCAGCCCCAAATGGAACGTCTGAAACGAGATGTAGCCAATTAGAGGACTCTGCCGATCTCCCTGACGGGGAGAGCAGTCCTATTCAAGATGATGACACTGCCGCGAATGTTGTATATCCTTCAAAACAACCCATATCCAAAACCCGAAAAATTCTTCAGGGAAGCGGATAGCGAGCTACGGAAATTACTGTGGGATGGAGGAGGGGCAAGAATTGCGTTAGCTAAACTTCAGAGAGGAATGTACGAGGGTGGTCTTGCCATACTGGATCTCCAGAAATACTACTGGGCGTCGCAATTAATGACGATTAATGACTGGATATTTGCGGACAGAAATGACCCCGCATACCGAGTGGATCATTGGGTGATGGGGTCTAGAGGATACCCAGGAGCATTATACCGGAGGGCAGGGAAAGAAAGTATGCCACCACACACGAAGATTGTGCTGGAGGTGTGGACAAGGGCTAACAAATTCCTAGGGTGGGACAACAGACTGACCGAAAGAACCCCGCTGTGGGATAGCGATATGTTAAGAGAGGTGGGCAACCTACAGGGTTTTAGCAAATGGAAATTACTAGATATAGTGCACCTCGGCGATGTATGGAGGGGTCAGGTGATAATCTCGTTCAAAGATCTACAAAAAGAATACCAGTTAGCCGAGACAGAAAGATATCGCTATTTACAATTGGGACATGCACTGCGTAGACATGTCAGAGAAGGGGAACAACTCCCTGAATACAGCCCACTAGAGGACCGGCTCATACTGGACCCAATCCCAGAGAAGGCACTATCCTGTACATACAAAAAAATTATTAATAACTCCCCTGACTTACTAAGGACTTTGCGTGAGGCCTGGGAGACAGACATTGGTTTGCTGGAGGACGACGACTGGGTGGAGGCCATACAGAGCTCAAGAGAAGTAGCAATCAGGGTGAGATTTAGACTCCTACAGTTAAGAATTCTCCATAGGTCATACTGCACCAGCACGCTCATGCACAAATTAGGGCGCACTCCCACGGACCGATGTCTGCGGGGCTGCGATCAGAAGGGTACCATTTTCCACATAGTTTGGGAATATTCTGCTATACAACAATTTTGGGGGAGGGTGGTGCGGGTAATGTCGGATGTGATTGGTCAGACTGTCCCTATGGAAGCCAGATGGCACATATTGTGTGTATCGGGGATTCAGACTTGGCCGAAATACCAGAAAATCTGGCTGCTGGTGGCGGCAATGGTGACTAAGAGGAACATTGCCAGGTCATGGGGAGCTGCCCAGCCCCCGTCGATAGGTCAATGGAAGATGGACCTGGACTGGTGTTGCGCAGCTGAGAAGACAATATATGAGAGTAGGGGCTGCCCCAAAAAGTGGGGAAAAGTGTGGAATCAATGGGAGACATACAGGAATCCTTGAGGGAGGCGAGGGAGGGAGGTCTGGTCACTAAGACGGGAGGGAGTTAGCAGTCCTGGGATGCTAAAAGGAATGACTCTTGATCCGTTGGGACTACTGTAATGAAAGACTGCAGACTATGGTGTAAGGGGGGGATGTATAAATATTTTCGGACATTTGTTAAAGTAATGCTGTACATTATCACCGATGTATGTTTAATAAAAAGACTTGTTAAAAAAAAGAATCCTCGATGTAATTTGCGACCTACAGTGTCTTCACGGCTCATCCAATGGTATGGACAAGCCTATATCGAGCCCAGGTGCCTTAAGTGCTGGTAACCTCTGAGGCATCTTGTGACACTAAAGATGTGGCCTTGGGAGAGTGGATTTCCTCAATTCAGACTTCTCTCCATTATACTTCTGATTGTCATTCCTGTATATAATAAACCTTTTGTGAAAACACAGGAAAGACTGTTTGGGATTAGCATAGCCTGTGTTGGACCGGACATCCTTGGTGTGGTTTTCCCAAACTTTTTGCATTCCATCCTCCTGTTTTTGCTGGCCTTAGGACTCTGCACACTTTACCACTGCGAACCAGTGCTAAAGTGCTTGTGCTCGCTCTCTAAAACATGGTAACATTGGCTTGCAACCAACGGGCATATTTAACATACTTTTAAGTCCATAGTAAAGTAGTTCTACGTGTACCCAGGGCCTGTAAGTTAAATGCTACTAAAGGGCGAGCAGCCCTCATTGTACCACCCACTTAAGTAGCCTTTTAAACATGTCTCAGGCCTTCCACTGCAGCCTGTGTGCGCAGTTTGTTTTATACTGCCATTTCGACCTGGCAAAATAAACCTTTTGCCGGGCCCAAACCTTCCCTTTAAATACATATAGGTCACCCCTAGGGTAGGCCCTGGAAAGGATGTAATGTTTTTAAAAAGCAGGAGATGCACTTTTAGGTTTTACATGTCCTGGTAGTGAAAAACTCTCAAATTTGTTTTTCATTACTACAAGGCCTACCTCTCCCATTGGATAACATTGAAGTGACCTTATTATATTTAATAAGCTGTAATTTCTAAATGGGAGTAGGAAACCAGTTCATGTTTGGGGTCTTTGAAAATGTAGGTGAAATCAGATTTTAAATTACAATTTTGAAAATGCCACTTTTAGAAAGTTGAAATTGTCCTGCCTTAGCCACTAGGTGCCTTCAGTCTGTCTCTAGGTCAAATGACTGGGTATAGTTGAAAGTTGGGCTTTGTGTATTCCTCCTAGACAGAAAAACATAACAGGGAGTTTAGGCGTGCCTGGATGGACCATCACTGACAGGATGGGAGGGAGGAGCTGGGCACTGCCCCACTTACACTTGAATTGGCAGTGTCCTACCTCCACACAAAGGGGCTGCATACCCCCTGTAGTTAGTCTAGAGCCAGGTCCAGGAAGGATGGGTACCTGTGCACTTTAAAGGCAAGCCTCTAGAAGGCACAACTGGGCCTAAGTACTGGACCTCAGACACCAACTAGTCAGTACCCTTCTGGACCTATGGGTACTCTGCCACAAAGAAGTGCTGATGTGCTGCTGGAAGGACTGCCACTCTGCTGGACTGCTGCCCTGAAGGACTGCTGTCCGGACCTGCTGCCCTCTTGCCTGGGTGAAGACTGGACTTGCCTCTGCTGAACCCAGGACCAACATAGTGACTTCAAGGGCTAGTTCGCTGACCTCCTGACTTGAGCATTAGGGACAGAAGGCTCCAACAACCTTGACCCCAGCACCTGGACTATGCCATCTGTGAGTGTACCTTGCCAAGTGGTGCCACCCAAGTCCTGGACCTTTAGAAGTAGGCTAAGGTGCTCTGCCAGCCTCAGTGGATCCAGCGGGACCAACATAGCTCCATTTTCTGCACGGAGTTACCCTGAGCAGAACTGACACATCGCCGCTGCTGTGTGTATTGGACCTGTTGCAAAGAACCTCATTGCCTCCGCAACCTCTTTGGAACAGCTGCTGCATAATGCATCCTCGACGCAAGCCCTCACATCCCTTGTCGATGGCAGCCTCAACAACAACATCGGATTCCGCATCGTAGCCTCGCAGTTCTTCAGAACAGACGCATCTTTATGGCTATGTGGCGCATTCTCAGCAATGGACGTCCGCATCGCAAGCCCTTGTCAACGGGATCCTTGTCAACAATGCAGGCACTCACTGCGCAGCCTCGGCGCACCTTGGAAAAGACACATTCCTTTGGCTGCGCGAAGCATCTTCTACGCAGATCCTCGCAACGCTCTGCAAACCAGGATTTAAGGTACTTTGTTTACCTGGCATACTGGATCCCTGTAGCCAACTCCATCGCGGTCAGCCTGAACTTGTGACTTTGTCCTGGTGCGACAAGATATCCACAGTTGGCACTTTTTGTCTCTATTTTCACTAATATATTTTAAATTGCATATCTCCGGCTCTACTGATTGGATTTTTGCCATTTTGGTCTTGTTTTATTTATTAAAGAAATCTCTATTTTTCTAACTTGGTGTGGGATCCTTTGTGTGCTGTGTTTTTCACTTCATCACTGTTTGAAGTGTTACACGTTGCCTCAAAGTTAAGCCTGACTCCTCTAATACCAAGCTGTCAGAGGCTGAGCACAGATTAATTTAGGGTTGGCTTGGTTCTCACCCTGACAAGGATTGTGGTTGCTGCTTGACCAGGGCTCACACCATAGTCAACCAACAACCCAATTTCTTGCAGTGGGTATTACACAGCGAGGTTGCACAACTACACCATATAATACACCTCATTTCCTCACACGGTCTCAATTATGGGCAGGGTTGCGACTCTCCCCAAGGTTCAATATGTGTTGCAGACTATCCGTATATGGTGCTGAAACACTACTCTCAAAAGCTTACAAAAAATGTGTGGACATCCCCATGAGGCGCCAAGAATGGCATCGGATAAAAGCTAGAAAACAGTGTATTACAGGCGCTTTGGCATGGCCGACGTTCATTGTATGAACAGACAGCTTGTCTCACTCATAAATGACAGGTTGCACGAACATAAAGATGATCTGGCTATTAGGTTGGAATGTGCATTGACCTATTAAATGTATTAGATGGAGGGCAAGTGTCTGTAGATATTTCTCCCACTACTGAGTTTGTAATTACTGGTGTAAGGCTCTGAGACGTAAATATGACAGTAAACTGTCACAAGGAATCCTATATCTATATTGAGTACCACTACATCGCGGGGCATTACAGTGTCACCACTAGATCATGGGACATGCGATGTAGTGGCCTCAATAAAGTGCGGTTATATCCTCATGAGAGGCACCCCTGTGGTCTGGGGTATGGCTGAACCAAATGTCAATAATAAACTTCAGGAGATTGGGCCTAATTCTAATTTGCATTTCGAAATCTAGTGCTGTATGGCAGGGGACCAGACAAAATGATTTGCAGAGTTGATTATTTTTTAAAAAGCATACTTCTATCTAAAGTGTTCTTCAAAGAAGTAGGGATTTAAGTATGTCGAAAAACAAGGAAACCTTCCTTCCAAAGCAGTTTTTCTTCCTAATGAAAAGATACTCAAAGCATAGTACATTATCACTTCTCAAGCTTTTAGGACTGCCCAAGAGATGCAGATTAGAAGCTATATAAGATGTTGAACCCAAGTGAGTAGCCAGACCATATATACTAAGTAACTGGTGTGTGTTAAAGTGGACCAATGAGGTTACCTCAAATCTGGTGTATAATAAAATATGTTCCTTCTCCACGGGTACCCAGCATGCACCACTGCTCTCAGAGTGAATAGGTTGGGTAATATACTACTTTTTACTCGTTTATGTTGAATAATGTTAGCAAACATTACTGCAGTGGAGGCCAATGCCACTAACTTGCTAACAAGACCTTTATTAAGTTATATGCACGCTTAGACTGTCAGGCACAAGGAAGTGGCCAGAAGGTAACAGGAAGAATGTGTGAAAAAAGAAAATATCTAAAAATTGAAACGCCGCATTAAAGTTCAATTAAGGGTGAGTGGGTTGAGCACGCTTCTGAGATCATAAAGGTGGCAATACCTGCTTGGTCACACAACCTTTCATCCACGCAAGGTCAATGAAATGAGTAGCAGTTTTCACTGAATAGCACTTGCATACATGTTTCAGGTTGCACACAAAATGTTCTGTACGGGTTTTTTTGTTATTTTTTGCATAAACGTGCCAGACACCTGTTATTAATAGATAAAAAATACCGAAGTATTTTTTTTGTCGTAGCTGGTTATATAGTTACTAAAACACGAACCACATTATGGCTATTAACGCAAAGCTTATCAACTCTTTATGTCTTAAGACAATAAACAAAAAGTACACAGGCCACTCTACTGAAAGTTAGAAACTCCAAATTCTCAAATAACCCATTTCCTATGTCCTTCTCAAAAATCTCAGGGATAAAATTGATGGAACTAGGGGCTAACAGGCACTGCGTGAAGCCACAGTTAAAATGCATACGTTAGTATATAAAGATTTCGCTTGCCAACAACTCTGTGCAGGGACTTTGGCTAGGAGACTTGCTCGGATAATAAAACTACATGCTTCCTCTCATTAAATTCCTCGCCATAAAAAAAAACACCGATTTTAGTTCAAACCCAATCTCCACATACAGATATGGGAATCAGTACCCCCTCTGTTGCTCTCCTGTAGTGTAGTTCTCTCCTCATAAAGCTGAAATTATGTAATACCGGCACTGTTCCACGAGTCATCTGCATCGGTAATAGACAAGAAAATCGTTTCTTACACATGCATCCCACGTACAACTTTATACCCATCTTGCAAACATCTACATTTGCTTACCCTCTCCTTCCCAGCCAATACAAAACGCAGGTGATACTAATCGCAATAAATACGGCGTTACACGTAGTTCTGCCAACCTAACACGTTGCCCGCTATCGGCGCTTTTCTCGTTAGCATTAGGATTACGATGGGATCTGCCACGTCAGTAACAGGTAAATGTCCTAATAGTGACAGCTAAAAAAAATGCACAGAAAACTGTGGCTCCTCCCTGCAGCTTGTCCCGTACCCTGATTCCCCCATTCTCTATGTGCAGCCAGTTTGAAGGAGCATGCTGAGCCTTTAGCTTGAGGTCTTGTGCAGCACCCGTTAACATTTGTGAGCCATCAATACATCTGACTGCATTATGGAACTTGTCGTTCTACATAGACATCCACGTACACACTGTCGCTTCTCTTCCATCACTATACATACCTTCATGAACGCATCCTTGTCAAAACACAAACTCTCTGGCGCCAAGGGAAGGCCCATGCTCTTCTTCTCCATGGCTTGTGAAGGCTCTGCACTGACAGCTGTTTAGGTACAGAAAAAGCACTTCCGTCAACTGAAGAGTGAGTAGCTGGAAAGAGAGGACCATACACATGACAACAGCGATCCTGGCGACGTCACACGCACAAAACAGGGAACGTCGAACGCGAACTACATCAGGACGTCTCCCTCTCCGATCTTATTGGTTCACGGCGCATGCGCAAGCACTGTGCTTTAAAGGGGCAGAACGACGGAAGAGCTGCGCTGTCATTCTAGGCGTTTACAGGTTTCTCCATAAAAGAGCACTATCCGTCCGCGCTTGCGCTGTCATTCTAGGCGTGCTTCTGGTCAATGGCTGACCACGTTCTACACGTCAGAGGTTCTGTTTCTTTTTGGATTTTTTTTGTCAGGTTGGTGCACCTGCGGAAATGGTAATGTAAAAATTCCTAGCTACAGAGAAGGAAAGTTTCATTTCTATTAAGGGCACGGAGGCGAGGCTTCTGCATGCATATCTTTCTACACTTTGTTATATAGCAGTTACCATCAAAGGCCATCTTAATAAAAAAAACAAAATATTGAACTACATTGCTCATCAACCTCTGGGGCATAAGTATTCATTGTAACAGTCCTCCAATCCAAGTTGTGAAAGCTAAGGCCTTTTAAAGAGGTTATGTCATTGGGGGAGACACGCCAATACTACCTCTACCTGTAAGATCATCACCGTAAGAAGAAGGAGACTGTATAGCTCACTCATATATATATTCAGAAGCAAACACATATGACTTACTTTAGGGTCACCGACTGGTCAATCTGGTAGACAAGGGGTACAGAGACTTATACATTTTAAAATCATACCAGGTCAGAAATGCAAATAACAAGTTTGACATCTGAGAATTAACGCTTTAAATAAATGCGTTTTAATTGTATTTTTTAATATACAGGATTAACTAAACTGAGGAAGTCAGAGTAACGTCTTATGCAAACTAGACGTGCACTATAGAATGTTTTTGCGACATGAATTAATTTACATCTGTTGTTTTTAAAACACTGCGTGCTAATTTTACACTGACATTGTTGAAATGTGTTGTATTCTCTTCATTATATTGCTTTAGTGTAATATTCTATGATCCAGCTTATGGAATGTTGATGGGTTGCCTAGTTGCTCTGTGGCTGGGTTCTGGGCATTCAAACCGTACTGAGAGCTGTTGGAGCTGGATGTGTTTGACCTCGCTCTCATGTCTGCTGTGTAGCTTCTCTACAATAAATTCCTGTTGAACTCTCCAGTGTCTACGAGTGATCTACTACAATTTATGGCGACGATTCTATGCTACACAGTAACACGCTGGACCCTGCGTGCAACCCAACTCACCTTTGGTGCTTATCGTTTTGAAGACCCACTCATCCGGTGGTAAGACTGTTCCTTTATTTTTCTTCACACCACCGACGTTTTCGCCTTGCGTCTTCTTCCCTCCAAGCACCCTCTCTCCTCTCCATTGCCGGCATAGAAGTCTCCTCCCTCGAGCCCGTTTCAAAAAAGCCTCGCAACAAAATAGGAGCGTTGATGTTGAATGGACTCCTTTTGCACTCGCTTCTTTTCCTTATTCACAGTGGAAGCGTTTTGGAGGTTTTGACTGTTTTTGTTCGTATTTCCATGAAATTGGGTCTTGCGCCGACAGAGACGTTGATACTGTCTCGCGCATGCGCAACAAGAAGCTTTAGACTGCTGCCTAGTAACGCCATATCCATGTTTCTGCGCAACAGTAGGCCGTAGTCTGCCTGCCCTGCCTGACTACACGCGTCACGTCACAACAACTGCTTCCTAGCAACTGCTTATTAGCAACGCATCCAGTATCCACTCAACCGATCAACGATTGGCACGTCTTTTCTACTTTGCTCTTCAAGGCTTTGTTTCATTTTACGGAGTGGGTCACACTACGGTGATCCACGCACCTTTAAGAAATATACATCATTTTTTGTACCTTATTTTCTGCAACTACAAACCAAGTTATTACGGTGATTCTCACACCAGTTTCAAAATTATTTCTCTGTGTGCGTTTTATCTAACGATGATTCGCACACCAGTACTCTTCAAGTCAACATCTTTCTTGTTTAAGCGAATAACCACACGGTGATTCGCACACCTATTACATCCTCATAATATTTTTTTTTTGTGCACACTTTGTTTTACTGCATTTTACTGCACTTCATGTACAACTAATATCACATTTTATCTTCTGTTTGGTATGTGAAACAACATTTTCAACTGTGTTTAATTGCATTTCACTGCATTGCATTTTTTTTTCTTTTTCACTTTCTCTTCTTTTCTTTCTACATCTTCTATCTCTTCTTTTGTGTCATCCTCTCAGCAAAATTATGCAATCTGTTACTCCTCCTCCCTCTTTCCTGGAATCTCCAGGAGAACCTCCCATTCGATGGGAAATCTGGTTTGACGCATTCCAGACGTATCTGGGAGCTATTGGTGCATCAAGGTTTAGCAATGAACGCAAGAAATGCCTACTTCTTCATTCCCTTGGATTTGAAGGTCGTTCTATCTACAAACACCTTCCTGAAATTGTTCATCTACCAGAGGATGATGTAGATGATTATCAGGACACTATCTTAAAACTTTAAAACAAGGTTTGACAAACAACCCAGTTTGATGGTACTCCGTCACAAATGTTTTAAAAGACAACAGTGTGAAAACGAAGATGTAGACTCCTACATTTCTACATTGCGTAGACTTGCTGCTGTTTGTCAGTTTGATATCTTCACAGACCAATTGATCCGTGACCAATTTGTTTGTCATTGTAGAGATAAACAGATTCACCAGAAGCTTCTCTCTTGCCAATCCTTCTCTTGATGAAACTGTCAAAATAGCCAAGAGTATCGAAACTTCACAAGTATCTTTAAAAGAGTTGGAAGAAAAATCTACGGATCCAGTCAGCGTTGTCTTCACTAACACCAAGGGAAAGGCAAATGACCCTAAATCTTCTTCTTCTTCGTCTTCCAGAGGCAATACACCCAAAAATTCTAACTATGGTAGGGGTGCATCAGATTCTCAACACATTAAGCAGATGTATTACCGTTGTGGGAATCCTCCTCATATTAAAGGAGCAAAGTGTCCCGGAGCAAATGTGACTTGTAATTACTGCAAAAAGATAGGGCATTTTGCGAAGGTCTGCATGAAACGGAAAAATCCAAGAAGGTCTGTTGCTTGTGTTTTGGAATCCGATCAAGAATCTGATTCTGAAGTGGTTTCTGTTGTTTCTCTCTCACATGAATCTGTGTCCAGTATAGATGAGTCGTGCGAATGTGTGGATCCTATTGTTGAAATTATCGTGGGAGGAAAGCCACTTAATCTTCTTGTCGACTCAGGCGCCAGGATTACAATGGTGACTCATGAATTATTCTATAAAACATGGGGAGAAAGACCACTTCAACCTCCCGATCGATCTCCAGTTTCGTATGAGGGACGGAAGATTGATCCCCTCGGGTATTTTGAAGATGTTCTTATTTTTAAAAATAGGAAAATAAGTGGGAAAGTGTATGTTGCGGTGAAGGGTCTGAACATTCTAGGGTGGTATCATCAGGATTTGTTCAAGATGGTCCTTAGACCCGGGACATCTGAGCAAGTTCTTGTCATATCTGATGATCAACATTTCTGCCAGTGGAGTGAACGCTTTCCATCTGTCTTTGGAGGAGGGTTAGGAACCATAAAGGGATTCAAGCATAAAATTGTCGTTAAAGATGGGGCCCTTCCGATTAAGCATAAGTTGAGAGGTGTACCTTTCAGCGTTAGAGACGATCTAGAAAGAGAGCTCAAGTCCTTATGCGACTAAGGGATTATCGAACCCACTGAATCGTCACTGTGGCTTTCACCCTTGGTCGTCGCGCGCAAGAAATGTGGCAAACTGCGTGTCTGTGTGGACTTGAGATCTCTCAATAAGGAGATCTGGATCGACTCTCACCCACTACCGAAAATATGCGACATGTTTGCCAGCGTTAGGTGGTCCAGATTCTTTTCAAAGCTGGACCTGGCCAGCGCATATCATCAGATTGAGCTGGAACCTGCATCACGCCCTCTCACAGCCTTCGTGTCACCGTTAGGCACTTTTCAATACAGACGGATGCCCTTCGGGCTTGCCTCTGCGGCTTCCGTTTTTCAAAGGGTCATGCAAAGTATGTTAGGTGGGATTAGTGGCGTTATGGTGTTCCAGGACGATGTGTTGATTCATTCCAAAGACATCCCGACACATAACTCTTTGCTTGAAAAAGTTCTGGAAATTTTCAAGGATCATGGGGTGGTTGTCAAGCCAGAAAAATGTAGGTTTCTCACTGAAGAGATAGAGTATCTTGGTCACTTAATCTCCAGTGAGGGCATCAAACCCAGGAAAGGGCTGCTGGATGCCATCACCCAGGCTCCAGCTCCATCTGATAAGAGTGGTGTCAAGTCTCTACTTGGTCTCCTGGAGTTTTATTCGAAGTCTGTTCCCAATTATGCCACTCTTGTACGGCCCATCAGTTCTCTTCTTTGTAAGGGTTTGGTGTTCGAATGGTCCGATGAATGTGAGTCTGCCTTGCAGTGTGTTAAGAGTTCCCTCTCTAACAGTAGTGCACTCAAACCCTATGACCCGGATTTGCCTTCTTGCATAACTGTTGATGCGAGTCAAGTGGGACTGGGGGCCGTTCTTACGCAAAACACTTCAAGAGGAGAGAACACGATTGCATTTGCCTCCAGGGTTTTGAGAAATGGGGAACTTCAGTACTCAGTCATCGAAAAAGAGCTGTTGTCTTGTGGGCCATCGAAAAGTTTCGACCCTATATTTGGGGTAGACGCTTCTTATTGAGAACTGATCATAAACCTCTCATTTCTATTCTTGGGGCTGGCACCAGCAAGTGCTGCTCGCCTAGGATCCTTCGTATGGTATCTCGCCTTATGCACTACCAGTTTGATATTGTTCATGTTTCTGGGGGCAGGAATCTCAGAGCAGATTATCTGTCGCGTTTTCCCATTGACAATAACAAGGAAGAAACTATTCCTTCCGATGTTGGGGAGGAAGATTTTGATGATTGCCTCACTCGACTTACCGGAGCATGGCCTTGATACTGCAGACAGTTGGATTAAACCTCTTACCGATGATGAGATTTTACAACGAGTATGTGGGTTTGTTAAGTCAGGTTGGCCCAGAGAGCGTGTCCTTCCTCAATGCATACAGCCTTTCTGGAAGGTGGAATCTGAGATTTCATTGGAAGACGGTGTATTATTACGAGGTGACAAGCTTATTGTCCCTCAGAGTCTCAGGAAGAACATTATTGTCAAAGCCCACGAGGGTCATTTAGGATCCACGCTCACCAAGCGACGGGTCCGCGAGTTCTTTTGGTGGCCCTCGATGGACAGTGATATTAATGATCTCGTTGATTCATGTTGCATCTGTAGTTCTGCTGACAAAGGTTTAAAAGTCTCCTGTCCGCCTCTCTTTCCTATTGAGTGTCCCTCTGGACCATGGTCCAAGGTAGGTGTGGACGTCATGGGACCTTTGGAAATTTTACCTGGAGGGTGTCGTTTTGTTTTAGTGTTAATTGATTATGCTTCAAAATGGCCTGAAATTAAACTTGTTAAGGAGGCCTCTACCAGTAACATCATTCTTTTTCTTAAAGATGTATTTTTGAGGGAAGGGTTTCCTGACACCATGGTAACGGATAATGGCACTCAATTCACGAGTGCTGAATTTGAATCCTTTTTGAAATCATGCAACATTCAACACGTTAAGAGTTCCCTTAATCACCCCCAGTCCAATGGACTTGTTGAGCGAATGAACAGGGTTGTGGGGGACTGTATTAAGTAGGCCAGATCCTGTAACTGATATTATTAATTCACTCAACAGTATGCTGTGGTTCTACAGGACCACCCCTCACTCTACAACTAAAGTCTCTCCCTTTGACCTATTGAGAGGAAGAGAGCCCAACACTAACTTTAAGCCCGCATGGATGAACAAATGGATCAAGTCTGTTCCTGATATTGACAGTCTCATGCATTTGGTTAGAGAAAATGTCTCCAACTCCCAGTCCAAACAGAAGTCTTGGTTTGACAATAAGAAAGGGGTCAAGACTGTGCATGTGGTCGTTGGAGATCTTGTTCGCATTAAGTCCCCTTTACATGTGAAAAAGGGTGAGAGCAAATTCGGTTCTCCCATTTTTGTCACCAGGGTTGGTAGGAATTCTGTGCAAGTTGAAGGGGGAAAATGGTGGAATGCTGGTAAGATTGTAAAAGTTAAGAATGTTCCTTCATATCCTGCTGCTGTGCCTCTAGGTCCGGAGGTTGGTGTACCTTCAGACATGTCCCTCAGAAGGAGCTCAAGATCTAGGATTGTTCCTAAGAGATACCGCAAGTGAAATGTTTTAGTGTCTCTGTTTTATGCTAAAAAATATTCAATAGTTATTGTTTTTAGATTTTATCTCCTGGTTGTCTTCCTCCTTTTTTTTTTCTCCGTTTTTTTTGTTTCTGTTTATTTAGTTTTTTTTTGCTTTGGTTTATTAAGAAAGGAGGATATGTTGTATTCTCTTCATTATATTGCTTTAGTGTAATATTCTATGATCCAGCTTATGGAATGTTGATGGGGTGCCTAGTTGCTCTGTGGCTGGGTTCTGGGCATTCAATCCGTACTGAGAGCTGTTGGAGCTGGATGTGTTTGACCTCGCTCTCATGTCTGCTGTGTAGCTTCTCTACAATAAATTCCTGTTGAACTCTCCTGTGTCTACGAGTGATCTACTACAAAATGATTCTAAATCTTCGTTTTAATTACAATTGATCTATGTAAAATTGTTATGGTTTTAACTAACTAAACAATAACATTTACTTACTTACAGTCCTCCAATCGCAGTATGGTCCCTTGTATAAATATATAGGACGTCCCTTCCTGTTCCTCTTCTTTGCGTGAGGAAGTTAACCTTTGAAAATCTCCTTATCAAGCTTCTGGTCAGTACCAGGGCCGGCCTTGGGCATGGGCAAGCGGGGTCCAGGCCCAAGGTGCCAATATTACGAGGGGCACAGCAGGGAGCTGCCTGACTTAATGTTATGCAAACAGCAGCTGGTCCGTCCCACTTGGTCTCACTCGGGTCCTGTTAAATATTTTCTAATCAGCTAATAATGTACCTCAGTGTAATTGTGAGGTATTAAGCTCTTACTGAGAGCTGTCTTTGTAAGTAGGAATGCCAGAAATCCTTTGCTAGGTCCGACTGCATCCCCCCCCCTCCCCCAAGCGGTTTATGTATTGTACCGCTAACACGTTGTCCATCCTCAAGAGAATGCAGCAGGAGATCGTGTCCCTGGACAAGGACTTCATCGCAAAGGTTCCTGGCAGGAGTTTCAGGCAGTTGATGTGGAGCGCAAGTTCCTCCTCTCTCCATCTGCCCGCCCCCCCACTCCCACCCATGGAGAGGTCACCACATCTGGCTCGCCAGCCCCAGCGGCTAGCATCCAATTCTGTGATCAGGTCCATCAAGAATCCGAATATCGCCCGGCCATTACAGGTCTCCATGTGGTCTAAGCGCCACTGGAGCTCCGTCTTTGCTTCAAATGACAGAGGGATCAGTTCCGAGTATGTCAGTCCCCTCCTGAGGTGTACTGCCTTGAGTCGTTAAATGGCTTTGTAATGCAGCGGGCCTGGGAAGATGGCTTGGATCAACAAGGACAGCAACCCCACAAACCTGGCTAACTGTCAGAGAGAAACTCTGTCCTGTCTCAATACCTTCATCAACTCTTTCTTTATTTTGGAGACTTTCGTCTCTGGTAGGCTCAGAGTAGCTAGGTTCAAATCCATCAAGAAGCCCAAAAGGACATCGTTTGTGTTGGAACCAGTTCTGATTTCTTGTTGTTGATCACAAATCCTAGATCTTTCAGAAGCGCAATAGTCATGTTCTAATTGTATTGTAGTTGATGCCGAGATTGGTCGCTCACCAGATATCCTCAAGATAGATGATCATTCTTATCCCTCTTATCCCTCTTGTCCTCAGAACCTCTACCACCGGGGGAAGGAACTTGGCGAAGCACCACAGGGCCGAGGATAGGCCTAAAGGGAGAGCCCAGAACTCCTAAATCTGCCCCCTCCATGAGTACTGTAGGAACCACCTATGAGGGGATAAATAGGGGCGGTGAAGTACACATCCTTTAAGTCCAATCTTACCATCCACTGTCAGGAGGATATCACTCATGAGGTGAATACCCTCCATTTTGAAGTGTCGATAAACCAGACACTCGTTAAAGGCTTTTAAATGTATGACTGGTCTGAAGCCCTGGTCCTTTTTCTCTACAAACAAATGTTGCTTAAAAACCGCTCCGGGTGTAGTACTGACCTGCAGATAACATCTTTGGATAAAAGGTTGGCAACCTCATTTTCTATCAAACTCATCTCCTGAGCTGAGAAACCCAAGGGCCTTCGGCATTCCATCTGCACTGGGGAGCCATAGAATTCAATGTGGAACCACCAAACTGTTTCCCACGGGTCTAAGGTACTCGCTATCCATTTGTTCACATACCATTGGAGCCTCCCCCTTAGTTCCAAGGGAAAGAAACAGTAATCCTTACCGGTAAATCCTCCTGCAGCGCTTGCTCCACCTCGGCTTGCCCTGTTTCCTCTGCCGGAGCCTCTATTGGGAAAGAAGTTCCCTGCTGGGCATCCATCGTGCCATCTGTTATTTCTCTTGTTCTGTCCTCTAAAGGAGCCTTGTTGGAAATAACGTCCGGAGGAGTTGTCCATGCCTCGTCTGGCCCCAGTAAAAACCTTTCCTGGGAAAAACTTTCTGATGGACGACTGAGCCTTATCCAGTGCGGAGAAAGTGGCCACAAAATTGTCCAGCTCTTTAACAAAAGGTTCTCTGAAGAGATTCCCTTGCGCTATGGCCCGTGCCTCGGACGTAGCTAGTTCTCCCAATTTGACATCAATTTTGATAAGGACGGATCTTTCCGCTGACAGGGCGTAGTTCGCGTTGCCCAAAAGGCAAATGGCTCTCTGCGCCCAGCCTGCCACAATGTCAGTAGGCATGGACAACCCTGAAGTTTTTGACTTCTCCTCTAGTTCTATTATCGTAAGAAGGCCCACCACGTCTAAGAGCTTATCTTGGCAAGCCCTCCACCAGCAGCCAATTCCCTTCTTGGGGTCTTTCATGTATTTCCTGAAGAAAGTACACATCTTAGTGTCAATCTCTGGTGTCATAGCCACCTTCCCACCAAGTGAGGGCCTGGGGCACTCCGCCCACAATCGAGCCCTCACCTCCTTCTCTAAAGGTTGCCTAATCTTGCTGGCGACGTAGTCTGCCACTTTCTTCTCTTGGGATCCACTCTGAGGACCGAGGGCAATAAAGACCCTCAGGTTCAAACATATCTGATTGACCAGCTTCCCCATCTGGCGTATCGGAGGCGGTGCCGCCAGGGCCTACTGCAGCCCGGCTCCTCCTCCTCTGTGTTTTCATCATCTGTGTCACCCTCCCCTTTTTCGGAAAACCCTGCATCGGGTTCGGAACTTGGTGGGAATAAGTCGCTGTTTTCCCCTGGAAAACCTTCCTCCCGATAGGGTGCATTCTTGAACGTGCGCACACTCTTACGGTAGACTTTGCAAAGTTTGTTAAAGCCCTCCAGGTGCCCTGTATCATGTTTGATAGCCTTTTTGGCCAAAGAAAAGGAATTCCCACTAGGAGCCACTACCGCTGCTCCAGGGTCCCCAAAAACTCTGGGTATATTTGTTCAGCTATCCTAACGATCTAATCGTGTAGGTGGAAAAGACCCTTAGAAATAGCTTGCGAGAGGACTCTATTCACCTCCGCAGGCAAACAGCACTCCTCAGGAGGCCATTTCTCTTCCCCTTAGTGGTAGTGGAAATATTTGTGGTCCCTAAAGGACTCCATGTTAAGAGGGTGAGAGCACTTGTTAAACGACTTACAAACCCCAAAAGCTCTTCTATCAATATAACAGGGCAGCCCCCTCGCGGGTGCTCTAAAAAATATGCTGGTAAATATTACCGTTGGCCACCAGGTGGCGTCAGCAGTCGATTGGCTCAAAGAGCGAAGCCTTGCTCCTGGAGATGGAATCTTGCTGCAGCGTAACGTCAAGCGAGGGTTGGAGGGAGGCTCAAGGGAATCCACAAGGGTAATCTCACCGGGGTTTTCCACATGTGCGTGTCAAGTGCTTGAGGGAGTGCACAGGGCTTCCCTGACTGGCCGCAGCGCACCTGACAGGTTCGTTGACGGTGCGAAACAGCGCCATCTAGGGTCCCCATGAGGGTGAAGAATGTTTGCGCTTTTGCAGCCAGACTGTCTTCGCTTTGTTCGTTCCGTAGTCTGGCTAACATGCATGGCTACTATTTGTCATTTAGGCTTTTCTGAGGTAAATATATATACAATTTCTTTCCCCGTGGTAGGCGATTATGCCCAAGCGCATTCATTCGCAGCCAGACTATCTTCCCTTTATACAAACAAAGGGAAGATAGTCTGGATGCAAAATGTTTGCAGCACAAATGTACCCCCAGTTTTGAGGATCTGTCCGAGTTATGCTAGAAACCTGTATATTAGGTTCAGATCTAGCAGTCTTCCCCTAGAAACCTATACATCAAAATGGGATGGGTCGGCAAATGCTACAGTTGACTGTCCCTTCTGTATGAAGACCCTAGAGACGGAGATTAATTTTCTGTTTTTAGCCCAGGTTACTTTCTACCAAGGAAGAGGTGGATTGCCCTTATCTGTAGGCTCCTTGGAATAGCACATTATTGGGAGGCTACTAGGCTGTTGAGGTCCGATACTCTCTTACAAACGAGTACAGAGGCCACTCCAAATGTGGATGTTGGGCATGGACAATGCAAAAGGCTTTATTAATAGTCCTCATAAAGCACTCCACCTCTCCATTGGCCTTTGGCTATCTCATAGTGGCTCAGGCAGTGGATGCCCAAAAACTGCAGGTACCTGACCAGTTCATGACTGTGGAACGGTAGCATAGCTCCTACACGATCCCCTGAGTAGTTAGGATTTTTTTTCAGTTTTTTCCAATTTCTGGATGTCTTCGTCACCTGCCGTATTATTGACTACGTCCACTTTGGTGTACTTTGAGAAGTCATCTATGACCACCAATATATACTTTTTATCTGGCAGGCTTCCAAAATCTGCACTTGCTTTCACCCAAGGCTGTTGTGGAATATTTTGTATGATTACAGGAGCCGGTGGATCTGCGGCACTAGCCGCTTGGCACATCATACAGTCTTGGATCACCCATTCCACCCCTTTGGAAGAGTCTGCCCCAGGGCGTGGACTATGTGACAGTTTCATCTTGTTCGTCATCATCCATGTCTCTCATCTACTGAAGCCCTCACAGCTTGCTTTGCAGAACCAGAGATGTGGCAGGAAGATCGGCCCACCTTGGCGAAGTGGTTACTTTTCCTGCAAGCTGGATATTTCTTGCCCTCCGCATCACCACAGGTTCATCAGGTTTTTGTGGCTTCCCCACTCTTCTTCGGGGCCATACTTTTTGCGATTTGATTTACAGATTCACTTTTAACAGGCCGGCTCAACAGTGCTTTCATGTGAGATACTTTGTCTTTGGACAACTCTTGATCTTCTTAGTGTAAGAATGTCTTGTAGTGCTTTTCCAGCTTTTTGCAGCATTTGTTCCGTCAACTTTGCTGAGGCACACTCCTGAATGACCTGCAGCCTTAATTTTTCATTTTCGTCCTGAAAGGTGCATAAGCTGACTAGCTCTTTTACTCGGTCACAAAGAAAGTCAATGGATTCTTCAGGGTCTTGTCGGCTTGCCTTTAGCACAAATCTTTCATAATTTGGATTCACCATGGGGGTGTGTTGTGCATCAAGCTTGGCGGCAACTGGCAGCAATGGGCTGATTATAGAGGGCTGTCCATTGCACAGCCCAGGGCTTGTGGACCCAGCCTGGATGCAGAAATTCGAAAATATGGTGGCTCGAGCCACTGATGCAGCCTTTGGCACTACTCTGGGACTTACCTTCCGCTTTGTTCAGGGGACCTTTGCATCATCGGTGAGTGGGTGGGGAGTATGCAGTACGCATTGTGCCTATTTTTTGTATGTTTACCATGTTATGTGGTGTTGTAATGCTTCTTGGCTGTTGAAATCATATAAGAAAATTAATTTAATAAAATGTGTTTAAAAGAAAAAGCTTGGAGGCAACAGTGGCATACGTGTGAGGTGTGCCGGCCTCCGGCACTGTTTCTGACAACTTATATTTGTCTGCCCCTGCTAGATGGAGGAGTAGGGGGTGCCGCCAATGCTCTTCAACACCTTTGGTTGCAAAGAACATGTGTAAACACTCGACTGAGAGCTTCCATTTCAGAGCTTGCTCTGACGGGGGACCTGCAATGATAAATGGTTCCATGGCTGGTATGTTGACCATTGTGTCACTGGTTAGTTGGGGGGATAATACTTGTTTGTTTCTGTTGGAGAGTGCTATGTCCAGTGGCGGTCAGGGCCTTTCTGCACCTTCTCTCTTTTGTCTTATGGGTCCTGATCCTTTGGGGTGCTTGTTGACTCACTGTTTGTTTGTGGTTTTGCTGCTGAACCCCCCCCCCCCCATGCAACTTCTCTTACTTTTCTTAGGCTCTTGGCCACACCTTCACTGCCCTTCCCTTTTTCTTACAGTATTGTATGGCTTAGGGTGTCAGAGGTGGTCTTGTTCGCTTCCTTGCACCACCTCCCTCAGTGTGAGGAGACCGTGTGGGGCCCATCTCAAGCCGAGACATGCAGTGCACAGCTGAGCATGTGCACCACTATCCACTCTGGTGGTTGCCTTACAGTATTGCACTTCCTCTGTGGAGCTCTCTTGCTGCAGCTGGGTGTGCGCGGCGCCGGCTGGCTCCAAGTTGCTTGCTTGTGTGCCGGGATGGGTTCAGGAACTTGTGATGTGGCGCCAGTGGGTCCGCCCTACCCAAAATTCAGCTGAACCACTTGGTGGCGTCACCCTGCCGGTAAGACTGTAGCTGGGCCCGCAGGACTACCTCACCGTCAAGTGATTCCTGGTGCGGGCATTCCCACAAACTTGTCGACTAATGTTTTCTTTATAGGCTGCAAGCAAGGGATCACATTATATATACACAGAGACACTGGGCCCGATTCACAAAGTGCCTCCACACTCGTGGCAGAGGCCCCTCAGTCATGGCGGGGGAGCCACGCCCGTGACGTGACCTCCGCACTGCAATTTCTTATTGTGGAAGTCCTGCTACAAGTGTGGGCCCCCCTGCCACGATTGTGGGGCCTCTGCCACGAGTGCGGAGGCCCTTTGTGTATCGGGCCCATGGTGTATGTTAGTATCGCAGTGGTCTTTTTATTAAGTAAACTATTTGGCCGCCCTCCCTCATATTCTTTACAACCCCTATGTCATGGGCCAAACCAATTTGTCGTCCTTACTTAGGGGTGTCACCCATAGAGGGGACATGCCAAACATACTAACTCCTTACTAAAAAAGAATATTGACCTGAGGTCAGGACTCCTGGATCACCAGTTCCAAGGTTAGCAGCCCTGGCCGTTAGGCAGCATCCCCTCTCCATGTCACAACTATATTTGTTACTGAAAAAGTTAACTGAATGAAGAGGTAAATGTTTGTCTATTTTTTGAGCCCTCTCAATGCTACCTTGTATTCTTGCAGGTAACAATGTTTACTAGTCTTTCTCCCGTAGTCTCTCCAGCAGTCAAAACCACAATACAATGGACACGCCTCTTAATTAGGTGTCGGTAAGCAGTCCTATTGTTTTCAATACATAAAATGAACTTAGACCTTAATTATGAGTGGCCTCGAGTTTTCTGATACCTGCCCCAACCCCTGTACGTGCAGGGTTAGAGTCAACGCCCTTTGTTAATTTTCAGCAGGGCAAGCCTGCCAGAAATTGACAGAGGAAAAGATACAGCATTTCCTGTGAGGTGGATTTTTGTACCGTAAACTCCAAAATCTGCATATTATTCGCCAAAAACTGTGAACAGGTACAACTTATCACATCTGATAATTTTGAACCTCCAGGAGTTGTATTTTTATTGGTTATGATAAATGGCAACTTCCAAGTGGGGTACTTTTAATCAGGGATTTAAAGTGAGTTTTGAGTCAGCCCTTTGTGCATGATTTGATGTCAGGACTAAGAGGGTAGAAACAGTAGATTCAGTTTCCCTGAATTATGCTGTAAGTATTTTGCTAGCAACAGACAAGCTTTTCCATAATGTCATCTCTTAAACCTACAGTAAACATGGCTGGTCTGCGTAAGGGTAGCACATCTTGCGAGCTAACCTAGCAGCGGTGTCCAGGAACCCCCTCTGGTAATGAGGTGCTATTGAGGATGACAATTCATTTATATGCTCACAGCACCTCCAGCACTGCAAATCTGGGAGAACAGGGCTCCCAGACGAAGCAAACGTGCAAAAAGCTTTGGATTAAGAGCAAAATAATGTATAAATGATTAATTTGACTTAATGTTTGGTATGGTTTTGTTCAAGGAACCAAAGTGATAACCGTTATAAATCATCCATCCTCACAATATCATTATTTATACATCTTTTAATCCTCAGTCTCTTTCCTTCACTGGAGAACTCTATCATTCATCTATCACTCCACCCTCCTTCTCATTCTTCTGTCAGTCTTTATACTCTCATCTGTCTTAACACTTTCATTTATCTGTCCTTGCTCTCAATCATCCATCCAACCTCACGCTCATTAATTCTGAAGCTCACATATATTAATTTCATTTGTACAAACCTACACTTTCATTCATCAATCCTAAGGCTCATATTTGTCTAGTCTTCTTAATCTGTTCATTAATTTATACATCTTCACAATCCCCTGCATGCACAGAATCTCTCTCGATCTCTGTCTCTCTCTCTCTTGAAAACATAGCCACACATGCTCACTCTTTAGTAAACAACCAAACATATTTACATTTACTTTGACAAAGGCCAACGCTTTTTTCTTTTGCAAATGTGTCCTTGTCCTCCCCTTTCTTGTTCCTGTGCCCTCCTCACCCGTTCATGCCCTCTCTTTTTGCTCCCCGTACCAAGAGCCCGGCAGTTGCAAGTTGCTCCTGGGCTACTAGCTTTCTCTTGCTGCACTGGTGCACACTGTTTTTCACTTTTGCATACAAGGAATTTGCCTTTTTAAAATATGTGTCCAATATGTTAGAACAGTAAATTAAAAATGGCCGGGGCGTGGCTTGGCGAGCCAAGATGGTAGACGCACCTTGAGTGTGCTCCCGGACCCCTCCACCATCCGCCCGTAATCCGCCCATCTAAAGAGCCATCCGACCCTGAAACTGGTTGCCGGTCCATCGCTGCACCCCCGGCTGTCTCCCCAGCTGCGAAAATCCTCGTGAGCCACTGTTGCACCTAAGTTGGCGGCCTCTTCCCGCTGATCGGCACTGCCTGCGGCCTCCGGACCCTGTTGCTTGGTTTCCTGCCTGGGAGATCGGAGGGGGCCCCCCCCGGGATCGGGGACGTCTGGAGGTCTGGGTCGCTGCCTGTGCCCCCCTCCCTGCAGCGGCTGATCCGGTGCGGGCGATTGTGGAGGCCTTATCCCGCCCCTGGCGCTGCAAAATGCCGTGACCGGCACGAGGCTGTCCCCCTGCTTGCAATCGACGGGGACACCCACTGCCGCTCCCCAGCGGCGCTGCTGCATCATCGACCGCCACCTCGGGCGGTGGGGGCTGGGGATGACCGGCTTCCATCTGGGTGATTGGAGGACTTTCTCCTGGCCGCCGATGCTAAGGACATCGCGCCCAGCCTGAGGCCGCCCTCTACCTGCGCCTGTTGGGGGCTCCCTCTGCTGAGCCTCGGCACCCAGCAAGGCTGCTGTGGTGTCAATTGTTGCTCCGGGTGGCCGTAGGCCGGAGACTGACGGCGGACGGTGTTTAGGAACCTGACGCTCATCGACCCTGACGGCCGGTAAGTCGCGGCGGAGGGGGTCTCAGGCCGTTTGAGGGGGCCCCCCCGCACGCGCGGGCGGTCTGCTGTTGGGTGGATCCGGGCCCCGGGTGGTGCTACCTGCTGCCTGCCCGCTGTGTCCCTTCGTCCTTGGTGTCTCCCGGGCCCTGGACCTGCTTGAGGCTGCTGTGCGGGAGAAGAATCTGATCTCCAGCTTGGGGGAGGCCGGAGGGGCGGTGTCGGCCGCGTACATCGAGCGGCGGGAGAAAACCCTGGTTGGGACCCCTCTGCCGCCCCCGGCCCCCCCTGGCCCACCTTGGTCCTACTCGGAGCGGTCCCGAGGCATAGTGGGGTGGCAATCCCCCCCGGACTGGCCTTGAGGGCCCGGCTCAGACCGCTCCGCCCCCGGAGAAGAAGTTGCTGGAGGGGGGGGGGGGGTGTTCGGCCGTGCCTATCAGATGGCTTGCGGAACTGTGTGGTGGTCCCCTTCTCCGCCCCCCCCCAGTCTGACCCTGCGGCGCCTGCTGGGAACTCTCCCTAAGAGGCCAACTGCACATCCTTGATCGGCCTTCCGCCGTGCCGTCTCTGGTTGGGGAGGGATCCCGAGGAGGTAGAACCAGCCGCGAACACCGTGCGGCGAGAGGCATGGTGGGTGCCTCCTCCATCGGCCCCCCGGCCTCTGTCCTGCTTGCGTGGTGCGGGGAGGCGGTCTGGGACCCCGGACACAGAGGTCCTGCTGCCGCCTCGGGACCAGACTTTCGACCGGAGGGTGGTGCCGGCCGCCCATATCGGGCGGCGGAGGGCCCCCGGGCGGGCCTCTGTCCCCGGCTGCCTCTCGGCTCTTGTGCCTCCCTGAGTCGCCCACCTGCTGAGACACCCTTTCGAGACACCTCTTGGGGTCCCCTGCCCTGCTGAGGGGCACTATGGGCCGAGACAGACCAGCCAAGACCCCGGCCACCCAGACCAAAATGGATCGCTTTACCACCACTGAAACTGGGGCAACCGGGGGAACTGCGGACAGGGATGCGCCACCGGCAACGGATCTGTCCACCATCCTCCAAGCTATCCACACCTCGCAATCCTCCGTGGAGGGCAAGATCGCGGAGGTCCGGGTGGACATGACCCTCATCCGGCAGGACCTCCGAAACGCCACGGCCCGGATCAAAGAGACTGAATCCCGCATTTCCACCGTGGAAGATGACGTCCAACAACTTAAGGGGCTGGTGGCGCATCTCCAGTCGCACACCCGGGAACTCCACCGGCGGGCCGAAGACGCAGAAAACAGATCCCGCCGCAACAACCTTCGTCTGGTGGGGTTTCCGGAGGGGGCGGAACAGGGCCGCGCCGCAGACTTCATAGAGAAGTGGTTGAGATCATGGGTCCCTGAGGGCTCCCTCTCCCCATGGTTCGCAATAGAGCGGGCCCACCGCTCCCTTGCCCCTAAACCACCGACCGGGGCGGCACCTAGACCGGTCATAATGCGGATTCTCAACTACAAGGATCGAGACTCCATCCTGGCTGAAGCCCGCAAACAGCAACGTCTTCGATACGAAAATCACACGATCATGATTTTCCCGGACTATACGCGTGAGGTCCAGGGTCAACGACGTTCGTTTGGCGAGGTCAAGCAAAAGCTACGTGCCCTCAACATCCAATATAGGCTCCTCTTCCCGGCACGTTTGCGGGTGGTGTTCTCCAACAAGACCCTATTCTTTGACTCTCCTGAGGAGGCTTGGACTTGGGCCACGGAGGAGCGTCCCCTTCGGACCAACAATCGGGTCTCACCGCCGGGTGGTGCGGAGGGCGGTCCCGCCCGCCCGGAGGCTCCCGCTCCCCAGCCCAACCGCTCACGTAGGCGCCGTGGCGAGCCACTCCGACTCCCCGATGGGCCCCTCTCGGCTGTCCGCACCGCCCCATGGAGATCCTCTGGTTGTGCGGCGGTCTGGCTCCTCCGGCCGCCTGAGCCACGGGGGCGCCTCGCCCCGCCATTCCTTGCTTGACCTACCGGACACTGATCTTTCACGTAGCCCGACGCTTCTTAGGGATCCAGCTTGAACTCGTCTCTGCCTGCCGGGCCTGGCTCCGCGGCCGGAGGCGGCGTATCGGCTCATCATTGCTTTCACTCTTGATGGACTTGACTATGTACATCCTGCCATGAGGAGGGGTCTTCCACGCTTTTCCCCGTTCCCAAGCGTTTTAGTTTTGGTCTTGTGTTCATTCTTCCTTTGTTAGGGCGACAGATGCTTCTGTTCCTGAAGTATAGGATGGGGGTTGGGTTAGGGTGGGGGGACCGTTGTCCCAAGTTCTATTTTCTGTTTTTTGTTGTGTTTTTGTTTTGCCACACCAGCACTCACATGACGTCCGGTTCCACTCCCTATGGGACATACTGATTGCTATCTGGGTACCCATTCACGCCTCCTGGCGACCCTGCTTCTGGCCGGGCTTCCCCGCGAGACTTTACCCCGCCACTGTGACTGTTTGCCACTATGTCTGATACACCGCACCTAGGCTCATCCCTGCGCGTTCTGTCCTGGAATGTTAACGGCCTTCTGGACCACTTCAAACGCATGGCTGTATTGCGATACACACAACGCCTTGGGGTGGAGGTATTACTGCTACAAGAGACACATTTGTTGGGCAACCAATGCCTCTTTTTAGCGAGATACGGGTACGACAGGGTTTGGCATTCGGGCTTCACCCGGGGATCCCGTGGGGTGGCAATCCTGGTGAAACGTTCCCTTCCTTTTGTGGCAGCGCGAGTCATTCATGACGCTCAGGGCACCTTTGTGGCCCTCTCCGGTACTCTGAATGGCGACCCCCTCAATCTGGTATCACTCTATTCTCCTCAATCGATGTTGACGGCGACTTTAGCCACCTCCGCCGCACTCCTGGCCTCCTTGCCCCTGGGCTCCACCTTCCTGGGGGGCGACTTTAATGCGGTCTCCTCCCCTGATTTGGACAAGACAGGGCCCCCATCTTACAGTAGACTTGCGCAAGCGAGACATCTAACGAACTGGTCTGAATCCCTAGGCCTCTGACGCATGGCGCACCTGGCATCCACGCTCCAATCAATTTACACACACCTCAGCAGCCCACCACACACACGCGCGCATCAACGCGATTTTCGTTCCCTCGACTGATTGTCTCATGATCCAAGACGTCTCCATCCTCCCTCGAGGTTTATCCGATCACTCCCCGGTAATACTCAATACGGGCCCTCCCCCCGCCTCAATGCGTCAGACGTGGAGGCTAAACGCGTGGTTCCTTCAAGACAGGGAATTCCGGAAGGTGGTGGGGTGAGAACTCAAACTTTATTTCCAGACCAATGAGGGGTCAGTATCTTCACCAGGCACCCTATGGGAGGCTGGCAAGGCCACGATTAGGGGAGTTGCCAAGGGCCAACTCAAGCTCCAGCGGCAGGTGCAATTGGAACAAATCACCTAGCGAGAGGCGCAGGCTCTACG
Organism: Calotriton arnoldi; assembly: GCA_963921515.1. Lineage (NCBI taxonomy): Eukaryota > Metazoa > Chordata > Amphibia > Caudata > Salamandridae > Calotriton > Calotriton arnoldi. The sequence continues at coordinate 1,587,924 of CAWUFW010003367.1, forward strand.
CCTTGAACAATCCACCGCTCAGAATCCAGACGCCTCAGAAGTGAGGCTCCTTGCTCATATCCGCGAGGAGATCCGACAGCTGTCGCTGGATGCGACCAAACTCCTCTGGCGTTCATCCGTTGCCAGGGTGTACGGCTGGGGCGACAAGAACGGCTCACTCCTCCACAGGTTAGCCACCTACCCTAGGGCAAACCGCATAATCTCTGAAATCATAACTCAGGAAGGATCGGTGTGCCGCTCCCCGGCGGAGATGGCCCGCGCCTTCGCTTCATACTATCACCAACTATATACGGCCAAAACTCCCACTTTGTCTCTCCCGGGCCTGCTGGGGGCTGGAAACGGCTACCTACCTCGCCTGGATTCCATTGTTCAGGACGACCTGGACTGTCCCATCACCCAAGAAGAAATTGGGGAGGCGATCACCCTCACCTCCTCCGGCAAGACGCCGGGCCCGGATGGCCTCCCCCAGGAATATTATGCTCTGTATCGTGAGACCCTCGTTCCACACCTAGCTAACCTATTCCGAGAGGCGGCTGAAAAGGGCTCCTTCCCCCCTGAGACAGATATGGCCACCATAGTGGTCCTTCCCAAATCCCAGCCACCCTCGCCCCGGTGCACGGATCTCCCTTATCAACACGGAGCTGAAGTTGTTTGCCACGGTCCTCGCACGGCGACTCAAACCCCTCTTACCCACGCTGATCCACTCAGACCAATGTGGATTTATGCCTTTGCGTGGTACCCGACACTGTCTCCGGCGGCTGCATTTGGCCCTGGCCCATCGTCACTTGATCACCCCCTACTTAGCGCTCCTTCTTGTAGACTTTGAAAAAGCCTTCGATTCGGTGGATTGGGGGTTCTTGGAGGATGTCCTTGTCGAGATGGGCTTGGGGCCCGCTTTCGGGGTTTAGTCCGCGTGCTATATGCCAGTCTGAGGGCGCGTGTCCTGGTGAACGGAGCCCTATCGGAACCCTTCTTGATCGGCAGGGGAACGAGGCAGGGATGTCCCCTTTCCCCACTGCTCTTCGCTTTGGGGATGGAGCCCCTGGCGGCCCTGATACGCTCGAGCGGACAGGTGCAGGGTTGGGAGTGGCCCAATACGGAACCAGACAAAATCGCCCTTTACGCGGACGACGTCCTCATCTATTTAGCGGACCCCGCGCAATCGGGCCCTCACTGCCTCCAGATCCTCCATTCCTTCGAACGGGCTTCCGGCCTCCGGCTCAACCCCGATAAGTCGGTCCTGGTCCCCCTCCACGTGTCTAGAGAATGTTTCGACTGGCAGTCCAACATACCGCTCCGTCGCCAATCCTTCAAATATCTGGGGATATGGGTGACTTTACTCCCTGAACTTAGCTGGGCTCTTAATGTTACTCCCCTGGTGAAAAGGGCCAAGGCTGGCCTCCAGAAATGGCAAGCGTTGCCCCTGAACCCCATGGGGAGAGTCGCACTTTTCAAAATGATGATTCTCCCCAGGTTCCTTTACATGCTTCAAAACACCCCCCTCAACTTCCCGAGGGCCTGGTTTCGGGACCTTGATAGCATGACTTCTAGATTCCTCTGGGGGAAAGGGAGGGCGCACCTGGCCTTGAAAGTCTGCAGGATCCCTTCCTTCGATGGGGGCCTGGGGATGACCCATTTATACCTATACTACTTGGCCACGCGTCTGCTATCTTTGCACGACTGGTTCAATGGGGGCTGGTCTGATCCGGCATATAAGCTGGAGCTTAGTGAGCTGGGATTGACCAGAGTTCAGTCGATGTATGGGGAGCCTATTCCGTCCCGATTGCCTGAGGTGACACACTCGGTGTTGCTGGCCTGGCGAGCCGCGTTGCGACACACCAAGTGGACACACACATTGACCCAGTGCACGCCCCTGTGGCAGGGCACTTGGCTCAGGGAGGTCACCGGACTGCAGGGTTTTCGGTCCTGGGACCTTATAGGTATTTCTCAACTGGGTGATGTTTGGGTGGGCGATCACATGCCCTCTTTCCAAGACCTTCAAACTAGACACTCCCTACACCAGTCACAGTTTTACAGATACCTACAGCTGCGTCATGCTCTTCAAGCGCACCTCACGGCAGGTACACAGCTTCCTGACCATAGCCCTCCCGAGGCACAGATCATGCTTGGGGACCTGGGGAAGGGGGGCATCTCTCGCATCTATCGGACACTGATCAACAATACCCCAACATCTTTAGATCGGCTACGGGTTCAATGGGAGGACTGGGTGGGTACCTTGGAGGAAGAGGACTGGCGTGACGCCCTTATGGCCCCCAGGACAGTTACCGCCTCTGCCAAGTTGCGCATGGTACAGCTTTATTATTTACATGCTGCCTACCTGACCCCTGTGCGCCTTCACCGCGCCGGACTTCGCCCGACCCCTGCCTGTGCTAGATGCGGTCACGAACCTGCCGACTTTTTCCACATGGTATGGGCCTGTCCACGCTTGGCGCAGTTCTGGGGGGACATTGAGGAGGAACTCACCGAAGTACCGGGGTGGGAAATCCCACACGATCCAAAACACGCAATTTTAGGCATCACAGATGGTCTGGACGGGTCTAGGAATGAGAAATTGTTCTATACTACAGCAATGGTGGTGGCCAAAAGGGATATAGTGACTGCCTGGAAATGCCCTGACCCCCCCAACGTTGGGCGGTGGAGGACTGGGGTCGACTGGTGCGCCACGCAGGAAAAGACCATGTATGAGGCACGTGGCTGTCCCAAGAAATACCGAAGGGTCTGGGGGAAGTGGTTGGGAGGGATGGTTTAGTCTTGCCGGGAATTTTCACATGTATATCATCTTAAATTTGTCCACCCGTGTTGAATGGGATACTCAGAACATTGCACATATCTCTGTTATTGTGGTGTCGTGATGATTGGCTGGTGCTTTCTGTGAAATCAATAAACATTTGTTTATCAAAAAAAAAAATTAAAAATGGCCACTGTGTGTCACAGAACACATGTATGCTTTGGCAGACATCTTGGATTGATTGGTTGATTACCAGGCAATATGGCTGCCCCTCCCCCCCCCTTCAGCTTCGCTTGGCATCATTGCCTTTGATTCAGTCCCAGTGCCTTCCTCAATTTATTTTCTGTTGAAAGCAAGGGTGATGTAAATCTTCAGTTATGCATTCTGCCTATCCTTTGGTTCAGCAATTACGTTTTAGAGGCTGTCTGGTAGAGTGCCTAATTATGTAACAGTGCACAACTGCAACACAGTAACAGACCATGCTGAGTCGCCACATCAAACCAAGGTACCACTTTACTATTTTCAATAGAACGTACATGGGATGCTAGTGATTACAGAATTAAAATTTCATCTCTGCTTTTGCTGATTGCCCACCAGTTCCTTTGTGGTACCGTCTAAGATGGGGTAATTGTTTTCATTAGGCTATTATATGAATGGTCTGGGAGTGGAGTGTAGTCAGCAACATGCATATGCCGCAGGTGATTGTGCCATAATACTTCTCTTTTCTTTACCAAATGTTAACTGGAGAGCCATTATATATTTTTTTTAAATAGTCTCATGCCCATAAATTAGTCCGACAACATTGAAATGCATGTTAATGTTTCCTTCCATATATCAGCTCTCAAGGCAAATTTCCACACCAGGACCTATAATGTGCTTATCACCTCACGTTAAACAACATAGGGCCGGATTTCGAGTTTGGCGGGGAGGCCACTCTGTCCTTTCAAGATGGCCGCCTCAAGAAACGCATTGATACTCCATGTATGTTGCCTTTTAGATGCATTACATAATTTCCAAGACCACGGTTTCGGCCATTGTAGTCCTTGCTCGAGGATGCACCGTTCACACTGGAACAGAACGCAAACAGATGATACCTCATGCCTGGTAAACCCTCCTACAGTTCAGTTCTGAAAGTTTTGGTACCAACCTAATAGACTGTTACACTGCACCCCCGCATATGCAACTTATAAAGACTGTGACTGGTGAATATCTCCTATATAAGTTTGTACCAAAACAGTCTGAATTAGTTTTTTTCTATTCAATAAGGTAGCAAATGTATTTATATCCATTTCAATTTTAAGATTGCGTGTATGAGAAGCACTGGTGATTCTTGGAAGGGTAGCACCTGCAAGACATGTTGCATCTGTTCAATGTAGAGCAATTCACTGAGGTGTTGCAGATGATGCGGTGCATGTAGAGCCCGAGATCAGGAAGAGGTGCACAACCAGATTCTTTTTTATCATGTTTCTTCACACCTTCATCTCCTGCTGCTTCAATTACTTAATCACATGAGGAGTCAGTGCTGCAGGTGATGCTACAACACAGTACCTAAACCCTATGTAGGCTTTCATTTTTCTGGGTGATTATGTTGATTTAGCGTACTCCTTTGTTTTTAGATGCATATTACTGTTAGCCCATTAGAAGTCGAATACTTTAATTTAAACTTGAAAGGCCATCTCTGCCACTGAACTGTGTAACACGTTTTATTTTGCTTTTCACAAGGCTGCTAAGTGATACCATAAGCCAGTGCTTTCTTTTCACCCAATATAATGTTGCGTTCTGGGACTTGCAGTTTTGCTTTTGACACTCATTATGGGCTCAAAAACCCCAACATGCAAAGTAATGTTGGCTAAAAAGTCAGAATTCGCTGAAGCAGTTCTACATGGCATGGGATTACTTGGCAGCTATGTTTTAAAATTTTACAAAATGATTCAGTCCTTTTCAAAATTTGGTTCCCATTCAAAACCAAGTTCATCTCACTTATTTTGTGAGGGTTCACAGTTTTGTTAATATAATGGAATGAGCATTAACAATGCCAGTCATTTTGTATGGAAACACATTTTATCTCACACTTCACTAACACAACACAGATGCCACATAGGCAACATCAGTGCAATCATCTCTGACAAAGGATAGGTAAAGGACAGGTGGTCGCGGCACAAACTTCTGTCACACTCAAAGAACAGATACCAACAGTGCAAACGTCTCTGCTTCAGAGACCTGCAGAGCAGTAGTAGTGCAGATCTCCTCATTCACAGATCAGGTACAACCTGGGCAATAACAGTGCAAGCTTCCCTCCCTCGCAAGGCTGGCACACCCTAGGCAGCAGTCGGGCAAGCTTCTCCCCTACATGATAGTGATGAATCAGGAAGCAGCAGTACAAGCCTCGTTTCCTCACTGAACAGAGCAGCAAAATAAGCTCCCCTCTCACACTGGTAGGTTACACACAAAGTCACTTGAGCAGGGGCTTAATCAACTGAGGTGGGTGTATAGGTGGATGAGTGAGTATGCAATCGGTGCTCATTTCACCTTTATTTTTATTTTCACCTACTTCTCTCACCCTTGTCTCCCTCACACTTGTTCACCTCTGCCAGCTCAATGAAATAATGATGTGCTGAGGCACAACAGGTAAGGAATATTGTGATTTATTGTAGAGCAGCTAAGGACATCCTGCCAGGGAGGTAACGCTCCAGGAACTGACTCAAGGTGTACTTTGAGATTCCATTCCAGAATGAAATCTCAAAGAGCTTCACATCACAACACACCTCCTTCCCTTAAAGACAATAAAATGAAATCATTTACCATGCATATAAAATTGAACACATGACCCTAAACCCAGTGGACAGAAACAATGAACCAGACACAGATTAACAATTACCAAAAAGAAACAAAAGAAATTCAAGGTGTATCTCAGAAAAAGATGAATAAAACATATAAACATCAAACCTCCCCGGCAACTTAATCTCCCTCTTACCCCAAAGTGCTCTCTGTTCTATTTCCTCACCACTACGCCTTTTCTCTTAATCCCATATCTTGCCAAGAAATCCTTCATGGTCTCCAACACAAACTGCACACAATTGTCAATGACAATAACTTCCAGCATCCCCTCTCTGTCACATAACTCACTCAAAAACTCCACCAGCACTTCTGCAGTAATGCGTAATGCGGTCGGTGAACTTGACTTCAGGCCAGCGAGAGTAATAGTCCACTACCAAAATAGCAAACTTAGGACAATTTCCATAGGTATATAACGGTCAAACTGCAGTTTTCTTCCATGCACCATCATACTTATCTGAGACCACAGGAGAGTATTTCACCAACTTTTGTGACCTATCACTCCAAGCACAAGGCACACATTCTCTAATGCTAAGTTAGACATCCCTGTCAAGTCCTGGCCACTAGTACTCGGCTTGGATGCGCCTCTTAGCACTCAGACCAATGTGCCCCTTGTGCCAGTTTCACAATTCTCTCCCTCAGTTTGGAAGGCACTACCAGTAACTCCCTCCTCTTCAACACCCAATCCACCACAAACAACTCAATGCTCACCTGGTGGAAAACTCAGCTGCTCCAGAACCTCAACCTTAACCGGCTATCCCTCAGCCAGATACTTCATCACCTCCTGCAACACCACATTGCAGGAGTCCTGACTGTACGAAAAACAAGATTCTGCCTAATAAGGAGCTATTCAACAGCTTAGCCACTTTTTTCAAGGACAAAATAAGTAAAATCATAGAAGGGCTGAAAATGGACGACGTGGTCCTATCTGGCGAGATAGATGGCTGGTCGTCACCTAGTAAGCAAAAGAGCTCGGAGTGTGGGGCTGAGTCTGGTGAGCAGGCGGCTTGCTTTGATCACTTTGATCTTCCCTCTGAGGAGGAGTTTAACAAGATAGCCTTAGGAGTTTCCTCTGGCTCTCCTCTGGATCCCCTCCCTCCTAAAATTTGGAAGGAGTTGGGACCTGAACTCTTCCCAATACTTCGACAGCTATGCAACCAATCGCTAAGTAGTGGTATGGTACCGGCAAGCTGGAAGCAAGCAATAATAACACCTTTGCTGAAAAAACCTGCGCTTAATCCAGCATGCCCGAAGAGCTACAGACCCATATCCCTCCTCCCCTACCCAGTAAAGATCATAGAGCGCCTGGTCAGCAGGGCACTCTCAGTTTTTGGAGCTAAATAACAAGTTGGAGGATGTGCAGTTTGGGTTCCGCCCAGGCCATGGGACGGAGACAGCGTTGGTGACCGCTCTGGACGATCTTCGAATGGGAGCAGACGGGGGACAATCAGCTATACTGATTTTGCTGGACCTGTCTGCCGCATTCGACACGTTCAACCACACAGTTCTCCTAGCAAGGCTGGAGACAGTAGGGGTGTTGGGAGTAGCCCTGGAATGGTTTCGATCCTACCTGACTAATAGATGTCAGGCGGTGGCTCTTCCCCCCTATCGTTCGGATTTTGCAGAGATTAGGCATGGGGTCCCCCAGGGCTCAGCAATAAGCCAGATACTGTTTAACGCCTATATGAGTCCCCTGATTGCGATTATTAAGTCATACGGGGTCAGCTTGGTAAACTATGCTGACGATACACAGCTTATTTTGTCACTGGAGGGAGACCAGGCAGTCTTGCTGGAAATTTTTCATACCTGTATGCAAGAAACGGTGCACTGGTTGAAGAACAACTCCTTGCAATTTAATTGCGAGAAAACTGAGATACTCTGCTGTGCAGCAGGCAAAGCCCCCTGCTCTCTTCCTCTGGGCTTCTGGCCCATCCCCACGGAGACACCCTTACTACCCGTTACAACGGTACGTAATCTTGGGGTCAGCTTTAATGACAAGCTAAACCTCAAAACTCAAGTCAATAAAATTGTGGGAAGCAGCTTTTCGCTCATCAGAGTTCTCCGGAAGATTCTCCCGCTACTCCCAAATAAGGTACGAGCACAAGTAGTAAGGAGCGTCATTCTGAGTCGGCTTGACTATGGTAATGCGCTACTGCTGGAATCTCCAAGGTACTTGATTGGGAGACTCCAGAGAATCCAGACGGTGGCGGCGAAGCTGGCCTTATCAAGACCACGACGGTCATCTACATCTCTGGCGCTGGCGGAGCTGCACTGGCTCCCTGTATTCCAGAGGATACAATTCAAATCACTGTGCATTGTCTTTAAGGCACTGCACGGGATGGGGCCCATACCGCTGCAGTCTAAGTTCAGCTGGTATACTCCCACCCGCAGCCTCCGCTCCGGCCAACCTGGTGAATATACCTAAGATTAAGAGAGCGAAATCAGGCGGAAGAGCTTTCAGCTATGCGGCGGCACGCCTCTGGAATGCTCTCCCAGCTGACCTGAGACAGTCGCAGGATCTGCTGAAGTTCAGGGGGAAAGTCAAAACATGGCTTTTCCCCAGAGTACAGGCTTAGTTTAGCAACATGCTGATTCCGGAACTATGGTGACAGTGCATATGTACCGCAGCGCCAGGATGTCCGTAGGGTTACAGTGCGCTTTATAAGTTTGAATACAATACAATACATCACCCTTCACCTCATTTGTCCACTCCTCATGGGATATTCTTTCCTCAGTGACCACCATCACCCTGGCCACCGTGCAACCCTCGGTATCCTCAATGTCATCCCCAGTTCCCGCAGCAAGCAACCTGGATAAACAATCTGCCAACACATTCTTCTTGCCAGGGACATACTCCACTCTGTAATCAAACTCAAGCATCCTCATGACCCAGCGTGCTATCCTGGGAGAAATTCTACCAGACCCCCGTGGAAAATGCATCCAAAAACAGTCTATGATCCGGCCTGATTTTAAACTCCGTTCCCCAGATATACCTCCTAAAATAATTCACTCCCTACCAACAGGCCGGTGCCTCCTTTTCAATTGTGAAATAGTTTTTCTCTGCAGCTCTTAAAGGTCTGGAGGCATAAGCAAGTGTGACTTCAATTCTGTCACGACTCTGCACCTAGATCACACAATATGGGTTGTCATCGGTAACATTTCCTACTTTTTCGACTTGCAAGATCACTTCATGGCCCATATCTTCTTCACCATAATTTCCCACTGTGCTTACGGGAGTTCTGGCATACTTCTTCCCTTCTCCCATCTTGCCCCGACTTACCCTTTAGTGCCCCTTCATCTGACACTTACGACACACTTGACCTAAAGCAGGACACATTTCATCAGTAGACAAATGACCTCTCAATCCACACTTAAAGCAAACCCATGTAAGTTTGTCAGCCCTTTTAGAAGAACTCAAAGCTTTATTAGTCTCGTCCCTTTTTGCTTTCTGGAATCCCTTTTGTACGACTTCAACTCTTTCCCTCGCAGCCAACTCCTTCAGACCCTCATCTGTATTCTCAGCTCTTTTTACAATCTCTACCGCCTTTAGCAATGTCAAGCCTTCTGTCTTTAACAGTTTTTTCTGCACTTTCCTGTTGCTGACCCTCATGATGGAGCAAGGACTCACAATGAGACTTGCTCGAAAGCAATATTCTCACAGTATTAATTAATTTGTACTAAAACCTTGTAATGTCTTTATTAATAATGTGCAAACACAACATTTTATCTAGAAGATGCTTGCCTATGTGTTTTTCACTAATAAGTAATCCTTGTCTAATCCAAAATGGCCACTAAAGCGCGGGAATTCTACTGCGCATGTGTCAACCATGTCACGTGGTATGACGTATTTCTTTGCTTGGAGGGAAACTTTTTGCTTCTGCGCGGTGTATGCTAAAATGGCCGCTTAATGTTCTCACATGCTAAAGCTTTCGCATTGCTGCAATTAATAATGTGGTATTCTAACGCTACTAATGCGGGATAGACATTTATAATTAAATGGGAGTAGAATAGAAGTAGGGGGTATACAGTGAAAACATTTATTTTTGATTTTAATATGTTTCTTCTTTGATTTCTATTAGTTCGTAAAGTGGGCCTGGGTTGACTAAACGGCAGCTCAAGAAACATGTGACTTGCGCATGCGCCCTGAAAACTAACAAAGCAAAGCGATGAAGTCAACTTGGAGGATGTCCAAGGACATGACCCGCTGATCACCTTCAGAGCTGAACTACAATGTCTTATAAATTGATACATTTTGTATATACTTTGTATTAAAATTGTTGTGAAACGGGTGGGAAATAAAGCAAATGTATTAATTGAGAGGGCGGTATTTTAAAAACAATGGGCTTAAGAAAAATGAACTAATTTGACATGGTGTGAGGATCAACCCCCTGTCCCTGTCCAATCAGAATTAGTGGCCCATAGTTTTGAAACATTAATGGGAGGTACATGGGCGTAGAAGGGTATAATAGATATAGAATTAGCTAATTAGTTAGCGCACAGAGAGCAGATGGACATAGATGCTGTAGCAGAGAACAGATGCTGCCATTAGATGAGAGCTGATCAATCACAGACTGAACTGCTATCCAAAGAAGTCCTGAGGTGGGGACGGCGGACTCTATTAGAAGAAGACACAGAAGAACCGAGGAGGAACGAAGTGTCAGAGAGGGGAACGACGCAGGCATTGTTGGTAGAGAGGTCATCTATCCTGTCCTGAACCTGGTCCGGAGGTCCTGGTCTTCATCCTTTCTTGGGGACCCTCTTTCCAACTCCTTGGCCAAGGGGTTTGGTTTTCACACCTTAGGTAACTATAAATGCGTAATCTTTAGTTTGTACTGCTGTCTCTATCTTCTCCTTTCTGAGGGACCGTCATTTGTGATCAATAGGTGACAATAGTGTGCTTCCTCCTTGATATGCGATTAAGTATTATGTGGATTGTAATTTACTCTGCTAAAGAATTTAGATAAACATTTTAAAACTTCCTGAGTCAGTGGTTATTTCAGGTGGTTAATGAAAATTATGTTTTGTATGATCTCATTTTATCCCCAGTTATCAAAGGTCCATTGGTAAGTCATTACTCTTCAATCAGGAAAGGTAATTGGTAGCAGGGATTTGATAAAACAGTACAACTGATTCCCACCAGCGGTGATTACTAGTTAGTATGAATGAATGGGCCCAGGTGAGTATTTAGTGTATGAATGCTTGTTGCTAGTAACCCGCTGGATCAGTTTTCTGGTAGCAGAGGATGGTTATACTTTGTTAATTGGGTAATGAGAATTTTATTTTTATGAACTATCATCCGTTTTTAAAGGTTTTGTTTTATGTTGTCTAGAAATCCCCGGGGAATTTGAATAGCGGATGGTAAGTGGAAGCCATACTGCAGTGAGGTTATCTGTCAGGCAGAAATAGTACTGAAAAGTTACGCAGGGCTATCAGTACTGGTTAGGGACTCTGTGCTGGTCCACACAGCGAGGGACAGAGAAGCGCAGATTGTAAAGGAGGGGTCGTCAGACAGACGTCACAGAAAAGCCGCGCTAGGATTGGTTTCGAGACAATCGTAAATCTGAATTTGATTGGTTGTCAGCTTAGAAGTCGAAATCTTAGTGCTCAGTGTAGATTACATGTGGAAACGCGATCCGACTTTAATAGGAACACGTCCAGACAGGAGATTCCTAGGTTTTGCAGAATATAATTCAATAAACAGATATTTACCCAAAATGTACGGAGAAAAGAGAAAATTGTCATTCCTACAAAAGATTAAGAATTATTTTAAGAAGGATAAGCCAATCAAAACTAGGGAAGGAATTCTCATTCCACCAGCAAAAACGCCCGCCTCATTCATGATGATGGAGAGGGGTTATCATACTTGTGTATGGTTAGAAAATTGGATAGAATATACAAAAGATGACGGAGTATTAGCTTTCCCCGAGAATGGTACTTTCAATGGGAGAATTCTTAAAAATTTAAGAATGAGAATGAATGAATTAGAACCCAGACCAAGATTAACGCAATACGAAGCCCTAGAAGAATGGGAAACAGAGGCATTTGAACGTGATAGACCCAGGAGCAATAGGGGATGTTTCCCTAGACACCAAAATGAGACAAGAGAAAGTCAGATGAAACAGTGGAGACGAGCAATGCTTACCGAGGGTTTGTATCCAGTATTTATGGCTGTTGAGCAGCTAAGGAGCAAATGTAAAGAAAAGACTAAACACATGACAGGGTTTGGAGAATCCGAAGATGAATTCATGGAAGAAATATTAAAGAACCCTCCACCATACCAGGAAGAGTTGGGTGGATGTTCCCCAAGTGCACCAAATTTGAGAACACCGTTTGTACCTCAAGTACTGCATAATCCACCAGTTAATAGGGTATTCAGGATAAGGAAAGAGAGGCTTTAGACAGAAACAGAACAGAACAGAATTAATACAGAAAATAACCCAGTTGAATGTACATCCTGAATCTCTGACTATACCCGTAACCATTGGTACCGTGGTCCCTTTATACAGAGACAAAGTAAATTGCCCGAAACCTCTAGTTATGACCACGCCTATGGATATCCCTAAAAATGAAGCTGTAATAATTGATAATCATATCAGTGATTGTGAATCTATGATTTCACTCATGGATTTGCCTATTCGAGAATCCGCAAATAGCACCCCCAGAAGAGTCACACCTGGTTGCTCAAAGGATGTAAATATAATAACCTCTTCAGGAACTAAAAGTGCAACAGTAGTAACTCCAGAAGACTTAGAAAGATGGGCACAAGGAATAGACAGACAGAGTTCACCCCCAAAGATCTTGGACATTTATAAATTAAAAGTTGAATTCGAAGAAATTATAGCAGGCAATGTAGGAGTAGATCCATGAAAAGTTAACAGATTTGGCCTCAGAGATGGGAATTGAAATAAGGAAGTCAAAAGTATTGCAGAAACCATATAGAGCAGAATTTACGGACAAAGACTTAGAAAATATGAATACATCTGGTAGAAAATTACCAGTTAAAGAATTAATGACAGTCTTACAGAAATGGGGAGAATTGGATAGATGGAAGACTAGATGGTCAAAGAAAAAGGAAGAAGCACGTTCAAATAGAATGACATCTGAGTATCTATTGAAGGAAACAGGAAAGGTAGAACAGATGTACCCGATGCGGGAGGTCCCAGGAGGAGGCTACGTCCATGTCTCATGGAGCAGGCAAGACATTTTGTCATTTACAAATGATTTTCCAAAATTGAGAGAAAAACCAATTGAATGGTACAAGCAGGTTGAGAGGTTTGTGAAGGTTTCAAAGGTTTTGTTAAAGGACCTAGATGGTTTGTTCGACATAGTGGTACCTGCCGATTTATGGACAGACTGTAAAATTACAATCGACTGGCCTAGTGAAGAGTATCCTAGGGATCCAAAGACAGGTGCTCCATCAAATGATGTGATGAAAAAGTATCACCAGGTAATAACTTATTTGAAAGGGAAAATACCACCAAAAGAAACAGATTGGGTGAAAATAGACAGAACTACCCAAGAAGCAAATTAATCGGTACATGCCTATTATGAACGTCTATTACAGGTGTTCAAACAGTATAGTGGTTTTGAAGATATTGGAGACAAAAATATGAGTCAGTTTGTCTATCGATTTGTTTATGGTCTAAAACCAGAGATTTGTCAGATGATTAAGCAACACATGTTATGCTGGCAGGGAAAGCCTATCGATGAAATTTTGAAATATGCTAAATATTGTGGAGATGATATTGCCGATAGACACAAGAAACTACAAGAAAAGGTGATGTGGGCTCAAGTGAAAATGGCTGAGCGACAGGGAATTAATTTGGATAATCCATCTGAAAGTCAGGGAAAAGAATCTGGAACGAATGGTGACACAGGGAATGGTGGAAAGGTAAGAGGACGAATGAGTAGAGAAGAGGCTAAAAAGAAATTTCCTTGTCATGAATGCGGAAAGTTGGGACATTGGAAGAACGAATGTAAAAAGATTCAAAATAATAATGGCCCAAATCATAATTTAAATCCACAGACGCAGAATGACTCGCAGCGGGGTGTAAATCCTCAGAGTCAGTTGCCACCTGCCCCTATACAGGGTAATGTAAGCAGAGCAAAGCATGGTACAGACGTCGGATATCAAGGAGGAAGTGGTAAGAATGAATATGTAACTTCACAGTTTCTTTTATAGGATGATTTTAATCCATATGATTATCAATGACGGGGGAAAAGGAATGCGTACTTGGTGCATCCTTGCCGGTTGATCAGTCAGGTCCATATGTTGAAGGGAAAGTAAAAGGTAATGAAATCACTTTTTCTGTTGGACACTGGTGCTACCCGTTCTACTGTGAGAACAGTAGACATCCCAGACCTCCCTCTCTCTGGAGAAGCTATCCAAGTTGTAGGTGTAGCGAATCAAAAGATTAGAACACCCCTTACTGAGCCCATGGAAGTAAGAATAGCAAACTTCCAAGAAATGCACCAATTTGTGGTGTGTGATTCCAGTCCAGTAAATTTACTGGGCAGAGACTTACTGTGCAAAATGAACTGCACTATTTTCTGCACGCCGGATGGTGTTGCAATACAGACCCCGGATGAAGATCATGTTTACAAATTCATGATAGCCAAACAAGGTACGGAAGTAGATGAAATGTTCTCCTTGATAACCAAAGATGAATTACCAGAAGAGTTAAAAACTACAGTGAGCTCAAAGGTATGGGATTTTACTGGAAAAGAAGTAGGTCTGATGGCAAATATAGACCCAGTAAAAATAACCGTAAAAGAAGGCGCAATTTTCCCAAATACCAGACAGTATAAAATGAGTGCTGAAGTAAAAGCAGGAGTTACTGAGGAAATTGGCAGAATGGTAAAACAAGGTATATTAAAAGAAGTCATGAGTAGCCCTTGTAATTCGCCAATCATGGGGTTGAAAAAGCCTAGTGGAAAATATAGAATCGTTCAGGATTTGCGGAAAATTAATAAAATTGTGGTACCTTGTCCTATAGTACCAAATCCTGCAGTAATCCTATACCAAATACCATGGAACGCAGAAGGGTTTACCGTAATTGATTTGTGCCAAGCATTTTTTTCAATTCCATTGCATCCAGATAGTCAGTATTTGTTTTCGTTCAAATTCGAAAATCATGTTTATGTGTGGAATCGTGTTCCTCAGGGGTACACAGATAGTCCCTCCATTTTTAATCAGATACTGAACAGGTGCCTAGAAAAATTAGTAATGCCCAGGAACTCAGTCTTGGTGCTATATATAGACGACTTGTTAGTCGCATCAAGAACCCATGACGATTGTGTCGCCGATTCAATTGCATTACTCAATCATTTGGCTGAGGAAGGACACAAAGTGTCACCTGAGAAGTTACAATTTTGTACAACGGCAGTTAAATATTTGGGGCACCAAATTGAAAGAGGAAAGAGAAGAATAACGTCTGAGAGAATAAAAATAATTAAGCAAATGAAAATGCCAGTAACACAAAAAGAGGTGAGAATGTTTCTTGGAATAGTAGGATACTGTCGACAATGGATTGTAGGGTTTTCACTACTAGCGAAGCCTTTAATTCAGTTAACCAAAAAGAAAGCAAAAGATCCAGTTGAATGGGATGATGAAAGTGCCAGTGCATTTGTTAAATTAAGAAATGCTTTGTGTGAGGCACCTGCCCTGGGCATGCCTGACTATACAAAAGAATTTACATTATTTTGCTATGAAAGAGAAAGTTGTGCACTTTCAGTCCTAACTCAAAGACATGGACTAGACAGGCGTCCTATAGCATATTTTTCTGCTACATTGGACCCAGTGGCTGCAGCATTGCCAGGCTGCTTGAAAGCAGTAGCTGCTACCTGTATGAGCATTGAACAAAGTGAGTCAATAGTAATGGGACATCCTGTTAAAGTGTTTGTCCCACATGCAGTTGTGATCCTGTTGACTAGAACTCAGCATCTCACACCTAGTCGGATGACAAGATATGAGCGAATAATTCTAGGAGCTGAAAATGTGACCATAGCTAGGTGCACAGTTGTAAATCCTGCTACACTATTACCAGATCCATATTGTGAAGAAGTTAAGGACGACACAGAACATGACTGTTTGCAAGTCACAGAATTGTGTACCAAACCGCGTCCTGACATACAGGAAATGCCTCTTAAAAACGCAGACAGGGAGCTGTTTGTGGACGGCTCATGCCTAAGGCATGAAGATGGCAAATTGAGTGCAGCCTATGCTGTATGTGAACTTTCTGGAATAGTCGAAGCATCCTATTTACCAGGAGTCAAATCTGCACAAGTAGCTGAATTAATTGCTTTGATCAAAGCCTCCAAAATTGGGAAAAATTTAAAAGTAACCATATTTACGGACAGTCAATATGGGTACGGGGTTGTGCATGATTTTGGCCAACTGTGGATGCAGAGGGATTTCATGACTTCTTCAGGATCCCCAATCAAAAATGGGCAGTTTGTAAAGGAATTATTGGAGGCAATACAATCACCAAAAGAATTGGCAGTGGTGAAATGTGCCGCACACCAGTCAGGAGATGACTGGGTTGTAGCCGGTAACAGATACGCAGACCTAATCGCTCAAAACTGTGCCAGAAATCGAATGGCAGTAAACAGAAAAGTCAAAATAATGGGAATCAGCTGCCAACTTATGCTATGTTCAACACCTGAAACATGGAATGATGTGAGACGATTGCAGGATGATGCTGAAGAGAGTGAAAAGGATGTTTGGATAAAAATAGGGTGTACACGAAGAACAGATGACGATGTGTGGGTTTATTCAGATGGCTGACCAGTCATGCCTGATTGTCTGATTTCACAAATGGCCAGAATGTATCATGGAGACACACATGTAGGGAGAGATGTCATGATTAGACTTTTCAGACAAAATTGGTACAATCCAAAGTTTAGGGCTGCAGCAGAGAGTCTTTGCCAGAGGTGCTTAACTTGCCAAATGAATAATCCAGGAAGGAGAACAGTAATTGGTCTGGGGAAAATCGGAAAGGCAGAGGGTCCATTTGTGAGATTGCAGTTAGATTTCATTCAGTTACCACCATGTAAAGGACTGAAATATGTACTTGTCATAGTGTGTCTGTTTTCAAGGTGGGTGGAGGCTTACCCTACCAGGAGGAATGACAGCATAACAGTTGCAAAACTGTTGTTACGAGAACTCATTCCACGGTTCGGTTTCCCAGTAACTTTGGAATCAGATAGAGGAAGTCACTTTAATAATGATGTAATTCGAATAATCTGTGAAGCATTTAAAATTGAACAAAAATTGCACTGTGCGTACCGCCCAGAGGCTTCTGGAGTAGTGGAACAAATGAATGGCACAATAAAATCAAGATTGTCAAAAATGTGTGCATCCACATCATTGGATTGGCCAGATGCATTGCCTCTTGTTTTAATGGGACTCAGAAGCATTCCTGATAGAAATACAGGATTGAGTCCACATGAAATCATCATGGGAAGAGCAATGAGACAAGCCCATGTACCTGGAAATAAACTGCTGAACATAACTGATGATATGGTTCTAGATTATTGCAAAGCATTGGCTGACCTAGTGCGTTCTGTCTCTCACCAGGTTGGAGAAGACGCAGTTTCCAGGCAGCCTGAACAAGAGCATGATCTGAACCCCGCAGACTGGGTGGTAGTGAAGCATCACACCAGAGAAACGTGTTTATCACCCAGGTGGGGAGAACCTTGTCAGGTTATATTGGTTACAAACACAGCAGTGAAATGTGCAGGCTTACCTAATTGGATTCATGTAAGCCACACCAAAAGGGTGCCAGCTCCTGAAGAAAGAGATCCTCAGTCAGCATCAATAGCTGAGGAAGCTGAAGGTTGGACAGCTGAAGAATCCCAAGTGATAGATTCGGGAGTAGCTGAAGAACAACTGAGCAAAGTCAGGACTGGATACCAGTGGTTGATATACCTGAAGTCTTTATCAAAACAAGGAGCAGAGCTAGATTAGAGGAAATTAGAGAGGACCAGATAGGTGAAGAAGAACAAGCTCAGGATAGGGAGATTGAAACTATAAGAGAACCTGAGCAGGCCCAGATAGGGAAAGGAAATTGGGCTCAAATTGACAACGAAACAATAAAATTTGAGCAGGGACAGACAGGTTCAGAAGAACGCAGTAAGGCTGCAGAAGTACAGAGTGCAATAAGCCCTGATCAGAACCAGTTAGGACAAGAAAAACACGTTCAGGGAGAAGAAAACCAAGAAAACATCGAGCAAGAAAGCATCAAGCATGAAAACGTCAATCCTGAACAGGGCCAGTTAGCAGAGACTCACATTCAGGCAACTGAAGAAACATCAATAAGACCTGAACAAGAGCAGATAGAGTGGGAAACTGAAATCAAGGACAAACAATTTGTGCCACACCTTGAGAATAAAGGAGTTTTTGGAAAAGACTCGGAAAGTGAAGATACAGTGCAAACCAAGAAAGTCAGAAAGGGTGATCATTGGCCTAGTGTCATTAAAAGACTAAAATACCATATAGTAACACGAAGTGAAGACCCAGAACAAGTAAATGAAGTAACAAGCTTATCTGGACAAACAAGTGGGGCTGAAAAACGAAAAAGCAAAAGATTGAAAGTCGTGAACAATAAGTTTAAAGGTCCTGATTGGACTTATATAATTCTCGAAGACTGCGAAAGTTCAGAGACAAGTGAAAGTGGTGACGAAGGAACAAGTGCAGAACTGACTTATGAAAAAGAAGTAAAACCACCTTGGTAAACGTAAAATTTTGAAGAAAAGGAAAGAAGAGAAATTTTCTTAGTCAAATTGGCTGAGGACAGAGTTTCTGGGAGACCGAAACGGAAAGGTTGTAAAAGATGCTGTGCTATATGCATATGTAGTATGGTAGTGGTGCTTATAGTGTGGTTAGTTGTGATTGTAGCAATTCCTTACCTTATGATGATGGACAAAAAGAATAACAACGATACCAAGGGAGGGATAGATAACCTGAAAAGTGATAGAGTAGAAATAGAAGCAGAGGATGAACCAGATTTTCATCACATTGTAACAGATAACGATACTAGTTTAAATGTTTTTACTAAATTATTGTTTCAGTACGTAGATACAATGGATGTTAGTGACTGTTATGTCTGTATGAAGTTACCCGAATCAGTAGCAGAAGGTTTAACATATCATCATTTGCCTTTAACTTATGGTATATCATGTAGTGTACTAACTAGTTTATTTTATAGAACAGGGAAACTTCAGTATTATTATTCAAATATAGATGTGATATTTTCAGAGGTTCCTATTCGGAAGAATCTGAACCCAGTGCTTAGTAGTCAAGATGCACAATTTATGGGAGAATTTTTCTTAACAATGAAGTCGATAGACATAACATATGCACATAGAAGCAATCTAACATGTTCATTACATGAAGAAGAAAAGATATTTTTAAACTTAGTTGAAAATAGAAGACAGAATTTCCAAAAGAAAGCGTCTGAGCATAAAACTCATCTTCCACCTTGGACTGAGAAAGAGGGTACTTATACACCTGGCAAGGCTCAAGCTGCTATGGCTCTAGATTTTGTAAAGGCAGGGAAAATTTGTCTTCATAGATTAAAGACTGAATATAACAATGTTTTTATTGGTACCAGTGAATGTGAACATAATTTTTTAATTCTTGGAGGTTGGGGACTAAAAGGAGGAACAGATTCAGTTTTTCCTGGAATATATTATGTGTGTGGGAATAAGGCTTATTTTAGGCTTCCTGCACGGTGGTATGGAAGTTGTTATTTTGGAATAGTTTTTCCAAAGGTATACCACGTAAAAAGAAACAATGGGAGCTATGAAAATAATAGTGAATTAACACGTAGTAAAAGAGCTAGTTTTTCAGAAATTGTAGGTGATATATTTGGTGCATTGATACCTTCAGTGGGAGTAATTCTGAACTCAAGGAGAATATGTAAATTGTCTACAGTGGTTGATCGTTTATCAACGGATACTGCTGGAGGATTTCTAATGATTAATGCGGAGATGGTTGCGATTAGATCTATGGTTATGCAAAATCGACTTGCTCTTGATATATTGTTAGCAAAAGAGGGCGGAGTCTGTAAAATGTTGAAAACGAAACATTGTTGCACGTATATTCCCGGACAAAAGTGCAGAAATCGGAACATATATAAAGAATATAACAAAATTTGAGAATGAACTGAAACCACTGGAAGTTGATAGTGTATGGGAAAGATTGACAAATAGCATTGCGTCAATTGGTACCTGGTTTATAATGTAGGGAAAGGACTTATAGGTCAAATAATAGTACCTTTAGTAGGGATAGCAATAACAGTATTGTCAATAATGATATGGTGCAAATGTTGTAGAAAGAAGGAAACATATAGGGTGACAGGAAGAGGAAAGAAAAGGAAATTTGAGGAGATTGAATTAGAAGACCTGAGAAGTGAAATATATAAGAAACTGAAAGGAAAGAATAAGAATAGACAGTGTAAAAATGAAAATGTGACGGAAATATGTTAAGTTGGCATCTGGTTGTAGGTAATTTGATGGCTCAGAAATGCCATCAGAGAGGGGATTGATGGAGCAAGGACTCACAATGAGACTTGCTCGAAAGCAATCTTCTCACAGTATTAATTAATTTGTACTAAAACCTTGTAATGTCTTTATTATTAATGTGCAAACACAACATTTTATCTAGAAGATGCTTGCCTATGTGTTTTCCACTAATAAGTAATCCTTGTCTAATCCAAAATGGCCACTAAAGCGCGGGAATTCTACTCCGCATGTGTCAACCATGTCACGTGGCATGACGTATTTCTTTGCTTGGAGGGAAACTTTTTGCTTCTGCGCAGTGTATGCTAAAATGGCTGCTTAATGTTCTCACATGCTAAAGCTTTCGCATTGCTGCAATTAATAATGTGGTATTCTAACGATACTAATGCGGGATAGACATTTATAATTAAATGGGAGTAGAATAGAAGTAGGGGGTATACAGTGAAAACATTTATTTTTGATTTTAATATGTTTATTCTTTGATTTCTATTAGTTCGTAAAGTGGGCCTGGGTTGACTAAACGGCAGCTCAAGAAACATGTGACTTGCGCATGCGCCCTGAAAACTAGCAAAGCGATGAAGTCAACTTGGAGGATGTCCAAGGACATGACCCGCTGATCACCTTCAGAGCTGAACTACAATGTCTTATAAATTGATACATTTTGTATATACTTTGTATTAAAATTGTTGTGAAACGGGTGGGAAATAAAGCAAATGTATTAATTGAGAGGGCGGTATTTTAAAAACAATGGGCTTAAGAAAAATGAACTAATTTGACATGGTGTGAGGATCAACCCCCTGTCCCTGTCCAATCAGAATTAGTGGGCCCATAATTTTGAAACATTAATGGGAGGTACATGGGCGTAGAAGGGTATAATAGATATAGAATTAGCTAATTAGTTAGCGCACAGAGAGCAGATGGACATAGATGCTGTAGCAGAGAACAGATGCTGCCATTAGACGAGAGCTGATCAATCACAGACTGAACTGCTATCCAAAGAAGTCCTGAGGTGGGGGCGGCGGACTCTATTAGAAGAAGACACGGAAGAACCGAGGAGGAACGAAGTGTCAGAGAGGGGAACGACGCAGGCGTTGTTGGTAGAGAGGTCATCTGTCCTGTCCTGAACCTGGTCCGGAGGTCTTGGTCTTCATCCTTTCTTGGGGACCCTCTTTCCAACTCCTTGGCCAAGGGGTTTGGTTTTCACACCTTAGGTTATTATAAATGCGTAATCTTTAGTTTGTACTGCTGTCTCTATCTTCTCCTTTCTGAGGGACCGTCATTTGTGATCAATAGGTGACAAGTGTGCTTCCTCCTTGATATGCGATTAAGTATTATGTGGATTGTAATTTACTCTGCTAAAGAATTTAGATAAACATTTTAAAACTTCCTGAGTCAGTGGTTATTTCAGGTGGTTAATGAAAATTATGTTTTGTATGATCTCATTTTATCCCCAGTTATCAAAGGTCCACTGGTAAGTCATTACTCTTCAATCAGGAAAGGTAATTGGTAGCAGGGATTTGATAAAAGAGTACAACTGATTCCCACCAGCGGTGATTACTAGTTAGTATGAATGAATGGGCCCAGGTGAGTATTTAGTGTATGAATGCTTGTTGCTAGTAACCCGCTGGATCACTCAACACAAGTTGATCCCTTAGCATGTCATCCAAAAAGTGCTTATAATCCCACATGGCTGCAAGGGATTTCAAACTAGCCACATAGCTCTCCACAGGCACTCCCAGCATTTGACCCCCCTTTCAAAAACTTGAATCTTTCCACCACTACGTTTTTCCTTTTGCGAAAATTCACACTCAGTTGCTTTAAGGCAGTGTCATATTCATCCATATCCTCAACAGCTTCATCCTCATCATCAGAAATATGTGGAAGATGTTTCAGTACTCGCCTTCCTTCCGCACCCAAGAAATGCTTGAGCAAAGCTAATTTCCTTGTTGCTGTAAAGTGTCACCGCCAATTGCTTGCACATAGGCTTCAAAACCCTTCCTTCAATCTTCCCATGGTACGACTGGTTCACCAAGGGCATGTATAAACGTTATGGGAGCTAATAAACCTTTCATAATGCTGATTTGGTTATGTTTATGGACAGTTATAAATAGGAAAAATATATATATGTGAGGAAACAAATTATTTTTGTCTCGGTTTTTTTTCTCACTGAAGTTAGTCCTTTGACCAGGGTTCAGATCCCCAAAAATGTGGTATGAAACCCAAAAGTTGTTGCTGGAGTCACAAATGGTTACATTTAAAAGAGTCCCTACTACAGAACTGGCAACAAACAGCTTCGAAGGGTTAATCTGGTTGCTGCTGCGTTACTAGGCAACAGAACCTGAAGCTCCGTCTGCAAAACAGCAGCAATTATGTCTATGTGTGCTTCCTAGTGCACTTGCCTCACACACTCTTTTGCGCTGCAGTGCTCGTTCTAGATGATTTTAATGGCCTCCAATTGCTCCCTGATGCCTGCTATGCATGTCATCACGCAGCACGAAGCGCACCTCCTCGCGCTCTTGTCCTCCGCCCCAGCAGAGGGATAAATGTGGGGATAAACAAGGAAAACCTTCTTCCTCACCAACAAGAACAGTTCTGGCCAACAGTGCTGGCCTTTCTTCAACCCGCCGACAGCGTTTCTCTAAGCCGTACACTGCTTTACCCTGCCTACGCAACTTCCTGGACTCCTCGAAGGTGATGGCTCAAGCAACTCCCGTAGTTCTCCTTCCGGGCAGCAGTGGGTTCCGTCCCATCGTCGCCACTGAAATAATGATGCGTTGAGACACAACAGGTAAGGAATATTGTGATTTATTGTAGAGCAGGTAAATATGTCCTGCCTGGGAGGAAATGCTCCAGCAACTGACTCTAGGCGTACTTTGTGATGCCATTCCACAATGGAATCTCAAAGAACTTCAAGTCACAACACTCAACTTCTTCAAAATAAATTTTTCAACAGTTATGACTAAGCCTGGGCGGAATTTGCAGAGTTCCGCTATGCGGAACTCCGCGAAGTGCAAATAAAATCTGCTGCGCTACCTGGAGCTCCGCAAGCAGTGGAGTGCGTTTGATAAATGCAGTTCGCGGTGATTTTCAGTGCCAGGTGCTTGTCCACACTGTGCAATCATCGCGAACGGCACCATGCACAGCGCAAGTGGGCGCTGCTTCCTTTCTGCTGCTCGAGTAGATTTATACTCGCGTGGTAGCTTTCTCAACGCGAACGGATGGTTTCTCAACGCGAGCGGTAGCGAGCATACGCGACCACTCGCACTGAGAAATCTGACCGCCCGCGTTGAGAAATCTCACCGGTAGGTTGATTTTCCACGCTCGTGCTCGCTAACTTGATGTTGATGATCGCGAACGAGAAAAAATCTCGCCGGGAGGTGGATTTTCCTCGCTCGTGCCCGCCAACTTGACGTTGACGAACGCGAGCAAGGAAAAAAACTCCGCTGCGCAACACGAAGTAGAGTTTTTCGGGAACTCCGTGAGCTCCGCCTAACGCGGGTGGGCGCCCAACTGCTGCCACTGATGCACGGCTCCATAGTCGGCCCCGACACCGCGCAGCCACCATCCTTGTTGCGAGCCTCAGGCGGCACGGCACACTTGTGTTTCAATGCTGCTGCTAGGCTCCCAGATCGTGGCGGTGCCACCTCCTTGAGTGCTACAGCCAACCTCCGACACGGCGGGGGCCTTGTTACCACTAAGGCTCCCATCAACACCCAGGAATTTTGTGCTACGTGTGCGGCCGGTCAGGAGCTCTAGTGAAGAGAAACCACCATCTTGGCCCGCTAGGCCACACCCCTCGCAGCAAGGGTACTTTATCCCATATATAATAACTTATCGATAAATGTATTTTGTACTTTAACTATATGTTTATATATGGTATGGAGAACCTGGATGTATACATTATTTAAATGATCAAAATTGAATAGGCATAGTTAATGAGGGGGAAGAAAAAAGATTTGTAGTTAATGGGAAAAAATAAACAGATTTGTGTATGGCAAACCCCATTTGCGGGGCCAAGCAACAAGCAGGAGCTATTGGGTCTCAGCTACGGGTGCTGCGGCTGGTTGCCTCTGATGTGCCAGGGTCCAGCCTACTATGATTCTGCAAACTATGCCAGGTACAACCCCTTCAGCACTTGACTTTCAGTGGTAGTGAAGGAGAGAAGTCACAGGCTTCTCAGGGAGGTAGTGTGGGGGTGCTCAAATCTCAGCCCTCAAAAATCACCGAACAGAGCAATAACTGAATGCCCCACCTAGGGCCCGATGTACGACCCTATTTTGCATGGGCAAACGGGTTTGCGACCCGTTTGCGCATGCAAAATGTCACAGGGCCATGTACAATTCCCAAATAGCGAGTCGCAATTTATTTGCGACTCACTATTTAGGAATTGCGAGTCGCTATTCCTAATAGCGACCCCAAAGCCATGTATGAATGTTTTGCAACCGCAATTGCGGTCGCAAAACACTCGCAAATTACCACCCTCTTCAAGAGGGTGGTAATGCACTCGCAAAAGTGAAGGGGTCCCCAAGGGACCCCTTCCCCTTTGCAAATGCAGGGGAATATATTTTTTCCCACTGCCTGCCCTTAAAAAATTAAACGAAAACGTTTCATTTTTATTTTGACATGGTGGTCATTAATATTTATGATCCTCGCATTTTGCGACCCCATTGGAAATCGCAATCAGTGTCTCTGACACTGTAGTACATTGTAAATTGTGCCTCGCAATTTGCGATGCGCAAATTGCGAGGCGCAATTTACAAGGGTCGTACATCTGGCCCCTAGTGATTTACCCTGATCAAAGAAAAGTACTTTAATCTACACATTTAAAATGTAATACTTTGCAGCAGATAAAACAGGTACCATTCTTGTCCGGCTGCTTTGACTACTGCACCTTGAATTCTGCCCCCCTCTGCCGTCTCTTGGGTTTCCCTCTGTAGCAAGTCTAGGTAGGTGTCCCAACTCCCCTCCCCTCCCCCCCCCCCCGGGTTGAGTGTCTCTCAGGCAAGTATCAAAGCATAGGTGCAGATTACCCATTAAGTTAAGTTCTCAGCATTCACCACTTTTAGCAAGACTCAGGTTTTAGGTCTCACCACAGTGCAGACCTAAGAGTTCAAATCAGATGGTTGTGGCAGGGGCCTGCAGCACATATCTTGTTTCACCACCGCTTCTGGTGTCAAAGCTGGAATAATTTGGACACCACCAGGAGAAAGACGAAGTCAGTCATGAGGAGTCTTCAGCATCTTATTTAAGTTCTGCTGCAGCGGGGGATCTCTGAATGTGATCAAACAGTCTGCTTTAGCTTAGAGACTACTCAGCTTTTATACCTTTGCAAACTCATAGAAAGCAACGGAAAATGATGATTAAAGCAGAAAAAAATCATCAACAATAACAAACCTCCTTGAAAGGATGCAGCTTCACCGGGGCAGTTACAGTTTTGCCTTTCACTCATCGACCATGGATACATATTAAACAAACATTATCAAGGACATTCAGCAGTTGGAACATGTAGTTAAGAATAACTGAAGCAATATCCTTTGAGAACAGCTGCGTGCCCACCAATCTCATAAACAAGTTAAAGTGTAAGGTGTGCTTTCTCACTAGGAGAGACTCGCTGGCTGGCTCCTTGACCTGTGAGCTGGGGATGACTACAGCAGAATGAGAACTGGTGCTAATCCATCTGGCAAGCGTTGATTCTTGTGAACGAAGGACTCTCTTGCAGGTCTCCTGTGAATTGCGATCGGGAGGCCGCCAAGGTCAGAGGTCACAGAAGCATGAGGGCAGCCACCACAGGGCTTACAGGTGGATGAGCAATGCACTCCTCAGGTGCAGTCGTTGAACAGCAGCAGCACACTTCACATTGACACAACCTTCTGAATGGACTACATTTGGGCACAAAATGTGTTGTGGAGGCATGCTTCATCTGGACACCGACTACTTAACGGTGGCATGCTGTGTCTTGAGCACAAGTTTCTTATGGGCAACAGCGATGACCACTGTCTCGTAACCATCAAAATGCCTCACTCTCCTTCGTCTTCCTTCAGCTGGGGGATCCACACATCATCCAGGGTCAAGTGCTCTGGTGATTCAGGTCAGTCACACCTCTGCAGGTTGGCAGGTTCCTTCCCTCTCTCAAGGCTCATCAAATCAGGTCTGAGATTCAGCTTCTCCCTGCCAAGTCAGACTCCAGGTGAGGTCCCCTCACTTCTAGGAAGATGGCTGTCAGATAGACACCGGCGTCTAGCTGCACCGCAGTTCTCTAGGCAGACTGTGGAGCACCCCTTCCTTGGTGAAGAGAACTTAAAACTGGAAAAACAAGCAGGTCAGTGGCTCAGACTTAAGAAGACAGGGGATGTGGATTTTTTGTCTGCACTTTCAGAACTGGTTTGAGTTGGTTCACAAAGGCTTTTATGATGCTGGGGGAAAGGCCATCTGTTGCACTCAATTGGCTGGTGTTTGAGGCAGAAGGTGTACTTAGCATGACACTTTTCCCAGAGACCCGTGAATTGGTTCCCCGAGCTATTACAGAGGAGCAAATAGCTGAATCCTATGTAAAGTAATTTTGTCCTTGGCGAGCATTTGCCTTTACATTAACACTTCCTTATTCTTTTTAAATTCTGTTCAGTTTCCTGAGTGAAACATATTTGAAAAAAAAGTGCCATTAATAAAGATTGAAAACATTGAATTCAATGTATAGTTTTGAGATACCATGGAAAATGTTTGCTTTTTTTCCATTTTTTTGAAAAGTTTTTTAAACAATATTCTGCAAACATTGGCAAAGCTAACAGCTAAGCACCTGCTTTATAAAAGCGAAACCTATTGGCTTTGCAAGTGCTCGTTTCCTTTGCTGCCATATGAGACTGCTGCCTGATGCAGGCTGGTTCTAAGGTATACATTGCACTACTGAAGGCTATAATGCGGTGTAAAGCTCAAGTGCGCCATGCATAATACTATGGCAGTTGTTTCTTGGCACTCAATAAAAAGTGTTATAATTTCCCAAATCAATGTTACTTGTGTTATTGGTCTTGGAAGGATTAACGTTTACAATCTATCTATTGGAATTAAAAAATGTGAACTGCAATCTGCACACACATCTCTATTGTGAGATCTCTCCATAATGCCTAACCCGTACAATGTTTGGGAATCTGACTAGGGACAAAAAGGGTCAGATAGGAATTGACTTGTCCTGTTAACAGATTATTTCATTTTAATTGGTTACAAATGCAGGATTACTGATTATTTGGTTTGTAAACCTTTGTCTCTTGGTATCTGCCCTGTGAAGAGCTGTTGTGAAAGTGATCTCTGCTGTGGTATGTAGATGCTGGGTTCGTCAATCGTTGGAAGTATATGCTTTTTCATGTGCCCACCACAAGAACCAACCTTTTTTCGGCTCAGGGTAAAATAGATACTGATGGATATTAATGGGAATCTCACTGATGTAATTAAGTGACTGTGAATTAATAGCTCACTATCTTATAGAGTTAGCAGTCAACCCATCTTCCAAGTCCACTACATTCACCACAGTACAATACAATTGTAAATATGCTTTATGCATTATCTTTATAGCATTTCTGTAGCATAAAGAGATATATAATGTGGGCATTCTCAAAGCTAAAGCTTAGAAAAAACCTGGGAAAACAAGTAATGAAAGCCCACAGATTCAACCCCTCAAATTCCCTTAACGATGGGTCCCCCCATAGTGATTCACATTGTTCAACAATTCTTTTACTACTGAATCGAGACAGATACATTTCAATCCTTTTTTGCAAAGTTCAATTAATGACATTAAACAACAAAATGTATTCAACAACACTGTTTATCTTTATTTGCTGTTAGGCCATCATTGAGAATTTGAATGTTTAAGAAACGCTCTGATGAAGCCACTTACATTTAAGAGGCAAGAGTATTTGTACAGTCTTATCCTTTCCTGCCTTGCATTATGGTACCTGTATATTGGTTGAAATGCATGTGTTGTCAAAAGTACAACAGTGAGTATTCTCCCATGGCTTGGGTTTTAAAGTGGTGTTAATTTCGGTACTAGGTTACAATTGAGTATGTATTACACATGAAATGCAATTTAAAGTTTCTTCGAAGTAGGCAGAATGATTTAGTGAGCTGGACGCCACCCTTCAATCCTTTCAAGCTAGTTAAATTGAGTACCTTATATTGTGTAATAATAATACCTGTTATTTATAGCACTAAGACACAACAGAAGTGCAGTGTTTATCGCTATGTAAAAAACAAGTTATTATTATCGTTTCTGGAACTTCTGTAGCATTGCATCTTCCACAGTATCACATGCTTGAATTATTTTCAGTTGTCGAGCTCTAAGATTTCTAGCTGCTATGTTTCCCATTGTCAAATAATTTCTACACTTTGATTGTAGCT
This sequence comes from Calotriton arnoldi, assembly GCA_963921515.1. NCBI lineage: Eukaryota > Metazoa > Chordata > Amphibia > Caudata > Salamandridae > Calotriton > Calotriton arnoldi. Next base: position 1,616,416 of record CAWUFW010003367.1, read on the forward strand.
ACTTTCATATTCTCTGTAGGACATACCTTTAGGGGGTAATGTTGTCAAATGTGTTCTCTGGTGACTCGTGAGACTTCTTTTTTGATTAAAGCCTTTTTTGCAGATGGTACACTGAAAAGGTCTCTCCCCGGTATGTTTTCTCCGGTGTATAATAAGGTCTCCATTCCGACTGAACCTTTTTGGACATTCAGCACATTTATAAGGTTTGTCTCCAGAATGTGTTTTCTGGTGTCTACTGAGAGTTCCCTTCTGACTGAAGCTCTTCCCACATTTGGTGCACTTGTATGGTCTAAAATCATTATGTTTTGTTTGGCCACTAAAACGACCTATGCATTGACTAAAGTTTATGTCAAATCGAGCAGTTATGTCTGTTCCACAGTTTGACTGTGTGCTTGACTGATGTACAGGGAGGTTTGGATTGGCAAGGTTACTATTGCTCATCTTATATTTATCTGCTGTCTGTATGTTGGTTGCTGTAGGATTTGAATTGGAATGTGATTGATAACCAATAACACTTTCACACTGAGTTGTGCTCTCTCCTTCCAGGTCCTCATTACATTGTGACCAAGTGGAACTTTTAGAGATTATTTCTTTATCGGTGATCAGCGGGCTCTTCACAGCTCCCAATATAACTTGTCCTGATGTTCTTTCAGCACTTTTGATCATGATGCCACTGCCCACTGCAATAAAACATGAGCCAATGTTTCAGATTATCATTTGCAGAACATGTCAATAAACATATCATTTCATTAGATCAATAGTGCAATAACATAGTTGCTATTTTGTATCACATGATCATAAACAAACATTAAATAAAAGCCGTTTCTACCCCTTTGATATAACTGAGGTTTTGTGCATCTCTGTATTTTTTTTATTTTGTTTTACTGAATCCTTTCCATTTGCGGCAAGACTCCTTTCCCTCCTAAACCTTTTTGAGACTGTCCATTCCAGCCTGTAGATCTGTTGTCATCCCTTTCCAATGTATAATGTTTTTGCCCTAGCTCCCAGTTCTGGCACTGCTCTCCCTAGCCTCCTTCCACTTTCGGTAACCTGTCTTCAGACCGTTACCGGACTAGAAAACGTTGCCTGCATCAAACAGTCAAAGATGATTGGTTTCCCATTTTTGTGTTTTTTCTCCTTCGCTTGGAAAAGTTAAACTTTTGATGAGTTTGTATCAGTTACCTATAATACTTATGGTCAAGATGAGAGTAGCATGTTATCTGCCATTATCGATATATTCTATATGTATACTCATAATGTGATATGTGTATAAATGATGCCATACTCATATAGAAATCATGAAACATATTGTTCCCACTTCTATCCATACTATGGTGTTACACCAGAGGTCTTCAAACTGTGGGGCGCGACCCCCAGGGGGGTCGTGGAGTCCTAGGAAGGGGGTCGCAGATTCCCCAGATTCACTTGTCCCTGTAAAAAGACATGAGATCGTTGTCAGCTGCTTGCCTGAATGAAAGGCAAATGCGCCTTATCTGGTAATCTGCAAGTGTAAAGGATGCTTGGGGGCAGTTCTGGCTCTTTGTGAAGACAAAGATGCGTGTTATTTTGAGTGGAAGTGCAAAGTGTTAACTACTGGGCTGGGAAGTTCTTGCTTTTAATTTTAACTGTATTTACACTGCCCTTAGTGCCCCTAAAGAGGTGTTGAAGGGACAGTTACGTAAAAAAAGAAAACTGCATTACATACGCTCTGGTATTATTAAAACCTACATTTTGAAAGCACCATTTTATTGTAAAACTATTCGCACGTTTTGCAGCATTCTATCTTACCCTGTGTGTAATGCAAGTATAAAAAATTGACTTACATATTCACAGTGCTTTCCGTCACAGGCTGTGACTTCGTAGCACTAAAAATACACATCACTATTCTCCACTGCACCAATCAAGATTTAATTCTGTGGTTCTCTGGTTACACACAGACCTCTGCAGTGCATTAACTAATAGAGGTTTCATAATGTACTACAGTGCATTTCCCACTGAGCAAGAACTTTTTTCATTTATTTTTCATTTATGCTGCCCATTATTTTATATGTAGATACCTGAAGGTGAAAGACCTAAAAAACGTACAGAATATTTTGGGCTTATTTATGAGAGGCTTGCATGGCCAAAGCATCACTTTTTTTGATGCTCCGGTGGCGCAAGCATCTCAACCATACCTATGAGGCAGTGCAAAGTCACCCTGCATGGCTTTGCATTGCCTCATAGATATGGAGTAAGACATAGCAGCGCAAGTCACTTCGTTGCCTTACTCTGCATCAAGGAGGTGTTCCATGGGCTTTGCGTGGGGTTCCCACGCAAAGCCCATGGATTTTGATGCTACCCCATATTTACAAAATCACGTAAACCTGGGGCAGCTCCAAAAACTGACGCCTTTCCAGTGGAGGTGTAACGAGGAGAAATGTTTTAATTTTTCCTCGTTTTTCCTCTTTCCATTTGTGCTGCACTCTGCAGCTCTCATAGAAATAAGAAAACGCCCCTCAGGATTGTTTTGGTGCAGGAAGGTGCCTCTTCCCGTACAAAAACAATTCTGCCTACGTTGGTGCTAGGCAGCAATTTGTGAAGAGAAAAGGACTGGAATGCACCGTATTTCATAACTACAGTGCATTCCTGCCCTTTCACATTGGCATAGGGCAGCGCCGCAAGAATACTTGCAGCGCTGCCCTACGCCAATTCCTCATAAATGAGGCCCTTTGTTTTTAGCTACACCTTTGGCTACACCCCTACGCTCACTGACCTTTGGTTTGCTAAACACTGTTTAATATCATTTCCCCACTGTAAAAATTATTTGCTGTGGTAATTGGGGGCTGTTAGAAATGGGGGTCTCTAGATGGCAATGGTTTGCACCTTTGTCCAAGTAGGGACCCTTCCTTCTAGCCAGGGTAAGAGAGATACACTACTGAAATAACCCCTGCTCACCCCCTTTGTAGCTTGGCACGAGCAGTCAGGCTTATCTTAGAGGCAGTGTGTAAAGGATTTGCACATAACCAACAGCAATACACTGAAAACACTACAAAAGGACACCACACCAGTTTAGAAAAATATCCAATACTTTATATATTCAAAACAAGACTAAAACGATAAAAATCCAACATACAGTACTTAAAAAATATGCACTTTGTGGGGAGCTGGTAACACCAATCCATAATACAAATTACAATAGGAGCACTTGCACTTTAACACTGAACAGCAGTGAGAAAGTGCGCAGAGACACTGAACCAGCAAAAACAGAGTCAGAACTAGGAGGTCAGAAAGGAAAAAAACAGGGGAAACGTGCCAAAAGATGCCAGGTCTAACAGGGGCATTTATGGTTGTCGATAGATGTTGATGACGAGGAGAAACATTTTCTAGAAAATTTTGTCAGAAGGGGTCCTTATGCCTAAAAAGGTTTGACAAGGGGGTCTCGACATCAAAAAGTTTGAAGACCACTGTGTTACACTGATGTTCTACCAGGTTTCTGTTGTACTTTCGAGAAAAGGCACTTGTTAGCAAAGGCAATAAACAGAAAGATTAAAAAATGAGACGATTTTTGAAGTATTACCCTGAAGGCTTTGCATGAAAATGTACCAAACAGCCACAGAGCTCAGAAAGAAACTTAAACATTTGTTGCGTTAATTTTCCAAGCAAATAGTCTAAGGGATAGTGCTGCCCTTTAAATTCACTCACATCTCAGGGCTTACATGGATTTATTTTAAACTCTCATGTGTTCAGTGATATGGCAACGCAGTCTTTAAAACCTGACCATCGTATTCTTAGAAAGGGCCCAAACTTAAGTCGACCATATAAAGGTTGCTTAGGAAATAATACATGCAAACTAGGGCAGTGGTCTACAACAGGTAGCTCTGGAGCTATTGGTAGCTCGGCAGTACCCTGGAAGAAACTTGCAGAAGTGCAGTCCAGCACTTTATGTAATTCTAAGGCCCTAGCATCATTGAATAAAGCAGCACCTCACATCTCTGGACCTAATAGTGGCAGTCAGCCTAACCAATGGCAGGGCTTATGCAGAAACACACACTGTGACAGCCTGCGGTACTTGAAACATTACCACCTGTCACTACTCTCAAGTTTGCAAAGTCATATAGAGAGATTTGTCACTTTGAAAGAAAAGAAGCATTCTATCAGTCATACAGAGTGTGTGAAAAAGATAAGATGTTCTTAGAGTGTTTTTACCCAAAATGCAAAGTGTATATTTGATTAATGAAAAAAGTATTTTGAAAAAGATATATGTTTCTGTCAAAATGGTGACGTGTTTAATGAAATTAATATAGAGCAAGGGTCCGGCAAGGGTGCGTGCTCGCCCCCTTTGCTGTTCATTCTATACATAAATAATCTCACCCCTGAACTGATCTCCTGCACCCCAGATGTTCCGTTTATAAAGGATACCCCTGTCCCCGCATTGTTATACACGGTCGATGCAGTGTTAATTGCCCGTACACCTAAAGCCCTGCGCCTGTTAGTCCACTCTTTTGTGCAATTTATGGCCACCCTCAACTTATCACCATGTTTTACAAAATCACTTAATAATAATGGCGTAAGGCCCTAAGTGTATTCGAACCCCTAGTAGTTTAGTTGGAGCCTGCTAAGTACCAGCACTTTCCCTGTTTGGGGGTCACCTTAAGCCCAGCCTGCTTATGGGCCCTAAACATAACGCAGTGCAGGGCGAAGTTTTCCAGGGCAGTCGGCTCACTTCTTAGCCTCCCATCCCCACCGGGTGGTAGGGCATTTGCCCCACTCCTTCAGATGTACACTTCTCAATGTGTTCCGAGGGCGTCTTATGGGCGGACATTTGAGGTAATGCAGATCCCAAGGCCTTCCAGATGGAGGAAAATCATTCCTGCTGAAAGATTCTGTCTCTCCCCCAACCCACCCCCCATTTCATTTGCCACAAGGAGTTGGGATTAGGCTATTTGTGCGACCAAATTTGTACACAACCCCCATTGTTATGGTTGCCCATTTAGAAAACAGAGGAGTCCTCTCTCACACACATAATATTAATGACTGTTTAGCTTGTGATAGGGGCCTCACCATCCCCTGGCTGGCTTTCGTAAAGAAGTCAATTGAAGATATCGGCCTAAGTCATGCTTTTTCCAATGCTGCATCATACATCTCTCCTGTCAAAAAGCAAGTACAAGCTTTACTGCTAGCACAAGCTCAAAGGTTAAACACTGTAACATCCCAACCAACTGTCGCAGCTTACTTACATCTATGCCCTGAGGACCACCCTACTCGTTATTTGTGGAATGTTGGTGGGAGATGGGAACGCTCACTATTGTTCTGTTTTAGGGCTGACACGATTAAATATTTTCTCTGTTTCCCACTAGGCTATCAGCACAATCTTGAATCGAGGACGTGACCTTGGTCAATCCATGTTACATTGTATTTTTATTTGTGTTTTTTATTAAAAAAATTACCAGCATGTTTTTTGTTCCTTTTATGAAATCTAGAAACTTTAGACAATGTATTCAAGCGTATCGCCATCTTCAATTGTTATCGGATGATGAGACTTGTTTTCGTGTAAGTTCCTTCTAGCGTGCTGAAGTGCGCTCTCGGGGCACAATGCACTTTGATTAATATGACTCTTCTTGCTTAAACCTTTTATATGCTTTTATATCTCTGAGGCACGTGTTACCTGACATGTACCCTGATAGTTCATTTAAAAAGCACAGGAGCCTCTGTATTTTTTTTTATGCCTATTTCTTTTGCACTCTGCACTTTATTTGATACATAAGGAGAAGCTGGACTTGCATGGTTGTTTTTATTGTATAATGAAGTAGCGCACCCACAAACTTGGGTGAGTCCCCCTGGGCACAATCAAGACCCAACGCGGGGTTTGATACAATGTTTGAGCAATTTGCAAAAGAATAGTCGATCCAAATGAAATGGTTTGAATTCCACAGTTATATTTTGACTGTTACATGGATTTCAATTTTCCCCGACAATCATCAATCAATGTACATAAAACGATATACTTCAAACATGCGTTCCAATGCATTTCGGGCACAACGCCCTTCATCAGGGAACAATGAGTTCTAAGAATAGCGAGTGATCGGCAGTGAACCGTCTTCCCGGGTGTGTGTTTTTATTGTATTTCATGAACTTTTATGATATAACCGTTCAACCTTGGGAAATATTAAGGAGGAGCTGGATATGTATGCTTGTTTTTTTATTACACTTCTGGAAGTTAGGTCTTTAATTAATTTAATTTATTGCATGATTAATTAAAATCTTACAATTCAAAAAATCACCAATACACAATCATTAAAACATGTCTACACAAGCACAGTCATAAAAATACATTAAATAGACAAATTCAATTCATCGTTATTATAATTCAATTATTACAAATATTAAAATAGCAATTATTTACAAATATAAGTTCTTTACGTTTGTGCAATATCTCATGTGCAAATGCTCTCTAACTACCAGCGACTTCCATTCCTGTTAGGCTTGAGTCATTGACTTCCAACTTCTCTTTTACAAGTATCAAAAATTTAGTAAAATTTGCAATCATTACTATATCCATAGGCTTAAAACACGCTAACATAGCTTGTCTGCATGATCGGATCCCTCTTTCATTACACTTCTGCACTTTTATGGCAGCTTCTGCTCTGAATTAAGTTTCTTGAATGATTGATTGATGGATTTAAAAAAAAATTGTATTTTGAAAAAGTGGTATCCTGACGTTTGATAACAAATGATTGAAAATCCAAAACATATTTAAATCTGCTCTTTGAATGATAATTCATGGCGTGTTTGGGAAATTTATAGGGTTTAGTATTTCTTTTGTGCCATTGGCCACTTGCTGCGATGCCTATTTTATTAGTCGTGTTGAGGCATTTTATATTTATAAACCTTTCCCTACATTTCTATTGGTATCCCAGTCTTACGTTGGGGTAGTTAGTGTTCTATCATAATATAAAGATTTAAATATCATTCTGCAAAAATATTGTATCCAAAATATCAACAATCATATAATCATGAAGGCAAGACTGTATATGTAAGTATGATTATACTTACATTCTTAACTCCACATCTATTTATCTTGAAGAAATATTTATTTCTATCAGTTAAATATCTCTTCAAGGTGTACATAAATGGAACTAAGAATAGTAATGTATACTTGCCTGAGTACCTTCATAAGATTTTGTAACCAGTATTCTGGATACAAGAATTTGGCTCTCTGTATTTTGTCACTCAATATGACATAAGTCTGGGTGGTCACTACTATAATACTGCAATGTGTGGTAACTATTGTGGTCATTTCTGATGTCAATGTAACAACAATCATCAAAGTCATTAATAGCTCAGGACTATTTTCATTAATCAGAAGTAACTCTCATTATAGAAAAGGTTGGAGCCACTGAGCTATGGAGTAGGCTTTAGCTTTGGGTTCCCTCTGACCTTTCCCCTCTTCTCACTGTCTTTACATCTTTGGAAAACAGAGAGGCCACAGAGGCTGAGAGCTAAAAAGAAAGAAGGGATGCTGCCTCTCACAAGTTTTGTTTATTTTTTAAATTTTTTTATTTATGTTACGGAACTCCAAAGAGATCCTGTCAAGAACGTAAGTACTCAGAGTTAACCTCAAAACTTCATCCGAGCAGAACGATCCAAATATCCCACCTCAGAATTCAGCTCAGTCCCTCCAGAGTGAAGAAGGTCTAAGTGAACTCTTCTCAGTGGGGAAAGGGGATGGGGATAGAGAAGAGACTGCCTTGTCTAGATCTTCTTGGGTTCACCGCTACTCCCTCTTACAGCTATCTTTCTTGTCTGATGGGTGTCTTTTCAGGGGAATCGCAAGATGAACTGCAACACAATAGCAAGATGTTAAAATTCACTTCATACTTACTATTTAATGTCTATTTTTCCTAACATTTATGTTCTTACCCTCTAGACTAAGGTTTTAGCATCTCCTCTTTTGTTTTGAGCAAAATGAAAATTCAAAGTTTAAGTTGTTACTTTTCTTAACATACAGTTCTTTGTCGTATTTCTTTAACTGTCTTTCTTTTAAGAACTTTGAATTTCACACTTCACTATTTATTTCTATTTTTTTTCTTTTGAAACTATATATACTGATATTAATATAATTTCTTTTGTCATCAATTACACTTTCTATTCAGGTAGGGTACTTGCATGTGCTTGGTTCGGATTATGGATTTTCTTCACTGCTACTGGAATTCGGGGACTCAGGTAATACTTCTTCTCACAAACTAATTCTTTCAGAAGCCGCAACCCTTTTGAAGACGATTGACCGGAACGTTCCCTGACTAACTGAACCCGGGCACACGAAAGACACTACCCTACTTCTAATTTTCTATGCACGAACTCAGAAAGGACTACACTACCCACTATCTAACTAAAAAAGCGCAAGCGCGATGCCAACTACACTATCGCTGAGAAAACCAAGGTGAAGTGTGCGGCTTAGAATGCTACGCGCGCACCTCACAGTTTTGCCTGTTCTCGCGGTTTCCAGGCAGGCTTTTTAAAACTCCTGCTCATACCCGAGCGTCTAGAGCCGGATCGATGTAACACTGCATTAATATGCTGAGAGTTTGTTCAGTCAGTTGGGGGAACCCTGACAGATCCCCATAAAACACTTACAAATAATGCTCAAATGCACTTGATATTCAGATTCGTCAAAAGTCATTAAAATCCAAGTCTGCATTAAAACGACAGTACTATAACCACAATATAATCAATAAAAGTTTAAAAAACACTTTAAAAAGTAAAAAATTCTATAACAACATTTTATTAGGTGGCGCATAAAGTGACTGCAGTGCTTCCGAGACAGATCGTATAGATAACTGCAAGCATATGGGCCTCAGCCATTTTCAACAGTGTAATTAAAGTGCCTGACAGACAAAAAGGACGTGATTCAGGTCTTGAATCCAGTTATGGCATAAATTACATTTGGAGGGGATTCCAGACCATTCAGCCATAAAGGGATTAAGCGGGAGCATACCCAACCTCAGCAAAATCCAGAAATGTCTCCACCTGTGAGACAAATTCCAATAATATATGGTTGCACTTTATTTGCTGAGATGGAGTCTATTATGTTTTGAAAACCCCTTTATTTAAGGCACGCCTCCCTGTCCAGGCGAAAGCTTAGCGCCCACCTGGCCTGCTTTAAGCTAGCTTTTAATTGTGTTGCTGTTAGTGTGAGAACCAAATGGGAATCTAATTGGAGCTGATCAACAGCAAAGAGGATATTTGTGTAGACTTGTGACTTATCTTTTTTGTCTACCAGAATTTCTTTCATCATAAGAGGTCTTAATGTGTCTTCTTCGCTCCTCGCTAAGCAGGCGATCCAGCGTACCATTCCCGCCAGGCCCTGGACAAAAGCACTACTTAAGCCCATTTCTAACATTAAGGCAGCCACTGAAATCGCGAAGATAACAGCAGTGATATTTCTTAAAATTCACCCTTCCATCAAATTTAAGAAGCACCATTTAGCTACTCGAATCAGCTCAAATCCATAGAGTAGTAAGGCGGGGATTTTTGCTTGGTAATCCTTTAAGATGTAGGAGAAGTGTCTTCTGCCAGTTACCCTGTAGAGAGCGCCCAATCCTTTGGCCGAGCCTAAACTTTGCTCATGGTATTCTCAATATGGGCCTTATCACTAGGATTGGCACACATCATCCTCCCCAAAAAGGTATAAGATTTTACTATTTGTAGCTTTTGAGAGCCCAGGGACCAAAAAGAAAAATGTGTGTATTTGGGTTTCTTCTTACCATGGAAACACGTAATTTTACTTTTCAAGATGTTAATCTTTAAATGATGAGTATCAGCTAATTGTTGCAAAGCCTGCAGACGACTATTTAGACCTTTAGGAGGAAGGTCCAGTATTATTATATCATCCGCATATAGTAGACAGGCTTTTGATTTTCGGCAAATCGTCGGAGCTATACCCCGCTCTGTTATAGGCGGACAGGGAGGTCTGAAATTTATAGAGAAAAGAGTATTGGGGCTAGGAGGCACCCTTATTTTAAACCATTTTGGGTTGTTATTTCCTTAGAAAGGCCCCGGTCGCCACCTAGCAGTACTCTGCACCATGTAGAGGAGTGGAGTGCGATAACTAGATCTAACAGGGAGCCTGGCATACCTAGCCTTAAGAGCTTTCTCCACAGCAGAGATCGATCCACTTTATCAAATGCTGTGGAGAAGTCTATAAAGGCAGCAAAGTTCACTTTTCCTCTAACCGTTACATATTTCTCATTAATCAGCTAGAGAGCAGTTATATTATCAATCGTTCCATGATTTCTCCTGAACCCAGTTTGTTCCATAGGTATGATTTTGTTATCTTCAGCCCATTTGCTTATCTGAACCAATAAGCATTTTGTGAAACTTTGCCCAATGCATCTAGATGGGCGATCTGTCGGTAATTCTCTGGCAGTTTTCGATCTCTTTCTTAAACAGTAGGACCATAACTCTTCCAGTCCCGAAGGGCGGAACTCTCTTATTCTTGTAGCAGCTTTTGAAAAACAGGAATAATATTTTGCTCCACAGGGTTGCTTCTTGTTTTTTTAGCAGCGATTGGGACTTTAACTGGACCCATCGCGGCAGAGGTACACATACCTCGGATAGCCAGCTTGATTTCCTTAACTGAGTGAGTGTAGGTGTATGTATGCCCACTTCTGGTTTGGAGAATTCATCCTCCTCTCCATTTGCTGCAAACAGGTTAGAGATTAAGTCACTCCAGCTAATTTACTCAATGGCCGAGGGAAACGATCTAACTCGTGTGACCCACAGCCCTCTGCTAGTAAAGTCCAGATGGACCTCGTCTGTCCCTTAACAACTGCTTCTCTCAAAGCAACCCAAAGCAGGTCATATTCCTCTCTTTTGAGGCGGGCCTTTAGCCAGCTCCTTTGCCTCTTTAATAGCGACACCCTAGAATTCCTCTCAGGTGAGTATAACACATATTTTTTCCTGACCAGTGCATTTATTTCTCTATTCAATAAGGGAATCGGAGGGGGATAGGCTTAAAATTGCTCTTGGCTGATTTTCGATTGGCACTTACTACTAACTGCTTCATAAACATACTAAAACTATTCAATTCATCTCCCACCCAGACATCTACATTTTCAAGTGTAGTTTCTAATTTATTCTTTAGCTCAATAATCATCCTATGGTCCCACTGTGTTATCGCAGTTTTTTTTACCGAATTTAGAGGAGGACCCATCAAACCTTCATGAGCAAACAGGAGACATGCTTCAGCCCAGGGAAAAGATCAACCAACAGTGATCACTGATGGGAGTATCCACTACCTTTAAGTCGCCCAACAGATAAAACGAAGTACAGCCGACCACCACGTGACATAATCCAAAATTGCACAACCCCTTGGAGATTTATGTGTGTATTGTGCAGAAGAGTCTGAGGGTAATCTCCCAATTGCAATAATACAATCTTGCTTTTCAACTGGTCAAATAGGACCGTCCCTCTCTTTTCAGTTCTTATCTTTGGTGGAAAAGCAATAGAGGTGATTCGTAAGGCCTCCTGTTTTTCAGCATCACATAGTTGATGCAAGGCATAATTAGATATTTTGTAATTTAGATTCCCTACCATCATTACATGAGGAACCTGATCCTTACCCAAGGTTTTTTTGATAAAGAAAAAAACCTTATGCAAGAGTGCATCATAGGATGCATCAGTCGTAATATAAGCATTTACCAGTAAGAGAGGTGGTTCACCAAGCTCCCCCCCCCCAGGATGGAACAGAATTACTGCCATGAATAAACTGGTGGAATCTCTATGACAAACATGCTTCTACTTGAACCTACTGGACAAGAGAAATATTACTGCCCCTCACTTTGTGTGTCCCCTCCTAGAAGGCCTAGCTTTGCAATCAAGAATGAAATAGGCTTCGCGCTGAAACTCCCCATCACACCATGTCTCCTGGAGACAAATCACGTCTGCGTTTAGCGAGCTTAAGAATTGCAACTTCTCTCTGCTATTCTTTATTCCCGCTGCATTCCAGGAGACAACCTTTAGCTCATTGCTAATTATAGGGTAGCAAGGAATGACTGGTCATACATGCGCTATTTAAAACACAAGGCAACCAATTCTATCTTTGTGTTTCATCATTTGCACGTTGGTCGGAGATTTTTATGGGTTCCCTAAATGACACCCGTCTACCATTTTTTCCGAGGTGGACTTTCAGCCCCTGGGCATTGACCAGCAGATCACCACTAGAGGGCAAAGGATGGGGACAGCCCCCTACCCCACTCACTATTCTGGCTTGCATCCATGCTTACGCCCTGTCCACCCCTCTCTCCCAGCACTGGGAAAACATCAATACCTCTGCATTGCAAGCTTTCAGAATTTTGTAATATCGTTTTTACAATGATTTTTGAAAAAAAGATCACCCTTGATTTGGATCCCAGTGCTGTATGTAATAAAGAAAGTTTTTTTTTTTCATTAAGCTTTATTCGATTTGAACAACAAACCATAAAAGCATATAAATAACAGTCAATAAAACACACCGATATAAAATTCACATAAGATTCACAGAGATATAATCATCTAAAAAGCGCTATAAAACAACTCATTAAAACTCAATCCCCCCTCGTTGTACGTAATTTTAGAGCAGCTCTTAAAAAATTTGTCACACAATAAAGAGTAAAAACATCAGTTGACATTTTTAAAAATAGCAATGCAACCCGAACCTGCCTAAATCTGGCCTTTCTCAATAGTTCTTTCAAAAACAGTTTCCTAGGGTGGGCATAGTACGGGCAGAGTAAAACTAAATGAAGTGTGTCCTGCGGAGACTTCAAGTCGCAGCCGCAGGGCCCTCTCTCTTCTGTATTTAAAATAAAACCTTCCGGTACTGCCAGTAAGTGATGGATATAATTCAATCTGAAACGGGTTACTAAAAAACGATCATGGACGTTAGTCATTAATGTTAAGTATGGTTCTATGCCCTGTTTCGTTTTGACTAAAATATAATCTCTCACCGAGTGTTTCCCCAGTTCAACCGTTTCCCGATGAGCCATCACAAACATTTTATGCAAAGTTTTAATGTGATTTATATCTTTTGGCTTTATTATCCCTGGGTTATCAAATAAATCTGCGCGCCCAAGGTTGACAAAGGACTCCCTAACATATTTCAACCATGGAATTTTCTGCGCATACTCCAAAGAGAGACAGCCCCGTACTACCAACCTTGTCAGACCGACCTCTTCGTTAGTCCACAACTTCAACCAGCATACTAGGGGCTTCACTCCCATACTATCTATAATGTACCTAACACCCATCTCCTCATGTATGCAATATGCTGGAATGCTATGTGGGACTTTCAGCAACCGCCTTAAATATTTATTCTCTTCACTTTGCAGTGAGGTAGATTTCACAAAACCCCACACCTCACTGCCATACAAAACCTTAGCACAGCAAATTGAGTTATACAATTTTAAAATCACACCCGGGGTCCATAGCCCCAACCTCCGGGCATAATTTGCGATTGAACCCGTGGACCTATTCAGAGTCATACATTTTTCCTCTATGAGGTTTTTAAAATTCAGGTGATCATCAAATAATATACCCAGATAGGCAAAGGTTGAGACTTTACCCAAGGTGTGTGAGCCTATGGAATAAATGTTTTTTTTTTTTTTCCTAGGCTTCTGTCCCATCTCCATAACATAGGACTTGCCTAAGTTCGGGGACATGTCTAGTTGGTCCATAAATTTTGCAAAACCATCAATTATGAGCTGTAAACTATGTGGGGTGCGGGCCAAAAGCACCGCATCATCTGCATATAACAGCACCGGCACTGTTCTTCCCCCTATTCTGGGTAAATCAGCCTCTATTTTCCGCAGAGTGGCATCAAGCCCATTAATATATAAGGTGAACAGAAATGGAGCTAAAATACATCCTTGTCTCACCCCACTGGAACAATTAAAACGCCCTGTAACTTCCCCCTCCTTTGTGTATCTTACCGCTGATGTCGTGTTACTGTGCAATGAATAGAGTGTTTATTATAGCTACATCCACCCCCAGGTCCCTCATTAAGGCCCACAACTTATTACGATTCACGCGGTCAAAGGCCGCAGTGAGGTCCATGAAGGCTAAATATAGTGCCCCATCCTTTGCTATGACATACTTAGCAGAGATAAGGTACAGGTTGAGACACTGATCTACGGTGGATTTTCCTGGTCGAAACCCGTATTGCACATCCGTGATAATGTGTGACTCCTCAGCCCATTCTGTTAGCCTGTTTAAAAGCACCCTCCCCAGGACCTTAGCTGCCACATCTATCAGCGATATTGGGCGGTAACACTGCAGGCTATCCCTATTGCCCTTCTTAAAAATCGGCACTATAATAGCGGATGACCAGGAATCTGGCATATTTGTATTAGCTGCTACATTCAGAACCCTTGTTAAAAGGGGAGCCCAGACCTCGATGTTAGATTTAAAAAGGTCTGGTGGAATCCCATCTGGCCCCGGCGCCTTGTCAGACCCTCAATTCCTGCTATTACTTCATCCATCATAAAAACAATAGGGGTACAACCTGTTGGTAAAAAAGGTAGGGTAGGGTTAACTGTTCCTTCTGGGTGACAGGATAGTTATATAGACCCTGGAAATGCTCTCGCCATTGGTCTGGCTGAATGTTATTGCTTAGCCCCGGTTTGTTTGGATCTGAGAAGCAGGGATTATTAATTACTTTCCAGAAGTGGGCAGAATTCTTCGATTCTGCCGCCTCTGTAAGTTCTTCCCAGGTTGCGCGTTGTAAGTTCCTCCTTCTTGCTTTGACAGCTAACTTGTAGCTAGAGCGACAAGCAGCCACCAGAGCCCTATCCCTAGGTTTATGTTTGAGAGCTCCTTTCAGTTTACTCAGGGCCCCCGAGCAATGGCTGTCAAACCATCTTGGTGCAGTCCCACTGTGCCCCCTTACAGGAACCTTCAATAACCGTTCTACTAGGTGTGCAATATTCTCAAAGGCCTCTATTAAATCCACTCCGTCCACTCCTAAATCTAGACACTTCAATATTTCCTGCTGTCCTTTATCAAATAAGGAGGCATTGAAAGAGCCCATATCAACCTGGGCCCATCTAAGCCTTCGACCTTGGTCTGTGGCAACAATTTCCGTACATCCTTCTTGTTTAGCCAATACCTGTAGATGTGACTGTGTCCCAAGTACAAGATTAAGAGGGTTGTGATCACTGAATGCACTGTGCTCAATGTCAAATCCCAAACTCTCGCCCCTTAGTAGAGGGGTAACAAAGATAAAATCAATAAATGAATGACAACCTCTCCCTTTATATGTGGGGGTGACCAGGCTGTTCTTTTTGTTAGGAAACATATCTAGTGTGTGGATCAGATCAAAGGTATATAATATACCAGTGAGTTCTTTACCCATTTTGGTGTGCTCCATATGAGGACCTTTCCTTAGTGGACAGGATAGCCAGTCCTCCTGTGCCCCCTTCAGTTGAGGGCAGAGGTGACAGTTAAAATCCCCTACTAATATCAGTTTGGGTTGAGCCCACCCCCTCCCGTGTGTCTTTTCTAACCATGAATTTAACTCACAAAGGCTGCCCTTCCCCTGTGAGTTTGTTGTGGCATTATAAAAATTTATTAAAACTATCCTGTGTGAGTTATTTATAAATTTAACTGCTTGGGCAACATTTGAGTCCCAGTCCAAATTCTTCCAATTACCTTCTAATCTCACATCTATGAATATAATCAACCCCCCTTTAGCTCTGCCAGAAACTGATCTAACTGCAGGAGAAAAGAAAGATTTATACCCTTCAATGAATAGATTCTTATTTAACTCCCATGTCTCCTGGAGACATATTATGTGGAACTCCCTCACCTTGGTGAGCCACTGCTCATCACCAATTTTGCTTGATAGGCCCGCTATGTTCCAGGATATAATCTTAATATCTCCACCTCTACTTCCTACATTTGAAACCTTCGGTCCCTCACTGATCCCCGGCCTTGCAGCCACTTCACCCTGGTTTATCTCCCCTTTTGTCACCTCCTTAAGCGCAACTATCGGTGGGAATAATCCCTGTGTAATGGGTTCCAAACTCATCTCTGCCATCCTGGAATTTGCCATTTGCCGCATACAGCCACCCCCGAGCCCTCCCTACGTGAGGGTCAATCGATATCATTCAAATCCCTGAGTAAGGAAAATGCATTTGAAGATTCCCCACACCCTGCAGCCCGATCCAGCCCCTGGCCCATACCCCCATAACAATCAGCATGGTTTATGGTGAGCCCTGGTCTATAAAAATAACCCAGGGGCAAAGATTTGATGGTAGACTCTGGGACAAATACGCCAGAAGAATACCTGAGGATACCTTGGGCGAGTGTTGGATATCTGAATGTGACAATGACACAGTCCCCCGGACAGACTTTCCTTGATTTCCCTATCCAAGCTACACGTCTTGCCATTAGGATATGCCGGTGCTCTCTGATGTTAAATCCGGCATGTTTAGACATCCAGTGTGCAACTTTATTCATCAGCTGAGGGGTGGTCTCCTCTTGGGAGTTATCACACCCGGGGACTCCTAACAGTACCACTGTGTATGGACAGCAAGCTGGTGGAAGATCAATGACTGGAAGCCCTATGGTGTGAGGCACCAATACCCTTGCCTCACCTCCCCTCGAGTGCTTAGACTGCAATACTGGGCCCCCCACTAGGGTTTGCTGCGATTTTGCTGGAAATGCCTCAGTTAGGCCTGTTACCCTATCTGTAGAAGTCCCTACCAGATCGGAGCGTGTTTCAGGGCAAACACCTGTTATATTCGATTGTGAGTGGTTAGATGCTTTCTCATTGCACCTCCCGATTCTTTGGGACAACTTAGGGTCAGACCCAGTTGAGGGCACTAAAATGGGGGGCCTTGTTCCTAGATCCACTGCTCCCTGTTCCACCAATGGTATGATCGCTAGTTGCTGTTTACCAAAACACTCCCCCGGTTTAGCACGGTCTTCAGATCCCCTATTTAACAGAGCAAGTGCAAATGCATCGATCTTCTCCTCAATCACCCTTAGTTGACATATTAGGGGATCTAGCAAAACTATCATCAGTGTCTCTAGTTTCCTCCAGTAATCAGTGCTGCTGCCCAAGTCCAGAATGCTCCAGTCGGGGTCCTGGGTCCCAGGTTGAGATTCCGTAGCCGTACCATCCCGAGCGGGAGGTTTGGGGATTGCTTGCTTTGATTTCTGCTTGGGATTATGTGGGATAACTTTCCTCGATCGTTTAGCTGGTGGGTCATTATTAGTTATTGGACCTAGACCCGCCCTTCTCCCTTTTGGACTAACTCTTAATTGTTTCTTGGATCTTGTCGCCCTCTCTTCTGACCTGGGACCCTGTTTCTCCGGTACTTCGGGCGTGGTAATTGAAGAGGTAAAACATAAAGGTTCTGAGGGCGTGGGAAACTCTTCGGCTTGCAAAATAACATTTCCCACCTGCATCACATCCCCCATTACAGCAGTGTCTCCCCGGGCATGTAAGTTAGCTCCATCGATCACCACTACAGCCTGCGCAACCTCGCAGCTCTCCTCGAGAACAACCTCACTTTGGAAGTGTCCCGAATCTCTGTGAGTGAAACCTGGTGATTTAGCCTCTCTAATCTCCCCCAGTGAGGACCTCTTATAATTCGCTGGGGACCCCAACGAGAGTCTTTTTTCCGTTATTTGGATTTCATGGATTAGAACAGACTCTGCTCGAATCAGAAAGGCATCCAGAGTCCCCGTTAGTCCTCCCCCTCCTCCTACGGGGGACCGAGCCTCCTTACGTTTTACACGTTTGGCCATGAAAGATTATACCATATACTACTTATAGACCAGAAACAGTACCTTTATTGACAGGGGGTCGGAGCCACCCACTTGTGATGGGCGTCAGAGGGTCAGGCCCAGCCCAGTCTTCTCCGGTTCTTGACGGGCAAGGACGGGCCCGCCCTTGGCTGCGGGAGGCAATCGCGGTTTTTATGCGCCGGATGGCTCTGCCCAGCTCCTCTCCTGCTCCTACCGCGGAGGCCCCTGGTCGCTGTGGTCCGTCCGTCCGTGAAATGCAGGGAGAGTCTCAAAGTGCGTCCCGCGCTGCGGGAGGCAATCGCGGTTTTTATGCGCCGGATGGCTCTGCCCAGCTCCTCTCCTGCTCCTACCGCGGAGCCCCCTGGTCGCTGTGGTCCGTCCGTCCGTGAAATGCAGGGAGAGTCTCAAAGTGCGTCCCGCGCTGCGGGAGGCAATCGCGGTTTTTATGCGCCGGATGGCTCTGCCCAGCTCCTTTCCTGCTCCTACCGCGGAGCCCCTGGTCGCTGTGGTCCGTCCGTCCGTGAAATGCAGGGAGAGTCTCAAAGTGCGTCCCGCGCTGCGGGAGGCAATCGCGGTTTTTATGCGCCGGATGGCTCTGCCCAGCTCCTCTCCTGCTCCTACCGCGGAGCCCCCTGGTCGCAGTGGTCCGTCCGTCCGTGAAATGCAGGGAGAGTCTCAAAGTTAATATCCCTGCTTTGGATTAAGTTCAAAGTCTTAATGTCTGTGAAATAAGCAAGTAAAGCCGGCCTATTCAAAATTAAATTAGGGTCAAAGAGTGTAATGAAGTCTAGTATGTAGACATCAACATTGCTCTACATGAGACATTTATCTTCTGGATTTGGCGATTCCGAGAGACCCTTCTTCATGCTTGACTCCACAAATAGGATAGCCATTGAATTCAGAGAGGACAAAATGGAAAATGACTGGCCAGCTGAGGATGCTTCCACTGTCCCCTATGTACTCTTCTCATTTGATGAGCTTGATGCTACCCATAAAAGGCCCACCACCGGAGGGGCTAAATGAAGATTTTGCGTCAACCTTACTGATCTTCATGAGAGGTCTGCCCTCTCTCTGAATCACAGTTTTCTATGTCCCCTCTTTATGATTCTACAATTGGATCTTTTCTTCCCTCTCCCTTTTTTTAACTCACCGTTAAACTTTGACTAGTGGGGCATGGCTCACCCACATTTGTATCCTGCTTGGGGTGAGATTTAAAGATTGTAAATACTTCCTGTTCCGTATACGAGATTTTCACAGCAGTACCCCTTACTGCAGGAATAGCCATATCAGTATCAAAGATGTATCTTATAGAACGAGTTGGACTTTCAACCATGAGAGTTTCTTTAGGGATGGCTGTGCTTTGCAGTTTTCTGCTTGGGAACCGAAATCAATTTGTGTGCATGTCTCTTTATGGTCACTGTTTACGACTGTCGCCAAGATCACCTCCGTCAAGGCCATTTGGCTGGAACCATATCCCTTGTCTTTCTTTCCATTGGTCAGTTCCTTCAATATAGCTGTTACTATGTCAAGAATAGGCAATGCCTCTCACAACCCTAATTGCAGTGAAGATTACTGCCCCTGGAGACTCAACACTGTTTGCACTGGCTTCTATTTGAGATCTAACCTCTGGACTGTTCACAAATGCATTTGCAGTCATGGGTTTGGCTATGTCCCCACTGTGATATAGCAAGTGGGAAGTGACTGGTAGCCCAGGCCCTAGTCAAAAGGGTAATACTAGGAAGTCACAATGGGCATTATTGGAAGTCCACTGCTTAACTGAAGCTGCGGGGAACACATCTTTATCTTTCTGGACTCTGTATCATGTGAGTGCAATATGCTGGGAAGACTAAAAATGTACCTGATGGAAACTGTTGCTCCTCTGATGTTGGGGAAATAAACACTGTCAGGAGTAGACTAGCATCGGACAACACCTAGGAAACCTCTGGCTGGAATTGACATTACTTGAGAAAAGAATTACACCTGATAGAGGTATCTTAATCTCATGGGGTAACAGTGATGCAGTTCTACACATTGGAGCTGACCACAGTGAACAATGATGGTCACCTTGGAATAGTATATCCTCTGGTACAAGTTTGTAGAGTTCAGATTTTCAAATCTCTTGCTCTAATAACAAGCGCATAACACAGAACTGAGCACCAAAAGAACTATAATGATGAGACACCACTGATCGGCAAGAGATTAGTCTAGCCAAATCTGTTGCAGTGCTTCATCTGAATTGGATTTAAGAATATCAAACTAAGGGCTAGACTTGTAGGATCCAAACTACGTGCCCTTGCCAAAAGAGTGAAAAACACAATGCACTGAAATGTGAAAGTAACATAAGGAGTGTGATGTATCGTAATTCCATGTTAGAACATGGAACGCGTGTCGAGTTGAGATTCGAGAGACTGACGGTTGATTTTTCCGGCCGATTGTTGGGGTTTAAATAAAGAATCTCTGGCTTTACTGAATATTGCCTGGCTTGGACCCTGATTAACCTCATTACACTGGCGACAGGCGCGGGAATAATAGTGCTTGTGAGGCTAACTCATCCCCTGGTGTTCCGTCACAGTTGGGACGTCCTGGGGTTACCAGGAAAAGTGTAAAGTTATGCAAAACCCCAGCATTTCTTATGGACTATTTTAGAAAGTAATTGTCATTTCACAGGCGTGATTCTAATGTTTATCATATTATTTTGTGTTTTTTTCTCCTTTGTCATAAGGGAAAAGGGGTTTTGGGGTTTACCAAGTTTATGTTAAATATAGGAGGGAAGAAGTGTGATGTATCGTAATTCCATGTTAGAACATGGAACGCGTGTCGAGTTGAGATTCGAGAGACTGACGGTTGATTTTTCCGGCCGATTGTTGGGGTTTAAATAAAGAATCTCTGGCTTTACTGAATATTGCCTGGCTTGGACCCTGATTAACCTCATTACACTGGCGACAGGCGCGGGAATAATAGTGCTTGTGAGGCTAACTCATCCCCTGGTGTTCCGTCACAGTTGGGACGTCCTGGGGTTACCAAGAAAAGCGTAAAGATATGCAAAACCCCAGCATTTCTTATGGACTATGTTAGAAAGTAATTGTCATTTCACAGGAGTGTATCTAATGTTTATCATATTATTTTGTGTTTTTTTCTCCTTTCTCATAAGGGAAAAGGGGTTTTGGGGTTTACCAAAGTTTATGTTAAATATAGGAGGGAAGAAGTGTGATGTATTGTAATTCCATGTTAGAACATGGAGCGCGTGCGGAGTGGAGATTCGAGAGACGGACGGTTGGTTTTGCCGGCCGATGGTTGGGGTGTAAATAAAGAGTCTCTGGCTTTACTGAATATTGCCTAGCTTGGACCCTGATTAACCTCATTACAAGGAGGACCAAGAGGAGGCGCTTAAGAAAATGTTTATAATCAAAATGTATGCAAAGGTGGAGAGACTCCACAGTAAGAAAGGGGGAGTACAGACACTAAGTCTGGTGTGTCTCATACAAGTCCTAGTAAGGCCATGGAACTGATACTCAGAAAACTTGAGGGGGTAACATGGAGAGGAGGAACTACTGATATTCAAACGCACATACAGAATTCAATAAGAGAGCAGAAAACAAAGGCTGCATGCGGCCAGCCCAGTAATATGGCCAGGTCTAAACTGGGGTTGCATGGTGAGCAAAAGAATGATGGATTTAACCCAGATCTTTTGACTGGGGGTGAATGTTTTGATTTGTTCTGCATTCCGTCCATCAATTGTGTGTCTTTTGCTTTCTCGCCCTAAGTGCGCCAGGTATGCCCAGACGTGGGTCCTGGGCTCACTGTGCCACTGGAATCAAGCTATCCTGGCTGAAGAGGGGTGAAACCCCGAAACCGGTCCTAGGATGCTTGTTTCCGGTCCAGGGAGGACCTGGCTTGGCAGTTCGGGCTGGACTGTTCCCATGAGGCACAGGGTCAAGACTGATTTGCATATGGCCAGGTCTAAACTGGGGTGGCATGGTGAGCAAAAGAATGATGGATTTAACCCAGATCTTTTGACTGGGGGTGAATGTTTTGATTTGTTCTGCATTCCGTCCATCAATTGTGTGTCTTTTGCTTTCTCGCCCTAAGTGCGCCAGGTATGCCCAGACGTGGGTCCTGGGCTCACTGTGCCACTGGAATCAAGCTATCCTGGCAGAAGAGGGTGAAACCCGAAACCGGTCCTAGGATGCTTGTTTCCGGTCCAGGGAGGACCTGGCTTGGCAGTTCGGGCTGGACTGTTCCCATGAGGCACAGGGTCAAGACTGATTTGCATATGGCCAGGTCTAAACTGGGGTGGCATGGTGAGCAAAAGAATGATGGATTTAACCCAGATCTTTTGACTGGGGGTGAATGTTTTGATTTGTTCTGCATTCCGTCCATCAATTGTGTGTCTTTTGCTTTCTCGCCCTAAGTGTGCCAGGTATGCCCAGACGTGGGTCCTGGGCTCACTGTGCCACTGGAATCAAGCTATCCTGGCTGAAGAGGGGCGAAACCCCGAAACCGGTCCTAGGATGCTTGTTTCCGGTCCAGGGAGGACCTGGCTTGGCAGTTCGGGCTGGACTTTTCCCATGAGGCACAGGATCAAGACTGATTTGCATATGGCCAGGTCTAAACTGGGGTGGCATGGTGAGCAAAAGAATGATGGATTTAACCCAGATCTTTTGACTGGGGGTGAATGTTTTGATTTGTTCTGCATTCCGTCCATCAATTGTGTGTCTTTTGCTTTCTCGCCCTAAGTGCGCCAGGTATGCCCAGACGTGGGTCCTGGGCTCACTGTGCCACTGGAATCAAGCTATCCTGGCTGAAGAGGGGTGAAACCCCGAAACCGGTCCTAGGATGCTTGTTTCCGGTCAGGGAGGACCTGGCTTGGCAGTTCGGGCTGGACTGTTCCCATGAGGCACAGGGTCAAGACTGATTTGCATATGGCCAGGTCTAAACTGGGGTGGCATGGTGAGCAAAAGAATGATGGATTTAACCCAGATCTTTTGACTGGGGGTGAATGTTTTGATTTGTTCTGCATTCCGTCCATCAATTGTGTGTCTTTTGCTTTCTCGCCCTAAGTGCGCCAGGTATGCCCAGACGTGGGTCCTGGGCTCACTGTGCCACTGGAATCAAGCAATCCTGGCTGAAGAGGGGTGAAACCCCGAAACTGGTCCTAGGATGCTTGTTTCCGGTCCAGGGAGGACCTGGCTTGGCAGTTCGGGCTGGACTGTTCCCATGAGGCACAGGGTCAAGACTGATTTGCATATGGCTAGGTCTAAACTGGGGTGGCATGGTGAGCAAAAGAATGATGGATTTAACCCAGATCTTTTGACTGGGGGTGAATGTTTTGATTTGTTCTGCATTCCGTCCATCAATTGTGTGTCTTTTGCTTTCTCGCCCTAAGTGCGCGAGGTATGCCCAGACGTGGGTCCTGGGCTCACTGTGCCACTGGAATCAAGCTATCCTGGCTGAAGAGGGGTGAAACCCCGAAACCGGTCCTAGGATGCTTGTTTCCGGTCCAGGGAGGACATGGCTTGGCAGTTCGGGCTGGACTGTTCCCATGAGGCACAGGGTCAAGACTGATTTGCATATGGCCAGGTCTAAACTGGGGTGGCATGGTGAGCAAAAGAATGATGGATTTAACCCAGATCTTTTGACTGGGGGTGAATGTTTTGATTTGTTCTGCATTCCGTCCATCAATTGTGTGTCTTTTGCAGCCCAGTAATAAAGACACAGATATATCCTGAAAGATACTATCTACCATTGACAAAGTTTTCTGAGAATGTTGTCAAGAAAGAGGGGCTTCCAGTGGGTGATAAAGGAATTGAACAACATCGCGGTTATGGCAACAATGGGCCTTCAGCAGAAACTCAAAAATGTAACACAAGAGGAAGCAATACTGATTCAGTCAGGAAGAAACCGCTCCAGTCTCCTTGGCTGACATGTGCAAAGAAGAAGATGCAGACATATAGAAGATAAATTCTGGAAGGCAGACCTGCTGAGAACAGATATCTTAAGGGAGTGGATTATCTGCCCATGTGATGCATCTACTGGGATAAGTAAAAATATTGAGGTAGTACACGTCAAAAAGACAAACTGGATGTTTAATACTTTTGTTTCTGTTCTCCTTTCATCATCTTCTATCTTCTGCCTAAATTGCAAATATGACAGATACTTGGAAATATGAATCTTGCAAATCTTTGCCCCACATCCAATCTGCCTGTTGGAGCTGAGGGTAAAAGTAGAGAAGTTATAGTGACCAGAAGTTTTGTTTTTTTCCATCAGCTTGTTTGTGTCAAGGTTCAAGATAGTCCTGCATTCTTATCTGGGAATGTCGTTCAATGTCTTAAAGTAACTCAATTAAAAGTATTTGGGCCATATGTATCAAAATGTCCTTTTGCGATTCTCAAATAGCGATCTTTTGCGAATCGCTATTTGAGAATCGCAAAACGCTATGTATGTAGGATTTGCAATACATTTTGCGAATCCTTCATATTCCTTAATTGCGAATCGCACATTGCGATTCGCAAGTAAGGAATACCTCCCCATTCATTCCTATGGGCCTAAAGGCCCATAGGAATGAATGGGAAGACATTCTCAATTTGCGATTAGCAATTAGAGAATCGCAAATTGAGAATGCAATTTCAAGGGTGCCAGGGTGTCAAAAGGACACCCTGTTGCACCCCTGAAATATGCATGTGTGCACATGTGGCACACATACGTGCCCTAAGGGCATGTATGTGCGCCACATGGCACTTTAAAAATGCAAAATAGTGCATTTTTAAGTGAAATCGCAAGTTACCACCAACTTGAAGTTGGTGGTAATTTGCGATTCCTTACGCCCAAATCGCACTTTCTTTTGTGCTTCTTACATTGCATTTAAGGAATCGCAATTAGCGATTCCTTAAATGCAATCGCAAAATAGGGAATCGCAAAATTTGCGATTCCTTATTTTGCGAGTGGGTTTCAGTGTGATACATTGCACACTGCTAATTTGCGATCGCAAACGCCGAAATTCTGTGAATTTCGGCTTTTGCGATCGCAAATTGGCTTCATACATATGGCCCTTTGTTCTTGTGAGACCAGCATACTCACTTGATAGCCTGCGTCTGTGATAATACATGGAATTTCTTGGACCTGGTGGGTAGCCTGTTCTGAGCTTCAGAGCTTAGCCGCTCCTCGCTGCAGATAATACCTATTTGTCATTTATTTTTTGCCACTCGTCCTGGTAATTTGTATCTTTCCACACTACAAGAGTTAATAATAATAAGGATGGAGTTGTGAAGTCATTTATGTGACATAGAAGGGAGGTTTCTGCTGATGTTAATGGTTGTTGGCTTCCTCTTCTCCTTGAAGGTCTCCTCTGGTGGAACCAAGGCTTCTGATGTTGTTAGGGCTGATACGATTGCAGCCAGTAAGAATCCTGAATGCACTGGTGATGTAAGTGCTTTTCAAAATGCCAGTAAAGTGGCCTGGAGTACACTTTTCCACCTTGGCCTATACATCTTGTCTAAGGAAGGTACATTATTTTTTTGCTGGCGTTATAAAACCCAATGAACATGAAGGTCACCCCTCTTAGATATTGTGGCAATAACTACAGAATGAATGGTAAGTTACATCTGCTAAGTCACTAGTGACCTGAATGAATGCCAGTAGTTCATCATTGACACCTTCCACAAAGTCTTGCCTACTGTCAATGGTGAGGTCATCAGAGGGCTTCTGTAATCTTGCACTGGCTTCTATTTGAGAGCTAACCTCTGGACTGTTCACAAATGCATTTGCAGTCATGGGTTTGCCTTCCAGTTTTTAAGGAAGGCAGAGGAGGTAGATGAATTCATGGAAGGAGCAGACTTGCCACATATTATCCTACCAACTGCATCTCTTTTGTGGCTCTACTTAACCAGCGAACCAGAAGGTGATATTGAAGCAACATAGTATTTTTTCACCAATGAGTCAATATCTAAATCAGGTGTCAGATCTGACCTAAAGGAAACAGTGTTTGTTCTGCAGCTTTGTGTTTCTTAAAGAGGTGAGGGGAAGAGGCCTGACATTATCATAGCAGAGCCCAACAAAAGGTTTAACTGCTGGTTCAATCAGTATCCCCAAACAAGTCCTCAGTAATATTTAAAACATTTAATCTTAGAGCTCTTGCAAAAACGTAGAGGAACTTCAGGGGTCTTGCATGAAACACTTCAAATATTACTTGTCACCCTGGAATGGGGGATGTTGAATTGGAAACTTAATACCATTGTGCCTCTTGCTACTGCCTTGTGAAAGGTTGTTTACATCATCCACATTTAATGTTCTGGACAGAGACCTTGCACATAAAAATAGTTAAGGATAACCTCCACGATGACTCAAAGTGGTGGCCCTTCTCATATTCCAGGGTCTCTGCCTGGACTGGTAACTTATGCTGGGGTAAACTAAGAGGAGACAACCTGTTCTTTGACATTTAATGTCCCATTGTTAAGTGCTTTATCTTAAATATTGACAACGACCATTCCTATGACTTTGGTTTCTTGAATCTGTTTTCCTTCCTCCCTCCAGCAAGGGTCAATAATCATCTCAGAAAAGTGTTTAGGTGGAACAAGCAGCCGTCTTAGCTTCTTGTTGACTAAGAACCATCATCTGCATGCTCTGAGGTTGCTTTGGAAAAGTCTGTACCTCATAAGTGAATTCCCTTCCTTTCCTTCAATGTCCTGTTGGTCAATTTTTCAAATGCTGGTCACTCTTGAAAAGTTTAGCTCTCAGAAAGGCAACAGATACACAAGCAATTTGAATCGGATGGTTTGTGCTACATTGAGGGCATATCACAAGTAGTGAAGTCTTAATATCTGTATTAAAAAATAAAGTGTTCTCACAAAATGTACCTATTGGTAAAAGATCAAATTATAAGATGTCAAATAGTATAAAAAAACTCTGAAACTCGACTGAAAACTTGTCAACTGTGAATTAAAACAAGAGTGCCTAGTGTTTAAGGATCCAAGGTTCTAAGGGTGGAAAAATGAATTGTCCGTTAATCAAGAGAAAAGAGACCTCTGTAATCGGAGTCAGTCTGGGACCTTAAATGCACATTGTTATTGTTCTCTCTGTAAGCCTGTGATGTCTTTATGACTACTGATATTCATTTATTCAGTTGAAGTCTTAGGAAAATTTCAGCCACGGGAGCCCATGTGTCAGTTTAATGTTTTAATTTGCTACCTTTGATAACAAAAAGAACGTGCATCTTTATATAGGTCGATGTATAAAAAAAGGGAGTGTTCTCTTTAAAAGTGTTCTGAGATCCTGCACATACATGTAGCATATTAATATTCATTAACATCAGTGATGATTCCACCATGAAAACCCTCTAAACATATTTAGTTCTCTAGACAAGTTTGCCACATTCAGAACAAGAATATTAAAGCTGGTCTTTAAATCCACCAAGGGGTCCAGCGAGCAGAAGGCCAAGCTAATAAGGACATGCCAGATTTCAGGTCCATTTTGTCAAGTGAAGAGAAAAGAAATTGGTACTAGAAACGGGAGGGTCCATCACAATGCAGTCACTAGGCAAAGAAAGACCTATTTAGTAACGCATCAGCAAGACCCCAACCAAACTAAGGATATTTTTTACGTTGGAGCTTTTAACCTGGATGTACTTACAAAATGCAGTCAATGTCCAACCCGATAAGATGAGGATGTTGAAGTATTCTTTGAATCCAAAATACTACAACCCATACCTCCATCTATGACAAACCAAGACCATCACCTTTTCAACCCCTTTCCCGTGGGAACATTATTACACGCTTGCTGCGATCTACAATCACCACTTTAAACCCTAAAAAGTGAGGAGGCTTTAAGATCGCCTCTTAATATAAATTATCTTGCTGGTGGCACAATGCCCTGCCTTGTTCATGAAGCAAATATTCCCTCGACTCAAAATGCATATCACAAGTCATGATAAATGCCTTATATCCGAAAGTAGTTATCAGCTCCTTAAAACATACCATCTACATGCTCTCTGTGAAAAAAACACAACATCCAAAGATCCTAATTAGCTACAACCTTCCACAAACTCAATCCAAGTAAACTCCTGAATGAGATACGAGACATCTACAAGATTTAGTGGACCCGGGCCACCTCCTTCACACGCATTAGTCAAGGTTTAGGTCTGCCTGAGATACTGTATCTGCCCTCCTGAACATCAAAGAGGAGCTTCTCTTTTTCTTGGATAACTATAACTAAATACTGCTAATGTTTATTGACCTCTCAGTAGTTTGCAGTGCAATGACAACATACTATTGGCATGGCTAAGAGTCCAGATCTTCCCTGCAGTGACCTGTACCTTTTTCTGAAACCACAGCCAGCAACTAAGGTTTAAATCAGTGGAAACATCAACTGGTAGGGTGTCCTGGAGAATGCACAAGGGATATGCACATCATGCTGGGTGTTCAATATCTCTGTGTGGTACAGTTATAAGAACAGGAAAAGGCGTCCTTGTAAAGTATATGATGACACATAAATCTACTTCTGTTTGGAAAATGAGCTAGTGAAGAACAATAACATCACCATAAGCTCAGATCACACATCTCACTGAATGACAGAGAGCCTGCTTTTTATGAATGGAGCCAAGGTCGAGAACTTTTGTCATAGTCGCTGTTTTTCAACTGGCTCACAAACACATTCCTCCAGCAACCTCCCTAATGCTGCACCCTAATGGTAAGAAATTTCGAAGTCCTATTCAACACTGTTCTATTTTTCTAATTCCCTAGACAACACCGTAGCCAATGGCATCAACTTTGAGGTTTTCTTGCTGCAAAGAAAATCCACCCACTCCTTCAAACTGACCATTGGATCGGAGAAGAGTCCATACTGGTGATGCCACTCTTGGACTACTGCAACAATATTCACACCAGGCTTCTAAAGAAACCCATCGCCAGGTTACAAAACCAGGCAGACTTAGTGATTCTGAAACTAGAACAGCATGACTGTGTTAAATCAGCTGTGAAAGTACTTCCCTGGGTGGTAGTGAATGCAAGAATTATGTTCAAAATTCTTTGACCCAAAGGTAAGCGTTGCTGGAGCAGAAAATGATACCTCAACACAAGGTAGCCAGGAACTTGTGCTACTCAATTACACGCTTGATCAACCAATGAACTTTCAAGTAACAAACTCAGAAGCTAGTCCCTGGGAACCCATGGCCCTAGTCTGAAGAATGCCCTGAATGTAGGCCTGAGGTCAGAACCTAACTACATGCATTTCAAGAGGTGCATGGAAAGGTAGAGAGGTGTGGTGCAGCGGCCAGGGCAGCTGACTTCGGAGCACAGGGCTCACAGTTCGATCCCCGGCTCCGGCGGCAGCTCAGCACCATGTGACTCTGGGCAATAGCTCACTTAATTTCCACAACGGCCCCCAGTGCCTTGAGACCCGTAAGGGTGAGTAGTTCGCGCTTTACAAATACGGATTTACATTTATTTATTTACAAACCGGCCTTTTCACGTTAGTATTCAACCGAACATCAAGAACAAATGGAGGTATCAACTCAGTAAGAAACGGGGTTCCCCACTTGCATCTGAATGGACACTTACTTTGCCTCATCGTGTCTATACACAACGTTTAACTCTGCAAACACTTAAAGAGTGGCAGAAAGGCACATGTAATGCTTTACAAAACTTCCAAATATATAAATAAGCTTACATGGCAATCTAAGTTCTGCAGATACAACTGCAAAAAAAGAGCATGTTTTTGTCCCGATATGATAAGGTGAAACGAGCTCTATTGAATACAAGGCTTCAGAATATTGTCAGTAGCAAGAAACTTTCAAAACACTTGGGTGAAGAATTCTCTTTTGATGTCAGAAAAAAACAGTTTACTCACATTTGGGACTGCTGATGCTTTCGCTTTGGTCAGAGTCATCTATACAGTAGGTTTCTTGCTCTTCTTTAACGTGCAAAGAATCAAGATGCTTAGTTACTGGAAAGCCTGTAAGTAAAATAGATTTCTAAGTGTATATAGTGGTTACAGGAAGAAAATGCAAAATGTGGGAAGTCTAACATGTTCTCCTGCCTGATGTGCTTCATCAGGAAATACTTAACAGGTCACCTTTGCGTTTTTAGATTTTAGTATTATTTAAGTTCATAAAGCATTTTCTGATTATAGCAGAAGTTGACTTTGATTATTCCACAACAGTAAGCACTAATATGATTTAAGAAAACAGGGTTGCTTTCATTTACTTTCAGCTTAAGAGATTTGATAAAATGCCAAGAAAAGGCTACTTTTTAAATTACATCAATTGTAAATTATAAATAGTTCTGCAGACAGGCTGAATGTTGGACTTGGCCCTCTCTGCGCGGTCATCCCCAAACTTTTTGCCTTCACCCTCCTGTTTTCTGAACCGGTTTTTTAGGCTTTTCGGAGTCTGTGCACTTTACCACTACTAACCAGTGCTAAAGTGCATGTGCTCTTTCCTTAAAACATGGTGAAATTGGCTTACACTCAATTGGCACATTTCATTTACTTGCCAGTCCCTGGTAAAGTGGTACTGCATGTACAAAGGGCCTGTAAAACCTGATTGCTACTACTGGGCCACCAGCACTCATTGTGCCACCAACTTCAGTAGCCTTTTAAACATGTCTCAGGCCGGCCACTGTAGCCTGTGTGTGCAGTTTTAGACTGCCACAAGTCACCCATAGGGTAGGCTCTAAACCCCAGGGTGCAGTGTATTTAAAACATTGGCCACGTACTTTTAAACTTTACATGTCCTGGTAATGAAAACTCACATTTATTTTTCACTACTTCAGAGCCTACCTTTCCCATAGGATAACACTGGATTACCTTATTACATTTAATAAATGATAACTATCCATTGGGAGCAAATGGGGAAGTCAAGTTTGGTCTCTAAAGAATTGTAATTTAAAATCCTCTTTAATGGTAGAGCTGGATTTAAAGTCACAATTCTGAAAATTATAGTTTGCATTTTCTTGTCCCAACCATTTGGTGCCTGTATCCTGGGTCACTTGCCTAGCTGTAGCTGGAAGTTGGTCTTTGTGTATTACTTCCAGTCAATAAGACAAAGGGGGAATAGGTGTGCCAGGATGGGCCATCTTTGTCAGGATGAGGGGGAGGAGCTTTCACCTAAACAATCAATCAATCAGGGAATTGTGAAGCGCGCTACTCACCCGTAAGGGTCTCAAGGCGCTGGGGAGGGATGTGCAGCTCTGAGTTAGCCGAAAAGCCAGGTTTTGAGGCTTTTCCTGAAAATTAGCAGAGTGGGGGAGCATCTGATGTTGACTGGGAGCTCGTTCCAGGCCTTGGCTGCGACGTAGGAGAAGGCTCTTCCACCTGCTCTGGTTCTGCATATGCGAGGGATTTCTGCTAGGGCGAGGTCTGCAGAGCGGAGGTTTCTTTTGGGTACGTGGAAGGAGACTCTTTCCTTGAGGTATTTGGGTCCGGTGTTGTGGAGTGAATTGTAGGCGTGGGTGAGCAGCTTGAAAGTTACTCTTCTCTCGATCGGGAGCCAGTGGAGGTCTCGCAGGTGTTGGGTGATGTGTTCATGTTGAGGGATGCAGAGGACTAGTCTGGCTGCGGTGCTCTGGATGATCTGGAGCCTGCGTAGCAGGGATTTGTTGATTCCAGCGTAGAGGGCGTTCCTGTAGTCCAGTCTGCTCGTTAGGAGTGCGTGGGTGATGGTCTTTCTGGCTTCGGGGAGCATCCACTCGAAAGTCTTCCGGAGGATGTGGAGGGTGTGGAAGCAGGCAGAGGCGGCGGCGTTGATCTGGCGGGTCATGGAGAGGGAGGAGTCAAGTATGATGCCGAGGTTGGGGCGTGGTCCGTGGGGGTGGGGGGCTGCCGAGGGCGGTGGGTCACCAAGTATTGTCCCAGGCTGAGGGGGCGGGTCCAAGGACGAGAACTTTTGTCTTCTCAGAGTTGAGCTTCAGACAGTTGCTGCTCATCCAAGCTGCGACGTCTTTCATTCCTTCCTGGAAGCTGAGTCTGGTTTCTTCCCGATTCTTCGTGAGGGAGAGGATGAGCTGGGTGTCTTCGGCATAGGATACTATGCTGAGTCCATGCTGTCTGACGATGGCGGTGAGGGGGGCCATGTAGATGTTGAAGAGCATGGGGCTGAGTGACGATCCTTGGAGAACTCCGCAGTTGATCTCAGTGCGTTCGGAGAGGAAAGGCGGGAGTCTGGTCCTTTGGGTTCTTCCGGCGAGGAAGGAGCGGATCCAGTCCAGGGCAGTTCCCTGTATGCCGGCCTCGTGGAGTCTGGCTGCGAGAGTGCCGTGGGAGACGTTGTCGAAAGCTGCGGAGAGGTCTAGCAGGATGAGGGCCGGGGTGTGGCCTTGGTCGAGGAGCGTGCGGATGTCGTCTGTGGCGGCGAGGAGGGTGGTCTCGGTGCTGTGGTTGCTGCGGAATCCGGATTGGGAGGAGTCGAAGATGGCATTCTTCTTGATGAAGTGTCAGTTGGGCGTTGACGATCTTCTCAGTGACTTTGGCTGCGAAGGGAAGGAGAGAGATGGGTCGGTAGTTTTTCAGGTCCGTTGGGTCTGCCGAGGGCTTCTTTAGGAGGGGCTTGACTTCTGCGCGTTTCTAGTCGTCAGGGAAGGTGCCAGATTCAAAGGTGGCATTGATGGTGCGACGAAGCACGGGCGCTATAGCGGCGGCGGCTCTGTGGAAGATGTGCGGCGGGCAGGAACCCGCATTTGCACATCACAAAGACTATACCTGAGCACACTCACAAAGGGTTTCACACCCATTTTTTGGGCCCCCAGCAAAGCAGGGCATGGAAGAATTAAATTCCAGACACCTCTGTAGGGGGAGAACTCTAGAAGCTTCTCCCACTTCAAAGTGGGCACAAGGTATAAGTAGCAGACCTCAGACTTCACTCTTCACATCACTTCTGGACCTGTGGACTCTGCCAGGAAGAAGTACTGCCCAGGTGTGAAGCCTGCCCTGCTGACCTGCTGTAGCAGCACAGGATTCTTCTGCTGCTGTGAGCTTCCCTGCTGAACCCAGCCTGGCTGTGTGGTCCCAGGACTCTAAGGGTGATTCGGCTGCCCCCTACTCAAGCCACAGGGACATAATAGGCTTCTTCGACGTTGACACAACTCCACGCATCTCGACGCAGCACGATTCAACCCACCATTGACTCTGGCCCAGCATGAAGCAGCTTATCTTAGATGCAGACATATCTCAGCGCAAGTCTTCGCAAGCTCCGGCGGCTCCTTCGATGCGGACGTAGCCCGACGCTGACATCGGCCCAGCACGTCGTATCTCGTCCTCTGCGCAGAATCAGTTCATATCTCTGCAAGCTCCTTTGGCTTCCTTGATGACGATGCAGGACCTAGCCTTGCAGCTCTTTGTTGGCGGTCATCGACTCAGCCGCTGCACGATGCATCTCGATGTCAGACCTCGCATCGCACTCCTCGTCGACGGTTCCTCAATGCCAGCCTGCACAGCTCGGTACAAGGACTTCGCATCTCGATGCCCAGGCCAGAAGGTACTTTTCAGAGGACTGGACTCAGTCCTGTATCCAGCCCGCGCACCATCACAGTCAGCTTGAAGGCAGCCGATGATAGCGGACGCGAGCTGAGGAGCTCCGACCGCCGCTTCCCCGTAATCAAATATCCTGAGCCCAAAATAGCCCTGGGAAGGCGGATTCCTAGACCGGGGGACTCCCGGTATTGTTAGTGCGTGGCAGTGAGTCCAAATTGCCCGCATCGCTGCTGCATGAGAAGAAACTGGAGTTTGCAGGCAAGTGCGGAGCAGCGGCAAGATGGCGCCCATGCTGTGAATGGCAGTGCACAGCGGTCACGACTCGCCGACGAGACAGTAAAGCTCAACTGCGAGACCCATCCCGGCAAGCCGAGAGCCTTGAGGAGTTGGCGGTGTGAGAGCGCCGAAGTCAAGAGTATCCCTACACGACTGCAGAGCGGCGAGTACGAGCTAGCGCGAGTGACCGCAAAATGGCGCCCGCGCCTCCGATGGCCTGAAATGACTGACATAGCGGTGGGACACCCCTGCTTCCCTGCGGAGCTCCGGAACACAGCGGCTAGTGGTGAGTGCCTGGAGAGTGCAACGCCGCTTGTGGAGTGCTAGAGCTGCCTGCAACAGCCCGCCTGAGCCTGGTGGCTGTGATTGGGAGACCCTGCGGGGACCGGCTGGGGAAGAGACCGCACGGGGGGCAGCTCAGCGCTGTCAGACCAGGATATCAGTGGGAGCGACCAGAAACAGGGAGCCTTCCATTGCCCGCATCGCTGAAGTGGGAACACTGAAGGGCAAACTAACCTGTAAAGCTGCAGGGAGGCGACCACGGTCAAGCAGCACCGACCGCAAAATGGCGACTGCGCCATAGATGACCTGAAGCGGCTACCGCGGCGGTGAGATGCCCCTGCTCCCCCGGAGGGCCCCGGAGCACGGCGAGTAGAGATAGGAGTCTAGGGAGCGCAGCGCGGCATAAGAGGCACCAGTGTTACCAGTAAAGACCTGCCTGAACCTGGTGACTGTAGCTGGGAGACTCCGGGGTGTGAGGTCGGACTGGAACCCGCACAGGAGGGAGCTCGGATTTACCGAACCAGTCCCCCGATGGGGGCGAACAGTGACAGGGAGCCTTCAACCGCCTGCATCTTCGCTGTCAGTATTGTAAATGGAGATTGCGGGCCATCAGGAGTAGCTCACAGGTGGGCGCCCATGCTGTGAACGGCATTAAACAACTACTGCGACTCGCCGCCAACAAAGCAGGCCCCAGAAGAGGACCCCATTCCACCCAACAGTCATCCCGACCCCCAGGCACAACGGGGAGAATCAGAACCCGCACCGCGGGGATCCGGAATGAGCCTTCATCTGGCGGCGGAGCATTGCAGCGCCATCGCCGGTGAGTGGGGTGTGCCTGAGCAGTGATTGTGTAGAGTGCGACTGATTGCCTGCCCTTCACGTATGCCAACGAGATGAGGCCGCAGAGAGTGACTGGGACGAGCTGACGCGGACAAACGCCGGGGGCCACTACCAGGACCCGCGGACCACTGGGCGGTGTTTCCTTCGGTGGGACCACTCGACCCACAGCACCTGCAGTGGACGAGGCCGCCAGAAGCGACTGCGGTGTCTTGCATGCGAGTTAGAAGAGTGCGAAGTGTCAGAGGTGACCCGGCGGAATTGGTGGCGCTCAGACGCACTAACCACGGCGGACACAGAGCTCGGTCCAACGCCACACCAGTACATAGCGTCTTTGAGATGGGGAGAACGCAAAAGAAACGGGGGTTCGCTGTCCTTAGCGTGGATGCCCCAAGAACCCACTCCGAAGAGGAGGACGAATTGCCCTAAACAAGTGGAGACCTGACCTCCCGGAAACCTACATTGGCTGACGTCATGCAGGCCATAACGGCCTCCAGAGAGGCGCTAGAAGGGAAAATCGATGCTATTGGAACAGACCTCAGCCTGCTAAAGGACAACCATCGCAAGCTCAAGGACAGAGTGTCCAGCAATGAAAAAGAGATGAGCGGCCTGCCGGAATCTGTCCACGAGATGCGCCGATCCCTCGCTATCCTGGAAACTAAGGTGAAAACCCTGGAAATGCGCGCCGAGGACAGTGAAGGGAGATCGCGACGGAACAACATCCGAGTCATCGGGATTCCAGAAAAAACAGAAGGGACAAATATGGCCCGTTACTTGGAGGACTGGCTCCGTTCTGAAGTGGCTCCAACAGGACTATCCCCCTTCTACGCCCTGGAACGGGCTCACAGAGTTCCAGCTAAACCACCAAAACCAGGGGCTCCTCCCCGACCTATTGTGGCCAGACTCTTACACTTTCAGGACAGTGACCACATTTTGCAAAGTGCCCGCCAAAAACAGGAACTGCGCATCGACAATAACAATGTCATGATTTTCCCAGATTTTACGAGGGAGGTACAGCAAAGCAAAGCAAAGCGTCCTTCGCTGCTGTCAAGGCTAAACTACGCAAATTGAACCTGCCCTATGCAATGTTATTTCCCGCTCGACTTCGGGTGGCAGACCCGGCGGGGGCTCGTTTCTTCAACACGCCACAAGAAGCTTGGGACTGGCTTGAAACTCGCAGCTCGGGAGATCATCATGCTTCAGCTTCCGGGACCCCGCAGCAGAGTCCTCGCCGCCATAGGGTTGGAGCCAAGACCCCTTCGCCCAGGGAACTTAGCCTTGAACGTCGCAATGCGCTACAGGCAGTGGTATCGCACAGTCAAAAAAGCCCTGGTTCCCCTCTGAGTGGGAGTGGACGCCACACTGGCAGATCGGAGACCTCACCGGACCGCAGCGACAACGACAGCCTAGGAACGGACATGCCACAGGTTACGCCCCAAACGGCTGATGATCTCGTGTGAAGGCCATGGTGGGACATCAAACATGGAGATTTCCCGGGGCCTCCCATCCCTGTGCCACTGGTGCAGTGTCAGCGAACTTATGCCTTCCCTACTTTGAATTATGAGTAACATCCAGTTGAACTGGGGCTTGATGTCTAGATCAGTTACGGGGGGCGGCACTATGGGGTACTTAACACGGTTCTTGTCGGGTGACCACCCCTTCCACTGTCACTGGACGATGGTTTGTTCTACTACGGTTTGGACCTTTTTGGATTCTTTTTTGGATACCTGTCCTGGGGAGGGGGAGTTGGGGTCGTTTCTATAGTTGGGGTTTTTTAAGGGGTTCCAGGCGTGTCACGTGGGTAAAGTTTTTTAAGGGTCGTAACCATAGGCTATAACAATGGGACCCCCATTAGGCTTGACTTGTCTCTCGTGGAATGTGCGGGGTATGCACTCTATGGTCAGGTGCCATAAGATACACTCTTATTTGATCCGCAGAGGCATTCAGATCGCATTTCTCCAAGAAACTCATCTGCTGGCAAAGGAAGGGAAGGCGTTGCAACGCCGCTGGGGGGGTCAGGCTTATTACACCACGTACTCAGCCTTTGAGAGAGGAGTATTGATATGGATAAGGGCAGGTGTTCCATTCCAATGCACGACACAATTGATTGACCCAGAGGGGAGATATTTGGTGGTGACGGGGAGACTAGACGGTAGGGACCTCACACTAGGTAGTATTTATGCGCCCAACTCGGACCAACCGGCCTTCTTCTCCCTACTATCAGGAAAGTTGGCGACCGTCCTCACGGGGTGGATGCTACTGGGGGGCGACTTTAATTGCACCTCTGACGTTACCTTTGACCGCTCTCACCCCCCACTCCCTAATGCACCTGCACACAAACTGGCAGACTCACGCCGTAATTGGCAAGAGAAATGGGGCTTAATTGACTCCTGGAGGGCGCAACACCCCATGACCCGAGATTACTCCTTCTCGGCCCTCCACGAATTACATGTCAGACTGGATGCCATTCTGTGCTCACCTGATGTCCATGAGGGGGTTGGCTGCAGCGAATACCTCACCAGGACACTCTCTGACCACAACCCTGTTCTGGTGCAGTTACAATGGTCACGCGCACGCCCAAAAATCCCCACCTGACGCTTGCACCCAGAGGCCTTAGACGACCAGGCTTTCCGCACTGCAATAGGATCAGCTATCACTAACTACTTTCAAGACAACGGGGGTACAGCCACATCCTCCCTCATGGAGTGGGACGCCTGTAAAGCAGTCCTTGGGGGGAGGTGCATATCTGAGCTGGTTGGGGTTCGGAAGGTTCTCCTCCAAGATATAAAGAGGGATGATGAGCGTCTGCGCACCCTGGAAAAGGACTGACCCGAAAACCCGGGTAAGCAACAGGAGTTACTAGAGGCTAGAGAGGCAGTAGCCACACAGGTAGAGCGCCTGCGATGCTTTGATTACAAAAACTACATAACTCGGGCACACTCGGAGAGGGATAAATCGGGGGCCCTTCTGGCTTGGTTGGCAAACCCGGCCAGACGTGGGTCAGTCATACTGGAGATTAGAGACCAGAATGGGGTAGCTAGATATGACCAACAGGGGATCAACGACCTATTTTTGGAATATTATACTGAGCTCTATCGAAGTCAGCTGTCCCCAACGGATGAGGAACTGCAGGAGTTCACGCGAGGGGTTGTTCTACCTGCACTGGATGAGGATACAGCAGTCTCGCTAGGACGAGAGATCGAAGTAAGGGAGGTGCGTGGAGCTATCACGAGTATAGCCCGCAATAAAACCCCAGGCACTGATGGTCTCCCGATAGAATTTTACCTCACATACATTGACCTCTTAGCTCCCAAACTCGTACAATTATATAATGATGCCAAGAGACTTGGCAAACTACCTGTCTCCACTAGAGAAGCGATCATCATTCCTTTGCTAAAGCCGGGCAAGCAGGCATGGGATAAAACTGCGTGCCGCCCTTTATCCATGCTCAATCTCGATTATAAAATACGAAGTAAAATTTTAGCCTCCCGTTTGCTCCCTCACATGACCACCCTTATGCATAACGACCAATCCGGGTTCATCCCCACTAGAAACACAACGCTCAATATCAGAAGGCTCATGCGCATCCTGGAAGCGGATACTTACCACGTGGATGCTGCTACGATATTTGCAGTGGACATAGAAAAAGCCTTCGACAGTCTGGAGTGGGCTTTCCTATTCCATGTGATGCGGAAAAAGGGGCTCAGGTCTGGCTTCATGAGTTGGGCGGCTCTTTTATACACTGAATCCACCGCCAGAATTAAAACTGGGGGGCTAATCTCAGACGCTTGCAGGGTGAGGCGGGCCACGCGTCAGGGTTGTCCCCTCTCCCCACTGTTATTTGCTCTGGCGATGGAGCCCTTAGCAGCACATGCCAGATCGGGGCGGGCATATCGAGGGCTCGACGTAAATGAAGGGTTCATCATATTGCATTATATGCTGACGACCTTTTGCTTTTCCTCGCTGACTCGGGAACAGAACTCTTGGGGGCGAAAAACCTACTCCACGCTCTCAGCAGAGTAGCGGGATTGAAGGTGAACTGGTCAAAATCTTGCCTGTTCCCGGCACGTGGGGAAAGGGTAGGTCCGCAGCACACAGAGGGTGTGAACTGGGAAGACAGATGTCTACCCTACCTGGGCACACATATTTACAACAAACAGGAGGACATTCTTGAGGGTAATATTGGGAAGGCCATCAGAGGGGCAAAAGCCAACTTCGAATTCTGGGGTTCTTTGCCGCTGTCAGTAGCGGGCCGTGTGGCCCTACTTAAAATGATAACCCTCCCGAGGCTCTTATATTACTTTGGGACCTTACCGATCTGGATCCCGGCAACGTACTTCAAGCAGCTTCGTTCAATGGTCACAGCCTTCCTTTGGGGCAAGGGCAGACGCAGGGTGGCGCTCAGTACACTCATGCGACCAAGAGCAGAGGGCGGCCTGGCGGTCCCAGACTATGAGACCTATTACTTGGCAGCACAATTTCAATGGCTCACACAGTGGGTGGCGAGGGCCACTAGGGGAGATGACGAGCGCAGGGAGGACTTGGTGCCCCTATTGTTGCTGTCCCGCATTATTCTGCGGCTCCCGGTCAACACCACGACCCTCACCCTGGAACTTACCACGGCACGAAAATGCTGGAACAGATATTTGCGAAGAGCCTCCATTAAATGCCCCTACGCGCCGGAAATACCATTGATAATGTGCAGGGCCCTGCCACACGGTGGCAATTGGCAGAGATTGGGGACTTGGGCGGAACAGGGGCTGACTACCATAGGGGGCCTATATGAGGAGGGAGCCATGATCCCGTTTAATGATCTGCAAACCCGCTTTGACTTACCCGGGGGTGATTTCCTACAGTACACGGCCCTCACTGCGGCTACCAGGAAGCACTGGGGTAGGGGACTTACAGAACCACCAACTTCCATGGGCTGCCAATACGTAGTGTTGGCAGCAGGCACTTTTAAAGCAGTGATGTGCCTCTATAGACGCATGACGCTGGAATCCTTACCCCCCCTGTCTGTCCTGAAGCTCAAATGGGAAGCTGATATAGGGGGAGACATCCCGGATAAGGCATGGGGAGAGCTTGTGGAGAGAGCCTGGAAAAGCACGAGGAATGCAAGGTTTCAGTTAGTGCACTTCCATATTTTACATAGAGCATACCTTACCCCAGCAAAACTACACGCATATTTCCCGGCCCAGTCAGCGGCCTGCCCGAGATGTAACGCAGAAAGCGCAGATTTTAAACACATGTTATGGGATTGCCCGTTCCTCGACAGTTATTGGAAGGAGGTAACGACAATATTGTCAGACCTCACTGATAGAGAGCTGGATCCAACCATGGCTCACTGTATTTTACACTGGTTCCCCCACACGTCAAAGAACAAAATTACTAGCAAATTTATAGATCTGGGTCTGCTCCTGGCCAAAAGGAGCATCACCACCCATTGGAAGGCGAAACGGCCCTAGCATAGCAAAGTGGAAAGCAGAATTCCTAAAGTGGGCCGAGTGTGAGGGAGTGATTAGGGTACAAATAGCAAAGCGAACCGAGAGTGAAAAGGCCCTGGAATGGGCGAGAGCTTGGGAAGCGCTCGTTGTGGCACTCAAATCTCCCGAAGCAGATGGGGATGACGCATCTGTAGGTGACCCTGTGGCAGCTATGGACTAACGCATAGGCAGCTCTAAGACCACCTCGATCTGTAGCCTCACGTTTAGCAGTGGTGCTAGACAAGCAAGCCAGATAACACTCAGCTGCAGCAGCCTCCTATTCAAATAAGTCGCCCCACTGAGATAACAGTTCTACTGGCCTCTTGCAGCCTGCACTTAAGTGACACGCCTGGGGGGTGGTGCGGGAGGAAGGGTGGGGGGTTAGTTGGGGATGGGAATTTCCAATGGTTGCAAATACTTATCGCGATGACTGTATGCAGTGCCTGAAAAGTTGGCATGGACATCATATGGTGCCTCAACTGTGCCTTAAATAACCTGATTTACACTGTGACTTTACTACCTATCTGGGGTATGTAACCGGAACCCCTTTTTGGATGTATGGAAAATCAATAAAAAATGTATTTAAAAAAATAAATAAATCACAGTCCGCTTGAACTTGTGACTTGGACCCAGTCTACCATGAACAGATCATTCCGCTGTTGGTGCTTTTTACTTGCTTCTAAGTGCTTGATTTCTACAAAACCTTTAAAATTGCTTATCTCCGGATCTACTAATTGGATTTTTGTTGTTTTGGAGTCAAATAATTTATTACATTTTATTCTATTTTTGTTAATTGGTGTATGATTTTTCTTGTGTAGTGTATTTACTTTGTTACTGTTTGTAAGCTGCATAAAGTACCTTACACATTGCCTCTAAGTTAAGCTGTCGGCTTTTGTGACAAGCTACCAGAGGGTTAAGCATGTTAATTTAGGGTATGCTGGAGTTTCACCCTGGCAAGAATTATGGTTTCACCCCCCTCATCCAGTTACCCAATTGCCTACACTGAAAAATAAGATTCATTAGTGGTGATCTACAACTTTATTCAATGTGATTATTCAACAAGCATTGGCAACACCAATAGGTCTTGGCTTTTGACTCTGTCACTGTCTTTTGATAGTGCTGTTCAGCATCAGCAAAAAAAAAAAACCAATGGCTATTGCCGTGCTGAAGAACATTGGCATTAAAAAGCCCCAGAGTTGTGATGTATACTCGCGCATGCATTATCACACATGTGCATGTATACATGATGATACTACAGCCTCAATGTGATGTATGCTTGCACATATGTCATGATGCAGCTGCTATTATTTTTTTTTCATTTACTGTTTCAAGATGGGGGACACACAACCAGGAGTGATACATTTTTCAAAAATGTAAATAGAGAAATCACATTATATAGAAAGGAGCAGCCCAGCAGCAAATTGCTGCTGCCCGGCCCATAAAAAAACCCAAAGAAAACCCTGGGAAGGCGTATTGGGCCATAGAGGAAGGGGAGCAACAGAATACTGCTGTGCAGTCTTGACAAATGATGAACAAAATAGGGAGTGCAGGGATGTGCTGGACGGGTGGGGGTGAGGGAAGCGACAATGAGATCACAGAGGGGGAGAGGCTGTCGAGTAAGCAACACATGGGGGAGAGGGCAATTAATAGTATCCTGAATGTAAGCTGTAGAAAGATAAAAGTCATCCATTCAAAAGGATGCTAAAGAAACTATGCTCCACTGGAGGGACAAACAAAAGAAGAGAAATACAATGCATTGCGTAAGAAGCAAGCAGCTGTGACTGACTAGAAAACCAACCAACGATAAGAATTGGGCTGACACAAAGCCCACTTTAGGTATGGGATGTACAAAATAGGTATTTTGACAACAAACCGCTAAAGCTGTCTTTAGGCAAGACCTATTGAATGAAGTATAGCATGATAAAGCATTTTATAAAGGGGAGGAAACTGTTGATAAACAAGGCTAAAACTTTCACTATGGTCTGTGGTACCAAACCTAAGAAAATAATGAATTATTTCATTGATGGTGAAAAAATACAATCTGTTGACAATTTCTGCTACTTGGGGATTACTTTCTCAGGAAACGGAAAATGGTCACATGAACTATCAAATGTCCGGTCTAAGATGGCCAAAAGTGTGTATGGGGTATTTAGTTTTGCCTCTAAGCTAGGGGATCGTAGACTAAAGGATATGCTCCATATTTATAAAGCTAGATGTGCCTCTATCGCTCTATACGGTGCCGGGGTTTGGGGTTATTCCTCATGCCAAGATGTACAGGTAGATGAAAATTCTTTCTTAAAAAGCTTTTATGCCTGCCCCCTCAGCATCGTCAGAGCTTATCCATAGCGAGGTGGGGCTTGAGTATCTAATTGATTTGATTGCAATGAGACCTGTTTTATTATGGAGATCAATTTGGTCAAAGGAGGAAACATTATTTACACAGACCATTATTAAGGATTGTTTGCGACTAGACAACTGTCATAAAATTCCATGGTTAAACTATATTTCAATAGTTCTCAAAGAAATATTTAATTCCTCCATCTCTGGAAACCCTCAGGATTTGTTAATTCTGAATAAACGGGAGATCAAGGGTGGTTTTTTGGCCTATAAGAAGGAGTGCAGGCTGCGAACTGTGGGGAATCAAGCAACATATCAGTTGTACCATTCGTATATTGATACCACTGGTTTCCAAAGTTATTTAACATTTGTTACCAAACCATCTCACCGTTTCGTTCTAACTAGGATGATATTGGGCCTCGTACATCATCTAGTAGCGTTCCCAGAAATTAAACAGCATTCAGACAGCCCCTGCCCTTGTGATAAACACACTAAACAAAGCACTCTGCACTTTCTGCTACTATGTGAATTATACTTGAATTATAGAACTGTCTATCTCAAACCATTGTTTCATAAGTATAATGTTAATACTACACGAGCTGCTATGTGTTTATTGTTACATTAGGAGACCCCGAGATCTGTTATTGTATATCTACTTTCATTTTAAAATCATTTCATGCTAGAAAAAGTATGGTTTTTAATTGATTGAAAAAATGATATACAGGTCCTCTATATATATTTATGTATGGAATCTTTCGTGTTTTTTTAATGAAATTGTAAAGGATATATGTTATGCTTGTATGACTCGCTTTTATGGTTGCTTTTTTGTGAACGGAATAAAGCCTAAGAAACGAACGAAACGAACGATAAAGCATTTCATTTGAATGTGAACTGAGATTTGAATAAAATTCTCGTTCTCTGTTCTTGTAATTTTAGTTTTTCTTTCTTAAATGACGTCGTAACTAACTTAACCTAAAAATGTACCACATTGATCAACATTGTATTGTAATAGACTTTCAATATTCACCTAAATGTATTTTTAATTTTGTTGTTTCTGTGAATATTGGTATGACACTGAATTCACCAGCTAACAAGTTCCTCCTTAAAAAAATGCATGTAAGATATGGGAAGCAGCAGACCATGTAACTGAGACCCCGAGTTCAAGTATTCTTGGAACTCTATAAAGGGAACTGGAAAATGTCCATCAACTTTCAGGATGCCTACCTTAACAGTTAGTTTTAACAAGCATTGGCAAAGCCAATAGGTCTCACCTATGCAAGAGGTATTGGCTTTGGCAATCAGTTTTAGCCATTATGTACACCAGTGTGGCTGCTATTCAGCATGGCTAAAAGTTAGT
Organism: Calotriton arnoldi; assembly: GCA_963921515.1. NCBI lineage: Eukaryota > Metazoa > Chordata > Amphibia > Caudata > Salamandridae > Calotriton > Calotriton arnoldi. Next base: position 1,660,210 of record CAWUFW010003367.1, read on the forward strand.
GGCGTGGAGTGGGGTGGGGTAGATTGCAGTGGGGTAGATTGGCGTAGAGTGGGGAGGGGTAGAATGGCGTGGGGTGGAGAGGGGTAGAATGGAGTGGGGTGGATAGGGCTAGATTGGAGTGGGGGAGTTGAGTAGATTAGCATGGTAGATTGGAGTGGGGTAGATTGAACTGGGGTACAGTGGGGTAGATTGGGATGGAGTGGAGTATATTTGGGTAGATTAGAGGAGCTAGACTGGAGGGGGTAGATAGGAGATGGGTAGATTGTGGTAGAGTAGACGGGGATATATTGGGGTAGATTGAGGAAGAGTGGAGTGGGGGGACTGGAGTCGGTAGATTGGAGTTCCAGCGCCTTGAGACCCTCACGGGTGAGTAGCCGCGCTGTGCAAGCCCCTGATTGATTAATTGGTTTGACTGATTGGAGTGGGGTAGATTGGAATGGGGTAGATTGGGCGGATTATAGTAGGGTAGAATGGAATGGTGTAGTTTTGGTTTCGAGTGGGGTAGATTAGGGTGGAGTGGAGTGGGATAGATTGGAGTGGAGTAGAATGGAGTGGGGTAGATTGAATTGGGGTAGATTGGGTGAAGTGGGGTAGATTGGGTGAAGTGGGGTAGATTGGGGTGGAATGGGGCAGAGTGGAGTGGGGTAGATTGGGGTAGAGAGGAGTGGGAAATATTGGGGTAGATTGGAGTGGAGTGGGGTAGATTGGGGAAGAGTGCAGTAGATTAAGGTATATTGGAGTGTAGTCGGGTTAATTGGAGTGGGGTAGATTGGAGTGGTGTGGGGTAGAGAGGAGTAGATTAGAATGGAGTAGGGTAGATTAGGGTGGAGTGGGGTAGACTGGACTGAGAGATAAGAGTGGGGTGGATTGGAGTGGAGTAGCTAGGAGTGGTGTGGGGTAGATTGGGATGGGGCAGATTGGGATGGGTGGGGTAGATTGGGTTAGGGTGGCATAGATTGGAGTGGAGTAAATTGGGGTAGACTGGAGTACAGTAGATTGGAGTGGGGCTGCTTGGATGGGGTAGATTGGAGTAGGGTAGTTTCGGGTGGAGTGGGGTAGGATAGATTGAAGTGGGATGGAGAGAGATGGGGTGGAGTGGGTTAGAATTAACTGGAGTGGAGTAGATTTGGGTGGCATGTGGTAGATTGGAGTGAAGTGGAGTTGGATAGACTGGAGTGGGGTAGATTGGAGTGGGATACATTAGGTGGATTATAGTAGGGTAGTATGGAATGGGGTAGATTGGGGTCGTTTGGAGAGGGGTAGTTTTGAGTGGGGTAGATTAGGGTGGAGTGGAGTAGATTGAGGGAGTGTGGCAGATTGGAGTGGAGTAGACTGGAGTAGAGTAGATTGGGGTAGATAGGAGTGGGGTAGATTGAATTGGGGTAGAATGGGTGAAGTGGAGTAGATTGGGGTGGAGTAGAGGCGAGTGAGGTAGGTCGGGGTACAGTGGAGTGGGGTATAATGGGGTAGAGTGGAGTGGGGTAGACTAGGGAAGAGTACAAGGCAGTGGATTGGGGTAGATTGGAGTGGAATGAGGTTGTCTGGAGTAGGGTAGACTGGAGTGGAGTAGAGTGGGGTAGATAGAAGTGGAGAGGAGTAGATTGCAGTGGAGTAGGTAGATTAGGGTGGAGTTGGGTAGAGTGGAGTGGGATATATAGAAGTGGGATAGTTTGGAGTGGGGTAGATTAGAGTAGATTGGAATGGAGTTGAATAGAGTGGTGTGGGATAGATTGGGATGGGGTGGGGTAGATTGGAGTGGGGAAGATTGCATTAGGATGGAGTAGAGTAGATTGGGGTAGACTGGAGTAGGGTACATTGAAGTGGGTCTGATTTGATGAAGTAGATTGGAGGAGGGTAGTTTGGGGTGGATGTGATAGGGTAGATTGGGGTGGAGTGTGTTAGATTGGACTGGAGTGAGGTAGATTTGGGCAGGATGTGGTAGATTGAAGTGAAGTGGAATGGGGAAGATTGGGTAGAGTAGAATGGAGTGTGGTAGGCGGGTAGAGTGGAATGGGGTAGATTGGAGTGGGTAGATTTGAATGGGGTAGAGTGGAGTGGGGTAGACTGTAGTGGAGTTGGGTAGATTGGAGTGGAGTCGGGAGTGGAGTGAGATAGACTGAGGAGGAGTGGAGTGGTGCAGATTAGAGTGGACTGGAGTAGATTGGGCGGATTAGAGTACGGTAGATTGGAATGAAGTGGGGTACATTGGCGAGGGGGATATTGGAGTGGGGTAGAATAAAAGGGATGATTGGAGTGGGGTAGATTGGAGTGGGGTAGATTACAGTGGGGTAGGGTGGAGTGGGGTATATTGGAGTGGAGTAGAGGGGGTAGATTGGGATGAGGTATATTAAGTTTGGTAGATTGGGGTGGGGTGGATTGGAGTAGGTGGAGTGGATTAGATTGTAGTGGAGTGGGGTAGATTGTAGTGGAGTGTGCTAGAGTCAAATGGGGTAGATTGGAGTGGAGTGGGGTATATTGTGTTAGACTGTAGTGGAGTAGATTGTGGTGTATGGAGTGGGGTAGATTGTGGAGGAGTGGCGTAGATTAGAGTGGAGAGGAGTTGGATAGATTGTAGTGGAGTTTGGAATGGAGTGGGGTAAATTGGACTGCGGTAGATTGGAGCGGAGTGGATGGGGTACATTGGATTGGGGTAGGTTGGAGCAGAGTGGGGTAGACTGGGATGATTAGAGCAGAGTGGGGTAGATTTGATTGGAGTGCAGTAGATTCGTGTGGGGTGGGGTTGACTGTAGTAGATTGGAGTGGAGTAGAGTAGATTGGAGTGGAGTGGGGTAGATTGGATCGTAGTGGAGTGGTTTGGGTAGATTGGAGTGGAATGGGGTAGATTGGAGTGGAGTGGGGTAGACTGGGTGGAGTCTGGTAGGTTGGAGTGGAGTAGATTGGGGCAGATTGTAGTTGAGTGGAGTGGGGGAGATTGGGGTACATTGGAGTGGATTGCGAGAGATTGGAGTGGGGTAAGTGGTGTGAAGTGGAGGGGTGTAGAGTGGAGTGGCATGCTGTGTGCTGGAGTGAGTGGCGTAGATTCGAGTGTCGTGGAGTCAAGTGTTGTGGCATGTCGTAGAGTGTCTTAGAGCGGAGGGGTGTGGAGTGTCGTAGAATGGAGGGCGTGGCATAGAGTGGAAGGGCATAAAGTAGAGTGGAGTGGCGTAGTGCGGAGTATGCATAGTGTGGTAGCGCACTGCAATTATAGACAACACATTTTCAATTGAAATGACCTTTACATTCGCACCGAAATACGGTTTTACTGCACACAAACGATAATGTGTGCAAATGTCATCACCTAGGGTATTGATGTGTTTTGATCATATTCAAATATTTGTTTCCACCACACTTTAGAATTACAAAAAACATGGGCTTCATTTGTACTAATAATTATATATTCTGAAACACCAGCACAGTTCATTTTTTGTTGTGTGCTAGAAAAATAAAATCACACCCTCTCCTCTTACATGGATACTCAGCAGGATTGCCACACAAATTCTCTGACTTTGAAGTCAGAGATAGAAAAGTAAACACCATGCTCCAGGAGAGCTTGACATTTCACCTCTGTCTTTGAATGCACAGCAAATGTGACAAGATAAGAACAAGATTTAAAGGCCTGTTAACAGAAAGAGAGTTAGTGGAAGAATGCAGTAAACAAAGTTTGGGCAACGGGAGGGACAAACTCAAGCTGGACAGCCTAAAGCAAATAAAGCCAACACATAGAAAGCAGAAAATGTGAATTACAAACCACAAAGCCAATGGTAAGCAACGGGCAGAATGAATTCCTAGGTCAGATTTCTGAATGTCCTCAAGAAGTCTTTAGCAAACCAGACATCTGTGCTGTCTGGTAGGCTGTGACCTAAAAAGGGAATATTATCCTAGCAAGGAATAGACTGCGGGGCTCTTAAGAAATACTGAGCTGAGAACGATCACTTACTAGATGTTCCCTGGAATATAAAACTTCAGATGCATTTGTAATTGTCCAGATATAAAACAAGATCAAACCACAGTAGAATGCCACTAGAGTAATGACGTGTAAAAAATGCGAATTACTTAATGAACAAATGGAAGAGGACAGTCTTGATCACTTTCTAATGCTAATAATTTATTTGTTAAGGAAGAATTGCAATTAATTTAAAGGTAAGAGTTGTCATATTCTAGCCCCTTCAATACAAAATTCAGATGTTGCATACTTACCCGAGTTAAATCTGCCATTGCTGTCTTTTTCTTCAACACAATAATGGTCCACAAAACCCTCCACCAACTCTGAATTAAGGAAGGGAAATCCTATAGTGCAAAATAAAAAAATATTAATTATCGAGTTTGATTCTTAAATACAAAAGATGGTAAAGATAATAGAAGGCAAAGAACAAGTGCAAAAAGGGATCAAGAAGAATACAAAAGATCCCACAGACTTAAACTTATCAGGTGAAATAAACAAACACATCTGTAAACAGTTTTAACAGTATTCCTTATGGAGGTTGAAAAATATACAATCACTCAGGAAAAAACGAAATAGACACTGAATCTCACAAAGAAGAAGACGTTGTCTGGTACTGGCAGGATCTCCATGAAGCTGACCAGGAGAAAAACTCAAGACACTTCTGGAAAACTGTTTCCCTAAACTGTGGGACAAAGGTTATTACTTCAGTGATTTCTAGACCACCACAGGTTTGGATGGATACATTTCCAAGTTATAGGCAGTAAATGTAATAACGACTCTTGAAAAATAATTTTTTTCTCGGTTGAAAAGCCAGCATTCTGAGTAAATCTCTCCCACAACATGTTATCACATAATTGTTTACATAAAGAGGGCAAAATACTCGATGGCTATGTTTACAAACATAAAAAGAGATTTGGAACTCTGGAGTAAGTTTCTAGCCTCTCTATATTTCCATTTGTATAAAACTGTTTTTATTTACTGCTCCTGGACCGGGAACATTATGATACCACTACTTAAAAAACAGTTCCCTGAATGCTCTCACTAATTATAGGCAAATTGCTCTCCTTGATGTGGTTGGAAAGATCTTTGCAAAGAGTATTTTGGAACACATGCAGTCTTGGACCATAAAGAAAGATATTATTCTTATGAGCAAACCGGCTTCAGACCTAACTGCTTAGTAACTGAGAATATTGCAAAAAAGGATTCTAGACAAATATATAGTTACCAGAAGTCAAATTGTCTTTGCTACTTTTATTATAAAAGGTTTGACACCACTGATAAAAATGCATAATGTCCTACAACAAAGCTGCCTACTAGATCCTCTTTTGTTGTCTATATCTTCACGATTTGCCAATTCAGTTTGTAAATCTGAAAAATGTCCTGCTGTAATTATGCACTCATACTCTGCATGTATTGGATGTATGCCTTTCTGACAGGTCGAACTCGGCCAGCCTTCACCTTGAGTGCTCTCAACCTCATCTGCAGAGTTCCACAAAGATCCTCACTAAGCTTCACTTTATTCAAGGCCTACATGACACCAGTCACCAGCATCACTGGATCAATTTCTACTCCTGCATGCCGAAGTTGCCAGATGATTGAAAACCAACTGCTTCAAGCTCAACACAGACAAGACGGAAGTAGCAATCTTGAGCAAAGACACCTTGCTCTTTGACTCCACCTGGAAGCCTGCCAAACTCTGACCCACACCCCTACCAGCAACCCACACAAAGAACCTCAGAATAGTAATCAACAACCAATTCACTATGACCGGCCAAGTGAACACAGACTCTATCTCCTGCTTCTGCATACTCAGGACTCACATGAAGATCTTCAAATGGCTCCCACCAATGCTCTTAGTACAATCACCCAAGCTATCATCACCAGCAGGCTGGACCACTACAAGGCACTGTATGCTGGACTCAACTGACTGGAAAACTCCAGAAAGTGATAAACTCAGAAGTAAGACTTACCCTCAGCCTCCCACCCAGCACTCACATCATCCCGCATCTCCAAGAGCTCCACTAGCTCCCAATCCACAAATGAGCACTCTTCAAAATCCTAATACACACATAAAAAGCCTTACATAACATTTGCTCCACGTACCTCAACAACTACATAAACTTCCACAAACCTACCAGACATGTCCGCTCAGCCAGACTCCTACTCGCACATACCCCCTTAAATGCAGAACCAGGTTCAGCAGTCATTCCTTCTCCTACCTCGCTCCTACAGCCTGAAACGACCTGCACCTACACATTAGAGCCTCCTCCTCTGTTCTTGAATTCCACAAGAAACGGAAGACCTGGCTCTTCACGTAGCCGGACCCTGGCTCGACCCATACAGCTCCTACGTCTGCACCAGAATACACTCCTGGGTGAGCTGTGTGCTACACAAATACACATACCATAATATATATATAGATATATGCAGACAACATGGTTATTCTTGATCTAACCCCGATAGGTCTACAATGTAACCGAATGGTCACCAGGGGGTAGGAAACAATGTAAATTCTACACTTGGGTCATTGGGCAGGAAAAACTTGAGACAGTTAAGATCTATCCGTATCTTGGCAGAAGCTTTTACTATAATTTGAGCAATAAACATCATTACAGTCATTTAGGCAGTAAAGCTTTGGCTCATGCTGGTGCTTCAAATCACGTGTATACATCTTTGGGGAGAAAACATTTTAATTAGCTATCGGAAGTCTATAAAACAAAATGCCTCCCGCTCTGAGCTATGCCTCAGAGTATACTCCAATTGCAAATTGGTCTTTCTTAAATATTTATGAGGGAAAGATCCTACGGGCATTTTGCTTCTGAGGTTCTGCTATTCCAGTTCAAGTTCTGCGTTTAGAATTCAGACTTTCTAGTATCTATGTCCAGTCACTTGCAAATGTAATCCAATGGGGCTGTTGCATAACTAATGCCCTGAAAGGATACCTGAGATAATTTTTAAATCAAGAAATGTCTAATATCACTAGCAACAAAGGTATGTATTTGCTTAATTTTCAATACGCACTGGAACGGTTTGACTGTCCAACTACATTGAACTTGGTTATGAAATAATGTCACTAGTCATTGCACTTTGGGAACTTGTGTTGCTTTCATGTATTTACAGAGAGAAATGAAACAGGATCAATAATGACCATTTAGGAACACTATGGCAGAGGCATTCTAGCAGTTCTTGAAGAAAAGTAGATTAATATTTCAAAAACAGTGCATAATAAGTTAGGTGTACTGGTTACTTTTATAATAAACTTAGTACCAGTTGTTTGCTAATGGTTTCTAATCATTTTCAATTTTTGTACAAGAAGGGGCTAATTTATATCTTGCCAGTAAGGCGACGGAACATCCTTACTGCCAAGAATGTGGTCCCCCCACAGCATTTACATGCGGGCGAACCTTAGGGTTAATCACGGCGGATACTACTCTGTCTCTGTCGTGATTAATCCCCTCCGACGGCCCTTGGGAGTCAGGGCCATCGGAGAAATGGCTACATGTCTACCTGCCCAATTTCTATGGGTGGACATGTAATCATTTGTTCCTGTCCCTACCACCAGGCAAAACCAGATGGTAAAGAACAGTAAAAACAATTAGAATGCTACCTCCTCCATTGGAGAAGCCTCCTATGGGAAGGGGAGCATTACTTTTTTCTTTTCAAAAAGAAAACCCTGTTACTGGATTTTATTTTTGAAAAGAAGAAAAGAATACTGTTTGCTACAGAGCTGCGTCCTTCCAATGTACCCTGTAGGAAACAGTAAAATGCATTGACAGGAACCGCGGTGACGGTGCTTCTTGCCAATGCCTTTATAAATAACCACCAGCTAGGCAGTCATTTATACATTTGGAGGGCGGAGTAGTCTCGGCCTGGCCGACGTAAAATCCTCTGCCAGGCCAAGGGAGACTACTCTGTCTGCCAGGAAAAAACATAGGGTGAAAAGGGCAATAGTTTAGGAAAGTCAGAATTAGGACTCTATTGTCGTGGCTCCAGAGCCGACTATTAGATGACTTGTCCGTTCTTCTTCCTTGCTTAGGCAGGAACGAGTGTTGAACTGATCAGCCTTGTATATGTGACCTCACAGCAGCCAGGTTTATGAAATATGAAGCTTGAATTTAACTTTTCAGGAATTTATGCGCAACACTTAATCGAATATGAGTGTAGTAAACCCCTGGCAGGTGTGGGGCAAGGGCTATGGCATGCATGTTTTTTTGCAATACTGCAGACATTAGTAATATTGTTGCACAGGGGACAGATTCCTCGTGCGTGCTAATGTACTGCTTCTCCAGCAAGATCTCTGATGCAGGGACAACTGAGATGGCAAAGGCTATCTGCAGTGAGGAAATTGTGCCTTGATGCTCTTCAATCTGAACCCACTGCCACACTGCACAACACTCACGTGAAATCTTGTGGGGTATTCAGAGCGTAATACTAGCAGGAATGCTTTAAATCCTGTGCCAACTTCCGGCGACTGATATATTAAGGGAGTATCACTCAAATTTAGACATTAGGAATGTTACACTTCAGTGGTGTACCGCTGAGATGTGACTGAGCAGCGCAATCTCACACTGAGGCGAATGATGGATGTGTCCAGACATGACCTCAGTGGAGTGAGTTGTTCAGTAGATTCAGTCTTATAATGAACACACATTTACTCACTTGTGGGGCTACCCCTGCTATCTTCTCTTTCCGAGCTGTCATGAATTACATTGTAGGGGTCATCCTCTTCTTTAATGCTGAATGAAACAACTGGTCGGATATCTATATGCTCTGTTGCATAAAAAGAAAAAAGTGACTTAAGCATAGCTATAAAATACCACCTTGCCACCAACTCCCAGTAATATTTGCATTGCCTACAATTCATACTCTAGGTTTTCTGTAAAATCCCTTTATACCATCACTAATGCAGGTACTTCATAGCAAACTATCCTGATCCGTTATAAAAACCTTTAGAAAACTTAAACTTACAACCTGGTCTTATGTAAAAAAGTCTCTTATCTTCTAAAACGATTGGCTAGCTTCTGCAAACCGTGTAAATTGACCTTACATTCAGCTATCTTCCTTCTTTAACTGTTTACCGGATCTTCCATCTGTTTAATTTGCAGGCCCACTCTTTTCCCTTGAACTGTCTGAAAATCCGGTGTTACTTTGGCCTCTACTAATATATGTACCCCAGTGGTACTCAACTATTACTTTTTCGTTAAAACGCTGCCTATTTTTATTCTGGCTAACATTGTTCATTATCTTTACTTAGTACGTTATTAGTAGCTCGCTCACTTTCTTATGCAGAATCAAATGTGAAAGACAAATTGGTGTCAAATGAATCCTGAGCTCTGTTAAAATGTTCTAGCTGCTTGAACATTTCCTAAATTGCAAACTTGTTTTATCAGGGTTATGTCAGGGAAAAAAAAATTCCGCTCAATCAAAGATCCATGTTGGCAGGGCCCTTACCCCTAAATATCCGGAGACCACGTATCACAATGTCTTATTTTTTTACCCCAACCGCCAGTCGTTGGTTTATATACCCTCAGGCTTCAGGATCCACACAGCAATTTTCCAGATCCTAAAGCCACCTTGTGCATCTAAGGTAGTTGACAAAGACAGCTGTGACCCAAGGTTGTCAGACCCAAAGAATATTATTCTTCCCTCACATCGCAGGGTCCCTTGAGACAGAGAATCTAGGGCTGCAGTCTTCTGGCTTAAGGGGCAGCATTCAATTCTAACAGACTATGGCTAGTTATCGCTACCTCTTTTGTAGCCTGTGACTCCCAAGGCTGATATCCATCTCCGACCAGGACATCTGTGAAATAGTCTTATTAACATATGTGTCCCTAAGACACTATTTACTAAGACAGAAACTCTCCTTTAAAGGATAGTTTGCTGAAAACATCAAACCTGTGTACCACATTCCTGCATACAGTTGTCTCAGTAATATCTCATATGTGGCAATTTCAATGGGGGACCTCTAACCCTTAGCCGAGCAAACCATAGCCACGAGCGTCACAGTACCACAGAGCAGTGCATCTCCATCAGATTAAGGTGCCTTGCCAGCCTCTTTGAAAATCGGGTTTGTTTAAACAAACCATGTTGATCAGGAATAGAAGGATTGAGCCAAGTTATGGATAAAACCCAGCTAGCAATGACTGCATTAACAGGGAGGTTGGTCTTCTTCTGTGCATTCTTCAGCTCTTTTATGAAACCAGGAGACTGACTCATGATCCAAGAATCCCCTTAGCAAGAGAGAGTTGCTATATACCAAGCACCTCACTGTTGATCCTCCCTGCCTTTTCCAAGAAACCACGCAGAATATGTCAGGCTCCCAGTCAGAGATCAGTAATATGTGTAGAGCACCAGGAAATACATCACTACCTCGCCTCAAAGTGACCTCACTTAAGAACATATATATATATATATATATGAATACTCCATCCCACTCCGTCAAAGAAGAAGGCACGTACTCGAAGATGTAAGGTATGGCTTTCTTTATTGTATCAGGTCTCACACGACCCCATGGCTAGAGAGACGCGTTTCGGCTTCGCAGAAGCCTTTATCAATCTAATTGGCGCCCTGCACCTGTGAATATATATAGCCCTTCCCCCCTTGGAGGCACTAGTAGACACCAAGGAAATACTATTGCGGTTTAAACGTATATAAATGCAAAACCTTCTGCACATGTACAAACATATTCCTGACATCAAATCGGAGAAAGCAGCTGGTGAAATTATGAGATGACATGATATTCATAAAACGCATAGTGCCGTAAATTAGTGAATACATTGCATCATAATATGTCACCAGACTTTGTTACACTTGAATATGCATAATACGTGTATAAACATATATCCAGGATAATCACATCACCAGCCTCTCGGGAATTTTTTTTATATATATATGATGGTGAAATTTAAACATAATTCGAGAGATTGTCGTGGTTGGTCACAAATACCGCACTAACTTATGCTCTGTAGTCCTTTTTCCCTAACAGTAGGCCTTACAAAGCATTTGCTTCTTGTAACTGCTATTGTTGATGGCACCTCTTCTGAGAAGGGCCGCTAACGGAATTATTCCAGCCAAGTAAATGGTGAGGTCCATTTGTAATTTACCTGAGTTCAGGCCAGTGGTGCTTTCTTCGTCTTCTGCGCATTGTTTTTCCATCAAACTCGACTCAAAATCTTGATCCATATGCAAGCCAGTGCCAAAATTTAAAATCTGCTCTCCTGTTGCACAAAAAGATTGCATAGTGAATCTTGTTAATTACACATATTGACAAAAGTATGTGACTTTGATTTTATGTACAGAGTTGAGACCTACAGCATAAATAAATGGCTGAACGAACAACATTTTTTTTAATTTTTTTTAAATATTCATTTGTGCAACAGCATAACAAATGCAGCTGGAACCATACCACAAACGTTCCACAAATATATTCCTATATTGCCCCAACCAATTAACAATGAAAAACGCTACAACTCCATTTTTTAGTGTTGATAACGTGTTTTTGAAGTTCGTCCTGGAATTGATCTCATCTAATAGACCTCCAGACCCACCAGGTTTGTGGGGAGCTGGGGAGGCACTGAACATGGTAGAAGAGGAAAAAAGAACAATATCAAAATGAACTTTCAATAAAAGAGAAACACCACATGTCTATCCATTATCAACACTGGCTAGATCCCTTCCGGCCATGTGTGAATTGACTATCAGCCAAGTTCCAATGCTGGAGTCAAAGATTTTTACAACTGATGGTATGTCAATCATCCTCACCCTCCATGGTGCGCATTCTGGAGTCCTTTGCATTTAAAAAGGCAGAGATGAGAGTAACCTTCAAGCTACTCACCCACGCCTACAAATCTCTCTACAACACCAGACCCAAATACCTCAACGAAAGAGTCTCCTTCCACGTACCCAAAAGAAACCTTCGCTCCGCCGACCTCGCTCTAGCAGAAACCCCGCGCATCCGTAGAACCAGAGCGGGTGGAAGAGCCTTCTCCTACGTCGCGGCCAAGGCCTGGACCGGCGTCCCAGTCAACATCAGATGCTCCCCTACTCTGCACACTGTCAGGAAGAGCCTCAAGACCTGGCTTTCTTGCTGCACCCCCCCCTCCTCTCCCCAGCGCCGTGAGACCCTCACGGGCGAGTAGCGCGCTTCACAATTCCCTGATTGATTGATTGAAAAAGTCCTTTGCTGCCACAGGTGACATAAAAGAGTAGATTTTCTTGCCCTTCCGCACTTGCAATCTAGCGGGGAGACACAGCCTCTAATTTCATAGACTTTCTGGAACTTTTTCAGGAGCTCCAGGTTAATCAGTGGTTACTGGGCTATGATTGGAACAATGAGCGCCTTTCACCTCTTGAGACCTAAGGGCTTAACCTTACTGATGGGCCCAAAACTGAGCATCACATACATCCGCTCCTTCAGCACTTGACTCCAGTGGTGGCTGGTGTCAGGGTAGAGAGGCAGGGAGGGGGGGACGATGAAAACAGAGGACGACAAAAATAAAAATGAAATAAAAAATACAAATAAAAACTTACCTGCCACATCGCCGCTCTTCCGTTCTTCAGGCTCCACTGCAGGCAGCACAGGCTCCCAGACTCTCCTGCAGCCAATCCTGACGCTGATCTCATGTAATGAAAGCAGCGTCAGGATTGGCCTGTGCGCCCTCGATTTGCGCTCCCAGGGAGACTGGGAGCCTGTGCCTGCTCTTTCCAACCCGGCAACGCAGCTCGGGTTGGAGACAGCTTTAGTGTGCCTGACGGTTTGGCCCGCCTGAGACAGCTGTGACATAACACACTGATAATTACCTACCGCTGATACATTATAAATTGCAAGGTTAACATGTAATGGGATATCTGTGCAGTGTTGCAATAAAAACAAGTAAAAAAAAACACATTTTGTCAGGACCAGCATAATTCCAGTGATAGGCACCATGAATGCCCCCTAATCTGTCAGAAATTACCAGCATTATGCCATAGCAAGCATGTTTCCAAGGGTAGACAACATGCCATGGCTGCTTTCAAGTTGCCAAGAAATACAGCCATTGTGCGAAGGTTAGCATCTGGCCATGGTTGGGTAACTTGCCAAGGATGCCCACAAGCTTGCAAGGAATTACCACCACTGCCCCAGAGCCAGAATGGTATCAGGAGTGTGAAAGGAGCACTATCCCATGAATGCTACAATTTGTCAAGAATTACCACCATTATGCAAGGGCAGCTTCCACACTTGTTTTGCTAGGTGTGCACTTTGTGATAACATTTTGGTTAGGGGTAGTCAGGGAGAAACAAATCAAATTTCTGCACAACATAAGATGCAAATATATCACAAATAGGATGTGAGCAAGACTTAAATAGAAATCCATGATAAAACAAGGCATACAATGCACAACCCATGATAAATAGGTGCACGACCTAAAAGAATACATCAACACTAAAGACAAGTGGGAAGTGGCCTTAGAGATTACTTCCACGGACAGAATACCCACGACGATTTAGAGGCACTCTGACAGAATATGAATCTCTTACTTTAGGAAGTGTTTCCATCTTAAATATAGCTCGTGATGGGAGGACACTGAGTGAGTGGGACATAGTGAAGGAAAAGCAAATACAAAGGAATATGTCCAAGGAGACAGAGGTAAGAGAAATAGAGCCCTGCGTGACAATGCACGTGTAAGAGTGATTAGCGTTCTCTCACACTCCAGTTTTAAGGCCTTGCCTATAACAGCCATACGCTGTAGCTTGCAAGACAATTTGTTTACTTAAGGGGACTTAGAGCCTGCCCATTACTTACCATTGGTTGGCTTCATCATTACTCTCTTTTCCTTGCTTATCTTTGGTCATCGTGTGCCGGCTTCACTTCTTCTTTGTGTGTTTGTCCCTCCTATGGAGAATGGTCGAAGTACTGCATTCTTGCCCAGTGTCCTTCCACTGCTCATGCTTTTGGAGCTAATTTTTTCTTTTAGTTGCAGCACTCCATAAGAGGGGAGGGTTTGCAGGCCCTCTCCCCCTCCTCTCGCACTCTGGGTTGTTGCTTGCCCTGTCCCCCTCCTGTGTTTTTGCTTGTCCCTGTTCTCCAGCCACAAAAAAGCGATATGACGCAGCCAGCACTGCTAGCGTCTTACCTTAATAAATTACTTGTTACGTACACTGCTGTTCCAAAATGGCTGAAATACTTCCATATGAATGAGCGTGTATGCTTCTTCCCTTTATTTCAATGCAAGAAGCGACAATGACATTTTCTGTGGTAATCGGGTGGCCCTGGCATCTCTTTTCTCTTTGGTGGCTTCCACTGGATCTGACGGTCTGACTTTTAGTTAAGATGGTGACTCCTAGTGACTACTGTACACTGTTCCCCAAGAGAAGAGGTTGAGTTGCAAGACGGACTACTCCCACGAATGTATACATCTGTCAAACACCGTAGGTTGGTTCCAGAACGTGAATGACAACCCAGCGGCCCAATTCTTGAAACAGGCTTATCCAAATAAGCCAATGGCTTATATGAACTGACCTAAAGCCCCTTTTTGAATGCGTACAAGAGATCTTCCCAGATAGCTAAAACTGTCTGTCGTCAGAACGAAAACGCACTCACAGGCCCCGAATGCTTGGGGTGTAAAATTTCTATTCCCCCCTACTCCTCACCCAAGCAGCAGACACACACTAAACTGAAAACTGTCACATTTTCAATGCTTCAAGCTTCTTTAGTGTAGCTGGCCAGGTGTCTGCAAGTATCATTTCCCTCCACAGTCTTGGTTGCACACTGTACATCTTTAGTCCAGTGCATGGTTATCTCCTGCAGTGTGTCGTCAGCAGAGGTGCTGCTTCTGGCCATGTGCTCATTTGCACATTTTTTTCAGATGACTGGCAGCAGAGGACTTTGCCCTGGCATGATGGTATTCTAGTCAGTCTTCTGCCAGCATGGATGTGCACAGGCGCGCACCTTCAAGCCAGTTGATGAGTGGATGTTTCAGAAACAGGTAACAAGGCCTTACACACTTTCGCCATTTGGAGATAGCGAAGTCTTCCTTGGGGGATGTTCTCAAGCCCAAAGGTTATGCCCAACACCCAAACAAATTAAGAGTTTACTCCAGATAAGAGTGGTGAACTTGCTGTTGCGAAGAACTGCCAAATCCAGTATTAATTTGTTGTAGCACCATGTTGTCACACATGCGGCTTCTTTGTCTGAAACAGAAAACGCTAAATACGGTTACGTGGTTTCGTGGTGCCTACTTTGTTACATAACTTCTTTTTTACCTCTATCTTTTAGGCGCACTTCGCTGTTAATGGGCACTAGCCGCCAGGCTTTGCAGACTGGGACAGGGAGTTCATGAGTAGCAAATGCAAGCACAGGCTTAGTGATTGACAACGCAGAAATTTGCCTATAAAAATTAATCAATACTAATACTAATCTGCCTTAGGCTTCAACATGAAAAGTGCATTTTAAAAATGACATGCAGACAAATTTTGCTCAATGGTAGGCCTTAACAAGACTTTTCCATTAATAAATAATGTTCTTTAGGAAATGCTGAACCATGCACAAAAATGTATTTAATAGTTTGGCCTTAATGTGACTGACTTAGATTTTGTCCTAACAGTAGAATGGGCTTTAATTAAACCTACAAAAATAAAAAGATGTGTGCAGAATTAACGTGCAGTTTGTATTAAAAATAACACAACATTTAAAGGTGCAGAAAACGCAGTATATAGACATTCTTGTGCATGTAATCCTTGAATGCTTTATACAGCTAGCTAAAATAATGGTTTGAATGAAAAGTGCAAGGACTTGCACGCTTGAAAAGCTGACCTCAGCTTAGCCTCCAGTTAACATAGAAAGGAATGTGAAATAATGAAGATGCTTCTTTCCTCACTGATATGGTATATTTTGTTGATGGTAAATGTTAGCATTCACACAGAAAACCATTCATAACTGACTAAGCTTTAATTTACTGGTTGAGGAAAGCAGAAAACATGTATTAGAATTTCCTGCTTAATGATCTTTTCTTGCAGCCGAGGAAATGGTTTTACACAGATTATTTGTTTAGTTAAAATACATTTTATTTTATTAGAAGGTTAGGAAAGTGAAGTCATGGAAAATAAAGACTCAAGCTAAGAAATGTGCCATGTGAAGTTTCAAACGTGAAGATAAGCCTGCATGCCTGACAGAAGACGTGTGAGAACCGCAGAGAGAAAGGTGTCTTTTGGAGAATACTGAATTCTTATTGGCTGAAGACGAGAGAACAATGCAACATGGTTTGCAACATGAATTATACTATCTTTTTTAAATGTGTGTTCCTAGTACAGGAGAACAGAGAGCAGCGCAGATCAGCACAGAGCAGAGACAGGAGCACAGAGAGAGGAGAGGAGAGGAGACAGGCTGAGCCCTTTGACATTCTATCAGACCCATATTCTATGCTGATTTAATTTGCCCTATGCTATCAAAATATTTGACTGAATCTTTTGAACTTCTCTTTATGGAAAGTTCTGCAATTATTGATGTGAGCTTCATGCTCTATACTCACTCTTGCTTTTCACTTTTGAACTCTTCATGGGTTCTGACTGACACAATTTTTTTCACCCCATTCTTAGAATAGGGATTTTTCCTTTATGGAATGCGTTGACTGCATTATTTTAATATGATCTACTCTAACAATATTTTTATTATCAATTCTAAAACAGGACTGATATTTGACTAATGAATTAAGAATTAGAATTCACTAAAAACTTTTAATTAGGAAATAAAACCCTTCAAAACTACTTAGAACTCTCATTATTGACTAAAAGCTTGGAATAGCAATTGAAATTTGTTTGTGACAGATGAAATAGCTCTTTTGATCAAAATATGGTGACAAAGAACCATCACCTGAGAGTAGAAATTTGTGTGGGAACAGGTCCTGATCCTATGAGTGATGGTAATTGAGAAGGTTGTGCCGTATTTATTTAAATTTGACCCACATCTGTGCTAACAGTTTTGAGCAAGATTCCTCACTCAGGGATACACTGTAAAGGAATCAGTGTCACAAGGTTTCACCATGCTGCCTGCCACTGCAGATCATTTCTCAGGGATAGTGCGGACCAACATTAGTTCTTTCTATGCAACTCCTCACAACTCTCCTTTTCTAGGCAGCCTTTCCTTTTGCAAGTGTCCCACCAGCACACTTCCTCAGCAGGAAGTGCAGTGGGCTCCTTCCCTCAAGGTAGTTTCATGGCAGCTGTTCCTGGCAGGATGTAACATCTCCAGGTTGCTGTTCCCAAACCTGGTGAAGGGAATTCACAGTCAGTGACTCCAACCCATGAAAACACAAATATTTCCAAGTGTATATTGGCACTGGTCAATGAGAACTCCTGGCACCCTGACCATGGGCTTCTGCCCCAAACTTAGATCAGGTTTGCAGCCGTTCACTGTGTATTACACAGGTCGCATTATAGAACCAGTTTCAGGCAATTCCTGTTTTTTCATATTCCTCTCAAACTGGTCAAGTCACAGTCTTTGTCCTCTGGTGGGGGGGTGACACCTCTGGGAAAGAACAGAGCAGGAGCTAAGGGCTGTCCCTACACTTCAAGTTGTTTATGTGTTACCCTCCACATCCTAGATTCTCGCACAGTTCAAAGGCCTGCATACATTCTTTGGAGGAGCACTGCATTTCACATTGCTGTTTGGCAGGCTCCCTCCAACCTCTATCTTATGCATCATTCCACACAGGAGATCCAAAATATATTTTTGCACAGCAGCAGTCAAATACAACATGTTTCATGCTCATCCTACTATATGTAAATATACATACATAAACCACATGCACCAATGATATCCCACATGGATGAAGGGAAGGAACTAGTTGCAGGGTACTGGCAGACAATTTAAAATAGTAGGTGCAGTCAACAGGTAAACGGCTTGTCCTGCAGAAATAATCAGTGACTGTCATCACTGTCAGTCCTCCACAGCCTAGTGAGCGGACAGTAGTCCCAGACTAAAAGGGTAGGGTAATGGGGCAGCACATGATGTGCTCATCCTGTCCACAGAGTTCAGCTTAGGTTGCATTCCTGACAGTGGGTCCTCGGCATAGCGGAATGACTGATATGTGCTTTAAGGCCAAAAATAAAAAATACCTGGAGACATGCTACAAGAGAAACTCCTGGCAGGGGTGCACATTCTCCAAAGCCATGCAGGGGAGCTTTCCTGTCCGAATAGATGACCCCCCTCCCAGGTCTTAATATGTGGGACTTAATCCACTATTGGAGAAGCGTAATCATCAGATTGGGAAAACTATCTGAAAAGTTTGTCTGCATTCCTGTGCTGTAACCTGCATCATGCTTCACAGTGAAGTCCAAATCCTGCAAAGAGATAGATCACTGGAGCAATGTGGTAATCTCTCCCTTCCCCTTCTCAACCATCAGCGATGTGAGGGGTTAGTGACCTGTCTAGACCACAAACTTGATACTAAAAAAGCCAGACCTGAACCGCCTGAAGGTTTACACTGTGGCAAATTTTCAATGGCAGCTCAATTCTGATCTCTTGTCCGCAACTTGTGGCTGATGAAGACAACCAATTGCTCCCTGTCATCCTCATTGAATTGGGCGCGTACTGCACCAACTCCTTTGTCTGAAGCATCCATCTGCACAAAAAATGTTGACTGTAGTGAGAGGTCACAGGAGTGGTGAACCTTCGAGGTCAGGGCTTTCACAGGGGTAACTTGCATCCCACAGTATCCGGTGAGGGCTAATAAAACTCTAATTTGGGGTTCAGTGATTGAAATTCACAATCAAGGATTATCTGTAGTTTCTCCTGCAAGGGCTGACTCTGTCTATTCCCCTCTGGGTGTCCAAGATAGACCACATGACTTACCTGGCACCCCTGCATCCCCCCATCAGCATCAGCTCTAGATAGTTCAGATAGTCCCTCCATGAATTGTTGTCCAGGTAGTCCATGCAGAACTCTTCCAGGTCGGACAACACAAAGTGGATCAGGTCCTTGTAGGTGGCAAGAGCATTCTTGAACCCAAAAGGCATGACCCGGATCTGAAACAGGCCCTCTGGGATGAAGAATACAGTTTTCTCCTTGGCACCATGTACCAGTGCAATCTGCCAGCTACCACTGCTCAGATCAAATTAACTTAGGCACTTAGCTGCACCCAATCTGTCCAGCAGCTCGTTGGCATGAGGGATAGGATAGTAATCTATTTTCATGATTGTACCGAAAGCCCAATAGTCCATAGACCTTTGCAGAGGCACCAGTCCTGTGAGACTGGCCTACCAAGTCAGGAAGCCCTACATGACTCTGAACCTTGAGGCACTCCCAGACTCTGGCAAGCAGTGCTGGTGGTGTCTATCATGTGCACAGTCAAGATTCCACTGTGGGGTAAGTGAAAGAGTTGCGCAAACAACTCCAATAGCCCTCTATACCATATATGTTGTTCTTAAGTCCGATTCACCATCTATTTTTTCATCATGGAACAACAAGTCTGGGAGAGTCTCACTTGCTGCCACAATCTCTTTTGCAATTGCCAGGATCCTGGCAGTCTCTGCAGAAGTACTAGTGACACTCTGATAGCATAGCCATCGTGATTCCTGCCCCTCAGGCCAAAGATCAAGCAGGTCCCTGATTTTGTAGAGGTATAACTTATTTACTGTTTTCTATGGAATGTCAAGGTACACTGCATTTCAGTGGCCTAGCTGAGACATAATTAAGTCTAAAGCCCTTCCTTCCCCTTTGTTATGAAAAGTGAGAAAATGCTATGCCTGTCAAATCTGGAGAGCATAAGCAGGACAAAGAGATGGCGAGAATAGCAACTAAGATAGTGTAGTTACGTTAGCTTTCCCTGAATCATTTCGCCTAGCTTTTGAATTTCAATTATAGCACAGACAAGATGTTCACTGGAAAGACAGTGATAGGGCTGTGAGATGAATGTCATTAGATAAACAAATCTGCCCATAACTTATAGAGTTCACAGAAACAATGATGCAGGGTGGACTTTGTAGCCAAACCATGTTATCAATGCAGGTGTGATGTTCCACGCTGTGGGTTCCCAACCTTGATGTCCTGCCAGAGCACTCTGCCTGCAAAAGGCCATCTCCCCAGCTCTGTTATCCTGCTCGTGGAAGGGACTACGTTGAAAAAAAAGATACATTGCAACACTTTGTATGAAATAGCTGAGATCAGTCCCCTCATGTACTACATGATGTGGGATTATAAATATAATTTAGGAAGATGGCAGGGGGAGATAGCTCAGGGTGTTCTCCCAGGAGCACTAGTCCAAGTACAATGGTTTTGCACACTCCACAGATTGGTCAAATGAGAAAGATTGCCAACTTTTTGGATATTAAACAGCTTATTCTGTGTATATTTCTTTGTAGATTCTATACAAGCTCATATATATGCAGTGCCGTTCTGAAGCTGCCTGAAGACTTCACACACAGTGGACTTTTACTTAATAAAGCAAAGTAAAATCAGAAACAGACTCTATTGTGGCCTACTGAGCATAATACAAATAAATAATTCTGGCCTTCAGAGTTCCAAACAACACTTAGTGAAAAAAGCAGTGTAATAGGGGTAAATAAAACCTTTACACCGACTACTTAAACTGATTGACCTATAATTCAACCTGATCAATACATTACAGCTGAATTAGCATTCTGCAGGAACCAGGTCAAACATACAATTTATTCACGGGAAACAAGGAAACTCTATATGGGTTCCTCAAATTTTATTGAAACATGAAAATGATATTCTGAAATAAACCAATTCAGTTCCCATACTGAACCTTGTTGTAGCCTATTGAAGTGTGGCACCTCGAGGATATCATTCATTCCATCAGAATGAAAACAAAAGAAATAGATGCCTTCTGAGATGTGTCAGAACTTAGATTAGGATGCATGGAGCCAAGCTGATTTGATAGCGAAGATGAAGAGTTTAGTTTTTATCAGAAATGAGCAAAAGTAATATTCTACTTTTGAAGTCTTAAAGACCAAAACAAGGATTTGCAAGGTGAGTCATCTTGTACTCGGGGTTTATGATTTATATTAAGAAGCTGATACAGTTGTACACCATCAGACAGAAGTACTAGGGATATCAGTAGTGTACATGTCAGAATGGGGCCTGGGACGCACTAACCCTTATGTATTGGTCCCACGCAACTCTCTTCTCCATTTCTCATGAATGTGCTGGTCTTAAGGAGCATAAGAGGATGCTCTCAACACATTTGCCAATGGTGGCAGCCATTTTTAAAGCACAGAGTAGAAGTTCCTTGTGATCCATAGTGTCCTTGCTAGGCATTCCTAACACATAGTTGCTGGATCTGGGACTTTTTGTTGAAATCCTGTTGTGTGCTTTGGTGAAGTCAACAACAAACATCTTGGAACCAGAGAAGTATCTTGCAAGGGTACAGACTTGAACTTGTTATTTTCAAAGAGAGTGATCCATTGGGATTCCGATCTCTGTAGCAATCCGTAGGAGCCATCCCTTAAGATTATAAATTCGATAGCACTTCTTTCACCAGAGTCATCCTTTAGGATTCTGAACTCTATTGCAGAATAGTTATTTCCACAAGGAGTTATCTATCTGTGTGAGTTATGTTTGTAAACTCCAGTAGAAGTATATTGGCATTATTGTTGTATGGCATGCCAACATCACTGCTAGTAAATGTTTGATGACCACCGGTAGAAACTAAACACGCAATATAAATGAATGCTTTTAATGTTATAGTTATCCACTTGTCACTTTAAACGTAAACAAGCACAAAACGTTATTTCATAATATTGAAGGCAGCTCTCTTTAGCAAACATCCTATTGTAACCTTGAGCACGATTCACAGTTACTATATCAACTTAATTGCATTTCAGCTCCGGAGAAAGATAGAGTTTCAATTTATAATAGAGCAGAGATTTTTGGTAAATAAGGGTTTTGAGATGCAAGGCCTTCCCTTTTTTTAGCCAGTATGTTGTATGGTACTAGATCTAGCCTAGTTACTTTTTGCCTGGTGAGCTAATGAATTGTGTAACTGGAAATGATCTAGGGATTACCAAATGGTTAAACTAGCAGTATTGCCTAATTTCAATACTGAAACATCTTTCTTCAGGTCCAAATGATACTAGAAGTATTTAATGACATCATCAAGCATCAGGATTCTGTACTACCGGTTCCAGCCATGGGACTGCAACAGATTCCCTAAAACGGTTACTTTCGTACAACCTTTTATCTTAGCGGGAAAATAGAGAATAGGTTCCTTACAAAAACTTCTGCTTTGCATGCAAGCCGCTAAAAGTAGTTCACTTTAAGCAGTATCCCTGAATGCATTTTTGATCACTTCAGGGCTTTTTGGGACATTTCCTTGTCTTCAAGGAAATTCTTGAGATGCAGAACTGAGAAAACTCTCTGCCCCTGTATGCCTGACAGCTACCTGATTTCCTTGAGGCACCAATGAACTCTACTAAGGACTCTACACAGATTGACACATTTGAAATAGCAGTCTGAGGGAAGTTTTAGGTTTCCAGGGGGTAAATCACCTACCTATTTCTGCCTTTTACTTATACCCAAATATTCCTTTTCAACTCTAGTTCTACAGTTGACTTTGGTTGTTACTGGCATTGAAGTTATCTTTCTTAGTTCAGTGTGGTTTGGGATGTGATACTGATGGAGCAAGGACTCGTAAATGAGAATTGCTCGGAAGCAATCCTCTCGTTTTAACTCATTAACGAATTACTAACTATGTGTAATTAATAATTCGCATTTCAGAAAGACACGCGGGATAACGAAGCTTGCGTATGTGTTTACTAACTTTAACAAAATGAACCAAGGACTAAAACGCACTCTAACAAGGGATCTTTACTGCGCATGCGTCTACTGCATCTACGTAGTATGACGTCTTAACGCTTGGAGGGAAAATCTTGCGCATGCGCAAAAGGCATTAAAATGGCAGCTTGAAAGTTCACATGCATGGCACCTGCTTGGCTAAATAGAAAATACGTTTTTATACTAACGCAAATGCAGAAAGGGTAATAATAATTAAAGTGGGTTAGAGTAGAGGTTGGTGGTATACAGTGAAACCATTTATTTTTTGAAAATAACATTTCTTCTTTTGACTTTATTATTAGTGAGCATTTGGGCCTTCTACACTTGTCTGAACTGAGCTGACTGATTTAAATCAGCACATGAGAGAGAACGAGGAAGGATGAGTAAGGATTTGTCAAGCATCCAAGGACAAGAAAGATGTGCCCTGGGAACATGAGGGTGAAGAGTTCATATGAAGGAGCCTTATTCATGAGATTGAAACAATTTGTATTAATAAAGTTTGGAGATGTATGGGAAAGGAAACGATTTAATAAAGTTTTAGGGGATGGGTTTGAAAACAATGGTTCAATGAAATAAGTGAAATGTAAGCATGGTGTGATGATCAACCCCCTCGGCTGACCAATCAGAGTTAGTATTTTATGAAATTGAAACATTAATGGGTGGTACATGATTATTGAAAGGTATAACTGAGGTAGTTTTAGTTAGTTAGATTAGCAGAAACGGGAGCAGAAGCAGCAGAAGCGGGAACATTGATGCAGAGCTCGGGATGCTGTCTGTGCTGTGGGTGGTGCTGATGCTGTGAGACGCTGATGAAGAAAACTGAATCCAGAGACCTCCATCTTAACTTAATTGGGTTAGAAAGAAGATCGCAGAAGAATCACGAGGAGGAAGAGAGTGTCAGAGAGGGGTGCGACGCAGTCGTCGGTATTTAGAGAGGTGAAGTATCCTGTCCTGATTCCTGTCCTGAAGTCTTTGTCTCCTGATCTATCCTGGGGGACCCTTACCAGCCCTTTGGCCAGGGGTTGGTCTTCACACCATTCTTGGTAAATATAAATTCATCGTATTGATAGATGTTCTTTTCTCTCTGTCCTCTCCTTTCTGAGCATAGTTATTGTGTGAGTCTGATATATTTTTGCTTATTGATTATTGATTGAATTGACACTCTTGCGAATGAGGGTGTTTGTACTGAAACTTTGAGATGGTTCACATTCAATTAATTTAGATAAAGATTTTAAAACTTCCCGAGTCTGTGATTATTTACTTTTAATTAAAGAATGTTTAATTAGTTAATTTTTCACCATCAACTAGTTCAACTAATGGTCCATCGACCAGAGGAAAGAACTAATTGATCAGTAAAAGGTTTAGTTAGAACAGGAACAATAACTATTCCTGAAAACATGAAATCTATAAACTACAAGCTCCAGCGGTCTACTTGGTATTAGTGGAAGAAGTTATATGGGCCCAGGTGAGTATATGGTAGTGGAGTATCTGTTGTTAGTACACCGCTGGATCAGTTTTCTGGTAGCAGAGTTATGGTTATTATTGACTAGTTTGGTGATAAGTATAGATTATTGATTATTAATTTATGTTTTAACATAAGAGTTAGCGTCCTTGTTTTATGTTGTCTGGAAAATTCCCGGGGAATGAATAGCGGGTGGCGATAGAAACCACACTGCAGTGAGGTTACTCGTCTGTTGGAATAACACTGAGAAGCTAGGTAGGCCTGGCAGGGTTAAAGTAGGGACTATTTTCTGCGTAAAAGTGAGAGTGATTGATAGCAAAGAGTTCGCTAGTGAAACTTTAGGTGTTATATCACCTAGAAAGGGTAACCCTGAAGGAGTAGCAGGTTCTTCCAAGCTAGATTGACAGCAAAAGGAGTTCGCTGGTGAAACTTTGGTCTCAAATTTCCCAAAACGGGTGACACCGGAGGAGTAGCAGGTTCTCTGGAGCTTGAATGAAGGGTAAGCGGAAGGGTTTTACTCGCAGTACATGAAGAGTAAGCGGAAGGTTTTACTCGCAGTGGAAAGAAATCAACTATCCTTTGATTTAGTGGAACAGACAGAGTAGCGACTGTTTTTATGTCGTTAATGACAAAGAATTTTAAAGAAAATATTGAGAAATAAGTTTTCGTATTACCTTGTGAAGGGAGGGTCAGTTGCTGGAGTTGTACTGACGTCACAGTGAGCCGCGCTGGGATTGGTAGAAACAGCGGGCGTGTGACAGGAGCAGCCTTGTAAAGGAGGGGTCAGTAGTAAGGAGCAGAACTGACGTCAGAAAAGGCCACGCTGGCATTGGTCAGATCACGAGCGTGAGCCTGATTTAATTGGATAGCTAGTTAGAAGCCGCGTTAGGATTGGTGAGAGAGAGATTGTATGCGGGATTTTGATTTGACTGTTAGTGCAAGGCGTACAGGTAGAAGATTTCAAGGGTTTGCAGAATACAATTTTATACATCGTTCCTCAAGGATGTATGGAGAGAAAAGAAAGATGTCATTTATAAAGAAAATTAAGAATTTCTTTGTAAAAGATAAGCCTGTGTTGACCAGAGAGGGAATTCCTATTTCGCCACCAAAGACAACAGCATCTTTCATGATGATGGAAAGAGGATATCATACTTGCGTATGGTTGGAAAACTGGATAGAATATACGAAGGATGATGGAGTGTTAGCATTTCCTAAAGATGGTACGTTTAATGGGAGGATTCTTCAGAATTTGAGATTGAAAATGAATGATTTAGAACCTAGACCTAGGTTAACTCAATATGAGGCTTTGGAAGAATGGGAGACTGAGTCATATGAACGAGAGAAATGCAGAGGTGGGAGATATAGAGGATTCTTTCCCAGACACTTGCATGAGTCACGCGAAGGGCAGATGAAACAATGGAGGAGAGCTATGGTATCAGAAGGTTTATATCCAGTGTTAATGGCTGAGGAACAGTCTGGAGGAAAGTGTAAGGAGAAAACGAAACACATGAATACAGCAGGATATGGTGAATCAGATGACGAGTTGTTAGAGGATATTTTAATTAAAAATCCACCGCCGTATCAAGAAGCAACTAGTAAGGTTACCCCAAGTGCACCAGTAATGGGAATGCCATTGAGCCCACAGATTTTACATGATACGTCATATAACAGAGTGTTGCAGGATAATGAGAGAGATGTTTTAAACAAAACTAGAGAAGAACTAGTTCAGAAGATAAGTCAATTAAATTTGAATACTGAAGCTTTGACAGTGCCAGTGACCATTGGTCCAGTAATCCCATTGTATGGAGATAAAAAGATTTGCCAGAAACCACAACCTGTGACAATTCCATTAAATAGTCCTAGGAAAGAAATAATAATTACAGATGATCAGGTTAGTGAAAGTGAGTCAGTTATTTCATTAATGGATCTCCCAAATGTAGAATCTTCAACTGAAACTCCGAAGAGAAATACACCTATGAATTTGAGAGAAAAGAGATCTTTAGTACCTATAAGAACTGAAAGTGCAACAGTAGTTACCCCTGAAGAAATAGAGAGATGGGCACAGGAAATAGATAATCGAAATCCACCACCAAAGATTTTAGACATCAGCAGAATGAAAGTGGAATTGGAAGAGATGATGACAGGATGTGTGGGCATAGAAAGATTGAATGTTTATAATGATGAGGAATTGTTATATTTATGTAAGAGTATAACCAGGAGAGCAAGGGTATTTCATGAGAGATTGACTGAAGTTGCTTCAGAGATTGGAATAGACATAGGGAAATCAAAGTTGTTACAGAAACCATATCGAGTGGACTTTACTGATAAAGATTTAGAAAGTGTAAATGCTTCTGGAAAGAGACTACAGATAAAGGAATTAATGAGCATTTTGCGAAAATGGGGAGACATTGATAAATGGAGAATTAGATGGATAAGAAAGAAAGAGGAAGTACAAGCGAGAGAAGCAGCAGCTGCATTTCCAGTAAGAGAATCAAGCAAAGTGGAAAAATTGTGTCCAATGAGAGAGGTTCCCGGAGGTGGATATGTTCATGTTCCTTGGAGTAGACAAGATATTTTGTCATTTACAAATGATTTCCCAAAGCTGAGAGAAAAACCAGTTGAATGGTATAAACAGGTAGAGAGATTTGTGAAGGTTTCAAAGGTTTTATTGAAGGATTTGGATGGTCTATTTGATATAGTGGTACCTGCATGATTTATGGACGGAATGTAAAATTACAATTGACTGAGCCTACTGAGGAGTACTGCTCACGAGACTCAAAGACAGGAGCACCCTCGGAGGAGGTGATGAAGAAGTATCACCAAGTGATTACGTATTTGAAAGGGAAAATTCCTCCTAAAGAAACAGACTGGGTAAAAATAGATAGAACAACTCAAGAACCAAATGAATCTGTACATGCATATTATGAGAGGTTATTACAGGTGTTTAAGCAGTATAGTGGTTTTGAGAATATCGGTGATAAGGATATGGGACATTTTGTGTATCGGTTTGTATTGGTTTAAAACCAGAGATTAGTCAGATGATACAGCAGCACATGTTGTGTTGGCAAAGCAAGACAGTGGATGAGATTTTAAAGTACGCGAAATATTGCGGAGATGACATTGAGGCCAGGCGTAGAAAGCTAAAGGAGAAAATGATGTGGGCACAAGTAAAATTAGCAGAACAGCAAGAGGAAAAAATAAATGCCCAAGATAATAATCAAGTGAAAGAGCAGAGTCAGAATGATCAAGTGAAGAGTGGTAATAAATATAGGGGACGAATGGACAGAGAAGAAGCGAAAAGAAGTTTCCTTGTCATGCGTGCGGAAAGCTTGGACATTGGAAGAACGAGTGTAAGAGTACTCAGAATAATAAGAGTAATAATGGGCCAAATCAAAATTTAATCCCACAGATGCAGAATGAAGTACTTATGAATCAGCAGCAGCAGGTAGTTACTCCACAATATCAGGTGCCACCAGCTCCTATGCCAAATTTTGTGAATCATCAAAGTTTCAGTGCGAACACCGGATTTCAAGGAGAAAGTGGTAAGAATAATAGAACAATTACACAATATTTGTTGCAGAATGATGAGGAAAATTCGGACTACTCGCAATGACGGTGCCTGAGGGGGAGGAAGAGGAGTGCGTGCTTGGCGCATCCTTGCCGGTAGATCAGTCAGGTCCATTTGTTGATGGGAAAGTAGAAGGTAAAGACATTACTTTCCTATTGGCTACTGGTGCTACCAGGTCTACTGTGAGAACAGCAGACATCCCAAACCTACCCCTCTCGGGAGAATCAATCCAAGTTGTAGGCGTGTCTAACCAACAGATTAGAACCCCAATCACAAAACCAATGGAGGTGCACATTGGAAGCTTTAAAGAAATGCATTGGTTTGTAGTTTGCGATTCCAGTCCTGTAAATCTGTTGGGAAGAGATCTATTGTGCAAGATGAACTGCACAATCTATTGTACACCAGATGGTGTTGCTTTCCAAACCCCTGATGAAGACGTTGTATACAAGATGATGTTAGCCAAACAGGGAACAGAAGTAGATGAAATGTTTTCACTAATGACTGAAAATGAATTACCAGAAGAGTTGAGAGCCACAGTTAATCCAGAAGTGTGGGATTTTACAGGAAAAGGACATTGGGTTAATGACAAATATAGACCCAGTTAAAGTGACAGTGAAAGAAGGTGCAGTGTATCCAAACACCCGACAGTACAAGATGAGTCCAGAAGTAAAAGCAGGAGTTATTCCAGAAATTGAACGAATGGTTAAACAAGGTATTTTAAAAGAAGTGATGGGTAGTCCTTGTAATTCGCCAATAATGGGACTGAAAAAGCCTAGCGGAAAGTATAGAATAGTGCAGGATTTACGAAAAATAAATAAAATTGTAGTGCCATGTTGCCCAATAGTGCCAAATCCAGCCGTGATCCTTTATCAGATACCTTGGAATGCAGGCTGGTTCACAGTAATTGATTTATGTCAAGCATTCTTTTCTATTCCTTTGCACCCAGATAGTCAATATTTGTTTACATTTAAGTTTGAGGATCATATCTATGCATGGTGCAGGGTTCCTCAAGGGTACACAGAGAGTCCCTCAATTTTTAATCAGATTCTGAAAAAGTGTCTAGAATCATTGATTATGCCTGGAAAATCTGTTCTGGTTCAGTATATTGATGACCTACTGGTGGCATCAAAAACACGAGAAGATTGTGTCACAGACACAATTGCATTACTGAACCATTTGGCTGAAGGAGGGAACAAGGTGTCTCCAGAAAAATTACAGTTCTGTCAACAAGAAGTTAGATATTTAGGGCATAAAAACAAAGAGGAGTTAGAAAAGTGACACCGGAAAGAATAAAAATAATCAAAGAAATGCAATTGCCACAGACTCAGAGAGAAATGAGAATGTTCCTGGGAGTGGTTGGGAACTGTAGGAAATGGATTAATGGTTTTTCCATGCTAGCGAAACCATTAATACAAATGACCCGGAAAAGAGCAAAAGATCCGATTGATTGGAATGATGATTGCATAGAGGCCTTTGTGAAATTGCGAAATTGCTTGTGTGAGGCTCCTGCCTTGGGCATGCCTGATTATTCAAAAGACTTTGCGTTGTTTGGTTGTGAGAGAGAAAATTGTGCACTTTCAGTCTTAACACAGAGACATGGATTGAGTCGACGTCCAGTGGCATATTTTTCAGCCACATTGGATCCAGTGGCTTCAGCATTACCTGGCTGCTTAAAAGCAGTAGCTGCTACTTGCTTCGTCTTCTCTTCTTGTTTTCGGATTCGGGAACTGAGGAAGGAAGGTTCAGGGAGCCCCTAAATACTAAATTTAGGGGTGGTTACAGGTAGGTAAGGGCAGGGGCCAATGGGTCCCTTCCCTGGGGTGGGTACACCCCTATTCTGCTCCTCTCCAGTGGGAGGGGGCAGGAGCCTGTCCCTGGTTGGCTGGGTCCCCCCATCCTCAAGATGGCGGGGACTCGAGTCTGTGCTTCACCTCGCCTCCCCCACCTTAGGGGTGGAGTTGGCAGAGGTGGGCACAACCCATTTCCTGCCTCTGGTTTTCCCGCCGGTTCTCCCGCCAGAAGTGGGGGTAGAACCAGTGGGGACCAGTTTGCTGGAAGCAGCAAATGGTCTGGGGAAGCTCAAATGGTGGCAGGCCTTTGAAGCTCCCCCTGCCCATCCTGGGGGAGGAGGCTTTGGCACCTCGCCCCAGGATGTGCCTGGTTTCAGGCCCCTGAGAGCAGAGGCTCTCGACCCAGGGGTCCAGAAACATGTCTGGTGGTGGCAGCCTGGGCAGCCACTCAGTCCGGACACTGGAGGTCGGGTTGATTTCAGGGGGCATCTCTAAGATGCCCTCTGGAGTGCGTTTTACATTAAATCCCACACTGGCATCAGTGGGGGTTTAATGTGCTGAGAAGTTTGATACCAAACTTCTTAGTTTTCCGTGGGGCCATTATGGTGCTGTGGAGTTCGTAATGACAGACCCCCAGCACCATATACTCTTAATGGCAGCACTGCACTTACAATGCCCAAGAATGGACTTGGGCACTGTAGGGGCACAGGGCTCATGCCTCTATGCCCTCACCACTGGCATAGTGCACCCAGCTAGAGGGGTGGCTGACCTAGGCCATGGCAGTGGCTTGTAGGCATGGCACACAGGGATGTGTGCCATGTCGACTCTTCACTTTTGTTCTGCACCAAGACACGCAGCCTGCAAAGGCAGTGTGTGTGTGTAAAGGTACAGGGTCCCTAAGGGTGGCACAACAAGTGCTGCAGCCCTTAGGGGCCTTCCCTGGTCACAGTGCCCTGGGTACCCATGGTACCATTTACCAGGGGCTGACCTGTGGCCACTTGTATGAGTCTGGAGCAAAGTGAGTCGATAGTGATGGGACATCCAGTAAAGATTTATGTTCCACATTCAGTTGAGATTCTTTTGACGAGAACAAGAACACAACATCTCACCCCTAGTCGATTGACTAAGTATGAAAGAGTGATTTTGGGAGCTGAGAACGTGACAGTGATAAGGTGTACGATCATGAACCCAGCTACCCTACTGCAAGACCCATGCAATGAGGAAGTGAAAGATGAGAGTGATCATGATTGTTTGGACGTAACTGAATTATGTACTAAGCCCCGTCCAGACATAAAGGAGACACCTTTGAAAGAGGCTGACCATGAGTTATTTGTAGATGGGTCCTGCCTCAGGACACAAGAAGGAGGATTAAGTGCTGCATATGCTGTTTGTAAGATATCCGGGGTAATTGAAGCATCCTGTTTACCGGGAGTCAAATCTGCACAAATAGCTGAATTGGTGGCCCTAACCATGGCATGCAAAAAGGGGAAAAATTGGACAGTAACCATATTTACGGACAGTCAATATGGGTTTCGGGGTTGTGCACGATTTTGGCCAGCTCTGGATGCAGAGGGGATTTCTGACTTCTTCAGGATCTCCTATTAGAAACAGCAAAAATGTGAAGGATCTGCTGGAAGCATTACAATTGCCAAAAGAAATAGCAGTTGTTAAATGCGCTGCACATCAGTCAGGAAATGACTATGTGGCTGCTGGCAATAGATATGCTGACCAAGTGGCTCAATACTGTGCCAAAAATACAGTGGCCATAAACAGAAAAATTGAAACGGGTGAGACCAGATGCCAACTTATGTTTGTCTCAGTACCAGAAACATGGGATGAGATTAGACAATTGCAGGAAGAAGTTGAGGAAAAGGAAATTTGGATAAAGGCAGCTTGTACAAAGAGACCAGAAGATGAGGTATGGGTGTATTTAGATGGAAGACCAGTCATGCCAGATTGTTTGCTTTAAAAAATGGGAAGAATGTATCATGGAGCAACACACATAGGGAGAGACTCAATGATCAGGCTATTCAGACAGAGTTGGTACAATCCGAAATTCAGGGTAGTCGCAGAGAGACTTTGCCAAAGATGCTTAACCTGTCAGCAGCAAAATCCAGGTAGGAAGACAGTGGTTAGCTGGGGAAAGATTGGAAAGGCAGAAGGACCCTTCACCAGATTACAGTTGGATTTTATTGAGTTGCCCCCTAGCAATGGACTGAAATATATACTTGTCATAGTATGCTTTTTCTCAAGATGGGTGGAAGCATATCCCACTTGAAGAAATGACAGTCTTACAGTTGCTAAATTGTTGTTGAGGGAGTTAATTCCACGTTTTGGTTTTCCAGTCACTTTGGAATCAGATAGAGGACCTCATTTTAATAATGAAATAATTCGATTAATTTGTGCTGCATTTAACATAGAACAAAAACTGCACTGTGCTTATCGTCCAGAGGCTTCTGGAATAGTTGAACAGTTAAATGGCACAATCAAGTCAAGATTAGGGAAAGTGTGTGCATCCACAATGCTGAAATGGCCAGATGCATTACCTCTAGTATTGATGGGTCTCAGAAGTATTCCAGACAGAAAAACAGGAATGAGCCCACATGAAGTTCTCATGGGAAGAGCAATGAGACAAGCATTTATTCCTGGAAATAAATTAATGAATATAACTGATGATCTGGTATTGGACTATTGCAAAGGATTGGCTGAAATGGTGCATTCTGTCTCTCACCAGGTTGGAGAAGACGCAGTTGAAAGACAGCCAGACCAAGCACATGATTTGAATCCTGGAGATTGGGTGCTAGTGAAGAAACACGCAAGAAAGTCGTGCCTAGCACCAAGGTGGGACAAACCGCGTCAAGTCATACTAGTCACTACCACAGCAGTGAAGTGTGCAGGTTTGCCCAATTGGATTCATGCCAGTCCTACCAGAAGAGTTCCGAGCCCATCAGAACAACAAGAGCAACCTCTAACTGAACAGGCTGAAGCGTCAGGAGTTGTAAGCTGTGAAATTGAAGAATCTAGAGTAATAGATTCTGAAAGACAACCATATGACGAACAGCCAAGTACAAGTCAAGAAGAGTGGATACCAGTAATTGAAGTAATTGATGATGCTATTGAAACAAGAAGAATAACAGAACTGAAAAGACAGGAAAGTAGTCAGGAGGAGACAGGGAAAGAAGAACACACTCAGGTGGAAATAGAAAAAGACTTTCAGGAACCTGAGGAGGGAATATTAGAAGAACATGTTCAGGCAGAAGAAGAAAAGTTTGAAATAAGACCTCTCAGAATTAGAAGAACAAGTTCAGGCAGAAAAAGAACAGTTTGAAGTAAGACCTGAACAGGGTCAGATAGAATTAGAAGAACAAGCTCAGGAAGAAGAAGAACAAAGTACGATAAGACCTGAGCAGGTGGAAGTAAAAGAAGGTTCAAGCACAGAAAACAAGAACAGATTGTGCCTAGATTGAGTGAAATTAAAAGAACTTTAAAAGGAGATAAAGAAGGTGAAAGTGCAGTACAGATCAAAAGAAGAATCAGAAAGGGAGACAATTGGCCAGTTGGAGTAAAGAAATTAAAATATCATTTAAGAAAATCAGAAAAGAGCCCCGAACAAGTAAATGAAGTCACAAGTCAAACACGATCTAAACAAACTTTAGCGAAAATAACTCGAAGAAGTCCAAGACTGAGAAATTTAAATAGAAGGTACAAGGCCCCTGAATGGACCTACGTTATACTCGAAGAATTTGAATCCCTAGATCTAAGTGATGAAACAGAAGAAGTTCATGTTGCACAGATTGATGAAAGCAAATTGAGGCCTCCTTAAGAACAAAAAGAAAGTTAAATTGACAAAGAAAGGATAAGAGAAAAGAAATTTTCTCAGAGTAAAATGGCAGAAATTGAAGCTACCGAAAGACCAAAACGAGGATTGAAAAGAAAATGTTTTAGATTTTGTTTTTGTAGTATTTTATTAGTAGTATTAGTATGGTTATTCCTAACAGTAGGAGTACCTTTATTAATGGAAACAAGTGACAAGAATAACACAGATACTAATGATAAGATAGATAGAATAAAAGGGACTAAAATAGAAATAGGGGTAGAAGATGAAGCAAATTATCATAATGAATCAGACTATAATACATCTTCAAATGTGTTTATTAAATTGTTATTTCAGTATGTTAATACAATGGAAATTAGTAATTATTATGTGTGTATGAAGTTACCCTCATCAGTATCAGAAGGGGTAACGTATCACCATATACCTTAAACATATGGTGTGTCATGTAGTATTTTATCAAGTTTATTTTATGCTACAGGGAGACTTCAATATTTTTATTCAAATATAGATGTAGTATTTTCTGAATTACCTATTAGAAAGAATATGGATCCAGTAGTTAGTAGTAAAAATGCACAGTTTATGGGTGAATTTTTCTTAACAATGAGTTCAATAGATTTAGTTCAGGCACATAAAGATAATCTAACATGTACATTAAGAAAAGAAGAAAAAGATTTTTGGGATTTAGTAGAAGAAAGGAGACAGGATTTAATAAAGAAAGCGACTGAACAGAAAACCCATGTACCTCCATGGGCTGGGAAAGAGAGAATCTATGCAATTGGCAAGGCTCATGCTGCGATGTCCCTGGATTTTGTGAAAAGGGGAAAATTCTGCCTCCATAGATTAAAGACAGATTATAACAATAATTACATTGGTTCCAGTGAATGTGAACACAACTTCCTAATTTTAGGAGGGTGGGGACTAAAAGGGGGAACTGATCCTGTATTTCCAGGAGTTTATTATGTTTGCGGGAACAATGCCTATTATAGGTTACCTGCAAGATGGTACGGGAGCTGTTACTTTGGAATAGTTTTTCCAAAAATTTACCATGTGGACAGAATCAGTGGAATCAATGGAAATTCTAATGGACTAACACGTAGAAGAAGAGCTAGTTTTTCTGAAATCGTAGGAGATATTTTTAGTGCATTGATACCCTCAGTTGGAGTCATTCTTAATTCACAGAAAATTTGTAAGTTATCAACCATAGTTGATCGTCTTTCTACAGATACTGCAGGAGGATTCTTAATGATTAACACAGAGATGGTTGCAATCAGGTCTATGGTTTTACAGAACCGTCTTGCTCTTGATATATTATTAGCAAAAGAAGGTGGAGTCTGTGGTATGTTGAAAATTCAACATTGCTGCACTTATATTCCGGACAAGAGCAGAGAAATTAAAGGATATATTGGAAACATTACAAGAATGCATAAAGACTTGACCCAACTGGAGGTCGACAGTGTGTGGGGAAGACTAACAAAAGGTATAACAACAATAGGGAAATGGTTTACTGAATTTGGGAAAAGTTTTCTAGGTCAAATAATAATACCATTAGTTCTGATAATAACCGTACTGATGATAATAATGATTACATATAAATGTTGTAGAAAAGGAGGGAAAGGAAAAATACATT
The DNA here is from genome assembly GCA_963921515.1 of Calotriton arnoldi. Taxonomy (NCBI): domain Eukaryota; kingdom Metazoa; phylum Chordata; class Amphibia; order Caudata; family Salamandridae; genus Calotriton; species Calotriton arnoldi. Next base: position 1,695,204 of record CAWUFW010003367.1, read on the forward strand.
TTAGAAAAGAAGGAAAGGGAAAGAAACGAAAAAGAAAATATGATGAAATACAGCTGGAAGAAATGAAAGGAAAAATATACAAGAGAATGAAAGATTTAGAGGGAAACGAGTTGACTGATGGAAAATTGAGAGGAGAAATAGAAAACTGAGATGTGCTAAAGTTGGTATCCGGGATGGGAAGGGTAATTTTGTGATGGCTTAAAATGCCACTAGAGAGGGGATTGATGGAGCAAGGACTCGTAAATGAGACTTGCTCGGAAGCAATCCTCTCGTTTTAACTCATTAACGAATTACTAACTATGTGTTTGTAATTAATAATTCGCATTTCAGAAAGACACGCGGGATAACGAAGCTTGCGTATGTGTTTACTAACTTTAACAAAATGAACGAAGGACTAAAACGCACTCTAACAAGGGATCTTTACTGCGCATGCGTCTACTGCATCTAGTAGTATGACGTTTTAACGCTTGGAGGGAAAATCTTGTGCATGCGCAAAAGGCATTAAAATGGCAGCTTGAAAGTTCACATGCATGGCACCTGCTTGGCTAAATAGAAAATAAGTTTTTATACTAACGCAAATGCAGAAAGGGTAATAATAATTAAAGTGGGTTAGAGTAGAGGTTGGTGGTATACAGTGAAACCATTTATTTTTGAAAATAACATTTCTTCTTTTGACTTTATTATTAGTGCGCATTTGGGCCTTCTACACTTGTCTGAACTGAGCTGACTGATTTAAATCCGCACATGCGCACATGAGAGAGAACGAGGAAGGATGAGTAAGGATTTGTCAAGCGTCCAAGGACAAGAAAGATGTGCCCTGGGAACACGAGGGTGAAGAGTTCATATGAAGGAGCCTTATTCATGAGATTGAAACAATTTGTATTAATAAAGTTTGGAGATGTATGGGAAAGGAAACGATTTAATAAAGTTTAAGGGGATGGGTTTGAAAACAATGGTTCAATGAAATAAGTGAAATGTAAGCATGGTGTGATGATCATCCCCCCTTGGCTGTCCAATCAGAGTTAGTATTTTATGAAATTGAAACATTAATGGATGGTACATGAATATTGAAAGATATAACTGAGGTAGTTTTAGTTAGTTAGCAGAGGCGATGCAGAGCTCGGGATGCTGTCGGTGTTGTGGGTGGTGCTGATGCTGAGAAAAACGCTGATGAAGAAACTGAATGCAGAAACTTCCAACTTAATTTAATTGGGTTAGAAAGAAGATCGCGGAAGAACCACGAGGAAGAAGAGAGTGTCAGAGAGTGGTGCGACGCAGTCGTCGGTATTTAGAGAGGTGAAGTATCCTGTCCTGATTCCTGTCCTGAAGTCTTTGTCTCCTGATCTATCCCGGGGGACCCTTACCAGCCCTTTGGCCAGGGGGTTGGTCTTCACACCATTCTTGGTAAATATAAATTCATTGTATTGACAGATGTTCTTTTCTCTCTGTCCACTCCTTTCTGAGCATAGTTATGTCTGAAATATTTTTGCTTATTGATTATTGATTGAATTGACACTCTTGCGAATGAGGGTGTTTGTACTGAAACTTTGAGATGGTTCACATTCAATTAATTTAGATAAAGATTTTAAAACTTCCCGAGTCTGTGATTATTTACTTTTAATTAAAGAATGTTTAATAAGTTAAGTTAATTTTTCACCATCAACTAGTTCAACTAATGGTCCATCGACCAGAGGAAAGAACTAATTGATCAGTAAAACATTTAGTTAGAAAGGAACAATAACTATTCCTGAAAATATGAAATCTATAAACTACAAGCTCCAGCGGTCTACTTGGTATTAGTGGAAGAAGTTATATGGGTCAGGTGAGTATATGGTAGTGGAGTATCTGTTGTTAGTACACCGCTTGATCAATACTGCCTCTGGGGTCAAGACTTCTTTTAAGATCCCAAAGGTTTGGCAGAGGTCTACAAAAGGTTAAGCCATAGGACTAAATTAGATTCTAGAGACAGGAGGAACTCGTCATAGAAAGCAAGTAATCAGAGTGCACAATGTTTCTCATAGTCACTTGCCACTTTAGAAATAAAGGTCTTTCATGTGTGGCTAAGATTATCTAATGCCACAGCTGTGAAACAAGCACTTCACTGAATTTATTGGACAATGCATGTCACCTTGTGGCCATAGTGGGGATCTCGTCCTACATGTTCTGTTACATGCAGACAAACGTGTGTGAGGACAAAAAAGGCATCAAACATTTCCGGTGTCATCAGGTCACGTCAGTGCCTCTACACAGCTTTAAGAGTTAGGGACAAAAGGGGATGTCTCTTCTCCTCCTGCACGCTCAACACTTCTCTTGCACTGAGTGCCAGCATTTTGGCTAATCAGATGTGTACATCTGCATAACCATTAAGTGCACTTCAGTACTAGCACTCATAGGTCACAACTTTACTTTACCAATGTTGTTTTCTTTCCCTTCTTTAGCATTTTTAAGTCATCATTGTGGGTTTAAACTATATTGTCAGGATACAGTTATTTAAAGCTAATAGTGTCTTTGTGTTGCATCAATATTAATCAGATTTTCCTCTGATGTGCATTAAAACTAAAAAAGGTTTCTATACCTGCTCTTAATATACCTCTCTGGTAGGAAGCCTCCAAGCTATAGTATGAAAATGATATGTGATAGTTCTGGCGATTAAAAGACATAGAAGAATTAGATCTTGGTTATAGTGACATAGAAAAAAAACAACATGTTCTGCAGGGAGCTTGGAGAGAGTTCACAGACAACTAACAGGTGCTTAAGGAGGACTGGAGAATGGCACTTTAGAAAACCTTTTGAAGAGGTCTAGTGTTTTTAGAGATCAGCTCTGAACTATCACTTCTGGATTAAGCTACTTTACTTTCAATTTGTTATTAATGGTGGCCATAATTAACCACAAGTCGAACACTGAGACTGGTAAATGTTGCGTTTGCTAATGTTTCTTCGCTGTTGCTATTCAATTGGCACCTGGTTTTCCATGTTCCCTACTTGTATTACTTTTTTCCTTACCGTTGTACTCTCTGTGTTAGGAATTCCGGTCACAGTTTATTCTGCACAGCATAACCTGTTAAGCTTCTCCCCTGTCTGAGAGGACACCACAATCTCTCTTAACCCCTTCCCTCTTTCTCCAATGAAGGCTCTTAGTGGTATCTGTGTTCTACCTTAAACTAAAGGAGGGTTTGGGGTTGGCATCGGTGTAGTCGTTACTCGAAATCCTGATAATGGTTAATTTTGGGCTGTCATGTTTATGCGGCAGCCAGCTTTCTGATTTTGGTTTATTTTTGCCACATATGCTTGCAAGAAAAAAAAAAAATTTCCCCTGCAAAATGTTGCCATGACCAGGCAAAGTGAGTTTGCAAATGCTCGTTTTTATGTGATATCAGAGCAGCGTGTGCTCCACTCTCCCAAAAACTAACATTTGCCTATGCCATTACACACATGGACCACCCATATGCAAATGTCTGCCCTGGCCATGTCGGAACAGTCCAGCTTGAACTGCTATACGCTCTCAACTGAAACATAAGTAACTAGAGACATGTTCCAGCCATGCTGGGCTTCCTCAGTGAAGTGCAGCTTTCGTCCCTCAGGTACAGCGAGTTCAGGAAACACATTTGAGCATGCCCATCCCACTTAGGGGTTATCAGGCGTTCACTGAAGTTTTATTCCGCCCCATACAGCATATCTGAATCTGCATTTTTCAGAAATTTCAAGTGTTTTCATTTCCAATTACAATACAACCATACCTAAACCTACATTTCCGCATAACCACTAACATTGCTTCAGAGGTAAAAATGGGGAAACAAGCAAAAATGAAGGGGAAAACATTCAGGCAGGCAGCGTGCATATGAAAGGTTGAAATTAGAGTCTGTTTCATTAAGTGAACCAGCTGCTTCATTAACTTATGATGCCTTGTGCTGGCAATTGCCTCATTTTTTGTTTTTGCTTGAAATCTATTTATTAAAATTTTTCAGAAAACAATACAAGACGTGCATCAATACTAAGGTCACACCACAGTTACATACGACTATATAATAGTACAGTAGCAGATAACAATATTCAAGTGACAAATGAGTGCTAAAGGTGGTGCACGCACAGAGTACCCAGTAAAGGGGCTTTGCAAGCAGAAAGACGTGCCATGGATCTAAAAGCATTAAAACCAAACAATAAGACTAGTATAGGTCAACTGTGTGGCTCATGAGGCTACCAAGCCAGAGAGATGTCTTATATTAGCATAGGCGGGGGCCTCTTTAGTAGTGGGGTGGGGGGGGGGGTCAAAGGAAGGAGAGGATAGCGGGGAGGCATAGATCAAGAGCCACAACTTCTGTATCGTCATTGTGCGGGGCTGCTAATCAAAGAGTTGTAGTTCTTTGAGCCGGCGGAGTGTGAAACAGGTGTATTCTAGGTGAGTAAAGTAATTGATCAGTGGTAGCCAGATACGGGTGAATTTAGCATCAGTGTGGGTCAACTTATGAGACAGAAGTTCCATTGCCAAAACATGCCAAAGACGCGTAAACCATTGAGCGATGGGCGGGGCAATGGATTTCTTCCTGTGGATTGCAATCAGCTGTGTGTGTCATTGATTCTACTTCAAGGGGCCAGATACCCAGAATAACCGGGGTATAGGAGGCAGGAAGTGGGAATCCCACAGCGCCTTTTATGTTACCTAGGATCTCCTTCCAATAAGTAGAAATGAGAGAGCATGACCACCAAATAGGGCAGAAATCCCCCGGTTCAGTGTTGAAACGCCAACAGAGGACAGAGGCAGAGGAGTAGATGGTGTGGAGGCGTGTAGTACCATTGTGTCATGATCTTGTATGCTATCGCTCGCTGCGGTATACTTTTGTACGTTTTAGGGATGTAGAGGAAAAGTATTTTTCCACTGTTTTGGTGAAATGCCCTCTGCAGAGCTAGTCTGCCATTGCGATTGATACGTGTGAAGATGCGGCGGAGTAGTATGTTGGAATACTTGGTAGGTGCGAGAGATCAAGCCTCTAGTGCCATCCTCAGCTCCTTTTAGCAGGCTTTCATGGATGCAAAACACAGAGTAACTACAACCAGTATAAAGCCAGGGAGGTGGATGGGATGTCTATGACTTCAATAATGACTCCTAATATGTAGAACTAGGATTACAAGTAATTTACTTTTCTTTCAGCATTGTAGGCTCTTCTTTGATAGTCACAGAACAGCAAGCCCAACCTCAACGAGCATCAGCTTCAAACCATAAGATGGTAAAGCTGAACATAACATACAATGAAGGATATGGCAGCCTGACACCCAACTGAGTCTGTTGTGGCGTCTGACTCTAAGCAATAGTGTATTGTTGAGCGGTGAGTGGAACTCCATGTAGCTGGCTTGCAGAGTAAGAAGAGACACATTTCGCAACCAGGCTACAGTAGGAGCTTTGCCTGTCTGTGAATAAGCCATAGGTCTTCTGCCTGGAAAAACGTTAATATCAGTAACAACAATATAAAGAACACAACCATTTGGATAATTCTTGTTCAAAGGTGAGGAAATCTGTTCAAACTATGCTGTAGCTGATAGATAATAAAATAATAAAATAAAAGCAACAGGAGTATAACCCATAGACCAGGTTGAGATCTGGGTAGGTACGTGAAGATTAACAACAATGTCTCAACCGGTGTTATTGAGAAAGACAATTTAACAAGTATGTACAAGACATTACCAGGACAGGAAGAAGGGAGACTCGTAGTTTGTTGTAAAATGTGCACAAGGCATCATATATTTGAAAATGGGGAATTAAATCATACAAACAATATGGTACAGTTGTATCAGCACTGTAGGCAAAATTGCAAAGGCAACCCAAAAACTTGTGCACTAATGTGCTTGTGACACACAAGGTGACGGTGCATGTAACAAGTGCAAGAAAACAGCGGACGGCGCAACGTGAAAAGGTGACTATTATGTACACGAATATATGGTTCATCAAAGGTTATTCACAATCATTAATCATGTATTTTAGTCATTTGGGATGAGCCATAGTTGACCAGGCGCCGCGATTTGCGCTGAATTGTCAACGGTGTTTCGATCCTAGTTGTTTAGGATCTTCTTCAGGACCGGGTTGCCGGGTCAAGGGTGCTGAAGAGGTAGCAGGGGTCCAGCGAGCAGGGGCAGCAAAGCTTGCCCGGGTGCGGTGGCGATCAGGTCCACGGCGAAATGGGGTCCTTGGCAGGTGCGCGAAGGTACTGAGGGCCCAGCAGTCGTGGTGGAAGATCTTCCACCACGACTGCTGGGCCCTCAGTACCTCCAGCATTTCCGGATCGCCTCCACCGGCTCCAGTTCCGCTCACCCCAGAACTGGTCTACCACGCTGACCGGACTCTATCTCTACTGGTGACGCCATCCCCCTGCTACCTCTTCAGCACCCTCGACCCGGCAACCCGGTCCTGAAGAAGATCCTAAACAACTAGGATCGAAACGCCGTTGACAATTCAACAAATAATGTTTAATTTCAAGTGCTTTCTTGAGTGACATTGTCAGTGGGGAAGACCTGAACCAAAGAGAGTAAGCTTCTGCATAATGTTCAGCATTCATATGTCTTAGGTTGCCTTTTCCATTCTTCTAGGCAATATATAACACTCCCCAACCCCACCAATGGAATGACACACTATAGAAGGGAAGTGGTTAAGTCAGTGCCTTGATTACTTCAACGTTTACCTGAAGAAGTCTGTTGTTGCTGAGGTTGTGAGCTTCTTCCCCTAGATGACAGTCTTGCTGTGTTGCTGAGATTTGTTTTGGTAGGCCGAGTGAGGGGTTTGCAGCCTTTGCTGGTACTGCAGATGGTCCCTCTTGTGTTTGTGCTTGAATTGAGACTTAAAAACATTATTTTCCTCATGGATGCCTTGTGCTTTCAGTTTCCGCCTTGTTTTCATCCTTTGCATATACCTATCAGCATGAGAGTCCCAAAGAGGACTGCTCCAGAAAAAAGTCGATTTATGATTTCCATCTGGGAGTCATTTTTAACGTTGTCCAGCAGAGCTGGGAACAACTTAGAGTCAGGGCAGGACAATAACCAGAGATTGCTAGATCCTCACAATCCAGAGAAGGGCAGATCACCTGATTAGACAACAACATGCCCTCATGTAACACTTCAGTGCAGCCTTGCCAATGCTACTATCTCATAGAAACCTAACAAATGCAGTGACACTAGCCACTTTTAAGGCTGTTCCTGCTGCTACACACATCTCTCTTCCACCTTGCCTTTTACCTTCTTTACCAGGGGCATGAGGGTTTAAAGGACAGATGAATGTCACTTTCTGATGACTAAGACTATCACGGAATATGGCTTGGGGTAAGACCAGAAAAAAGGCGGAAATACATCACAAGGGCTGTATGTTTTATGCAGCCTAGGTTTGGCTACTTTGGTCTTTGCTGGAGTTGGGAACTTTTCTTCTGGAAATTCAGTTACACCTGGTACTAGATTTAGAAAGGACTTCGACTGTGACCATGGCTTAAGTGCTTCCATAATAAGAGATACCGTTGTCTACTGCGTCTCCAGCGGAAAGTTTAGCTTCATAGCTCCTCTTGCCAACACTACATGAATAGCAGTATTGCCATCTACTAGCTAGATCATTGACTAAGAGTCATAAGGAGGCACAGGAGTCTGGGAAGTGGCCGTATTCTTGCTGTATATCGATCTGGGGTTAGCATCTGGTGTCGATCCCCCTGAGGAAGGGCTGGAATACTGTGAGAGGTAATGATAGAGTAGTCTGGGGAGTAGTAGAACTTCTTGGTGCAAGTCAAAGCAATCTTTGTCAGGACACAACCAAAACGTTTGGAGGTAAAAGATTCCGAGGCAGTAGATTCTCAATCTCAGTTTTGTAGGTGAGAAATGCTGTGCAAGGAGCTACATTTTCAACGACCACATTTTGTACATTTTTCAATGAAAAAATTAACAAAGATCATGTCATGATATTTTGAGCACTTGTAAAATACACTTCTGTGTTTATTACCTTTTTCGGAAAAGGTTTTCTAATTTGCGTTACTGAATAATAATAACCACAGGTAGGGCTAGCTGCTCAGTAGAGCCCATTGGAGATGCAGAAAATGACAAGGTTCTATTGAGGTCAATTTTTGAGGGTGCTGACATTGAAGTTCTATGTGTTGATGTTGAGTGGTAGACATTGAATGACAGGGCTCCTAGTGTCTCATTCTTGAACCCCAAGGTTTGTGTGCTCTGATGTCCAAAGCATGGAAACCAGTGCTGTATATCCATGCATAAACAGTACATCTTCGACGAGTACCAGACATCTTATCCATCCTTGATGGTGAACACATAGCAACCAAACTAGCATTTGATGTTGAGGCAATCAACCTTGACCAGGAATGGCCTATATGTTGTGAATGCTTGTGTGCTTCTTCCTCAGTGGCTCGGCCTCTGTGGGAGTTTATACAGGATCTTGCTGCTTTCCTTTCACTTCATTGTCTTTGCTGTGTTTTACCTGGGCAGCAATGTTAGGGCTTTTGCTACACTGTACCTTTTTGCATGTTTGTATGGCAAAAGCAAATACTTGATTTTTTTTTAAATACAGCTTTAGACAGGATACTACATATACGTTTCTGGAGCTACAAATTCAATTTTACACTATTAGATTTTGTTTCTTCTGTTGTAAAAGTGTTCCAGGGTCCCCACGCAGAGGTGGGAATATTCTAGTGCCTATGACCATCAATGAAGATCATATGATGCGCAATAATAACAATGACAATGATAACACCATTAATAATATCACTGATAATAATGACTACAATACATTAATACCAATAATAATACTAAACTGAGACGCTAATAATGAAGATGATAAAAAAATCCTAATAACAAAGATCACAATAATAGTAATAATTCTATCAAAGGAAGTGGATGTGGGTATGCGAATACAGACAGCTGATGCATCAGTCATTGAAAGAAGTTATCTATCATGCATGGTAGTGGGGTTAGTCTATGGGATAGGGGGGACACCGGTCAGTCTGTAATACAAGACTATAGACAAAAAGACTGTTCCAAATCCCTACAGTAGAGGACAGTTCAGAAAGGAAATGGCCTAGATAGAACTTATGTTCAGGTTATGGTGTCGAAAGATGAATAGGGTATTTGTGCTAGCATCCCTAGCAGTCAGGAGAGTGCAGAAAAGTCAGAGGTAACTTTTGGTCATTCTGGACTAGGCTAATGTTTGTAATGTAATGTTCAGTCAACAGAAGTGGATTACCAGTTAGAATAATGCAACTAGGTACTTTTCTGTGAGCGGATACAGCACCTTTTTTGGCCCTCTTACTCCTGGAGAACGTGCATCAGACCCTGTATTCCTGATTGCAAGAGTCATGATGTAGTTTGTCTAGAAAAGGTGTGGACACTGTGCATAATTACAATTCCTGTGTCCCTCAGCAGCTGAGATCGGGAGGAAATGAGGCCTTGGAGAGATGTAACGACCTTGTATTTGCTCAATAGTCCCAATATGGGACCGAAGCAGCCTACCCTTACCCCCCTTAGTTTGTTCAGTTTTGCTTCTTCATTGTCAACATCACTAGCTACACATACACACCACAATTTCATTTAGGGCCCTATATCTCACCCATTTGACTCTCAGAGGAACTGCTCCAAAATTCAAACCATAGCCTTATTTCCTTATACTTACCTTAGAGCCCTCCAAACAATATTACTAGCCTTACTGCGTGTGCCCAGACATCGCAAAACCAGATGAGGCAGCCATGCTTTTTTCTGTCCTAGCCCCTTCTTTATAGAACTCACTCCCTTGTGAGAAACGCTAAATTCCCTTATGCCTAAAAGAACTCAAAACCCTGCTCTCCAGCCACAGAACTTAATTCTCATTCCCTCTATGGTAGCGTAGCCATAATCCTCATTGCCATGAGATCTCCTTTTGATATTGCGCTTTACAGAAGCCTAATAATATTACATACCATAAAAAGGACTGCAGAGTCATAGAGTTGGACCTCTTAGTAACTAGTGGGATGCTTAACTGATTGTAAGAAGATGGGACCTGAGTGCCCATCCTTTTACCCAGTTGGTACACTGAACAATATTTACCAAAAATCCTTGAGACACCAAGTGGTGCCACGCCAAGAGTTGGGGTTGGGAGGATCCTGCACTTGCAGCTCCAAGAGATAGCATTGGTCCATGTATATGCCCCCATGCATATTTAGTTATTTGTGAGTGACCCAGTGCTTAAAGTGTGCAGATCAGGAAGTATGAAGCCCTGCAGAGGTATACATGCAAAGCCGTACGTCTCAATGCCTGGCTCATTATGAAAAATGGGAAGCAGGAGCTACTCTATGAATATCCAAACGACTCAATGTTGACCTACGTTCTTCTTGACCTGAGCTGATGCAGCCATGGTCCCTTTTGCCTGAGTCCGGAGGATCCAAGGTGTGTTTCTCTGTGTTTATTCCAAAGGAAATTTCAAAACTGCCATCATTATTACCTGCAAGGTAGAAACATTTAATTTCTCATTAGCTAGCACCACGTATGAACTTTACTTTTTTATGTATGAAACATTTTGTTTATTTATTTTCTATTTATTACATATTGTTCATATTGCTTATAAAAACACAGGCAAGGTATTGAACTTTCACAGTTTGTCTCAACTGATTCTTCAAGTTACCCCCTTCTCGCCATTCGTCATGCATGCAATTTCCTACAAACTCCTTAGAAGGCCTGCTATACTGTCATCATCTGTGACAGCATGCATATAGTGGTGAATAGAGGCAAACACATGATAGCAAAATTACATTGGGGGCAAAAACCCTACTATACAGCCTCAATTGGCATGCGAGTAAACCTGCCCTAAGATCAATTAACCTAAGTCGCCAAATAGTATAATAAAAATATTTACAAATCATTCTGATTTCCTTGCTAATTCTGGCATTTTTCTCATTCAAAACAATGAACCTGGTTCAAGTCCTGTGGGCCACAAATACAATCAATGTAACAGGAGAAAACCCACCAACAGGAGAAAACCAACAGGAGAAAACCCACATACCTAGTTGAGACCTGAGTGACTGTAATAGCATATGACAATATCTCAATAGGTATTCCTATAGCAATAGTTTGTACAAAGTAAATTAATTACGTAGAAAAAGAAGAGAAAAACACCACGAGTTGACTATTACGGTCTGTATTCATTGACAAGCATAAGAATAAGTTTGGACAGCAATAATATAATTACTTTATGTATGTTTAATCGATATAAAGTGCAAATATGGTGCTCGTGAAAAAAGTGAAAGGCGCATGTGAGGCAAGTGACAAAGTGAAAATAAACAGTGAGATGGTGTTACTTAAAATGGTACAAAAGATGAATACTAGAGGGTATAATTTAACAGAAGCATGTTAAGTGCCAGAAGCCATAAATCCGCTGAATTATGTCGACGGTGTTTCGATCTGTATTACGTCAGGTCATCATCAGGACTGAAATTACACAAATCAGTTTTAGTGCTGTTTGATAAGGAAAAGGGGAGAGAATGGAGCTTGAAGTGAATGTTAAAACCAGAGAGAGAAATTAAAGGACTACCGAATAGCAATCTGGGCGCAGTCGGTAAGCCTTTATGGGGGAAAAACACAAGACAAGGCTTACTCTTTAGGGTCATTCTACCCCGGGACCCCAGTAACAGGTTGGACCTCTTGCCTCACGGTGAGGTCTTTTTCACTCCCTGGACCCCTTACTCTGGCACCCAAACACACGCATGTAAGTTGATGTCCTCTCCTTTTACATAATTACACTTCATTACCGCTCTAAGCCTCTTCCAAATTAGTCATTAACATAAGCCTGGTCTTGTGTTTTCCCCCTATACAGGCTTACAGACTGCACCCAGGTAGCTATTCGCTAGTCCTTTGATTTCTCTCTGGTTTTAAAGTTCACTTTGGGTCCCATTCTCAATTTCTTTTCTTCTAAACTTTTCCTTTTTAAACAGCACTAAAAAGTGACTTGAGTAATCCCTGCCCTGATGATGACCGGACGTAATTCAAGTCGAAACGCCTTCAACACAATCCAGCGGATTTATGGCTTCTGGTACTCAACTTGCTTCAGTAAAATTATTCCCTCCAGTATTCATGTTTTGTACCATTTTAAGTAACGCCCTCTCGCTGTTTATTTTCACTTTGTCACATGCCTCAGATGTGCCGTTCACTTTTTTCATGTGCCGATTGCCCTCCTTCTCCAAGTAAATTTAAGTGCCCTTGTTGGATTGCAAATTGGAAACTACTGTGACTGGTCTGAGTGTCTGGTGTGATTATAAAGATAAGGTTTGGACGTGGAAAGTTACACACAGACCTTAGATTGAAGTCTAACAGACCTTAGTGAAGGCTGGACAGTCACCCGGTAGGAGATGTAAATGATGTCTCTAAAGGACCAACTGGGACAATTTCCTGTTTCTTGAAGGAGGTCTGAATGAGAGTTGCGTTCTAGCAGAGCATCCTTCATTCCAGACAGGAAACATTTGGAGTTGCTTCACCAACCCCGCTCCCGATTCCCTGACCATCTACAGTCAAGCACTCTAGCGAAAGACCTATTAGTAGATGTGACTCATGGAAAGCTGAATCAGCAGGTACTCCATGCGCAATGTGCAAGCTACCTCAGACAGCCCATCCTCTTCGACTCCCGCTGGTCGTATAGGTGTAGGCCTTCTTACTAGCTAGAGGACCACAGCAACTCAGTTGCTTTTGGTACTTCCCTCACCGAAAGCCTAGGATCTTCAAGATGGTTTTCCCAGGGAGCATCACCTGCTTGGCTCAGAAAGGCTGCTTCTCCGATTAGTCAGCAACAGGCAGGACAATGCTTGCCTTGCTCCCTTGTCCCGCACAGCTCCAGCAACGTTGCTGTAATCCATTGCCTCAAATGTTGTGAAAACATAGGTATTCCAAACTGGACAGTTTGCTATGTTTGTGTAGTCTTCTGTCACACTCCTACAGAGCTATCTTGAGGTAGTACAAGTAGGGGATAATAGGGGCAACAGGAACCACTGCCACACAAATGTATTACTGAGCATTGAAGGCTAAGTTATGCAAATGGCAGGGAAAGAATTCTGATTATTGAACGAGCACAAGTTACTTTGGGAGTGAGGTAACTTCTCCAACTTGAAAAGCATTAGAAAGAACCACACAAGTAAAATTAGGGAGATTTTTGGGTTTTGTCGGGACCCAAAGCAGAGTGAATTGTTGATTCACATCTCACACACTGTCAACTACTGCGGGATTTTTTGCTTCCACTGGCACTGACCTGCAAATTTTGTCCTAGGACAAATTAAATATATTTCAAAACTTGGAGGCTGTGATATTTATTTGACCACTAGTTAAATCTAAAAGGCGTTGAATTACATTGCATTGCAGTAATGGGGACTTGGACCATAATAGATACACATAGGGGTTGGTTTAGGGGCATGTTCACATGACTCCTAGCCTAGTCTCTTTGTAATACCATGGAGGACCCACTCTCCACCGAACAAACCTGGATAAAACAAAAACAAAGAATTCCTCCCTTTCCCTCATGGGAAAAGCAAGGAGAGATGTCCGACTTTCTCTAGCCCAACCAAGTCTCTTGTCAGCCATGCCACCTACAACCTGCCATGAAGCCTACATTCCTGACGGAAATGCCTGAAAACTGAAAGGTGAATATAGAGCCTGCAGGAAAGAACTGCTATTGCCTGTCTTCGTAGAGGGGTGGGAAGATTTTGAGAGCTGTTGTGCAGTTTGTTATGTTACCACAGAAGCTTTGCCTAAGTGACTGGTTTTGTTAAAGCCTGTCCTAAAGACTGGGAGCCTGATTTAGAGTGTGGCAGACATGTTCCTCATCACAAACGTGACAGGTATCTCACCCGCCTCATTACAAGCGCCATCAGATAGAATGCACTGGTGATAATGAAGACAGCATATTCATCACGTTTGTGACGGAGTAACCCGTCCAACTCTAAATAAACCCACAATAATACCATCCAAGGTAGAATCTAAACTACCCCTTCATAACAGCCCACCACTAAAGTCACTACTGACTGGATAGTTTGTGCATATTCATCAAAAGATTGAGGGACTCTGGCACTCACATGTCAAAGACCTGACGCTACCACAATTATGGAAGTGCTCTGACATACTCGGCAGGAATTTCAGCAAAAAGGTTTGAGCACATGCTCTAAAAACAGCAGGCCGAGCTTATGAAGCCCTCATCAGATAAAAGCCAACAGTAGAACCTTCTGAACCAGTAATCTGCAAAATCAGATTGAGTGAAAGCATAGTGGCATCAGATGTCCTTGCATCACACATTGGCTATAAAAATACACCTTCTTCCAGGTCAAACGTCTGACTTTGTGGTTTCTCTGTTCATCAAGGGCACTCGGCCAGAGTGCAGGTGAAATCCTTCATTGGCCTTAGCTCCAGCTAGTAACCACTGATTCCCACCAGCAGATACTGTAATCTGTTTACGGATGTTATAATTTCCCACTGACTTTCATAAATGCCCTTAACGCTGCCCACATGGGCACCACAGGTATTGCTGGCAGTCTGCTTTCAAGATAGTGACACCCCATTTGATTAGAATTCACAAGTTCAGCAACAGGAAGGTAAGTTACTGAAAAATGTAAAAACGGTTATGGAACCTTTAATAACACACAGTTTTTAAATTGTGAAACATGCCTTTATGTATTGGAAAGAAACACACACATGATTGTAAAGACATCACCTAATCAATGGCCTAAAAAAGAGCGGTTCTAGCAGATACCTATTTACAGCTACATACGACTCCATTGGTAATGATAATGAATTCTGGAACAGCACATCACTATGTAGCACTTGCTAATATATCACACCTAGGATCCCAATTCCTGGGCAATACAAACACAGAGATCTGGTACTGCGACTAGGCGCAGGGAGGAAGGATCACAATACAAGTTCCACCCTAGTGATGTAAGTTGATGTGCGTGCGCGGGCAGATTGTGAGTGCATGTGCGCATGTATAGGTGCGGAGATCTTTATCCACATGTCCCAGTATAGATATTCCAGAAAGTAGCCAACATTGGAGCACATTGCACTTCTCACTCACTTGTCTTATGATCAATACTGTGCCTTGTTCCTGATTCCAGAGGTTTCACAGCATACAGATCTTCATTTTCATTAGGTTGCAGTGAGAAGATGGAGGTGGCAATAAGTGGACCTGTTTGAGGAATGAGCACATTGAAAATCTGAACAACTTTAAAAAAAAAAAATGACCAAAAGTTCGCAGGCTGACACCACAGAGAAACGTAAAGCCCACAAAGGTGGCGTGTGTCATGATCACCGTAATCATGTGTAGCATGAGGCAATTGATCTTCGTCATATACAATGGGGAACACTGGAAGAAACAGGTAATGCGAATGTGGGTGAAATTTTAAATAAATAAAACTGGGAGAAGAGAAAAAGGGACAGTGCACTGTGTACAAGCATGCATGTCAAGATTAACATAAGCACTGATTGCAAAACACAAGGTTACGATGGAGCCTTCCCGAGACTGAGAAATTAAAAATAAATTGACTTGGGAGTTTTCGTATATCCAGATGCAGGTAAGCCCCTATAAAATGCAACAAAGTGAGAACATTGACTTTAACTGTAGTGATAAGGTTCGGAAAGGATATTAGAGCTTTTCATTGACTTACTGATGAAAGCAGGCATCATTAAACAATAATGACAGGGATGCGATTTTAAAATATACCCCTAAATGGCCTAGCAACAAACAGAACAAAGGTATGAAGTGCTAATTTGGGGAATGGGACAAGTGGCGGTAACAGGCTTGAGTACAATGATGGAGTTTGAAAACATGGATCTTGGCTGACTTCTTTCTGAGACAGCCAAACTACGGTGCCACAAATATAATGAAGCTGCTCAGGGATTGATGAGTGTCCTGTGAGTAACTATGCCAAGTTCATGCCCCTTTATTCGGCCATGAACTGCGTTAGTATCCTGATGCAAGATAGAGTTGATCTGTAAATGCACAGAGAAGGGATAAGGAAAATGTATCATACAGAGGATGTGCATAGATGTCCCAGGTTATCTTTGTAATATCAGCCTTTCTTTTCAGGTCTGGCTTGGCAGTGCAGTTGTCTGAAGACCTATTATTTACAATATACATAGCGTGGGCCATTGGGCAGTCCTTGTGAAAAAATGCATTGTTTAAGTCAGTTCCTTTCAGTCCTGGCTTTGAGATAGCATCTCTCATATATTGGTTAAGCCCTCGAGTATTTTTAGTCTTACCATTATATTATTGGCTGTTTGGTGTTTCATTCTGAATCTGGGAAGTGCTTTCATTGCAATGCGTGAGGCTTCATTTTCACACCAGATTCATGTATTGCACATAGGTCAAGCCTAGACAGCGCTTGCACTGTGACGAAGATCTGTTGTATGTACTTTATGTGGGCTTTGGAGCATTTCCCCAGGACTTGCCTGCTTCCGCTTTTGCTTAGGGACTACTTTTTTTCTAGCAACTGCCTCTATTCAACTGTCTTGAAAGAAAAAGACCAGCAGTCGTCAGTAAAATACCAGAATCGCTTTACCCAGGATAATGTGCTTCATAGCTAAAAACGTATAACAAAGGCGAGACCTATTGCATTGCAAATGTTTATTTGTTTTTCCTTCCACGGCGAAAGTCATTTTGTCAAGACTCAAGTGCGAGCTTGACCCCATTATGGCTGTCCTATTCACTTTTCTTTTTTGCAGATCAGGAGAGCCTCCGCCCAAGATGGCCTGCCATCAGGAAGAGAAAACACATGCCCAGGATTCGGAGGGTACCTGTTCAGAGCTGCTTGTCTAGGTGTAACTTTAGGAAAGGCACTTGGGTGGACCCTGGCAGAGGTCACAGGGTCCTGAGGATTTCTATGCAACTAAGGTATACAAGGTGGAGTTGCAGAGGAGCCATGGCTTCCATATTGAAAAACTGAGCCCAGCTGGAGTTTTGTTTGTCTCTCGGGTTACAGCCCATTGATTTCTAATATCCAATGTCTCAGGTCTGGCCAAATGTATTGTTTGCCTCTCAGCTGACCGATTGATTGTTATTGTTTACATGATTTAAGTATACCTGAAAGTTCTACATCTCTTTAGGCGTCAGCTTTCGGGACATGTTTCATTTATGCCGAAACCACATGAATTCATTGTCAAAGGCAATAGGCCCTTCTTATTGACTGTGATTATATTGACAAACTAAGTACACCTAACTGTGTTAATTGTGAAGAATCCATCAGATGTGCAATTTGTCACTAGGTACATTGCAGATTTTATTAGCAGACTAGATTTATGAACATGTGATAAATCATTAGGGCAGTTGATCTGTATCCTGGTTACATGTCAGGGCTACATTAGGAAATGTTTTTAAATTGGTGTTTCCATCCAGAACGTGCAAGCTATTTAGTATACTGTTTTTCCAAATGTATATTGTCCATATATATGTGAAACTTTATGTGTAGTGTTTAGATATGAGAACATTAAAGTACTTGTCCCCTTTAAACGTCAAAGCACTGAGTGGACAATTATATATTGATTGTTTCTATACGCGTTACTCGGTTCTTAGGGCCAGATGTACAAAAGCTTTTTGCATTTCCTAACAGGCCAAATCCCAGTTTCAGCCCGTTAAGAAATACAAAATAGCCTTTTCATATGTACAAAAGCCAAAAATCGGTCGCAATTTGCGATTTCTACGTGGTAGAAACCGCAATTTAGAAAACACAAATAGGGATTACCTATTTGTGATTCCTAAAACACATGTACAAAGCATTCCTAAATGCGAATTGGGCATTTAGGAAATGCTATTGCCATCAACTCTGATTCGATGTGCAAACTTAAAAAAATCATTTTTAATGTGACATGAAGTGCACACATACCCCTAGGGCATATGTGCACTTACATGTGCACTACGAATTTTCAGAATTCCTCCAGGGGAGCCTTAAGCCCAGAGGCACCCTTGAGTTTCGATTTCCTAAACTGCTATTTTCAATTAGGAAATCGCAATTTAGGAAATGCAAACAATTCCCTTTTTGGCCCATAGGTGGGAATGCAATAGCATTTCCAATTTGTGATTTCCTAATAGTGATTTCTACACTGTAGGAATCGCTATTAAGAAATCGCAAATTTTGTGCATTCCTACGCAATCGCTATTTAGGAAATGCAAAAAGAATTTCATACATCTGGCCCCAAGTCACCAACCCACATCACCTCCTTGAGAGAGCCTTTGGACTGCTGTGTTGTCACTACCTTGAGAGTCAGGCACTGAAAGGGCTTGTTTGGTTTTCAATTTAGGGTGTATGGAGACCCAAAGAAACCAGTGATAAATTTCCTCATTTGAAACAATTACGGCTGCCCAGTAACCCCTGGATGCCCCGCGACCACCTGAAATAGTCCTCGCAGCTATTAGTCTATCTCATGAACTCACCCATACGTGCTGAGCATTACACTTTCTTCTCGAACAGAGAACAGGGTTGTTCCTTCTGCTAGTGAT
This sequence comes from Calotriton arnoldi, assembly GCA_963921515.1. Taxonomy (NCBI): domain Eukaryota; kingdom Metazoa; phylum Chordata; class Amphibia; order Caudata; family Salamandridae; genus Calotriton; species Calotriton arnoldi. The sequence goes on from CAWUFW010003367.1 coordinate 1,713,667, forward strand.
CACAATAATTATCTTGTGAAAAATGGTGAATATGTTATTAAAAACTTCATGAAGGATATTATTTATGTTGAAAAGTTTCCATTATACGTTATGAATCATTGACAATCTCGTTGTTATTGTTAATATATTGAGGTTTTCAGTCAATGTTGTAATATACCATTATTTTATTTCTTGGGGTTGAAATGTGGAACTGAAGGAAAGAAAGGGTGAGCTATAAGTAAGCAAAACATGCATGTCAATTTGCCATATCTGGTATATGTGTTACTGACCAGCCATTTTGAATGGGCAAAATGTAGTGTGCTTCCATGTAGGCAATAACTGAGGGAACACACGATTTACTTCTACTGTATATCATTGTCTTTGAAAAAGTTTATTTTCATTATCAAACAGAGTGGTTTCATCAAAGTAAAAGAGAGCGAGCGCTAAATCCATTTGAGCATGGCTAATGTAGTCTGTATAATAAAAGTATGGCAAACATAATTAGAAATTTAGTTCGTACAAGATTAAATTATTAAACCAAAGCTTACTGTAAAGCACTCTTAGACTTACTGCACAATATGGGCTATGACGGGGAACGAACAGCACACCCGAAATAACCATATTGGCGTTTAGAAGTGACTAAGCAATAAACAGGCCTTTAATTTTGTTTTTATCTTGTTTCGCTGTGCATTCAAAGACAGAGGTCAAATGTTAGGCTCTATCTCCCAGGGAGCTCGGTGTTTTTCTTTTCTTTCTCCACTGCAAAGTGAGAAGATATATGTGACAATCTTGCCGGGATGGGAATGTTAAAGGGCTGTACAGTGTTATATTTTTTCTAGCACACAACAAACTGTAAATACCAATAAAATAATTGTACAAATATTTCAGAATATATCAGAATTAGGAAAACACAAATGAAGCACTCTACACTACTTCACTCTACACTACTCCACTTTCCGCCACTTCACGACACTGTACTCCACTTTATGCCACTGTACTCCACTCTGTGCCACGCTACACCCCTCCAGTCTGTGCCAACTCACTCTACCCCACTTTATGCCTCTCCACTTAACGACATTCTATTCTACTCTACAACACTCGACTCCATTCCAGTCTGACACTCTACTACACTCCACGACACTCTATTCCACTTTACACCACTCTACTCTACCCCACTCCACCTTACAACACTTCACTCCATTCTAAGCCACTCTACGCCATTCTGCTGTAGGCAATCTACTTCACTCTACAACACCCCACTCTCCTCAACACCACTAACTGTTAGCCATGCTGAACATCAGCTACACTGGTATACAACAAGGCTAAAACACATTGGCAAACCCAATTGCTCTTGCATAAGTGAGACCTATGGGTTTTGCCAATTCTTGTTTCTAGACGTCATTCCAGACTTTAAAATCTTTGAAGGTTGAAGGACATGCACTAAAAACTGATCTAAATGTGGCTGTAGTGGTAGAAGTTGAGGCACTACATCTCAAACTGGGTTTGTGTTCTCTGGCCCTAATAAATGAGAAGGCCTGTATAAACTTTCTCGTGTCATTAACTGGACAAGTTAACCACTCATTGGCTCCAGTTTGTCAAACGGACTCATGCAAAAGTGAAACAAGTTTTGTCCTTAGGACAGAAATTTAAAATGTAATTTTTTAAGTATCGCCAGCATTTTGATCCAAACGCAATTTTAAATGGTCAGATGTTGACAACACTGAACAGTCAGCTGAAGGAGAATGCATTTGATATGTTGTTTATCGCTGACATACAAAATATTAAGAATAAAAATCTCTGGCGTATTCATACTATGCTTATAAGTTCATTATATAATGCAATGCAGATAAAATATCGGAGACCCTTCTTTACTTAAGACGGAAAACTCACTGCTACATCTGATTTGGAATATCTTTTGGAATTACAGTCTGGTAAGGTCGCTATTTCTGTCGCCCTATTTTTTAATACCTATAATAAGATTTGAATACATTTTTTGTTTTTAACATTTGATCAGCATCAACTCTCCTAAAATTCAGAAAAAAACTGAAGACACACATCTTTACCAAGAACTACACCTGACCCAACACTTTAATCTTGCCATTACCGTAATAATTCTATCTATCCGGGTGCATGCACCATGTTCAGCACTCCATTGTCCCGAGGTAGGTTCCCCCTCTACTAATACCAGCATATACATACTTACATAACAATATTGTTTTTAATCTGCGTTACTGTTTTTTTAAATGTATTGTTTTAAGTACTTTTATTGTTGTTAATGTATGTACAATGTTTTAGTTCAAATTTGTAAAATGTGCATTGGTATTGTTTTGTTCATATGGACAGAAAAATCTAAATAATCAAATTTTCGCTCACACTGCTTTTAGTTTGTATGTGTACAAGTGTTATGCAGATCACAGTTTAACAAGATTCATCTCTTTACTTTGACTTGGAGTCTTTTGCTATGTGGTTTTATTATGTTTATTTTTTATTTTCACAGACGCTTTTCTGGTTATGCTCTTTTTTGGCACCTAAAAGGGAAAACCAACCAATATGCCATTGGTGGACCCGTGGAAGTTGAATCCTCCTACCAGGGTCCAGTTATGAGTAAGTCAAAATTCCAGATAGCCTGTGTTACTGATATGGCCTATATTTCCTCATGGAATCTCATATCCTTAATGGTTAGTCATTTCCAAGTTAGATTAGATTCCAGAAAGACACAATGTTGAACGTTTTGTCATTTATGGTTGTCAGGAATGGTGATGCTGACTGAGTTCCATAAAATTCTGTTATTATTATTATACAAATCATTGAGAATAATTCTACCTTGCCTTGAAGAAGAGTGCTTATTCAAAATACACTGGGAATAAAATGTGCTAGGTTGGTACACAGGCTCTATACAGACTCACATTAACTGCAATTCCTGGTGTGTTTATAATGTTCTTTACGAATTTTGGGCTTGAACTTTGACAATCTGATGGCAGGAGAATTGCTTATAGCGATTGTTCTTTTTTCTAGAGCGTTCCTTTAACAAAAATATTATATGCAATTTTGGAGAAAAATGTTTCATTTATATGAAATTGATTCTATAACACCTTTTTTCCAAGACACCAATTGAATTTTGCTCTTATATGAATGCCCACAATGGAGCACAGGGAGTATTTATAATCAACAGGTTCTTACTGTGAGTGACATAAAGAGCTTTTTGTGCTGTTGATCACAATTAAAAAGCACTTTCACTAATTTCACTTTCATTAAAAACAGGAGATTCACCATTTGTGGAATCAAAGACTGATTTTTAGGTCACGCCTACACAGTGCATGCGCTGTGCTATGAGACATACTGTTTACAGTTCGGTGGACTTACAACCTGCTCACAGCATACCATTAGCTATTTTTGTTGCCACTCTCATTTCCAATCTTTCGATTGTTTGGCTCTCGCAAGATTCCCTTTCGTTATTGTGTTAGGTCCTCCCTGGAGCATGGGCCAAGTACATGTGTCCTTCCTTGTCTTTTTGCAATGCACTTTTTTTTTTTCAAGCGTTTTGGTATTATTCCTGAAAATGCAATGTGCTTTCCTACTTTAAACACAGGCATACAGCTTCTTATTTATCCGCGGTCTCCAATGCTGCTTTAGTTGCTTACACCCACTACTATAGTACTCTACTGTACTCCACTTTACAACACTCCACTCTATGTCACTCTATTCTACTCCCATCTAATCTATGCCACTTCACACTACACCACTCCAATCTACGCTACTCCACATCACTCAATGACACTCTATGGGACTCTCCGCCACTTCACGCAACTCCACCATACCTGTCTACTCTACTCCAATCTACTCTGTGCCACACCACACCACTCTACTCTACGCCACTCTACTCTATGCCATTCTACACTAGTCTATGCCACGCCACTCCACGTCAATCTACACCACTCTACTCTATGCCACCCTACTCTACCCCATTCCACGCCGACACAATGAGACTCTAAGCCACCCTACGCCACTATAATTTACACCACTCTACTCAGTCAGTCCACTCTATGCCACTCCACTCCAATCTATGCCACTCTCCTCTACTTCATGCCACTTTACTCCACCCCACTCTACTCTACTCCACGGCACTCCATAGCACTCCACTCCAAGTCACTCTACTCTACACCACATTACTACTTCACTCCACTTCCTCTGCACCACTCCTCTTTGCCATACCACATATTTTTAGCCATGCTGAACAGCAGCACACTACTGTACAACACGCCTAAAAGACATTGACAAAGCCAATAGCTCTCACGTAGGCGAAACTTATTGGCCTTGCAATGCTTTTTAGGTCTCGCCTACGCAGCGCGCATGTGCTGCTTAGGAGGACCTTTAGCCGTCGTTCAGCTCTTTACCAAAGCACATACTCGTGCTTGTGGCGGCATACACCTTGCGGGAGTGCGCAGCGGCGCGCCACAAGCACGAGTATGTGCTTTGAAAAAGAGCTGACCGCGCGCATGCATACACGCACGCACCACTCCCGGGCTTGTTATTCGTCTTACAGAAAAGACCAGCTTCAGTGACTTCTGGCGGCAGCGGGCTCGCGCTTGACCGCAAGCTGTCTGTTTTCACTGTCTGTGTTGAAAAACATTGAGAAGAAATTAAATCCAGGCTCCAGGAAAACACGAGTATGGTAATATGGATTTTCTCTCTTTTTATTCAGGATCCAGCAAAGGAACAGCCATCATGTAGCTCAGGTACACAGTTTAATGCCCTAACGGCATAACGAACACACTTTTATACAATCAATGCAATTCAAAGCAATACTCACCGCGAGCCCCCAAACAACCATAACATCTCGAAGGAAAACAGGAACACGCCGATAAATAATGCGCGTGTCTTTCTCTTGCCAGTTAAGGGAAAACAAATATGACGCGCACACGCGCGAGTACGCGGTAAACAACGTCGCGCTCTCGCGTGTATTTAACACTTGGTGTGCTCCGATTTTCTCCCACTGTTTCCAGACACCCTTCGGTGTTCTCCAATATATCGCCCTTACCTGTCTCTGATGTTGGGATAGAGTCTGGCTCTCTGTTGTGTGCCTGCTTGCGTCCTCCCCTTACCATCGATTCCATGTTGAGACACTCTACATGTGTCCGTCTATACTACCTTTAATGACCTACGCACCATCAAAAACATTCTCACTTGAGCATTGATGTCTTCATGTTAGGGGTTGGATGTTTACAAAGGATTACAAAGGCAATATTTGGGCACTTCCCTGAGCCGTACTTTCTTCTCTTAATTATCATTACTAAGTGTGAGAGCTCACTGGTGACAGACAACCAGTTATAACATTGGCATGAATGTTTTTGTTCTGTAACTACCCCCAATTCTGCAAGAAAGACTTTGTACGAGGCAAATGTAGATACTGTTTTTTTTACTTTTGTGCCTTCATACAGAGATGCCTCAGTAAAAAGGAGTTGTAGACCTTCCCACTTCTGTCCTAGTAGGCAGTGGTGAAGAATCTCCTCCCAGCAGTACTCTCCGACAGCTGGCCATAGAAGTTTGAGAATAGTCCCAGCATCCAAATGTCTCTCCTTTGCCAATCCATCTGGCAGATAGCGGCAACCTGTCCACAGGGGTGTTTGCTACAGTGCCGTACCACCACTTTGCTGTCGCAGACAGCACTTCAGAATACTGAAGTGTTAGGCTGCAGCTCTCACAATGTGCATTTTTTGAAACCATAATTGTGTTTGTATGCACACTGCCAGCCCTCCAGGCTCTAGAGTCTAGCAAATTACACGAGGAGAGGGCTGGGCTGAACCACAATCCTTCTGCAGACTGCTTATGTACACTGCAGAAGAGGATTGCACATGTGAGAGGGAGTCGTTCCATCAATCCATAGCTGCCGTGTTGCATGGGCCAAAGCAATACAGCTTGCCAGCAAAAGGTGTCTGCCATGGGGCGCTCTTCAAACAACCTGCCAAAGTAGAAGGCTTAGGGTCCCAAGCCTATCCCGCTTAGGGGCCGCATCTCCCTGCTCCCACCCCGGTTGCTCCATTTCCTCTTTCCAGTCCAGGGTTCCAGGCCTTCCAACTGCTATTTAAAGTAGAGAACAGACAGCAGATAAATTAATGCAAGTAGAAATAATGTTTTTGAAGTTGAAAGAGGGAATTGGATGAATATGTGTGTGCGTTGCATGCTTGTGAATGTGCTTGCTCTAGCATATTTGTGGTGTTTTATGGGGGACATGCATGGCATGGTGGTGCAAGCTCATGGTAAAATGCTGGAGCTGGCACATGAAGACAAACAAGCATTGGCATAGCCAATAGGTCTCGCCTTTGGGACCTTATAAGTATTTAGTTATGCAGCACAATATCCTTGGTGCAACAACATCAACTGCTGCATGGCTAAACACTTATAAGGTCCCAAAGGCGAGACCTATTGGCTATGCCAATGCTTGTTTCATTTTGTTTTCTGCTGCTAATGGGGACTGTATAGAATGTGCAGGAAACTGATGATTGAGACGAACGTTCAGGGTGTAATTGTTTGTTAGCTGTAAAAGAAAATCATTATACTGCTACCTTTCCTATGTAGGGAGAGGCTATTTCTGTTCCTGATAGTGTCAGATGGTTTGCTTCCAGTGATGGATTTGAAGAGGGTGGACAGTCAGGACCATCCACTTCAAGATGGAAACTCTTGAGAAAATAATTATGCTTGTACTCCTGGAAGAATTCACTACTGATCTGGGTTTATTGCAAACATAAATTAACAATGAAATTCATCTGAGGCACATGAAGTGTCGGGGTACGCAATTCGTAACAACTATTATCAGTTCTAAATTGTATCAGATGGACTGAAATTAGTGCCCAGAGACATTACTTGCACCAGACTTCTCTGCAGTTACAAATATCTGAACGTCTTTCCAGATGGGGTGGTTGAGCAACTGGGTCCTTTTTCACAAAGGGGTTGTTTGTCCACGCTCCATTTTTGTTTTAGAATTCCTCTCCCCCTCAGGAGTTGCCTGACCATTTGGAAGTCTGCTAACGTTATCTACAATCTGAAAGATTTCCTTTATATTAGAAATATTTTTCGAAGTCCTCAAACATTGTTTGCATCTCATCCCGACCTGGATGTCCAGCACCTAACAGAAGTTTAACCCCACCGAAACGGAATTCCTGGTATATGTGAAGTAAAACAAGCAAGAACTATGCCAAACCTAGCTAAAAAGACATGAACTTGGAGATTTCAACATCAACTACCATCCAATGCTAAAGTATTCGGATTCAACCTGAATGACATCACCCTCAAAGAACACATCATTGAGAAAAAAAAACAGTCTAGTTCCAGCGCTCTCTACAAAAATAAAGTGAAACAGCTCCTCCCAGAAAGCATAATCTCTAGACGATGGCAATGCTTTGCTCCATGGCCTTCCATGTTCCATAATGGCCTCCCTTATGAACTTCCTACATGTTGCAGCACACCTTCAGTAAGGACCTGAAGATATATGACTGCATCATCAACCCACTCTAATTGAGCTTCTCTGGCTCCCCGTAGTAGGCCATGTCATGCTCAATACCAGCTGTATCATCTTACAAGGCTATCACAACGAATACCCCTGCCTATATGACTGACGAGCTCAGTACCTCTGGTGGGCCAGAGCACACCCGCAATCAAGAGTCCAACAGACTGGAAATAAAGAAGGGCAACAAGGAACAAAACAAAGCTATATACCCTCTCCATCTGTGCACCCAGGACCTGGAACAACAGCCATGTAAAGAATTCTGCTCTAATTTAGGAAAACAGGTGAAGACAAATCTCTGTAAAGAATATATCACACTGCGATTACAAGTCCTCTTTGCTTTAGAAAACAGTGATACCGTCAATTAATCCTTGGCTATATCTTGGTCTTTGACCCTGTACAGTGTTGCACCCCCTTCGGCTAGGTTCATGCATTGCAAATACCACATACACCCATACACACACTGTCGGACTTTGCCCTCTCTGCATGGTCATCCCTGGACTTTTTGCCTTCACCCTCCTTTTTTTTAACCAGTTTCTGTTCCATTTTAAGACTCTGTGCACTTTACCACGGCTAACCAGTGCAAAAGTGCTTGTGCTCTCCCCTCTAAACATGATAAAATCACCTTACACCTAATTGCCACCTTTAATTTACTTGTAAGCCCCTAGTAAAGCGGTATTACATGTACACAGGGCCTGCAAATTAAATGCTACTAGTGGGTCTCCAGCACTCATTATGACACCCTCTTAAGTAGCCTTTTAAACATGCGTCAGGCCTGCCAATGCAGCCTGTGTGTGCAGTTTTAAACTGCCATTTCGACCTGGCACTTTTGAAAACATATTTGTCACTACTACGGTAGGCCCTACACAGCCCATAAGATAACATTGGGTTACCTTATTACATTTAATAAGTCATAACAGTTAATTCGGAGCAATGTTAAATTTGGTGTCTAAAGAATTTTAATTCAAAACCCTCATTAATGATAAAGTCAGATTTTAAGCCACAATTCTGAAAATGCCACTTTTAGAAAGTTGTCTTTTTCTTGTCCTAACTATTTGCTGTTTACAGCCTGGATCCCGGGTCATATAAGTAGGTGTAGCTGGCAGTTGGTCTTTGTGTTTTGTTTCCAGGCAGTGAGACAAAGGGAGAATAGCTGTTGGCAGGTTCGGCCATCTCTGACTTGATAGGGGGTGGAGCTGTCACCTACCACACTTGCACATCACAAAGACTCTGCCTCAGGACACTCACAAAGGTTTTCACACTATTTTTTGGCGCCCCCAGAAAACCTGAGGCCAGGGCAGAGAGGAAGGAAATTCTAAACACCTTTGGGGGTAGAACACTCTAGATACTTCTCCCACTTCAAAGCTGGCACCAAGGATACACAGTGTAACCTCAGAAGCAACTCTTCAGTACACCTTTGGATGTGTGGAAGACTCAGAAGGACTGCTGTGCTGCTCTGCAGCAAGAAGGACTGCTACTCTCTTGCCCTTGATGCCCAGCTGCCTGAGTGAGAAGGACTAGACCTGCATCTTGCACCTAGGACCACCAGAGCGACTCCAAGGGCTATTTGGCTGGCCTCCTGATCAGAGCATCAGGGACCGGAAAGGGTCCATCCACCTTGAACCCTGTACCTGGACTTTGCCTGTTGTGAGTCCTACCCTCTAAGTGGTGCCATCACACTCCTGCAACCTTGGAAGTGGACCTGAAGATGCTCTGTCAGCCCAGCTGTGGTCTTTTGGGCAGAACCGACATAGCGCAATGCATCTCCGAGCAGCTCCGCATCAGAACCGCATCTGCGCGACCACCCCAACAAAGGACCCCACAGCTCTTCGAATTCGCTGATGCACCTCTCCTCGATGCCACAACTCCTCTGATCCGCCACTGTGTGTGCATCCTCAAGGCAGGACCTCACATCGCAGCCCTGCGTCTCCCTGGAATCACAGCTGCGCAACGCATCCTCAACGTAGGACCCCGCATCACAGCCCGCAGTTCATCCGAACCGCCACTGCACAATGCATCCTCAATTCTGGATCTTACAACGCTCTGCAACCAGGGATTTAAGGTACTTTGTTCATCTGACCTAAACTTGGACCCTGTATCCGGCCCGCGTTCCATAACAGCAGGGCTCAAAAAATCCACTTGCCCACTCACTATGGCAAGCCAGATTTAATCAGGATGAGGAATTTTTAGGGCCTACTCTCCCTTTCTGGCGACCTGACAACAGGTGTTCTGCTTGCTCACAAAGTGAATGAGCAATAAAGATGCCTTTATATCCTGTTCTCTTGTTACATTTGCTCCCTTTCAGAGACAGAGGTCAAAAGTCAGTTTGTCTTCCTATATTTACTTTTCTTTCTGTGACTGAAGTTCAAGAATTTTGAAAGTGAACTGTGTGACAATCGAGTTGAGACAAGTTCATGGGTCAAGTACATTACAGTTAGGTCGAGTAGATTTTTCAAGTTACTAAACCTACAGGTCTAGTAACATTTTTATTATTTTTCGAGCCCTGATAGCAGTCAGACTGAACTTGTGAATTTGTCCAGGTCTAGCGCAACCAGATAACCATAGCTGGCGCTTTGTGCTTTTAAGCACTATTTTTAGGTCTCGCCTAGGCATCGCATGCGCTGCATGCACTGTCTCGATGAGACATGCAGTATCTAGGATATGGGCTTCAAAAAAACGTCCACTTTTTCATTGGTTCCTCTTACTCTCCTTTAGAAATGCTAGCTTTTCATTGGTGAATACACTTAGTAGTCCCTCATTTTGTTCCGCCCTGGAGAATGACCCTGCTACACGGATCCTTTCACTATGGGCCATGTGTTTTCCTTCAGTGCACTACTTTGTCTTTTGCTCTGTCCTCGCTGCTGCTCCCAGTTCACTTAATCTCCACTGCCCATCCCAGAACAACACATCTCGCCCCTCACAGCTACTCTTCCCTCCCTCTCATGGGCTGCAACTGCCTCCTCCTCCTCCCTATGCTATCCCCCGTTCTAACCGGAGTTTGTTGTAAAATGCGTTCCACCAAAGTCACAAAAAATCCCCCTTTGGGTAAAAACACATATACAAGAACACATTCACACGAGAAACCTTATATCACCAATACGTTGACAATGAACACAGGATCCAAGAAATAAACTAATCAAATGAATTCTCAATGAATAGTACAAATTTATTAAATTCAAAATACAGCAATTAAAAAAGACACATATATCTTAAAACGTCACAATATTTTTCTAAAATTCATCAAAAAGTAATATTTAAAAAAAACTTTGTCAGATTAAACCGTACCATCCATTAGATTGGATATACATTTTTCAAGAACAAGTCAGTACATAAAAAAATTTTTAAAACGAAATAATAGGGCGTGGCCGGGATGGCGAGCGGGTAAGACGTGTCCTGTTCGTCTCCCCGCTCCCGTCGGCTGCCCGTGGTCGCCCCAGGTGCCTAAAGCGGAGAAAGCCCCCTGAGCCGCCGCTGGATAGTGGCGGAAACATGAGGGCCAGTCCTGGGGTGTGAATAGTGCCCCCCTGCAGCTCACGGCGGCTGCGAAATCGGTCGAGGAGCGGACTGCCGGAGCACCTAAGATGGCGGACGCGGCGCCATACAGGGAGTGACGGAGAGGCCGGGCGCTCAGGAGACGCGCTCCCGTGATCGCCGGAGAAGTGGACCCATCAAACAGCTGAGGGTAGGATTGGCGACGGTGGAATCCCCGACTGCGGAGGGCTGCGGCGATCGGCGCATTCACGACGAAGGGTGGCCCGGGCAGAGAAGTGGTCTGGCCTGGACCTCGTCGCTGCTGTCTTGACCCGGCCTGGCGAGCGCTACGGGGGTGAGTGAGGAGGCCCGGGGGTCCCGGGGGCTTGCGGAGCACCAGTGACTACACCTGGAGGCGAGACGGCCTGCATGTAACCCGCAGGGGCGGCAGGCTGGGAGTCGAGAGGACCCTGGAGGAGCTGCGAGGCACTGTAGGGAGAGCCGATTGCTGTTGCTTGAGCCAGCTGGAGGAGCGGTGGGGCCCCGGGGTGCCTTGGCGGAGGGGCCCGTCGCACGGGAAAAGCGGGCAGTGACACTGGAGAGGACCTAGAGGCAGGATACTGATCCTGTGCAAAGAGAGCCGGCGGTGTTTCCTGGCCTGAGGGGCGGAGGAGGGCAGAGGATCTTCGAGGCCCAGGGCCGGCGAGCGGTGCCTGGAGGTGATCTTCCAGCGCTGCAGTGAACCTAGGGGGGTGCTCGGGTTCTAAGGCAGCAGTTGCAAAGGGAGCCAAGGGGAGCGCCGGATCCTAGGGGCCTGGGCGCGGCCCGGTCTATGCCTGGAAGTGGCCAGATCTGAGGGAGCAAGTCGAGCGATTGGGAAGCGAGGAGGCCCATCAGGTCAGATTAGGCGGAGGACATTGCGTGGGACCTGGAGTCCGCAAGGACGTGAGGGAACACGAAGAGGGCTGGAACTGGACTACCTTGCGGCTGGCGGCCCCTGGATAGGGACGGGCGGGGCCCGGGAGTGCGGAGGCGAGGCCCATCGACACAGCAGCAGGGCGGTGGCGGAGGGGTGGAGGTAAAGGGAGCCATTTGCGGAGGCCCTGGCGGGGGCGCTGGGCTCGACTTGAGAGCGTCCACCATGTCCTCTACTAGAGGCAAGAAAGACAGGACAGTGAAGGACATGTTTACTAAGGTGGGGGGACAGGCCGGGGGAGACAGCAGGGCCTCATCCCCGACGCCAGGGGGGGCGGATGCTGTGGCCGCGGAGGAGCCGGTGACCCGGGCATTCCTCACCCAGCTGTTTTCCACTTTGAGAGACGACATCCAGAATCTCCGCCGGGAGGTAGCTGCAGAGGTCAAGGAGGTGCGTAGAGACATGGACGTCATTGGCGAACGGGTGGCCTCGATTGAAGAGAAGGAGGACTCCAGGGAGGAAGAAATTGAACACCTGAAGCAGGAGGTACTACGGCTGCAAGACCAACAGGTGGACCTACAGGCCCATGCGGAGGACCTGGAGAATCGTTCCCGGAGGAACAACATCCGGGTGAAGGGCATTTCATGGCAAGAGGAGGGCCCGGACATTACGCTGTTTCTCCAGGGGCTCTTTCGCGGCATCTTGCAAGAGACCACTGACTTCCCCATCAAAATCGATCGAGCCCACAGGGTGGGTTTGCCGAGGAGGGCTCCTGCTCCGCCGCCGGACATCCTGGCTTACCTGCCGGACTTCCAATTGAAAGAGCGCATTATGAGAAAGGCCAGGGAGACACAGCCATTGCAGCATGGAGGCCACGACATTGCTCTTTACCAAGACTTGGCTGCGATCACGCTGCAAAAGAGAAGGACCTTCCGGCCAGTCACCTCGCACCTGCGCAGCCAAGGGGTTAGCTATTCCTGGGGGCACCCATTTCGCCTTATTTTCAAAATAGAAGACAAGCTTTGTCAGGTCCGATCGGTGATGGAGGCTTGTCGGATCTTGAACATAGACTTGCCTACGAAGGAGGCAGAGCCAGAGGGACCAATTGGCAGAGACACTCGCGATGGATGGCAGAGGGTGAGCCGGCAACGACGGAGGCGGGGGACTCCTGCCAAGCCTGACCCTGAGACGATTGCGCAGGAACGGCGAGGAGTACTGGAGACGCTGGCTTCGGGACAGCCCTCTTGATAAGAAGGATGACGATGCTTCATAGGGGCAGATAAGGGACTCACAGCATGCTGGGGGCGGCCGGGGGGAGGCGGGAGTGGGGGGGATCCATTGGCCACCGAATGCACCCCACTGACTTTCTCACCAGGGAGCTGCGGAGGCCACCCGCACCTCCCGGACAATGTTCTAAGATTTTACTAGTTGGGGTTTGGGTTTTTGTTTTGGGGAGTTGGGAGGGGGGAAGGGTGGGGTGCCGGCACTTCATGGTCCATCGGAGGTGGAGAATTCCAGGGAAGGGAGGTCCGTGAGTGAAAGGGGGCACTTAATCTTTGAGGGCAGAGACGCGGGGGCTATCTCCGGTATGTCCTCCAGGGGAACGACACAGCTCAGTGGGGACGACAGTGGTATGGCTAGGGGGATGTGTCCATTCTAACCTTAAATGTCAAGGGCCTCAATAACCCGGGTAAACGTAGAGCAGTGCTTTCCTTCTTAGAGCGGGTGGAGGCGGACATCTGCCTCCTGCAGGAGACGCATTTATTGACCAAGGACTGCCGTCGCTTGCGATCCAGGGCATTCCCACAACAATACTTTTCCTGCGCTGGGGACAAGAGAGCTGGAGTGGCCATTTTGATTTCGCAAAGATGTAAGGGGGTGGTGAAGGAAAAGGTCGCTGAAATAAGGGGTAGATTGCTGGCTTATACGATTCAATTTGGGTCACAGACGATAGTAGTGGGATCCCTGTACGCGCCTAACTCGGGACAGGAGGAGTTTTTAAAAGTAGCTCTGTCGGACGCTGTGGCACCCCAGAATAATATGACTCTTATAGGGGGCGACCTGAACGTGGTTATGGAGGCACATAGGGACAGGTCACATACATCATATTGGCACAAGGGGGAACTCTCGGGGAGGGTAAGCAGTGGCTCGCGGAAATGGGGTTTTTAGATCTTTGGAGGGAAGCGCACCCACACGCGACTCAGTACACGTTTTCTCTAATGCTCATAAGTCATATGCTCGCCTCGACCACTTGCTGGGCACCAGAGACATCCAGGGAGGGTGGTCGGGATAGAGATTGAACCAATGGCTCTTTCAGACCACGATGCAGTGGTCGCCCAGCTTGCGTTGCCGATAGGCCCACGACGCCAGGGGGTTGGAGACTCAGGGAGGCGTTGCTTTATAAAGACCAGGTGATACAGCAGCTCACTAGGTGTGCCCAAGATTACCTCGTACACAATGACACGCCTGATACCCACATCACTACACTTTGGGAGGCAATGAAGGCGGTGCTTCGGGGGGAGATAATAGCGATCGCGGCAGCGGAAAACAGGGAACGCAGGGAGACGCGGAAGGCCCTGGCCGAGCGGGTGCAGGAGCTGGAGAGAGTCCATGGTAGGACGGGAGCGCCGAGGGTCTGGCGCCAACTTAAGGCAGCTAGGGCACAGCTCGCCGGCATTGATTTGGATAGGGCAGAATATGCTGCGCTACGCCTAAAACATGCTTACTATGTGGGGGGCGACCGCACGGGGCGCCTGTTGGCTAATAGACTTCGAGCCCGGAAGCAACGGTCGAGGGTTTCCTCACTACGCAGTGACGCTCAGCGAGAAGTCACGGATGACCAGGGTATTGCGGACACGTTCGTACAGTTTTACGAGGAGTTGTATGCGGCTGAGCCGGTACCAGAGGCAGAGATATTGGATTATCTCCAGTCGGTCTCTCTGTCGGCATTAACTCCCGATCAAGCGGCAACGCTAGAGGTCCCCATTCGTGTGGAGGAGGTCATTGTGGTGATCTCGCGCCTCAAGCTGCTTAAATCCCCAGGACCAGACGGGTTTCCAGCCCTCTTTTATAAGAAATGTTGTCATATAATTGCTCCTCTCCTGACTAAACTCTTCAATTCCTTTGGGGGGGAGACACCTATTCCCGCCTCGATGTTGGCTGCAGCTATAGTGGTGCTACCCAAGCCTGGTAAGGATGGCCAGAGATGCGGATCGTACCGACCCATATCTTTATTAAATGTCGACTTCAAATTGTTCACCGGAATTTTGGCCACCCGCCTCGGCCCCCAGATGCTGTCCTTGATCGAACCAGACCAGGCAGGCTTCATCCAGACCCGTCAGTGCGCAGACAATACAAAAAGAGTACTTCATTTGATCGACAAAGCCCACTGTACGGGGATGGACGCCCTGCTCCTGACGGTGGATGCCGAAAAGGCGTTCGATCGTGTCAATTGGGGGTTCCTAGGCCATACACTAAGTACAGTTGGCATAGGAGAGCAGTTCAGGGGATGGGTGAGCTGCTGCTATAGGGCTCCCACTGCGACCATTCGGGTGAATGGTGTTACATCCAGGCCTTTTCCAATACGGAGGGGCACTAGACAGGGGTGTCCGCTGTCCCCCTTGCTCTTTGCCTTATACATCGAGCCCTTGGCGCAGCGAGTGATGGAAAACCCGCGGATTACAGGGATTCCGTTTGGAGGGGAGTCCCACCCAATTAGCCTGTACGCGGACGATGTGATAGCGGCGCTGAAAGACCCTGTTGACTCATTACCCGCTTTTTTGGATGAATTGTTGGAGTTCGGGCACGTGTCGGGCTATCGAGTGAATGTGGATAAGTCACTGATATTACACTTAAATCCCGGCCTGGATCCCCGGGGGAGGGGGGTTTCGGCCCTACAGGGAATTCAATTGAAGGACTCCATACCCTACCTGGGACTGGAACTAGCTGCTTCGGTGCAGCGCACGGCTCAACTGAACTACGGGAGGTTGGCACGCCAGGCAAAACGGGATTTGGGAGCGTGGAGTAAACTCCGGCTCTCATTACTGGGAAGGGTGGCGGCGGTAAAGATGTCCCTATTACCGAAAGCTCTATACTTATTCCAGACCCTACCGGTGCCGCCACCGGCGGGATCCCTGGTAGCGCTACAGAGGGATTTCAACCACTTTGTGTGGGCAGGGGCGCGCCCCCGGATGAGTAAAGCATTGGGCTACATGAGGTCAGATGAGGGTGGACTGGGGATCCCTGACTTACTTAGTTACCACCGGGCGGCGCAGCTGCGGTACCTGGTGGAATGGGCACGGCCTGCGTCAGAAAAACGGTGGCTCTTTCAGGACAGGGCGATCGCGCAGATACCTCTATGGAAGGTCCCCTTCCTGAAAAAAGCTCAACGCCCACAGGGATTGATGAGATCACCAGTCACCAAGTCGGTATTGACGGCATGGGATGCGGTGGTGACGAAGAGGAAGTTGTCCACCTTCCCTTCTCCACTCACTCCGCTATTTGGAAACAGTGAGTTCACCCCGGGGATGCCTGAGGCGGCCTTTGCGGCGTGGAAGGCTACCCCTTGCCGCTCTGTGGGTCACCTCTTCGATCTAGAGGGTGTTATCCAGTTTCCCCAACTGAAAGCGGATTATGGGATTCCTGAGACCGAACGTATGAGATACCTACAGTTGCGTCACTGGGTGCTCCAGGATGAGGTTCGGACGCAGGGGGGCCGGAAATTGACGGCGTACGAAAAATGGCTTATCACTAAAACCTCAGACAAAAGCCTCATAACAGATATGTACAATATGATTAGACAGGGTCCCACGGCACAAGCAACACCTAGTCAGAGGAGATGGGAGAAAGAAATAGGGGGAGCACTCACACGTAAGGACTGGGAGGGGATCTATTACAGGGCAAAACACACAGCTCGAAATGTTGCCAGTGTGGAATCCGCAATGAAGATAGCAACATACTGGTATCTTACGCCGGCGAGGTTGAATAGGGGTAATCCACAGCGGAGTTCCACTTGCTGGAGGGGTGCGATCAAGAGGGCACCCTGCTGCATATACTATGGGAATGCCTGCTCCTAGGAGACTACTGGACTAAGATATTGGACACGGTGGACGCACTTTTTAGCACACAGATACCGAGGCTTCCGGTGTACGTGGTTCTAGGGTTACCTAACCCTATTACGTATCCTCTTAAAAGCCTGCGCGGACGCCAGATGGGGATAGCAATAGGGGCGGCATTACAAAATATACTGGCACACTGGGGTACAACCACACAACCTAACTATACAGGATGGCTGCATAGAATGTGGTTTGTTCTAGGGATGGAAAGAATCTCAGCCACCCTCCATGGTACGTCTGAATCGTTTGCAACAATATGGCAGCCATTTATATCGCTTCTTTCCTCCGAGTTTAATGAGCTCACACAACCTAAATATCTGCGAGTGCTTCGTCTCCCTAGTTTGTGGTCCGAACAAACCCAAAAGCCCGATACGTAGACTCTGAGATAGAAAGGAGAGGGCGGACATGGAGTGGTAGGATCAGGGAGAGTGCCGGCACAGGGTGGGGGGAGGGAGGGACGTTAGTCATGTGTTTTTTGTTCTGTAATTATTTTGTACTCCAGCAAAGCGACAAGGATAAGAGTGGCCGTACAGGCCCAGGACGTGGATGGACACCCAGACCAATGCGAACGCTTTGGGGTAAAACTGGGGGTACCCACGATGTTGTTGAAATAGGTAGCCTACTTATGGAATGGGGTCCAGGGCTTTGCGTCCTGTGGTCTGTTGGGGTTTTGTTTGTAAGCAGCAAAAATCAATAAAAACCTTTTAAATATAAAAAAAAACGAAATAAACATATGG
Source organism: Calotriton arnoldi (assembly GCA_963921515.1). NCBI lineage: Eukaryota > Metazoa > Chordata > Amphibia > Caudata > Salamandridae > Calotriton > Calotriton arnoldi. Next base: position 1,731,385 of record CAWUFW010003367.1, read on the forward strand.
GAGAACAAGCAGGAAAGTTGTTTCCAAGTCATAGGAATAGCCACTAAATCATACACAGATCAATTGTCGGATCATGAGAAGAATCTCTCCTTTGTTTTCAGTGACAGTTGTCCACATCGATTTATAATGGGCTTCCCTTATCTGTGCATCGACAGCGTTTCGGTGGGCACTATACTTAGACCAACACCTTCTTCAGGAAAATAAAATACCTCCCAGTTTACCAATCAATTTCTGTAATAATAATAACAAAAATCAGACACATATAAATTAACATAATCATTGATTCTTCATTTCTTAGTCCTAATAAATCATCAACATACTGGCGACAAAACAAGGTTTCCTCATTCTCACAGACCAACCATCCGAATTCACATCCATTCATCAACAAAGCCAAAATATGCAATATGAGCCAAATGAAAGAAATTAATTACCTTATTAATATCATTAACTAAATCCTCTCCAATAGAGATCAAAGGAGGATATTTCTCATTCCTCCCACAGATATCTGTAATGATACAGTCATGAATATATCAGACTCATACTATCCAGGCTATCATGAAATTTACACATGTTTATAGCCAAAGTCGCATCTTGGGCAAATTTACCTCAGGTCTCTTAGTAATCACACCTCCTCAAGTACATTAATATCTGTAGGTGCCACGATACGATCAGGTATAATCTAACTTCGCACTTTTCCAGTATATTTAATACCTGTTATGGAAAAGAGGGAGAGCAATCCTCACTTTACAAATTCTCACCAATAACAAAGTTGAGTTATATTCTCATGGCAATGTATATTTCAAGTTACCTCCAGATTCACAGCTACCTTTCTTGATTCTCTTTTTTCTTTAAGTTCAAACTAGCACCAAAGACCTATTATGGGAAAAGCATAGTACTTAGCACTCAAGTCCCCCACAAGTGCTCTTCTATTTAAATACACCTCACAGTGATTAATTACCTTATAATTTCTGAAGAGATAGAAAGACGGTCTATGGATCATATCCTTCCCTTTATCACGTCTTCTTCTGATTTATTTCTGGTTTATTTTATCTCGTTAAAGAGCAGTTCAATTCTAATATCTATGAACAAAAAATAAATAAGTAATATATAATACAGAATAATGTGCCGGACAAGAGCCATATTAGTTTCATAAAGGAGACTCAAACGGTCTTCTATATTTCAACACAGCTTAATACGGCACCTCATTTTATTAATCCATGCAAGGCATGACACTATGTCATAATCCTGACTTTTCATAACCCCAACCCGATTTTATCTGCAATAATTTATAATGGACAGAGACTCACATAACGTGGGGACAAGGGGTCTCTCACTTTCACATAGAAATTAGTCAGAGCATGGCCAAAAACCATCCGCAAAAATATAACATTAAAAGCCATTGGGTCAGGTTTAATCTACCAAAGGTTCTACCCCCCTCCCATCTAACTTCCTAGTAAAGACTCACACCTCTCCATAATTCTTACCTGAGTTCTTGAAAAGGTGACAGTAGGGAAGAGAGGTGGTAATATTCACCTTAAACGGAAAGCACGGGAACAGGGGTATATTTCCTACTTAAACACTGTACGAGAGGGTCTTAATTCTAGGGAAGAGTGGGATCGTCTAATAGGGGCAATTTGAGAACTATTATCATAGTTTTGTCCTTAATAATGGAATAACATACCTGCTTTATAGGAGAGGGATTGTTTTAGTTTGTATTGTTTTAGATTTAAATCTCATTCTGAAGATACTATAATCCCCTAGTTAAATCTACATTAAGAAATTTTAATAACTAGGAAGATTAGTGTCAGGGATAGGAATGGTGATTGAGTTAGGATCCCTTTCCCATATGAGATTTTGATGCAAACTGTAGGTTTGGCTTTACTGTTAGTTAAGTAATGGTCTACAAATAAAGTTTAGGATTCCTAATAACTATAGGGTTAATGCCTATGATACTGAGACATCTTCGGCTCATTATTGGGAGGGAAAATAAATAGGAATTTAAATCCCTAGCAATGGGCTTGTTACTTAAGAAGATTTGTTGGTGTCGAATAAAGAATTGAGTGATTATGTACAGCATTCGTGTTTTTAGCGATAAACACAATTATAAGATGGCCGCGACCCACTTTACTATGTAAACATCATTACAAGATGGCCGCGACTCACCTTTAATATACCATGTGACCGTTAGATTTGTAGGATAACTGTATATTGATTGTAATATTTATACTCAGCTCATACTGGAGGCTTGGCCAATGTGGTTATAATTAAATTTTACTTCAAAATAATTAGGCGTATATACGATAAAATGAAGTACTACAGCTAATATTGAAGTTTTCATATTCAGATATCCACTCTAAGATGACCGCCGTTTTTAACACACGCATCACATGACGAACACAGCTGAAATAGTTTCTCTGATTATGGTCATGTGGATAGCGAGAGGAGGGGTATATATTCGGCAAGTTAGATCAGTTGAATTTAATCCTTTGACGGAGGCGTACACCCAGTGTTCCCAGCATAACTCAGGTAAGAATTATGGAGAGGTGTGAGTCTGAAAAGTATTTACTAGGAAGTTAGATGGGAGGGGGGTAGAACCTTTGGTAGATTAAACCTGACCCAATGGCTTTTGATGTTATCTAGGGTCCGCTATATTTTTGCGGATGGTTTTTGGCCATGCTCTGACTAATTTCTATGTGAAAGTGAGAGACCCCTTGTCCCCACGTTATGTGAGTCTCTGTCCATTATAAATTATTGCAGATAAAATCGGGTTGGGGTTATGAAAAGTCAGGATTATGACATAGTGTCATGCCTTGCATGGATTAATAAAATGAGGTGCCGTATTAAGCTGTGTTGAAATATAGAAGACCGTTTGAGTCTCCTTTATGAAACTAATATGGCTCTTGTCCGGCACATTATTCTGTATTATATATTACTTATTTATTTTTTGTTCATAGATATTAGAATTGAACTGCTCTTTAACGAGATAAAATAAACCAGAAATAAATCAGAAGAAGACGTGATAAAGGGAAGGATATGATCCATAGACCGTCTTTCTATCTCTTCAGAAATTATAAGGTAATTAATCACTGTGAGGTGTATTTAAATAGAAGAGCACTTGTGGGGGACTTGAGTGCTAAGTACTATGCTTTTCCCATAATAGGTCTTTGGTGCTAGTTTGAACTTAAAGAAAAAGAGAATCAAGAAAGGTAGCTGTGAATCTGGAGGTAACTTGAAATATACATTGCCATGAGAATATAACTCAACTTTGTTATTGGTGAGAATTTGTAAAGTGAGGATTGCTCTCCCTCTTTTCCATAACAGGTATTAAATATACTGGAAAAGTGAGAAGTTAGATTATACCTGATTGTATCGTGGCACCTACAGATATTAATGTACTTGAGGAGGTGTGATTACTAAGAGACCTGAGGTAAATTTGCCCAAGATGCGACTTTGGCTATAAACATGTGTAAATTTCATGATAGCCTGGATAGTATGAGTCTGATATATTCATGACTGTATCATTACAGATATCTGTGGGAGGAATGAGAAATATCCTCCTTTGATCTCTATTGGAGAGGATTTAGTTAATGTTAAGGATATTAATAAGGTAATTAATTTCTTTCATTTGGCTCATATTGCATATTTTGGCTTTGTTGATGAATGGATGTGAATTCGGATGGTTGGTCTGTGAGAATGAGGAAACCTTGTTTTGTCGCCAGTATGTTGATGATTTATTAGGACTAAGAAATGAAGAATCAATGATTATGTTAATTTATATGTGTCTGATTTTTGTTATTATTATTACAGAAATTGATTGGTAAACTGGGAGGTATTTTATTTTCCTGAAGAAGGTGTTGGGTCTAAGTATAGTGCCCACCGAAACGCGTCGATGCACAGATAAGGGAAGCCCATTATAAATCGATGTGGACAACTGTCACTGAAAACAAAGGAGAGATTCTTCTCATGATCCGACAATTGATCTGTGTATGATTTAGTGGCTATTCCTATGACTTGGAAACAACTTTCCTGCTTGTTCTCCCATATGTTTATTTTTTATTTTTTTTATTTTACGTACTGACTTGTTCTTGAAAAATGTATATCCAATCTAATGGATGGTACGGTTTAATCTGACAACGTTTTTTTTAAATATTACTTTTTGATGAATTTTAGAAAAATATTGTGAAGTTTTAAGATATGTGTCTTTTTTAATTGCTGTATTTTGAATTTAATAAATTTGTACTATTCATTGAGAATTCATTTGATTAGTTTATTTCTTGGATCCTGTGTTCATTGTTAACGTATTGGTGATATAAGGTTTCTCGTGTGAATGTGGTCTTGTATATGTGTTTTTACCCAAAGGGGGATTTTTTGTGACTTTGGTCGAATTTGGTACCCCTCCCCTTTGGTGGTTGGGTCCCTCTCTCTCTTTCTGCGTAAAATGCGTTCCAAACAGATTTTTTTATTGTGCTTTAGATAAATACTTAAACGGAAAGCACAATGCATTCTAAACGGATACACACTTTGTTTAATTAATAGAAAATAAATCGTTTTTAAACCACTTTGTTGAGCGTGTGTGCATTTTGAAAAAAAAAACCAGATAGGTTTCTGATGCCCGCATACATGCTCTCTGCATGGTTTTACCAACGCTTTGGTTCTTTGTGATAATTTAGACTGTGCGATTGTTCATTTTTTCTTATTTTAATATAATGGTTGAATTACGCTTTGTGTGCGCCACTTCTCTTTTCTGACTTATCTAACGACGTCCCAGTACCCCTAACTGCATCAGTGTTTGCACATATCTCTGTCTGCCGCTTTCTGTCAATCTGCGACTGTTAATTTAATAGCACACCACATAATTCAAACCCACAAGATGCCACTCCACAACGCACAATACCATTCCACTTAATAAAGTCCATAACACACAATCTCACTCTACATAATTCCAGTAAACTTACTATCATTTAATTACTATCCACATAATTCCACAGCACACCATGCCACATATTTTCACTACAAAAATCCACTCCACACAATACCACAACTAACTAACACGATACAACCCACATAATACCACTATACACCACATACATACACTCCATAATACACAGGGAAAAGCATTGCCATTTACAAAGCCAAAGAGCTCTAACTCAAACAAATGCGAGACCTATTGCATTTCCAATGCTTGTTCACCTAGACCTCTAAAAATTGCATAACTCTGGTTCTCCTAATTGGATTTTTTGTCGTTTTGGTGTCATATAATTTATGGAATTTTATTCTATTTTCCTAAATTGGTGTGGGATTTTTTTGTGTTGTGTTTTCACTTAATTACAGTTTAAAGTACTGTATAAATACTTTAGACATTGCCTCTATGTTAGGCCTGACTGCTTTGTAGCCAAGTTACCAGACAGTTGAGCACAGTTTAATTTGGGGTTTGCCTGTGTCTCACCTTGACAAGAAATGTGGTTGCTGTTTGAGTAGGGCTTCACCCCCCTAAACCACTAAGCCAATTTCCTACACATACAACTGTGAGAATCGTTTTGTGGCTTTTTATTCTGCCTGGAAGAGATTAAACCTTCCTCGCAAATCCTTAGGAGATAGATACGGTGACTGCTACTTTGGAATATGCTGAAGTTCAGCAGAAAGTGACTTTGGAAATCTAGAGTTAGTCCATCCGCAGGATGGTTGCATCATGGCAGATATGAAAATAGCAATATCAAATCAATCATTATCAATTTGAGTCACTTGCAGGACCGAAATTTGAGCTAACGTATATATTTTCATGGTTGAGTACTCTAAGCAGTGATTAACTTATTCTACTTCACTGGGCTTATGATGAATCCCCAGCTGGTCCATCTATAACCAGGTGTTTGTGTTTCTTCTTCTAACTCAAAGCTAGCGCATTTTTCTACTCTGGCATGCCCTCCAACACTAATTACTGTGTGAGAAGGATGATAGTGGAGGTTCAGTAATACACATACGCCTAGCAATTTTTCCACATCACAGTATTTATGAATCCCTCTTCTCCCTTGTATATGTACAGGCTTTATCACTAGTTTCTGCTTCTGGTGGACAAACAGGAGGAATCTCTGTGGGTGGTTCCTCTTAAAGAAGGCCTCTTTTTGTAGTAATAGAGCAAGAATATAAGAAAGATGGATGGCAGCTGGATACCTATATCAGGGTCTAGATGCACCACAAACAATATGCAACAAGGAAACAATGATTCTCAGTAATATGAATTACTAATATAAGGAATCCAATCATTTAAATTAATTCTAATCATTCTGGCCTCAATCCATTATTCATGACAGATACAACTCTAGACGCTTTTGAGTCACCACCATGTCAGGTTTCTTACTAAGTTTAAGCAATAATGACTGTGTGAAGAGGAATGCATGATGGAGCTGTGGCTTTGCCAGCATTCTACATATGTGGATGAAATATGAATGCATGAGGCAAAGATTATACATCAAATGCTAAAAGTGTAACTGTACCTAGAGAAATCATAGCTTGGTGAATTTCATTCATCACATTCTTGTAAAGCTCCTTCTGCCACACATGTAAAAGGTTCCATTCCTCTTCAGAGAAACAGGCAGTGACATCACGGAATGTTACTGGCACCTGGTAAAAACAAACTGGATATATTATACATGATCATTCCTAATTCCTAATGATGCAGCAGTGACTGAAGACTTTAAATGTTAAACAACACAATGTGTTAAGGAATCAGTGCACAAACAAGCACTAGGTCTGGTGTTGATGGCCTTAAGCCTTCTCGGCTTGTCAATGCTTGTTTTGTCATGGCTTCGCAAAACCTGATTGTAGGGTAGCTGCCAGACCACTGAAAACGTCAACCTGTCTGGCTTATAACAGAAGGTTCCTAAATGCTTTCAGATATGAAGTTATGAATTCACCATCTATGCACTCAATCTCTCATTTGTGCACAGTCATTCATTTTTGCACTCATGCATCTATTTGTCTACCCATTGGTTCATTCTTGCATTCACCCACTCACCCATTAACAATACCAAACACAAAAACTTACCAATAAATGAATAGACACTTTCACTTATAAGGAGAACCTATTGGTCGGTAAGAGGGGCTTCAGTTTTGTGTGACTGCTAATCTGTGAGGGATGTAAGAGTGCTGTTGTCAAAGTAACCGTGTCACATTTTTGGGAATCAACAAATGTTCCAAAAAAGTAAATCAACCATCAAATTATTCTCTTATTGTTTTGACAAATAGTTTAATCATAACAATAGTTGTTAACAACTACTCAAATAAGGCAGTAACAGACCTGTTGTATACATATTAAACAATCAATTTATGTTAAACCATTTCAAGTGATCAAAAAGTAATCATTCTGTGAAGTAATTCTCAGCATATATCCTATCAATCAATTAATTACATATCCTGAATACATCATTTTACTCCAAAATGCATATTCCCTGTAAATTTCAGGTCCAAACTCTTTCATGTATGAATCCAACACAGTCAGGTACTACATTTCTGTTGTTCCAATATGGTTCAGTATATCCAGCAGGATAGCTAAGGCACAAAACAGTCCTTGGAGGCAGATTTTAAGGTGTTAAAATGCCCTGCTGGATTATTTAGTTGCTACCTAGCCCCCCAGAGGTGGTATCAAAATTGTCTGTGTGCGACGCTACACTGTGAGGAGGGTACAAGTGCTGTTGGTAGCATGAGACTGCTAGTGTGAGAAGTGTGAGGTTGCAGTCAGTAGTGTGAGACTGCTAGCTCATGCACTGTGCGAGTGCGTTCTTAGTGCGTAGCTGCTAGTCTGTGAGGGGTATGAGAGTGCGGTTGGTAGTGCCTTGCTGATAATTTGTTAGGGATGCCAGTGCAGTCAGTAGCGTGAGACTACTACTCTGGGGTGTAAGAGAGCCTTCTGATAGTGGGAGTCTACTAGACTATGAGGAGAGTGACACTGTTGTCTATAGTGTGAGACTACTACTTGGTGAAGATATCCATCAGACTGAGATTGCTCATTTGTGAGGGGTGTGAGTGCTGTCAGTTTCATGTGTCCACTATTTTGGGGGTGTAAAAGTGCCACCTCTAGTGTGACTAATAGTTGCGAGTGTTGTCGTTGGTGATTGATACTAGTGCATGAGGTGTTACAATGGAGTCTCTAGTATGAGATTGCTAGTGTGTGAGTGGCCGTAGTAGTGTGAGGCTGCTAATCAACGAGTGCTGGCTATAGTGTCTGCTAGCCTTGGAGAGGTGTAAGAATGATACTGGTAGTGTGTGACTGCTACAGTGAGGGGTGTGAGATTGCTGACAGGAGTGTGAGACTTCGGGTCTGGTCTGAGACGGATGGGAGTGTGTTTTAGTCATTTGTGACTGCTAGCACGTAAGAAGTGTGAGAGTGCTGTCAGTAATGTGAAAATTATACTGTGAGGGATGTGTTAGTGCTGTTATAGTATGAGAGTAGTAGTCTGAGGGTTGTCACTGCTCTACCTATAGGGTTGTAGGAGCAGTCAGAAATATGAGACTGCTACGATGTGTGTAAGAATGCTCTTGATATTAGGTACTTGCTATTTTGAGAGGGGTGTGAGAGTGCAGTCAGTAGAGTGAGACTGTTGATCTGCGAGGAGTATAAGAGTTTTGTTTGTAGTGTGAGACCTACTGTGTGAAGAAGTCAGAGTTCTGTGGTCACTGTGAAACTGGTAGTCTGTGAGATGCATGCGTGATGTCAGTAGTGCGAGGCAGCTGGGCTGAGATGTGACAGATTACAGTGTCAAACTGGGCCACTCCCACAAACAAAGATTTGACAAAACAGCTCCGTGTTGTTACTAATGGACATTTTGCTGCAACCAGAATTCAGGGGAGTCTCCATACAACTTGGGCCCTTGAACTGGTAGCCAAGTAGCCTATTCTGAATGTTTGGCAACTTTTGAGGCACCAGGAAATATGTTATAGATCTTTTTCTATACCATGAGAATACAGCTAGATTGCATGATGAAGGTGCTAGAGTCTCCACTGCCGGCTGAAAAATACAAATGAAAATGTTTGCAGATCTTTATAAACAGTTACATACAGGTGCACCAGTGATATCAAGGTCCTTGTTAAGAGCGTACATAAAATCAGCAAGATTATGCAGATGGGCACAGTCAGAGGAACTGACACCCCATGTACAAAGTGACAGGTAAGAAAAGCAATCAGGGACCAGCCAAGAGGAAAATGCTTCGCAGTGATGGATTACCATTAGTATTTTAATAAACATACCGTGAACTATTAACACCATACCTGTTGACGATGTTTACTGATTGCAAAAGAACGTCTGTTGGCTTCCACAACAAAGGAAGCAATAGTCGTGTCCATTCCAAAACCTGGCAAAAACCTGCTAGATGTTTGGGCATATCAACCTTCACCAATGCTAAACTGAAATTGAAAGAAATTGGAAAAACTCTTCGCTAGAAGGATAACTGGTATGGCGCCATGCATGGTACATCCAGATAATTCTAGATTTGTACAGAACGGAAACATGTTGCCTACTAGTATTTCACATTTTAGCCAATTCACCAACAATGACCCTGTTATAAGCAGTTGCCTCCTTTGACATGAAGAAAGCTTTTGAATCCTTAAACTGGAGCAGTTTTATTACCTGTCCCTAGCGCAATTAGGTTCGGTGTAGAAATAGTGAGCCTTGGGTGGTGTGGCTGGGATGCGCAAGATGGCAGTTGCTTTCTCTTATAGTGTTACAGTGCAAGCGTCAATCATCCTGCTGAATCCTGCCCTCACTGTGGTGATCGACCTCCGCTGGCCGCTACTAGGACTGCGATGCTGCTGAGAGCCGGAGAGTGCATTTTGGGCCCATTCTTTCGACTTGTTGGTCAATCAATCAAGTGACTTGTAAAGCACGACTACTCACCCGTGAGGGACTCAAGGTGCTGGGGGGAGGGGGACTGCTGATCTGTCGCATGCACTGTGGTTCAGTGGAAGAGCCAGGTCTTGAGGTCCTTCCTGAATTGGGGAAGTGACAGTGATTGCTTTAGGTGGAGAGGCAGGGTGTTTCAGGTCTTTGTGGCGAGGTAGGAGAAGGATGTTCAACCGGCCGTGGCCTTGCAGATACGTGGGATGGAAGCCAGGGCCAGTTGGGCAGAGCGGGGGTCTCTGGTGGGTGCATGGAATGCAAGGCGGTGGTTGAGGTATGCAGGTACCGTGTCGTGCTTTGTAGGCGTGTGTGAGGAGCTTGAAGGCGATTCTATAGGAAGACCATCCTTTCCCTAATTCCTCTCTTATTCTTCAACTACTTGACATAGTTTTATCAGAAAACTTCTTTGAGTTTGACAATTCTTTTTTCATCAGATTCAGGGAGTCAGCATGGGAGCCGCGTGCGCTCCCAGTGTGGCCTGCCTGTATATGGGGCACTTCGAGAAGTGCAACATATACAATGAAGTGGCCCCCTTTATGAGAATGTACATCACTGGTCCCGCTTTATTGACGACATCTTTTTATTTGGCGAGGAGACCAGGACACACTCAACGAATTCATTGATTGGATCAATCTAGCAGACCCCAATTTGATTTTCACTGCCCACACCAGTACCCAAAAACTGGAGTTCTTGGATGTGTGGATCGAGGCACGTGACCACAAACTAGCGGTTTCACTTTATACGAAACCCACTGCTAGGAAGACTCTGCTGCATTACCAGAGTTTTCACCCCAATTGCCAAAAAGAGGGGATTCCATTCAGTCAGTTCCTCAGATACCGGAGGAACTGCACTACCATCAGTGAATTCATGCACCATGCTGAAAACCTCAAGAGCAAACTCATCAATCGAGGCTATCCTCCCAAACTTGTCAAGAATGCCCTCAAAAGAGCTAAATATTATGACCGGGATTCCATGTTCCAACCCAAAGAAACCAATACCCTTGACCAGTTGCTATGTGTTACCAAACACTCTTGGTTCAACAACAAAATGCTTCAAATCGTTAATTCCCAGTGGCACCTCTTGAACCTGGACCAATCCACGCTGTCCATTAGTAAACCCATCTTTTCCTTTAAAAGGAATAAAAACCTCAGGAACATGCTAGTACGTGCGAAAAGACCTAACAGATCCTACAGCACGCAGCTCTCCCTCACGGGAGGAACCCCAGTCCAAGGCAACCACAAATGTGGCAACTGCCAAGCATGCCAAAACGCGATTGTGGGTGACCATATTTCCATCAACTCACGTACTGTCCATCTCAAGGAAATGACCAACTGCCGCTCCACTAACCTAGTATACGCCATCCTATGCCCGTGCGACTTGGCATATATCGGAGAAACAGCCAGGGAATGTCGAGTGCGCATTGGTGAACATAAATCTAACATCAGGCTCCTCAAGCACTCGGCCCCACTAGTTAAACATTGGATTGGGCGCAGCAAAAACACGGCGAAAAAGATCTACGCTGGACTATCCTTGAGAAGGTACGCAATTTTGTTGGCTCCGATGTGACCGCCATTCGTCGCAAACGCGAACTATTCTGGATGTTTTTACTCAACACCAAGGACAAAGGACTGAATAAAAGCCTCCAATGGGAACATGCCTTTCTCTAATGTGGCACTCCACCCTGTGATAATCTGGGGCCCCTATTCCTTCTCCCCATACCTGTATTGAAACTAACTCAGCATCTCCCTCTACTTTTTTCTTTTTCCTATTTTCCCTATCTTTACTGCAGCATCAGGAGTTTTCTATTACCAGCCGTTGCCCATAAGATACCATGGACCCGCTCTCTTGTTTAACTTCTGGACGTCTATACACCCGTTATCGCTCCCGCGATTTTACCGATTATTTTCTGTTTTTTTGTTTGCCACCCACCTTTGGCCTCTGAGCCTTTCTAGCTCCTGCCAGAGCCGGCGGCCGTTTTTGTCCCCTTTTACATGTACTTACATCCTCCCCGTACCGCTCTAAGCATCTTGTTTCCGGTCCTCACTCCTGAAACTTTAGTTTAAGCTTCCCCAGAAGCCCGGGTCTTGTTTCTCTCTTTTCAGCCTCACCGGATGCCTTTTCCACTCTTTCGCGGCATTCGCCCCTTCAGCTCCCGAATACATCCTGCATCTTGAGTTTTGCTGAGATTTCTTGCCGGGTCAGATGACCCTACGACCCCGTACTATTGGTTCGCCCTCCTCCTATCTTACATTTATTTAAATTCCGGCGGCTTCCCGGTGTTTTGTTTGCTCTGCCTCCTACTAGCTACCAAGGAACGACCGCCATGTCGCCGCTCATATCCGCTTAATTTGAGTAAGTTGCGTCCCGCTTTCAGTCAGCGTTTTTAACTTAATCTGATACCCATTTGACGTCCCCGCCTAAGTTTCCCCGTGCTTTTGCGTCGACAGGTCGACCCCGCATCCTGATTGAGGGGCACTCGTGTTTCTCTGCATACATTTTTATCGTTGATGGACACTTGGCGTTCCAGGTATTTAGCAATGTACACATATTTCTTTTCTTCTTTCCCATTGCGCCCCAGCGCTTGTCATATAGCAGCCACGCACAGAGGCAGAGCACTGTCCCCCTGTTAGATTCCTGCTCTGCTCTATCACATGCTTCCCGCTAACAGGACCGCCCCGCATCTTGCTCGAGGAGCGCTTCCTGCACTTTATGCCTCCCTGAGGTTTCCCGGGATCTGAGTTTCACGCTTTTAGAAAGCATGCATTCTGTTTGTTTTTTTGTTTTTTCACATTACGCCCCCATGTCGTCACTGCTGCTTACAGCGGCCGCAGTTAGGGGTCTCGCACCGCCATTGCATAGATGCCCGCGACGCTTCTTAGCTTTTTACTTTCATCTGTTTTTAACTTTACAGCACGCACCTGGCCTTCTCGTATCCTCGCCAGACGAGCATCTTCCCATTTTCAGCGTCCTGCTGCCGCCCACTGAACATCGGCCTGCAGGTAACCAGGAAGAACGCTATTTTCGCCATTCTTTATCGCGCTCATTTTTGAGTCTGTGCAATAATCGCGCCCATGGGGCTAGACCTCTAATTACTTAGTTACCCCCAGCACCTTACAGTAACCGTTTAATTAGATCTATTTTAGACCCTGTTTGTCACCCTTGGAACCCCAGGGTCCGCCCAAATCACGTTAAGTGGCGGCCTGTCCTCCTCATCGCATAACCTTGTCTGCAGCTTGACCCCTATCGCCACTCCAGTTCAGGCTTTACTCCATTACAGCTTGTGCAGTTAACCACGTCGAAGCTTTGCTGCACGGCACTTTTGGCCTGTTTAATCAGAAGTCTCTCTGACCTATAGGTGGGTATCTAGCTCGTTGTGACTCTCTCCCTTTAATTCTCTTCCTTTTCTTCTCACCTGGGGCTCTCTAAACCCTTTTTCTTATGACATGCGAGCAGTGAATTTTCTCTATTGAGAGCCTCCTGTTCTTTTCATTTTCCACTATTTACTCATTATCCACTTATGGATTTGCTACTTGTAATGGTTTCGAATTCAGATGTTATCTCACTGTCTTTTTGCCTGCTCTAGGTGTGATTATTTTTGTTCTTTCCCCGTTTTGACTGTGCACATGTTTGTTCCATCTTCCACTTGAATAGAACCCTTTTGGACCTATTGTTGTTTTATGACCAGTGCTGTAAGAATAGTATATACGTCACTATACTTGTCTAATTTATCTAGCCTGTTACCCTGATTTTACCATTCGTGTATGTTAATATTAACTAGGTCATCGTAATCAGCTTTAGGACTGAATATCACTGTATGTTCATTTATTTTCAGAAATTCTCCCACCACTCCACTGTTCTGTTACCCACGCTCTGAGGAAGGTGTTTGGCCATATCCGGTCTTCACACCGAAACGCGCGTCGGTGTTTGTGACACTCCTACTCTTGTTTGAGTTTTGTTCTACCCTTGTTTTCCCCCCCCCCTCTAGATAACCACTGTATCTGCCAACTTACTCTTATCATTATTTTAATGTATATACCTATGATATGTACTGAACATATTGGCGTTTTCTAAAATATTTTGACCCACATTTCCGAGGAAATTTGGGGGCTACGTTGCTGTTTATGTTGCTTTGTCAAACTGCGTTAGTCACTGTATGAGTGTTGTGAGTCTGAATGAAAGAGGTATGATAGTATGCTCGTATGTGTGAATGTGATTGAATGAGTGGTGGGACTGTATATATATATTTTTGCATTACATTTGTGTACCTTCTCATTTTCATTGAAATAATAAATTTATTTTGTGATACTTCTGTTCCTTCTATTCTTCAGTACTGTTCAGACCATTATATCATATGACGTGATGCATATTGTAAAATAAATAGGTAGGGGCCTTCCTTGTCTGATTGTCTTGGCGATTCTTTTGTTGACTGGGAGCCAGTTGAGGTTTCTCAGATGGCTGGTGATGAGGCTGCGGCGGGGGTTATTGAGGAGGATTCTGGCAGAGGCATTCTGGATGCTTTGCAGTTTCTTGAGGAGTTTCTGGGTGATGCCGGCGTAGACTGTGTTGCCGTAGTCGAGTCTGCTGCTGATGAGTGCGTGGGTGACCGTCTTTCTGGACTCAGTGGTCGAGCTGGAAGAGCCCATCGCTCAGAGAAGTTGAGTGAAGGAGCAGTTGCCTAGGTGGCCAAGAGGGACCCAGCCACTCAGTACTACGAGGTAGGGCAGCCATCCCTCCCTGTGGTGAGGATTCTCTGCACCCCTCCTGCTGGTGCCGCACACTGATTTGGACTTGGACCAATTTGGACTGGGGCAGGTGTGCGGGGCTTCTTTGCTTTCCCTCATCCCCTCCTGGGCCTCACTTGCAGTATTGCGGCCTGTAATAAGGAGGCGGTACATAACTGGAACTGTTTAGGTGGGTTTATTCGAGGAGTTTACACACCCATAACTGGGAGCGCCCGTCACCTGCGAGCCTCTCCTACAGCTGATTCAATTTGCAGAGAGCATTCTGCTACCCGAGCATGGAACACAACTCAAAGAATAATAATACATTTATCAAAGAGACACGCAGCCTTGTGAGGCCGCGAACTAAGAACTAAAGAGTCTTGGGGCTGCACGAGACTAATCATTACATTTCCTCCCTCAAACAAACAAAATTTGAACAATAAGGAGGCATCATAAATAATCAGCACTAACTATTAAAATATAAAGGTATCAGTATCACAGCAACATTGTAGGCGACAACATACAATATCATTGCAGAGATATAAGAATAGTGTAAAGCAAGGACTTCTTTAGTTCAACACTAAGTCTTTAAGCTTGCTAGGCAACCTTCTCTGGCAGTCCCAAAACCTGACCTCTGACTTACCTCTATCACAATCGTTAGAGGACAAAATGTCTTCCTCCAGGACTGAGACACCCCTTGAGATGGCTGCATCTGTGGCTGACAGTGACCCTCCTTCTTGCAACTAATTAAACCATACATACTGTTCTCTACCAAGCTTGGGATGTTTCCTTATGATATCTGCTTGTGACCCAGTAAGGCGCACCAAACTTCTCTTATTACACCAACCCTTATCTTCCAAAGGGGCTGACCCTTTGCTCACTTGTCCCCACAACAGGTGTTGAAAATCCTGATGTCCCTTTTTTACCTTTCTTGGGTTCTTTATAGGTACCCAATCATCCACTTGCAGGGCTGTACCCTCAAATCGCTTTCCAGCATCATGCTAGACCTTCATGGCCTCTCATTTCTGCAGTTTCCAATCCCAGATTCCTTTTACAACACAACCAATTAGACAATAAATTGGTGTGCGCCTTTCTGCCTCTGAGCACATGAATGGTGCCACACTTTTAGTGGTATGAGGTGTAGTGTTGTAGGACCATATATTATTGCGCACACAATTTTGTACATTTTGGCCAGAGAAAATTGCTGTTTGCACTCCCTCTTTCACCATTTTATTCCCTCTTTCAACTAGCCTGTTCGAAGGAGGAGAGTAAAGAACCACTTTGAGATAGACTATGTCAGGAAGCTTAAGAAACGTTCAGATCAGGTGCGCCACAAAATGGGTACCATTATCTGTGACTATGGTTTTCAGTGACCCCTCCAACATAAAAACATACTCAAGAAATGTAATGGCGTCATCAGTTGTGGGACCATCACAAAACAGGTAATACATCCACTTTGTGTGGTAATCCACCAACAAAATTAAGTACCTGTTCCCATGGGGGAGCATGTCGTAATGACCAGAAAAATCCAGACCAACTTTGTCCCATGGTTCCTGTGGAAATGGTACAGGACGAAGTGGGGTATTCCAACGTCTTCCAACGTTTATCAGATAAAAGACATTCAGTGCATTCATCAACCATGACCCTTACTTGAGACTCACGATACGGCCAACAATAAAAATGCTTAAGGTGTTGGAAGGTCTTAGTAACACCTAGGTGTCCCTTATGTGCTGTCAGAATTAATATCCTTCCGCAAACTCTCTGGGGGAATGAACATGTCATGGCGCATTACCATATCATCCACCACTGACAGTTCAGTGGTTACTTCTGCAACGCTTATCAGTTCTCCAGTCAGAGCTTTGCTTACAGGCCAACCACCAATTAGGAAATCTTTGACTTGACCAATATTAACATCCTTGGAGTATGCTTCCTTCCAACTCCTCTCAGTAAAGGGTGCACATTCAAACACTGCATCCTGGTCTGCCACAACACACTCAATATCTTCCACCTCATCTTGTTCATCTTCTAGAGCCCTATGTGGCAAGCAGTCCATTCTGAAGTTCTTACCCCCTGGAAGATGCTTGATGACAAAGTGGTACTCTTGTAACTTGGACAACCCGAAGCTAAGTATGTGCTTAAGTGGTTTGTGGTCAGTATACACCTCAAACTCTCGTCCCCGAATGGAAGATCTGAATTTTTGTATGGCCCATACGCATGCAAGAGCCTCACCCTCAATGGTGCTGTAGTGAGTTTCAGCAGCTTGCAATGTGTTGGACGTGAGGGCAACAGTGTGTTCTTTGCCTGCAACCCACTGACCAAGAACTGCACTTAGACCAGACAAGCTAGCATCAACATTCACAAAACACCTGCGACCATCCTGAAATGAGTGTAGTGAGGGGCATCCTCAATGAGGTTTCTTTACTTTGTCAAATGTACTCTGCAGTTCATCTGTCCATGTGAATTTAGCTCCCTTCCTAAACAAAGCCTTCAAGGGCTCGAAGGTTTGTGCATAGCCATGCACAAAGCAAGCATAATACTCTGCTAAACCCAAGAATGAGCAGAGAGCCTCTCTATCCTTGGGTGGAGCAGCGTCACAAATCGCTTTGATTAGGGAAACCTTTGGTTTGATTCCTTCAGGTGCTAAGGTGTGTCTCAAATAATTAAACTCCTGTACACCAAATATACATTTTTCACTTCTGACAGTCATGTCAACACTGGTAAGCTTGGACAGAACCTTTTTCAAATTGTTGGTATGGTCCTTCCAACTGCTAGCCAATACCAATATATCGTCCTGGTAGGCTTGAACCCCAGGTATGTCTTCTAAGAGACTGTCCATTAGCTTCTGGAAAACGCTAGCAGCGGAGGCCAACCCAAATGTAACTTGAGGTACTTGAAAGCTCCAAATGGGGTCACAAAGGTGGTTAGCTCCTGTGAATCAGACGTGAGGGGAATTTAGTGGTACGCTGAGTGCAGGTCTATGATGGAAACACATTTGGAACCCTATAAGCTAGTATATTCCTGTTTAATGAGCATAAGTCAGCACAGAGCCTGACCTCTCCACACCTCATCCTGGCTACTACGATGGTGGAAACCCATTGCGAGGAACCACATGGCACAATGATCCCCTCAGAGCACAGGCTCTCCAGAAGACCTTTTAACTCATCTCTGGCACTCAAGGGCAAGGGACGGACTTTGTGTACAACTGGTTGAGCCCCTGGCTTTAGACAATCCCCACCTTCTTAGAAAATACAGAGAAAAACTGACTCAGAATATTGTCAATGTCTATGAAATGAGGGGTGTTTTCAACACTAACCACACACATGTCGTCCTCCATGTAACCCTCAGGGATTTCACCAGCCAGCACAGGAACCTCTGCTCCTGGTTTTAAGTACAACCCCATTCTGACCAAATCCTGCCAACAAATGATGTTCCTTCCTCTTATTACCACATACACCTTAGCAATTGTGTGTCTACCCAGGCACGCAATTTGGATAAGAAATATCCCAACATTTCAGTTTCGCCAAATGCCTTGGGATTCACGTCAGATTGTGTGAGAACCACATCACCCACCCAATTTTCATGAAATCTAATGTCAGACAGGATGGTAATTGGAGAGTCAGAGTCAGCCATGACCTGAAGTAACACCTCGCCAATAACCACATCACACCATGGACCTTTAACATTGTGCACTCCTAAAACTGTGTTACATTCAACAGTGAACACCACATTACTAAGTTTCTCAGTGCAAGTGTCCATATCCTCAACAAGTTCAATGCTGTTGACCTTAGTAAATTTCTTACCTCCTTTGCAGACCGCCTGAAAATTGCCTATTTTTTTTTGCAAGACATGCATCTCTTGCCAACAGCAGGGCAATTAGGATTATTACTAATGTGTGTTTTTGACCCACACCTAAAGCAGACCATGGCCGATTTCCTATAAGGTTGTTTCGATGCCTTGTTACTTATGTTTACCACATTAACAGTTTCCTCTTCAAGCGTGTTTACCATGCTAACAGAGTGACCTTCATGAATTGCCCTTGTGGAAATCATGGAGCGTTCCATTCCCTTTGCAAGGTCAATCCTTTCCAACAAAGTGGGATTCCTACAACTAAGTTATCTTTCTTGAATTTTCTTTGAGAAGCATGAGAACACAAATTGATCGCAAATACATGTCAGCAGTCACGCCAAACTCGCAGGTTGCAGCTAAAATACTCAGAGCTGCAACATACTCCTTAAAGCCTTCATCTGCGCTATGCTTCCTCCTGAAAAAGTTGTGGCATTCAAGCATAATACTAAGTTCCTCCTCCTGTTGCTTGTCCACGCACCCTAGTGCTTCCTTATATTGATCTTAATCATTTCCTGATGCCCCCTGATGTGCAAAATGTGGCAAGTTGTCAAATACTTGTTGCGCTGCCAAACCCATACAACTGTACAAGATTGCCGCTCAGCTCGCTGGTGCAAACTTCACCGCACCAATAGCCACAAGGTAAATTAAAAAAATTCATAGCCACTGCCCGCCACTTGATGTTTGGTTTGCCAGGTAATTGCAGGAAAGGTGGTGGCTGAGCAATGTGTTGCACAGTAGCCATATTACCAGAAGGTGTAAGCGCTAACTGAAGTCAAGGAGCCTTGCACAGCCCTGGAGAGGGCAGCGAAAGGAATAAATGTGCATGAAAATCCAACAGAGCACAGCATGGAATCACTAAAACACTTGGGAAGCACCTACTTAAATTGCAGCCAAATTGCCATCACAGGTAATCAGGCAAATGCAAGCGTCATGTGTAGCGTTTCACTGAAGGGGCAGGCGAGCTTCATGTGCAGCGTTACACTGAAGAGGCAGGACAAATACCTTAGAGCGTGCGCATGCAAATGAGGAAAAGGAGCGTTACATTGCCTTGGGAACAAGGGGCCGGTGCACGTATCACGTGTTATCGTGCACGCCTCCTCAACAAGCCAAGGGGCCTAAAGGGACAACGGGGAACCACCAAATACCTGCGGTACACCAGAAGAGTTCTCGAGTGTGGCAGAGGTCCTCAGGGACCACAACTCACTTTGGAGGCAAAAGCCACGGCTTGTCTAGAAGCAATGGCGTCCCACCATTCAGATGTTGAAGATCAGCCAGATTAAGGTCGGTGGGTGTGTCTAAAGTTCCGCTCGTCGCCAAATATGTAATAGGGAGGTGGTACACCACTGTAACTGTTTAGGTGGGTTTATGCGAAGAGTGTACATACCTACAACTGGGAGCATTCGTCACCTGCGAGCCTCTCCTGCAACTGATTAACGTTGCTGAGAGCCTCGCAGACGGCATTCCACTACCCAAGCTTGGAACACAATTCAAAAATTTTAATACATTTATCAAAGAGACACACAACCTCGTGAGGCCACGCACTTAGAACTAATGAGTCATGTGGCTACACAAGACTAATCACTACACGGCCCTTGGGGCACAAGGCCGTGGTAGTTTCAGTTGGAGTGGGTGTCCAATTGGTGCTACACAGGCAGTTCCAGGCCTAATGTGGCCCATCTTGTCCAGATTCCTGTATACAAAATGACGGTCGATGCACGGCTGATCCGTGCTAGACTGCTAAGAGGTAGGAGGTGGGGCTGTAGGGCGCGAATTCCCCACCCACTCTATTCTTTGTTTATACCCCTTGGGGGACTCTTTCCCCTTGCTTGTTGCCCACAGGGACATCAGCTGGTCTGGACTGCCTTGGATTGGTTTTTTTGCGCCCCCTCCCTGCCTTAATCTGTCTGGAGGCCTTCTCGGCCCTGAGGGGGCTAGGAGGTCTGATAGACTGCTTATATAATGCTTTGTCAGACACACTGGGCGATAGACCTACAATATATGCTCCATACCCAGCAAAGCTGAAAGTGATATTTCAGGGGAGGTCCTTGATCTTCGGCCATCCCGACAATGCTTGGGAGTTGGTGGAGGAGCGTGCTCCGGCCCTTTGGACAAAGGATTCTCCCCAAGAGCGGTCCGATAGGGGTCGGGGTGTGACCGAGCTGTGAACAGTATCTATGCATGTGAGACACCGTCGCTCCCACTGCAGCCACAGTTTGAGGAGGGAGTCCATGCCTGAAGGCCTCAAAGCTGAGTGGAATCATGATTCCATGGGCGCGGATGGTAGTGGACGGGTGGTCTCTCCTGGTCCGGGTTGAATGGACCAGCCCCCTGTGTACCATCTGCCTGAGGCGCATCACTCTTTTTTTCTGGAGGCGCTTGACCCCCTTCTTTTTGTTTATTTGATTTGATTTAATTGTGTATTGGTTTGATAGCTGATATGTTGGGGCAACAGATGCTACAGGATGGAAGTATAGGGAGGGGGTTGTTGGGTGGGTTGGTGTTTTGATAGTGTTCTTTTTCTCAGTTCGAATGGCAGGCAAACACTTCATGGCAATGACCTTTTGATTTAGTAAGATAGACAATGGCATCTCAGATGTGTACTTCAGAGCAGTTCAAGATCCTATCCAGGAACGTAAATGGTTTATCAAACAAGATTAAGAGGCAGTTCTGACATATGTCAGGCACCATGCGCCTACTGCAGGAGACCTACTTCCTTGGCAAACACTTCGTCTTTCTCAGAAGATATATGATTTTACGAGGGTGTATCATTCCAGTTTCACCAGGAGTCCTAGGAGGGTCATAATATTTCTACATAAATCCTTCCCTTTTATAGCAACTAAGGTGCACCAGGATCGTCTGGGTAGATTCGCAAGTTTGGAAGGCGCCTTGAAGGGCTCCATTGTAGCGTGTACGTCCTCCCAACCTGGTCGCCAGCATGCTGCAGGTACTAGCACAGAGGTCTTCAAACTGTGGGGCACACCCCCCTGGGGGTCCATGGCAGCATTCCAGGGGTGAGGGGGCGCACATCCCTCAGTAAGCACTTGTAAATGAAGATATCCTGGAAGCGCGACTTTGTTTATTTTTCTGGATTGCAGACTGTCTTCATTTTCATGAAGCAATTCAAGTTAGGGATGCAGCAGAGTGAAAAGTCAGCCATCTGTTCCCCTTTTAGAATTCTACAAAGGCTCAAACATGGCTAAGTAGACCTTTATATGAACTCCTCTGTATTCATTCTTAACATGGCTTTTCTGACTTTGTTTACTGTAATTATCAGTCAGAGATCATCAGGGCAGCTGTAGAAGCATTTTAAAGTGTTTTGTTCTAATGTTTTCTGTTTAAAGTATGTACTAATAACAGGAAAAAATAATGGCTTAGACATGGCTAAAAACAACAAAATATTCTATAAGTATTTTGTTGTTTTTTCACCTTCATGGCAACTCTATATGAAGTAATGCACACAACTTGAATGAGAAAAAAATGCAAATTAAACTATTTGGTGGGAAATGCACTCTTATACGTTATGAAATATTAGTTGGTTAATGCGATCACTGCAGATGTCTGATTGAAAGACAGAGTCACAGAATTGAATCCTGCTTGGTGCAGTGCAGAAGAGTGCCTTGATTACTTATAGTGCTACGAGGTCCCACCAAGTAACAACAAGCATTGAAAATGCAATAGGTCTCGCATTTTTTTGAGTTAGAGCTTTTGGCGTTGTAAATGGGAATGTGTTTTACCTATGTGTTATGGAGTTGTATGTATGTGGTGTGCAGTGGAATTATGTGTGTTGTATTGGGATAGTTAGTTGTGGAGCAGTATGAACCATAAGTAAGGAGAGTGAGGAGAAGAGCAGCAGGAGGTACAAGTAAGGGGAGCGAGGAGAAAAGTAGTGTGAGGCACAAGGAAGGAGAGTGGGGAAGAGAGCATCGTGAGGCAAAAGGGTGGAGAAGGAGGAGAAGAACACAGTGAGGCATCAGGAAGGATATTGAGGAGGAAAAAAGCAGCGTGAGGCAAAAGGAAGGAGAGTGATGAGAAGATGAGCCAAAGATACAAAGAAGGAGAGTGGAAAGCAGCTTTCTACCCAAAGTTCACCCTCCATGTGTTTTGCATAATGTATACAGCACTCCAAGCTTGAAGTGTGTGGTTTCTAATGGCAAGCTAAGTCTGTATTTATCGCACAACCACTTTGTACCCCTAGTTGTGAATACTAAAGGGTCAGTCTAGACTACTTACTAATGTATGCATACATTATGAATTACATAGGACCGGGAACACGGGTGTCCCATGTTGGTCCATGAACATTAGATCCATACCAGATTCTCAGAATATCCATTTAGGATAACTGTTCATTCAATAAGCCTTAATTTGAATCAACCACATATCCTATGGTTGTCCTGAAATCTGGCCCTTGTGGTTTCAACACTGGACACTTTTAAACTATAGCATTTGCCATTCAGTGTTTATCATGCAAATTGCACAAAATTCACTGTACAACAAAATTATGATTTTTACTAATCCATACACAGGCATGTGCACATTTATAACATGGGTAAACTTCTTCACTTTGGCTGCACACATGCAATATCCACCTCACTCATGCCTCTTTGGAAACTACAAAAGTTACATGACGAAAGAAATTGGAGGCAAAATATGTGTTTGAGCAATATCTTAAAATGCAAACATCCGTTCGGAAGCACTCCTTGGCCACCTTCTCTACTCCTAACAAAAAAACTATAAATAAGAGCTTTGTCCTGAAGTCTGTTGTCTCTCTGTAGGAGGCCCTGAAGTCTTTTGAAAGCTCCCTCTAGATGACACTTTTAAAGAGCTGGAACTCAAGCAGCAGTACTGTCGTGCTGTTCAGCAGCACATACCATTTGACCAACAATCCCAGTCCCAGCTGAGCTCCAATTCCACTGTGGCCAGGTATCAAGACTATTTGTAGGAAGTATATCAATTGTGGACTGGATCAATAACGTGTATGTTTCTTATAGCTAGGGCCACTGGGATTATGAGTTTCTATGATCACGGCTTTATCAACACAGTTATGGGTTTACCACATTTGCCACATAATCTCCCATCTGCTGCATAATTTGCATATTTCAACAATAAACCTATTTTGTTTCTAGCTTGAGTGGATCAAAAATTACAAACAATGCCTCATGTGCTGCACATGAGGGATACCCTTTGAAAAGGTTAACTGGTCACCTTTCTGCTTCTGAATGCTGTATTTAGGTGTTAAGTTGTTACTACGGATGCACAATTTTCAACTAATGTGTATTAAATGGCAGAATAATATTACCAAAGGATGTGCTGCATCATGCCATATACAATTTGCTTTCTCTGCTGCATAATTTAGTCAACTCTACCACATAATTTGGTCTTCCATTGCTGCATGCTTCTACAGTACATCAACTGAATGATCTCTAGATAGAGTAAAAAAACTCAGTGATGCTATATGCACCTCAAAGTATCCAAAGGCTGAACAGGAGCTTTTTTTTACAAGCTAAGGCCACCGGAAGAAGGCACTCAACTATCCTCTAAGGCCAAAGGTTACCTGAACATGATCAGCTATCTTACCAGGAAAAAGGCTACCATCAGGAGGTCTCCAGCTACATTATGAGACTGCGAGTTACCTGGTCATCAGCTATTTCATCAGACTGGAAGGTACTCCTGAAAGCAGTTCTCAAAAACATTTGGGTGACTGCGGTGTATCTTAACAATTTCCGGCAATGCCCCAGTAATGGAGCACCACCCTTGCTTAAGGTGCGGTAAGCATACATCTCCTCCCTTCCACACGACCCTACAACACATCCCACTAACTGCAAAGATGCTCTGAGACTGCAGCTCAGCACACAGCACAATAGTTCTCGCCTCCTCTCGCGCCACCCTCCCCTGCTCCCAGTCTCCTCTGTACCATTCGTGACTGTCCTCTAACAAAACAATGTGCACTTGAGCGAAATCTGGCCACTCACTGCAGTATGTGGAGCACCCTGTTAAGCCACAACAAAGGATGTTGTTTCTACCCAAGCGAATTACTCAAGCGTCCCGTAATGAGCCATTCACAAGTTCAACGCTACTTGTCCGACTGAATTAATCACGCTAGCGTCGCAGCGCCGGCGTTCTGTAAATGGCGGCAGTGTGCTGTGCTCGTTAGCTTTCGGTCAAATTGTACAAAATAGAACACGCTGCTTCCAACAAAAACGCGGGAAACCGGTCATCCAGACGTTGCTCTGTTGGCGGTACCTGGCTGCAAACTTCCCAGCACACTGTTGAAAGAGAGAGTGGGGAAATGGACTTTCTAAGGAGGCCGAAATTGGGGCAGACCTCTGAGAGCGGTCAATACCTCCAGTAAGGGACCCACGTGGACCCAAAATTCTTGTAGCAATGGAGAGTTATTAAATCAAAGAGCGCCTACACTATCGCCAACCTTGTGCTGGAACCAAACTTTCATTCGCAAGCTTAGAATCGGATGCAAAACGTTAAGATCAATTGAGTCTCTGGACCCTTTCCCCACAAAGTCTGGGATGACCAGAAATCTACTGTTAATAGAACCACTGTAACTAATCAGGTTGAATAACGGGGTTGGGGTACTACACAGTAAGAGGCAGTACCCTACAACAATGTGGACCTTATCAGTGACCTGGATTTTACTACAGACAAAAGTAGTAATGTGAAAAGTGGCCTGGGAGGCCTCCTGCATCCCAGTCTTACCCTCTCCCTTTGTTTGCTTGCTCTCCCATTTAACACACTATATTCGAAGCTCAACCACTAAACCAAAATACAGGAATGGCCCTATAACGAAGTGAACCTCTGAAATGAATGATAATGTCAAGTGTAACCCAGTACCTTGTCTGTCTCAGCCGCGGCTCAGGTTGTCCGTCAAGGAAACATCTTTTAATGCTGTGTAAACCACATGCAGAAAGTATTTTATCTGCAAAATAAGTAAGTAGCAGTCGATAATGCCAGATGTACTTTACCCTGCAACACCTCTCCTCATTCTAGAGAGCAAGCATGCCCCAGGGTCGCAGAGAACAAGATTTTCTTATAAGTAGGAGAGATGGGTCTGTGCAACACAAGCTACATCATCTTGTAGGCCGTTATTTGTTTTTCATGCTAGTTTCTCTACATGACATGCTGTTTACAAGGAATAACGTTTCAGCTGAAATAGGGTCGATATCCGCTTCAACAGCAAAACTGAATAAAGTGGACCTTCAGGAGGCTAACTCTGCCCTTCTCACCAGTGGGCAAAAGAGGAGCCTGGAGCACAAACCTGCTTGCCACAAGCTTTATAGACTGTTAATCTCCCTGCAATGACGCTACAAATGCCAGCTCTCCACGAAGAGCAACATATAAATGTGGAGTACAACTAGAGTCGCAAATTGAAAAAAATAAAGGTGAATCTAAAGAATGATGTACAACTGATACAAACCAACACATTTTCTGGACGGGGTGTTCGAAGTTGCAACTTTTTGGGAAGCTGTACAAATTTTATGGAAAAATGCCACTCTTCCTCACTTGCCTGTGAGAATCAGAACTTTAGCAACAAATCTTTACATATACTCATGCAAAACTAAGCAAATGGTTCTACGCAATGTAGCCACTGAGCAGTTCACATAGATGGGGCAGCTGGAAACGGATTTAGAAACAAGATGTGTGGCAAGTCTTACGCAGATGCAGCAAGAGCATGAGAAAAGTCAGTTCTAAGAGCTTTCCTTTTCCGCATTAAAAACCAGTGGTGCGCGCGCACCACAGAGGAGCGGGGGAGGGAGCGCGGCAGCGACACGAACGCGCGCTGCTGCGCGTGCTGGCCACCGACGGGAATGGGCAGAGCAAAGGCGGGACATGCTCCCCCTTTGCCCAATTGCGTACAGGATTTTTTTTTTAAATGCACACGAAAGCCAATGGTAGCCGCGGAAAGAAAAACCACACGCACGAGCGTGTGGTTAGCTTTCAGAAGCCCTTTCTAGAGGTCTTGCGCTGCGCGAGCAGTGCTACGCACTGCAACGCTAGGCGCAAGACCTAAAAAGCACTGTGAGAATTTAAGTAATTATTTTAAAATTGTATTACACACAAAAGAAGGTATTACATATACACTAAAAAGGTGATTTCATATGTATGATAAAACAAGTGCTTTCCAAGAATGCATACTAGTAATAGCTAACGAGACTGTACCTAGTGCACACATTTTTATAAGTCCATTAAAGTGGGGAAAGAGGAGATAGGCTTTCCTTTCAAAATTTGATTGCTGGTGAGGCTTCCTGAGCACTGCTGTTTGGTAGATAGGTTAAGGGTGGGTCTGCAGTCGCTTTTGTTCAGAGTGGGAAGGGTCCTTTAGGTGAGGCCAGCCTTTTGTCTCTCTCTCATCAATGTTAAGTGTGGCTGTCGATAGCCAGATGCTGAACACTCACATCTAATTTGTGTCTCTATTGTGGGTGCTCCAATGTGGTGGTGGACCTGCTGTGAGAAGCATTACTCTACACAAGCTAGGTCTGGAAGACATTCTGGAAAGGACACATGAAAGGAGAGCTGACCCAGAGTGGTGAAAGTGAAGACAGTGAATACACATCCATTGTCTGCTTTATCTGTATAAAAGTGGGAGCTGCTGACCCACTTGTTGTCCTAGTTACATGTTCTCTTTGATGAAGGAGTGCTCTGCAGCGTACCTAGAGGACTACTGTATAAACAGAGCTGGTGTCTGCCCGACGGCCTGCTTTCCACAGGTGAGGCAACATCACTTGGTATTTGACCTGGAAGGAAAAGCTGTCTCCCTGTCCTGAAACGCTTGGAAATTAACCTACCTAAGACGAAGAGGGAAGGAGTGAAGCGACCCTGCAGGAAGTGCTGACTACCAGTGCAAGCACGAAGCAGCTAACCCCTGAGCTGTGGGTCTATCTGCCCAGAAGAGACTCGAGAGGGAGCAACCAGAGTGCCCCTGAACCAAAGCATTGTTTCTCCTGCCTATAGTGGCTTGTGCCGTGACACTGTCCTGAAGAGTGCCCGAAGTGGACTGAACAGCTGTCATTTCAAAGTGGCAAGATCGTGACACTGGCAAAGTGTGCCCGAGTAGATGCGGTGCTAGGATTGTTAACACTGTGCCGAAAAGAGGACCTACCTTCTGTGTCACTGTAGAGTGGAGTCCGAGCCACCCTGCTGACTGAGAAGATTCATATCAAAAAACAAAGAAGGGAGTGAAGAGATATGTCAGTCATGGACTCAATCTCCTCTGTAAGTTATGAAAAAACAAAAAGAGTCCACTCAGAATTTACAAAATAAAGTGCTAACCTTCCAAAAAGTGACTAAACCCAAGTGAACCGTTTGGTTACTAGCATGGGAAAGCAATAAAGTTTTTTAAAATAACCCTCACCCACCAAAAGGTCCCTTGGTGGCATGCTTCATCATCGGGTTCTTCCCGCCCGCTGCGGGACGGGGCGTGCTATGACCGACGAATACGTGGGAGCACTTTGGAGTGAAGTAAACTATGTGTATTGGTGTGAGAGTGGAAGGGTCAGGAATGAGTGAGTTTAAAAAATACCTGGCTTTATGGAAAAACTAAACTTTAATGCTCCCTATAGCTGGTATTGATAAAAAAACGGGGAAAGAAGGTGGGAAAAAAAGCTTTAATGAGCAGCTCCCTCGCTGGTCAACATGTTTCGAAGCTTACCCCTAAGCTTCTTCTTCAGGACCAAATACAATGATCCCTGTTACCACTCTGACTAATGCCTAGTGCTGTTAGCCTATTAGGGGTTTCGGATTAATATACTTCTGTGCAAGACATTCGTTCGATACCTACTTGGTAATATTCTTTAATAGAGCTAATATACAATTTCTTAATTTTGACAATCTGGAAGGATAGAAGCTAAAATAATTAGTAGTCTAGGTGCTCTTTGATATTATCATTACATATCTTCACCCTAATGGTGTGAGGAAAAATTGTGATATATTTTTTCTCTGTGATATATTTTTCACTTCATGCACGATATCGCGTAAATCATGTGATTCGTGCTGCCCTCGGTTTAAAAAAATGACATACAAGACATAACGATACATATAACATTTAAGCAAACACACTCTCGCATTTTTATCAGTTGTGCAGAGACCTTAGCCTTTTTTAAATACCCATCAGCCTAAATATTGTAAAGTACTGAAGGTGGTTTTTCACTCCTCAATATTGATGAAAGAACATGGTAGAGAAACGTGCATTATAGGTTTCCTAATTGGACCCCATGAGCATCAACACGGGAGGGGAGGAGCGCTTGTAGTCAAACACTGTTGGTTTAAATGAAAAAGATTTGATTTAGAAACTAGGTACAAAGTAATGATCATCTGTCCTAGTGTTGAGGTCAGTAGAACCCAATAGTATGGTGGCCTAAACTATCGGCTGTGCCGTACTTACTTCGTCAAAGCATCTCTCTCACCCATAGAACAATGCCTGCCCGTGGCTCCGAACACTGAATGCTCGCAGAGACCCGGTATTTGTATCCGGAGGGCGCTGCAATCAGTGACAGGCAACTCTGTACAGCTGCGTGAGAGCCTTGCTTCCGGGTGCTGTTGTCTACTAGAACGTAAACCTCCCCAAGATGGCCGGATTCAAATGGACCCATTTCCTGGTTGGAATATATTTCGGGAAGAGTGTTCGCGGCTGCTGTCGGAACATTATTGTGCCTTCCTATTACATTTCATAAAATAAATGTAGCGGCGTATTTCTACATAAAATAAAAACTATTTATTATTATTGTGATTAACCTGTCATGATTTGTGTTAAAAAACGTTTTGTCGCTCATAGGGAAATCAGGTTGTTACCCAATGCATCTTGCTCCCTGTCTTCCCCTGCATTACTTATTTACCCGTTATTTTTGGCCAGCGTATTGTGTATGGAATACGTTGTCCCTGAATACTAGTAGATAGTATTATTTCTACATCTGTGCTCTCGAATATTTGAAATATTTAAAAAGGGGAAAAAAAGGGGAAACGTAGGCCAAGGGTGATAGGGTATCATGGTCAAACCATGGGGTATATATATCAGTTCGTGAGTGCACCTTTTGATAATAAATGGTGCTTCATTCATCTAAACCGAGACATAGTTGCACATTATCAATAATAAAGCAGGCTGGTGCAAAGAGAAGTATTAGCCGAACTTGTGCTTAAAGGCGCCATCTGCTTACTGTATGTGACTTTAGTGGTGGACCTAGGATACATTACTTGTTACGGGTTATAAAAGAATCATCTCATTTGTCCCCAAGGTATCTCATCATTAAGGCCCCCTATGTGAATGCCCAAGCGAAAAACCCATTGCTGTTCCTTCTCAAACAGAGGTCCTCCTGTATCCAATTGTTCGATTACTGTCCATTGCAGATCCAATATGGTGTGGTTGGATTCAATGTAATGCGTGGACATCTTGGTTGTAGCTTTTCTGCATTTAACATTGCTCCTGTGTTCGCAGATGCGTACTTTTACAGGGCGCTTGGTCATCCCAATGTAATGGAGACCGCATGGGCAAGTGATCATGTAGATCACATTTTTGCTGTTGCATGTCGTGAACCTCCGTTGCTCCCAACTGGTGTTGTTGTTAAAGATAATGTTTTTGCTTGTTCTTGTTAGGTGGCACACGCTGCACTGTCCACAGGGGTGATGTCCTTTGAGTAGGGGTAGGAGCGTCGTAGATACTGTGTGTGCTATTTGTTTGCGTGGTCTTGTGTGAACCACTAAGTCCCGTACACTTTTCACTCTTCTATGCAAGTACATGGGTTTGGGGAAATTCAAGTGTCCACAATTCAGTGTCCGCCAGTGTTTATTTATTATTTTAGTCACCTGATTGGAACAGGTATTGAAGGTCGTTATGCAAATAGGTCTGTCTTCTTTTGCTTTTCGTGGTGTTGGCTCCAGTAAGGCCTCTCTGTTATTATTCCTTGCGCGTTTGAAGGCACTGTCCACCACTCTCGATGGATAATTTCTTTGGGCTAGCTTCCCCGTAGTTCTTCTGCTTGGGTTTTAAATTCCTTGACTTCAGAGCAATTTCTTCTCAATCTTAAAAATTGGCCATAGGGGAGATTGTCTCATAAGTGATGGGGGTGAAAGCTGTCGTAGAGGAGGAGGCCATTTTTTGCCATAGCCTTAAAGTGTGTGGTGGTTTTTAAACCGCCTTCACTGGGGAAGATGTTGAGGTCTAGGAAAACAAGTTCCTTGTTTGAGATGGTGTTGGTAAATGTCAAAAATTGATCCTGGTTATTTAGCCAAACCATGAAATCATTTGCTGTCGCTTCATTCCCTTGCCAGATGACAAGCATGTCATCTATTTAACGTTTCCAAATCTTGATGTATCGTTGGTATGGATTATTCGGATTGAGTATTTTGTGTAACTCCAGGTGATGGACGTACAAACCAGCTATGCTGGGAGCAAAGGTGCTCCCCATGCTAGTGCCGTGTTTTTGTAGGTAAATGGTGTTACCGTATTGGAAAAAGTTTTCTGTGAGAGCCAATCTGCAACAGTCAATGACTATGTTGCGTGGGGTCTGGTATTCCCATTCGATCTCAAAAAGAATATCCTCTATGATATGTAGGGTCTCATCGTGGGGAAGGCTGGTGTAGAGACTCTCTACATCAAGTCCCATTAGTAATTCACTGGTGGGGTCGAAGGCCAAGTCTTTAAGGAGCCTCAGGACATCCTTGGTGTCCTTGAGGTAGGTGTCTGTTTGTTGTATCAAGGGGCGGAGGAACGCATCAGCAAATTTGGATAAAGGTTCCAAAATTGACCCAATACCTGAGACAATAGGTCGTCCAGGCGGTTGGGATAGGTTCTTGTGAATTTTAGGTATTGTGTAAAAATACGGGGTAGTTGGTGATTTTGCTGTCAAGAAATCCCCTTCTTTTGTAGATATCCAGTTGTGGGAGGTGGCTTCCTCAACCATGTGTGCAATTTTTATCCGGATCGATTCTGTGGGGTCCTCTGCTAAAATCTCATAGTTTCTTTGATCCTGCAGACTGAGAAGATTCAACAGTGGCCTAGGTGACCTCTAAACCTCACACGACTCACTTCATACCCGAAAAAGGACCATCAGTGACACCTGAGCCTACCAACAGCCAGTCCCCATGTAGTAACCCTACAGATGTTACATCCAAAATTGAAATGCCACCGCACTTGCAGACAGCAAGTAGTTCTCCCGGAAGGAGGGAGGACGCCGGCTGCAGGCCTGACCCATCCGGCAGAGGATTAAAAGACTCTCATTGGTGAGAGTGACATTGAGACTAGACACTTTAAAACTGAGCGCACATAGTCCAAACGCCAAAAGTGTACCATTGAACCTGCCACACTATCCATATACAAAAGTAAAGTGGAAGGTGTGAGAGAAGAGAGAACTTAAATCCTGACTACAATGGCCCGGCGACAGTGACTTTTTGCCTTTATATTGTAGTGTGTAGTATCTCAATTTTAAGTGTATGAAACTAATTTATTTTCTAAAAAGATAAGCGCTGGGTCAGACAATCCGTTATTGCGTTACTGGGTGATTGTAAAGTTCTGCGATTGATGAACCCCCACACTACCTCCGAGAAGCCTTTGACTGCTTGCCATTGCTACCACTTAGAGTGAAGTGCTGAAGGGGTTGTACGTGGTAACGTTTGCAATAGGACCAACACTGGGACTAGGGTGACCAACCGTTCGTAAATTTCACAGACCGTCGGTAATTTGGATCTCACGTCCGTTGTTCGTGATGATCCCTTTTACGGACGCCTTTTGTCTGTAATTTTGGGCATTGGGGAACAGCGCTGTTCCCCTGCATGAAGCCTCAGCTCCCTAATGGGGCCGCCTTGCACTCATCGTGGGAGCATAAGAGCGGCCCCACCCCGCCCATTGTCATTCTGTATGCAACTGATTGCCACATACAGAATGACAATGGGCCAGTCTGGGCTCTTACAGCATGTGGTGGCCTCCTCCCGCCTCGGTCTAGGGCAGGGCATTCTGTCAGATGGAAGAAATGTGCAAAAACGCCAATGCTGCTATGTGAGAATCCAGTTCAAGAAAAGAAGGTGGTGAAACAAGTTAAAAAGAAGGGACTAGAGTTCTTTCAGTCTCATCATTTTAGAAAAGTGCATGTTCAATATTATATTCAACGAAGGCATGGTTGCTGCATTTTTATTTTATGCAACTAATAACCATTGAAAAAAAAAATAGTTCTGGCTTGTTGTAGGTGTAACGTTACTTGTTGTGTTATATATCTGGATACAATGACAGAAGAGGCAAAATACCAGCCCGTCAGCACACTATGCTAAGCACAGATTTTTAGCTGAGGTGTTTTAAGCCACGCCCTTAATTAAATCAAACACCCCCTTTGGAGAGACCCCCCCATTTTTGTCATCCCGCTTAAAGCCCTGGAAACAACACCATGTCACAGTCACCTCATGGCCTGGCACTGTGCATCATGCATGACTCATGACTTCCACTTTTTCAGATTGCCTATGTGCAGGGGCATAGTGAACCCTACCCCCACCCCATCCCTTGCTTTAGGAACTACAGCAAGGATTAAATTCTTGATGGGCCTCTTCTGTCTGCAACTCTGCAGACAAAGGCTCAGCTCATAATTAATATGAAAAGGTGGGCGAGTGAGTAAGTGAAGGGATGGGTGGATGGCTGGATGGATTAGAGAAAGGGTGAATGGAAGAATGAAAGGGTGAATGGATGGATAATGAGAGAAAGGTTCGATGGATGGATGGGTGAGTGAGTGGAAGGATGGATGAGAGAAAAGGTAAATGGATGTATGGGTGGAAGGGTAGATGGATGGGTGGATGGATGAGTGGGTGGATGGATGGATGGATGAGTGAAAGGGTGGCTGATGGGCGAGTGAATGGGTGGATGGATGAGTGAAATGATGGATGGATTGATGAATTGATAAGTGAAAGGGTGAATGGATGGACGGATGAGTGAAAGGGTGGATGTAAAGATGGATGAGAGAGTGAAAGAGAGGATAGATGGACAAAAGGATGGATAATGAGTGAAGGAGTGAAAAGGTGGGTGGATGAGAGAAAGGATGGATGAGTGATAGGGTCAATGGATGGATTCATGAGTGGATGAGTAGATGGATGGGTGGATGGATGGATGGAAGGAAGGATGGCTAAGTGAAAGGGTCAGTAGAGAGAGAAAGGGAGGATGGATGAATGACTGAAAAGGTGAATGGATGGAAGGATGAGTGACTGGGTGGATGGATGAGTAAGTGAAAGGATGGCTCGATGGGTAAAAGGGCAAATGGCTGGATGGATGAGTGAATGGATGGATGGGAGATTGGATGGATAAGTGTATGGATTGATAGGGTGAAAGGGTGGATGGATGAGTGAAAGTGTGGATGGAGGGATGGATGAGTGAAATGATGGATGGAAGGATACATGATGGATAGGTTTGCAAATGGATGAATGTTTGGATATGGATGGGCTTACTTATATACTATTGCGTGACCGCCTCTGATGTGTCTGTAAAACGTACCTTTTGTCCCGAAGTTTTGTCCTGAATTTTGACCTCCTGTCCTGAATTTTTGTCCTGAATTTTGACCCTTTGTCCTGAACTTTTACACTCACCGTCCTGAATTTCACCCATGCCAGTTGGTCACCCTAACTGGGACATTAGAGGTAAATGGCCCCAGCTCTCACGGCTATGACCCAGTACGCCCTCCTTACCCTGTAGGCCTGAACGGCGTCAAAAAGAGAGGCAATATTGAACCCTACAGTATCAATACTTCCTTGGAGCAATAATACCTCTACAAAAAAGGACAAGGGCCTATGTATTCTACACAATCAACATTCACTCAAACACACACACCTATAACAACTTCAGACACATACAATTGAAGTATGGCAACAGAAATATGAATACAATTACCACTAGGCTTAAAACTAATGCTTGTGCTTTGTATAGATGTGATGAAGAGCAATTTTATTTAGTTAAGCCTTGTGGGCCTCTAAATGATTTTCAAAAAGTCAAACAACAGAAGCCAGAAAATCGAAAATTGCAGAACACCGAATTGTAGCGAGGTGGCGCATTAAATGCACACCTACATTGAATGAACAAGAGTTATGTATCAATGGGGTGACCCGTGAGACCACTGGACCCGGGTATATATATGGTACATAAAAGGAATGGTCATAGTGGGATTCAGTTACATTCCAACTTGAAAGAAGCAAATACAAGCGTGCATACAAACAACAATTTAGACATCACCATAGGAAGTCAATGCATAAATGTGATTTAATTTCATCACAAACATAGAAAAAGTAAGAATGAATCAAATAAATAATACAATAAATGTACGAATCAGAACCATGAACTTGGTGCTCAAGAGGAAAGGAAAGGGGGTGAGTGTTTAGGAAGGGTTGCGTGATGGTGTAAAGGAAGGGAAAGGTAATGTGTTTTACATACATCCAAGGATTGTAGAACCTATCCGGCCAATTACTTGGCAAATGCAATAGGACTCATTGTAAACTAATTGAAGTAGCCACAGTCCGATATTGGAGGTGGTTGGTGTCTCAAGTACACCAGGGTATCCAACACTGTTGATAGGTAGCCTGCAATAAAGTGTGTGAGGGCTATAATTAAAAACCTGCAGTAAACCATATGTGCTCCGTGTGTGGGAGCCATGAAATATATGTACATTAAGTAAAGCACGGTGTCATCGTTAAACTAGAGTAGCCGCATAGTTGTGAGGGACACTGTTACATAAATGCACTGGTACTAAACCCAATATTGGTACAGCATGATGTACCTCCGGACTCAATCCGTGCTTGTAAACTGCCTGCGGGCTCATCTCAATAAACTAGAAGAAAGGCCGGTAAAAATTAAAATGCTACACGGCAAACAGTAAATTATTGTCATGGAAGGTAATTCTACCACTGATCACCACATCGTAAAGGTAAAACCGATAGTGGTAATGCGGAAAATCTGAATGAAATCCTTACCAGCACTTCTTCAAACTACATCGGGCCGTGGAAGTCTAATTTTAACTCATATCACCAAAAACAAGGTAATGTATGCAAACCGCTTTAAAAAACTTAAAATTAAAATAATCTAATTGCTAATCATCCCATCTGCAAGGTGCATCGGGAACGCAAGAAGCCCGCACAACTCAGACTCACAAGCAAACGAGGCACCTACCTGACGGCAGCTCTGGTATGCATCCAAGTAGCAGCCCGTCACCGTAACGGAGCCCTCTTTGAACGCGTGAGCCGCGTGCACGTAGACGCGACGGATGGAAAGTCGCTAGATGCTGGCTGTGACCGTCCGGTGTAGCAGAGTGACGTGCAGGTTTAAACATATGTGCTTGTCCCCCTCCTTATCAGAATGAGCATGCGACAAGTGGCCAAGTCCTGGCTGTCCATTATAACGGCGCACATTCTAAAAGTATCTGATTAAATACATCATTGTAATTTACAAAAAGATTAAACATTAAGGGGTAAAAGAACCTCATAGGTGTATGACTTAAAATATAGTGTTCATCAAATAAACATATATCCAAGGTGTTTGGGAGTTATTAAGACACGGACATCCCGGCATACATTCTGAGGACATCTGAATAGAGTGGTATGTACGATAGATAAGCATACATCAATAATGATTTTGACAGAGATTAGCATATTTAAGATAAAATGTAGTATTCATCAAATAAACATATATCCAAGGTGTTTGGAAGTTATTAAGACACGGATGTCCCGGCATACATTCTGAGGACATCTGAATAAAGTGGTATGTAAGATGGATAAACATATATCAATAATGATTTGACAGAGATTAGCATATTTAAAATAAAATGAAAACCATAGGTGTATGCCCACCAATTTAATATAAATACATTACCAAATTATTGAGAGGCTCACTTGCCATAGGTGACAGTTATGAAAGTGTCATGGATCTGGTCACGGTTCTATAGGCACCCATAGTTATGTTAACTTCACAGTCTAACCAGGTGTTAGATATGGCAGATGTATTCTATGGACTTACTAGAAATTAAGCTAGTGATTAACAAAAGGTGTATGTATTAATCACTGTTTAAACAGGAAAGTTGTGCATATGTAACATCCAATTCATTAAGCCCATTGTGGGCAGAGTCAAAGGAGTCCATCCACTTGCATTCTCGTATATTCAAGACGGAATCCAAATCACCACCTCGGATTCCCAACGTGATCTTTTAAAGGACCACCCACCTTATAGATTCTGGTTGGTTCAAAGAGGGCTTTAGTCATGTGGCGAACAATTGTTTGCATCACTGGATGGTTCTGGGCATAGAAATCGCTCTGGAACAAGTTGAAAAACTACTTAAAGAAATCACTGATCTCAAGCGGGAAATTTCTGAAGACTCTGCTCTAACCAACGCAAAGGAAGCTTTAGAATGTCTAGAGAAAACGGTTAAGGAATTTGACACTACCACACAGGCCAAAATACTGGATAAACTATCCAAGGACATACGTTTTTATGATAAAAAACTTACATATCCGTACCTACAAGAGGACTACTTCAAACAGGATTGACAAGGCCGTTTTGCCAACAGAGGTCGAGGAGGATACAGAGGAAACAGACGTTTCACAACCTTTTCAGAATCCTCTGGATCCAATAGCACTGGCAGTGAAAGTGATCAACCAGGCCCGAGTGCAGGATATCAATACCAGGAGGGATGGTATCAACCACAGGCAGGTCCGTCTTTTTTAGAGGACGCACAATGGAGACCGCCAAGGGGGAGAACCTACAATTGGAACAGGGGCCAACCAAGAGGCCCTCCTCAGCAAGGTCAGAACTGGGACGGAGGGAGATTACGAGGCCAGAAGCAGGTGCGGTTTCCTCAGGAGAACCATGGAGAGATACAGACGCGACGCCGGGTTTACAGGTGGTAATGAGAAAAAACCTGATTATTAACTTATCTGCCCACGAACTAACGGATGATGAAACTAAGGTCTTGAGCAAAGGCCTTTCGCATGTACCTACTACTTACCCGAACAAATTCAACATCAAAGCGGAACTCCACGGGTTCTTTCGTAAGATTAGACTGAGATACCATTTCAGACATTCACCATCTGCGCCATCGACATCCCATACAGGTCTCAGGGTCCCATCGACGTTTATGCCACCGAGCCACATGATGTCTCATAGGATTCTGACATATGAGAGCACGGTACTCAAGGATGCCTTGAAGGCATGCGCCACCAAACGTTATGTCAGACACAATGTCACCGCCGGAGAACGGGAGGCGCTCAACTCCCTCAAGAACAATAGGTCGATTGTCATCAAGCCGGCCGACAAGGGTGGAGCAATTGTAGTTCAAGACACCAATGACTATAAGACGGAGATTTATTCCCAACTGAGAGACGGGGTCAGCTACACACGCCTCAACGCAGACCCAACCAAGGATATCAGTAAACTGGTTTATAGGATCACGAAATCTGGGAAAGACTCTGGTTTCCTATCTGATTTGGAGTTCAATTATCTGAACCAACGGCAGCCACGTCTCCCCACCGTTTATACCTTACCTAAGGTACATAAAAATCTGGAGAAACCACCGGGGAGACCCATTGTGTCGGGCTGCGGGTCTGTACTAGAACCCCTCTGCAAATTTGTGGACTTCTTTCTAAAACCCTTGGCTGAAAACACCAGGTCCTACCTCCGAGATACCATGGAAGTGATCAATTTGGTGGATGGGATGGCTTTTGAACCGGAACGTCAGATTTTGGTCACCATGGACATCGTGTCCTTGTACACGAGTATTCCTCAGCGCCCTGCCCTAGAAGTGATACGGAAGGCATTGGACAGAAGACAACAACCATCACTGATCCCAACTGAATTCATTCTCCAGTTGCTGGAAATTGCCAGGATGAAGAATTTCTTCTTCTTTCAAGGGGAGTACCACTTGCAGACCAAGGGAGTCGCGATGGGCGCCAGCTTCGCCCCGGACCTGGCGATCCTGTTTATTGTCAACTTTGAGGAGGAGTTCATTTATAGTGAACATAACCCATTAATAAATCAGGTGACGCACTGGAAAAGGTACATTGATGATGTGCTGTTAATATGGACTGGCAAAGCGACGGATCTCCAAAAATTCCATGACTGGATTAATGGCAGATCCGATTATATAAAATTCACCATCCACTGGGATCAACAGTCCATTGACTTTCTGGACATATCTATCAATGTAAAGGACCAACAACTATACACCACTTTGTATAGAAAACCGGCAGAGAGAAATACCCTTTTGAGATATGGGAGCCACCACCCAAGAGGACTACGCGATAACTTGCCTTTTGGCCAGTTCCTCAGGATCAGGAGGAACTGTTCCCGCAAGGAAGATTACTTTGACGAGTCTGATGACCTCATTAACCGATTGGTGGAACGTGGTAACCCTAGAAGGCTGGTGAAGCGTGCGAGGAAGCGGGCATGGTTTAACCAGAGGGATACACTACTGACGCCGAAAGACCGCACCTCAGACCCGTAGGACAGGATGATCTGTGTGACAACCTACAACACTAGCAGTAACGCAATCAAACACATCGTGAATAAGCATTGGAAGATTGTTGCAAACGATTTGGAGATACCTAATCCTCCTATGCACTCCTTTAAAAAAGGCAAAAACATTAGAGACTGTGTGGTTAGATCTCCTTGACACATCACCACAACCCACCATCCAAACTCTGTGGTGGCTACCGGAGACTACAGGCCATTACAAGTGTGGCAAATGTAAGGCCTGTAAACTTACCTTGGAAACTAAACAATTCTGTTACCAGCAGCATAAGATCGACTTGAAAGCACACACGAATTGCAATACATCGGATGTAGTCTATGCTATCCTTTGTCCCTGTGAAAAAATTTACATTGGCCAAACCAGACAGAAAGTTAAAGCACGTATACTGCAACGTTGCAGCAGGATCAGGTGTGGCACCATTGGGGCACCACTGGTGGAACATTTCCAATCCCTGGGCCATCAACCAGAATCTATAAGGTGGGTGGTCCTTGAAAAGATCGCGTTGGGAATCCGAAGTGGTAATTTGGATTCCGTCTTGAATATACGAGAATGCAAGTGGATGGACTCCTTTGACTCTGTCCACAATGGGCTTAATGAATTGGATGTTACGTATGCGCAACTTTCCTGTTTAAACAGTGATTAATACTGTATTATTAGCCCGTACTACCGTAGGGCTACAGAGGCTTTTGGACTCTTTTGGGGCCTATATGAAATCGCTGGGTTTAGTGGTTAATATAGCAAAATCACATGTAATGACCATGGGCCGGAAACCAAAGAAATCCCAAACTTTTTACTGTGAAGGTGCTGAGTTGACCCGGGTGAGCTCTTTTACTTACTTTGGGGTACTTTTTGACGAGAGGGGATTCTGGGTACCCCAACAGAAAGTTAAAACTAATGTGATGGCTAGGGCAACGGCTGCCGTGCATGGATTTGCCCAGCGTTTGGGAGCCAAACCAATTGATGCCATGCTCAATATCTATAGGTCAAAATGTATAGCCATTGCACTATATGGTTCGGCTATCTGGGGATACAAGAAAATGGAGGGGGTACAGGTGTGTGAAAATAAGTTTTTGCGTACCCATCTGTCGGTCCCCCAATCCACCCCAACTTTTATAATACACCAAGAGTTAGGTGCCGGCTACGTGGCAGATCGGTTGAGGCTGGCCCCGGTGGTCTGCTGGCTTAAGACTTGGCTTAACCCAGAATTAACTCTGAATCGCACGATTATAAGGGATTGTGTCACATTGGAACGAGTTAATAAGATCCCATGGCTTTCCTATGTCAAGTCTATTTTAACTAAACTAGGCCGCCAGGAATTATTTGATTACCCCGATAAAATAAGGAAAGAGGACTTGGTATGGGTAAAAACACACTTTCTGAACCTGTTGGTGGCGGAGCGGGAGGAAACTGAGCTAATGAAACCCTCAGTTAAAGCTTATTTCTTGCTGAAAGCCTCCCTCGAGATCGAACCTTATCTGAGACTAGTCACGAAGCCTGCCCATCGTTCGCTTTTAACCAGGTTTCGTTTTAATTTAATTCATTTCTCCCTAGGTAACCTGCAAGGCTGGTGTAGGTTGTGTGATCTGGGTCCTTGTACCTGTGACGATTTCTCGACCCAGGACACCATGCACTTTATGATGTTTTGTGACTTTTACAGTGTTATTCGCAGGAGGTTTTTAATCCCAGTTCTGAGGGGAAAAGGTTTTACTCAGGCGAAACCCGCCTTACTCTATCTCCAGTTGTTGAATGACCCGTGGGAAATTTTCAATATTGCTAGTTTTCTAGTCGCAGCTTTGAGACTTAGGAAAGCACGGCTTCCTTCGATATCCCACTGAGCCACTATTTAGTATTTTTATCCTGAACTATTTTTACTGTGACGGTTTTTTTATATGTATTTTTATTGGCAGCCTTGATCTTCAAGTAACTCAATGTATTCTGATATTATGTCACTCTCCCTTTTTATTAGTTTGCCTATATTTACTGATGAATTGATCTTTTGTTGTTTTATTGTATGATGTATTGGGATATATGTGTTGTACTTTTATGGTTTTTATTAACCGAATAAAGTGGTTTGACTGACTGACAGTGATTAATACATACACCTTTGTTAATCACTAGCTTCATTTCTAGTAAGTCCATAGAATACATCTGCCATATCTAAACACCTGGTTAGACTTTGATGTTAACATAACTATGGGTGCCTATAGAACCGTGACCAGATCCATGACACTTTCATAACTGTCACCCATGGCAAGTGAGCCTCTCAATGATTTGGTAATGTATTTATATTAAATTGGTGGGCATACACCTATGGTTTTCATTTTATTTTAAATATGCTAATCTCTGTCACATCATTATTGATATATGTTTATCCATCTTACATACCACTTTATTCAGATGTCCTCAGAATGTATGCCGGTACATCCGTGTCTTAATAACTTCCAAACACCTTGGATATATGTTTATTTGATGAATACTACATTTTATCTTAAATATGCTAATCTCTGTCAAAATCATTATTAATGTATGCTTATCTATCGTACATACCACTCTATTCAGATGTCCTCAGAATGTATGCCGGGATGTCCGTGTTTTAATAACTCCCAAACACCTTGGATATATGT
Organism: Calotriton arnoldi; assembly: GCA_963921515.1. Lineage (NCBI taxonomy): Eukaryota > Metazoa > Chordata > Amphibia > Caudata > Salamandridae > Calotriton > Calotriton arnoldi. Next base: position 1,772,942 of record CAWUFW010003367.1, read on the forward strand.
TTATTTGATGAACACTATATTTTAAGTCATACACCTATGAGGTTCTTTTCCCCCTTAATGTTTAATCTTTTTGTAAATTACAATGATGTATTTAATCAGATACCTTTAGAATGTGCGCCGTTATAATGGACAGCCAGGACTTGGTCACTTGTCGCTTGCTCATTATGATAAGGAGGGGGACAAGCACTTATGTTTAAACCTGCACGTCACTCTGCTACACCGTACGGTCACAGCCAGCATCTAGCGGCTTTCCATCCGTCGCGTCTACGTGCACGCGGCTCACGCGTTCAAAGAGGACTCCGTTACGGTGACGGGCTGCTACTTGGATCCATACCAGAGCTGCCGTCAGGTAGGTGCCTCGTTTGCTTGTGAGTCTGAGCTGTGCGGGCTTCTTGCGTTCCCGATGCACCTTGCAGATGGGATGATTAGCAATTAGATTATTTTCATTTTAAGGTTTTTAAAGCGGTTTGCATACATTACCTTGTTTTTGGTGATATGAGTTAAAATTAGACTTCCACGGCCCAATGTAGTTTGAAGAAGTGCTGGTAAGGATTTCATTCTGATATTCCGCATTACCACTATCGGTTTTACCTTTACGATGTGGTGATCAGTGGTAGAATTACCTTCCATGACAATAATTTACTGTTTGCCGTGTAGCATTTTAATTTTTACCGGCCTTTCTTCTAGTTTATTGAGATGAGCCCGCAGGCAGTTTACAAGCACGGATTGAGTCCGGAGGTACATCATGCTGTACCAATATTGGGTTTAGTACCAGTGCATTTATGTAACAGTGTCCCTCACAACTATGCGGCTACTCTAGTTTAACGATGACACCGTGCTTTACTTAAAGTACATATTTTTCATGTCTCCCACACACGGAGCACATATAGTTTACTGCAGGCTTTTAATTATAGCCCTCACACACTTTATTGCAGGCTACCTATCAACCTTGTCGGATACCCTGGTGTACTTGAGACACCAACCACCTCCAATATCGGACTGTGGCTACTTCAATTCGTTTACAGTGAGTCCTCCTGTGTGGTTTTAACGTTTGGTATACTTCTTTACGTTACTGATCTTTCATGTATGCAACTTTTGTCTTTTTTCGTCTCCGACACTCTAGGAGCTTACGGGCCATTTTTTCAATACACAGCCGGATTCATCGTGCTGATTCCCATTGGTAATTACCCTTCTTATGCTCACACACACTGTTGTTTCCTTTTGCTTACGTCACCAAATTAATGCTTCCCTAATTAATTCCAGGTGTTTACGTCCCCCCCTTCACGAGTCCCCCTTGGTCCTGATGAAGACCCCCCAATAAGGCTGAAGTCACCTTTATGCTTACATGGGTCGAAACGTCGACAGATTGTGTTATTATGTATCAAACATAGGTGACAGAGATTCTGTATCTGTACCTACTGTGTTATGTTTTGCTGTATATACATTTGCCAAGATAGGTTCTACAATCCTTGGATGTATGTAAAACACATTACCTTTCCCTTCCTTTACACCATCACGCAACCCTTCCTAAACACTCACCCCCCTTTCCTTTCCTCTTGAGCACCAAGTTCATGGTTCTGATTCGTACATTTATTGTATTATTTATTTGATTCATTCTTACTTTTTCTATGTTTGTGATGAAATTAAATCACATTTATGCATTGACTTCCTATGGTGATGTCTAAATTGTTGTTTGTATGCACGCTTGAATTTTCTTCTTTCAAGTTGGAATGTAACTGAATCCCACTGTGACCAATCCTTTTATGTACCATAAATTGAATGAACGACTGCTTTTACCTGTGTCCAGGGCTTTAAGTGGACCGGGTCTCACCGGTGCTGAGCACCAGCAGTTTTTTAAAGGAGGCCTCGAAATGGGTCTCTATCGGGCTCTGTTTTGTGCCCTGGCACAGGCGGTCTGGTTTTTTCGGGACTGCAGTGACAGGGGCAGAATTCCGTTTGCAACTTTCACGATTTTTTATTTTTTTCATTTAGCAGTTTTATATAGCGCGAACTCGACTCAACCGCTTGAAGCGCTTTAAATGAGACCCATTTATATTACACAAGATGAGATTCATTTTTTTTCGGCACAGATATTAAGTGATTTGCCCGTAATCACAAGATGTTGAGCTAACGCGAAACAGGAACCTGGTTTCCCAGTTCTAAAGAGGACAACTCTGGCCGTAACACCACATCCTCTCAATTTAATAACACTAAGACGCACGACACTCAATTGAAAACAAACCAAGAATAGTAACGCTGCAAATAGTTAGACAATCACTCCCACTGTACTGCGAATTTCTGCAGGTAAACCCTCAAGTTTCCGGCACATATTTACTCACCTTCTGCTGGGATGTTTCTTTTCTGACTTTCATCGTAATAACTCTGCTGAATACTTTAGTTTCCTAGCTGTACCTCGGCGGCAAATGAAAGACCCACAAGAGCGCAGTTTAGTGAGTGTGGAAAGCGCGACAGTGAAAAATGAAACAAACCCCGCATACACAAGTTTCTTCTAATAAAACCCCATCGGAAACACAGCTCCGTGAGCTGTCAAATGAGCGTTTGCCTGAGTGACTTAGAGCCCGTTAACCGAGAAAAGACAGCCCATGCCCAGAAGAAAAACACTGCTCTCTCACGCATGTTCAGACCCACACCGCAACCTTGCATTTTTTTTATGATTTAGGATTAAGATTAAGTATGCTCTTTTCTACCCAGAGCTACCGGTAATTTTGTCCGTTCGTGGATATGCTATTTCACGTTTATTTTTTTACACCTACCCTATCAAACAATGGGCATAATTCAGAGGAATCTAATAAACAGATGACGGTTCAGAACAAGTCACCCTATAAGTGTGCGAGGCAAGCGAATTCTCCAATCAAATTTTACTTCCGCAACTTGTTATTCGCTGGTTGGATCACTACTGTTGGGTTTAGCCCAACCGCGGCCTGAATTTTAAGTTCATATGTCTTTGTGGGCTCGGCTTGTTTTAGGTTTTCTTCCTGCTTAGTTCTACTTGTTTTATAGACAGGCGAGGATAGCAAGACAACAGTGCACGCTTAATAATAGCACAAACAACCCATGTACACATATTCACAAAAACTCCAAAAGGCTTTCCCGCTGGTTAAATGCAACACAACGCGTATTTTCAGCAGACCAGGACTGTCCGTGTACACAGAGCACAAAACGATTGTCTGAAAAATATTCACAGCTCAGCTCTATTTTATGAAAACAGCAAGAAGATGGTGGATGATGTGTATAGCTGTCAAGTTTTCATTGTGATCATTGTAGTGACCTGCTGGTCACTGTTCTAGTTGTTCTAATGTACCAGCCACTCCCAGAGGGCTGGCTTACACCCCACCCCACACCCATCCACCACAGGCGTCACTGGACATGTGACCCTGCCAATAAAAGGGGCCGGGCGCACATGCCCAGGGCCAGTTCCCCTAAGTAACTATCTGTGTCCGTGTCATCATTATGTCTGCATGAGGGCCTAGGGCCCTGCACCATTAAATTTTCGACGAGCGGGACTTGCCCGCGTGTGCAGCCGCCTTGTTGAAGGTGGTAGAGGGGGGGGAATATAGCCAACAGTTGAAAAATCACATAATAAGAAGATAATTCAACGGAAAAAGTGCCAGAGCTGAGACACTACCGGACAAGTGAAAGTACACATAAGTGTCCTACACAGAACTTCCAAGCCCTGAGGAAGACCTTCTGAAAATCCTCATGGTCCCCGCACGAAGGTCGAAATGCGTCACCCCTCCCCCCCCCCCCCACTACTGAGGCCAAGGGTTTATCTATTTCCGAACAGCGAAGTTCCAAAAAAACACATAATTCAAGCTAAGATTTAAGCAGCTTGAGTACGGACTTTCACAGTTGGTCCCTGACCTCATTCCTTTGTACCATAAAGTATTATGTATCGAGGAGCTATTTTTCATTAGAGCCCGATACACTCCAAATAGAGTAGGACCATTTTTGATTCATAGGATTCGTAATTTTGTGCAATGTTTATAAATGTTGTGATGTTTCACTGTATGTAGAATTTTCAATGTCAGTAATTGTTTTGATTTGCCAGTGTATATAGTGTTTTCTGTACAGCACTTGTCAAAAATTCTCTCTCACTATTAGAGTAGGACCACTTTTGATTCACAGGATTCGTAATTTTGTGCAATGTTTATAAATGTCGTGATGTTTCACTGTATGTAGAATTTTTAATGTCCGTAATTGTTTTGATTTGCCAGTGTATATAGTGTTTTTTGTACAGCACTTGTCAAAAATTCTCTCTCACTATGCCTGAATAAGTGACCAGTTCAAATGAAAAAAAGAAAAAATGAAAAAATAACAAAAAGAGAAAGTAAAACATACACTCTTCGATTTGATGAAGTTGTTGTGTTTTTCATTAATTTATACATGGTGGCTTTAAAAATACTGTTCGTTTAGAAAAATAAGTGAAGAAGACTGAGTTTATTAATTTAAACATTGGCGCAGATACTAAGGTAAGATCTGCGGTATAAAATGATTGGATAATCTATGGTCCTAGAGGCAATTGATATTTACACTAGGGAAATGCACAGCAGCACAGGAACAGCTGCTGCAGCTCTGCATTGTTGAAAGAAATGTACCTGCCCAAACAGAACTAGCAGACCCCCAAGACTCTATCATGCGAAAGAGGCATAAAGGGCGACATACTCAGTAAGCACTGAAAGAACTTTAGGCAAAAAGGCTGCCAGAGTCTGAGAAGGAGAGATGTGGTGACGCCTAGTGGCCATAGGTGTTCACCGCAGCAGCAAGGACACTGGAAATGTTCCCACCAGGAGAAAAAGCAGCAAGTCCCCGAAGAACAGAGGAAGTGCGCAGCATGCGTGCCCAGTGGCGAAAGGACGCCACCGCAAGTGGAAGATGAGGAAACAACGCAAGGAGAGAAGTTGCACTGAAGATTGTACCCCAGACATGGACAGTACGGACTGGAGTACGAGAGTCAGCGCCCTGCAAGGAAGAGGCCCCAGGTGGTCACACGGCATGACTTATCCTGTGAAGCCACCCCGAGAGGACGCTGCAACGAGAGAGCCACGTCGGTGTGGTATTGAGGTGCCGGGAGCGCGATCTCAACAGAGATGACCTGCCAGAGGTCAGCGGAAGACGACCTGCAGGAAGTCAGGAAGCGACAACCTGAGAAGAGGTCTGACAAGAGTACCAAGGAGAGGTCCATGAAGAGGACCGAGGAGAGGTCTGACAAGAGGACCGAGGAGAGGTCTGACAAGAAGACCGAGGAGAGGTCTGACATGAGGACCAAGGAGAGGTCCGTGAAGAGGACCGAGGAGAGGTCCATGATAGGACCGAAGAGAGGTCTGACAAGATTAACTTGAAGTCAGAAGTAATGAACGGAAGAAGGTCGCGACGACAGGTCTGATCACCGAATGAAGAGAATGCATTGTCCTAGGGGTAGGACAGGACCAGTGAGACCCGTGTGAAGTGCACGTCACACGGAGAGGCCTGGTCAGTGAAGACGAGCAAGAAGATGGGACTAGACCGCGTCGCAAAGTGAAAGAATAAGAAGGAGGAAACTGTGTGGCATGATGCCACCGCAAAGAAGTCTCAAGAAGAAGAGAGGAGTGTGTGATATGACAGCTCACACACCAGAAGGCAAAGGCGACCAAGTGCAAGAACATCTGGCATGGAGCACAGTACCTGGAGAACATCGGTGGCACTTGGAGGAACTACCTATCCATGAGCCTTCGGAACACCTGGTGACGGCAGAGGCGAGCAGGCTGGACCATTGGTGACATCCACCTTTGGGGTTGCACGGGAGACTGGACGGTGAGACGGCTCGTAAGTCCTGAAGAAGAGGATCCGACCACTCCACACCAGACCGTGGCGACCCAGGGGCAAAGGCCTCAGGGACGACAGTGAGAGCGGGTCCCACCACAAGAGATGAGTCTACAGCCTCTCTTCCGCAGGTCCCAGGATGACGAAGATCTCGTATTAACCCCTTCCCTGCGGGGGTAATTCCCCCACGGGTGCGGGGGGTGAGCGCGGCGCCGCGGTGCTCGTGACGAGACCAGCTCGTCATGAGTCACAGTGGAGCTGTGCTCATGACGAGCTGGTCTCGACACAACCCCGCCCACTCATTAATTCTCCCGCGTGGGCGGCGCGCAGCTGTTATGACGAGACCAGCTCGTCATGAGCACAGCTCCACTGTGACTCATGACGAGCTGGTCTCGTCATGAGCATCGAAGCGGTTAAGTGGCAGGAGGAAACAACTATCCTTCAGGTGGAGCTGAGGACTTGAAGGTGGGACTCGTAGCGCTTCCTCCACACACCCAGCGGGTGGCGTTGGAGCGACATGGCAAAGTGCACCCAGTCCAGTGGAAACCTGGTGAAGAGGGACTCCGGGACATCCTTTGAGAGGGGAACACCTGCGAGAGGGGCATCCTAGTGAGAGGGATGTCTTGCAACTACTCCACCATTTCATAGAGAGAAGCAATGCTGCCTGTGTGGAGATGCCACGACAACCAGGACTGATTGGTGAAAAGTAACATCTATCAGATCCACCATCACTCTACCTGCTCCGTCACCACGAGAGCTATTCCGAGAAAGACATTGGTGTCAACTTCCATGCACAGAGTCGAAAGAAGACCGGACCCGCAGGGCACCCATGAACTATGCCAAATAGAACTGGTGGTCCCAGCTGCTGTGGTACCATCGTCTTTGTTTTTGCAGGCAGCTAAAGAGACTCAGCGGAAGTTTGTTATTTTGTTTTATTCTCTCCCACAGGTTGGACTCTATTGTTTCCAGTTTGAAAAAAGTTTGGGAGGGATGTAGTGACCTGCTGGTCACTGTTCTAGTTGTTCTAATGTACCAGCCACTCCCAGAGGGCTGGCTTACACCCCACCCCACACCCATCCACCACAGGCGTCACTGGACATGTGACCCTGCCAATAAAAGGGGCCGGGCGCACGTGCCCAGGGCCAGTTCCACTAAGTAACTATCTGTGTCATCATTATGTCTGCATGAGGGCATAGGGCCCTGCACCATTACAATCATGTGTGATATTTGACTGTTTTCAGGATGATTATGTGTTTATATTTCAATGTCTTAGGTGTGGCACTCCAAGTGATGCACAAGTAGAGCAAAGCAGCAATGTCCATATAACTAATGACATTTCACAAAATACTCTTTCTTTTGTGCACTAAAGTGATATGTGAACAGTTCTGCAACCTGCGCATTGTTTTGAATAGGATGTAACTGAAGACATCTGTTACACCCAGGGGCGCAACTACATCTGACTTACGGGGGTGGGGGTTGCGGGGGCAGGGGTCAAACACTTTGGTCAGTGAGGCTGGACAAGCATTGTAGGCGGATATATCTTTTTAGCCAATATGAGGGGAAAAAGTGCCAAACTGAAGTTTAAAATATTAGACAAACACAATCTAACAGATTGGAGCCGGTATTTGTCCCTAGATTGCTCACTTAGGCTCAGTTGTTGGTGATGGGCATTCTTGCTGAGGCCATATTGTTGATGGGCAGTGTTTGATCCATTTACTGCATATGGATATTTCTATTTGTGACATGTTTATTTTGCTGTGTTCAGATATCATCCATTATTTGACTTGAGATATTGTCCGATTGAGTACGAGTCAAAGTCAGATGAGTTTTCATGCTTAAGTATGACTTGTTTATTATCTGCTTAACAGTAACACTTGAAATTGAAGGAGCAGATTGGGTGCAAAATAGAGCTAATGTAAATGTGAAAGAGGGGATAAAGATGTTTGGTACATTAGTTGTGAATTAATGGAGCTGACATGAAGGGAGTAGTGAGGTGATGATCTGTCTGATAGAAAAGAGACAATCTGCTTTCAGTTATGCGCCCTGCACTCTGATTTTGTCAAGTCTCTGTAGAAGCTGGGGATGGTGAACAGTATCAAATGAATATATGACGTTACAACGCAAACAATTACAACGCATGCTTTTACAACGCAGTTTTTACAACGCAAGTACCATTACATCGCATGTTTCTACAACGCATACCATTACAACGCATAAGTGAGAAAATACATTGAATGATCCATTACAACTAGGGCTCCCGGTTTTATGGTATTTATTTTTTTAACATTTCTGTCTGTATTTATCCATATTTATTTTTATGTCATTTTATCTGTATATATCCGTATTTATTTTTGTCGCACGCAAAAAAAGACGTTGCAGATAGTATTTTTCCACATTTATTTAAATAGACAGTGCACACGGTTGTTATAGGTTTAGCTATATTTATATATGCGCCAAATTAAGTAAACACAATACAGTCATCTGAAAACTTTGCCACAGAGATTACTTACAGTATTAGTGAGCTGCTGCTGTGTTACAATATTGAAAACACTGTCACTAGCCATGATTATTAAATGTAAACACATTTAGAATTTAGACAAGTGCACCTGTGCACTTTCAGTGACCTGAAATTAGCCCCACCCCCGAAATTTGTATCAGCCCCCCCCGAAATTGAGACAGCTTCCCGGGCACACACACACATGAGCTTATCGCAGCCGCACCACGAGTACTTCACAGGTCTTTAAAAGACCATTTACGTGTTAACTAGGCACCTACCAGAGATTAATGGTCCAGCAGGTGTTAATGTGGGCAGGCATACAGCGCAATCAGGAAGAGGGGCGTGGCAGCTAACCCTGGGCTGGAGCACGGATTGCCGAACATTTCTCGGAATCCGAGAATCCGATTTGGTTGTATTTTTCCGCTTCTATTTATAAATACAGACGGAAGAAAAATATTTTTCTGTCTGTATTTATATGTAAAAATCCGTTTAAACGGAAAACCGGGAGCCTTAAGTACAACGCATAGTACTACAACGCACACTTTTACAACGCTATTTCTTTTCATTTTGTATAATAAACCCCTGGAGCGGGATGCAGGGAAAATAGGGGTTTTGGGTGGGGTAGTGTATTAAAACGTGGGTATTTAAAATGAGTACCTGAGTATTAAAATGAATACTCGAGTACTAAAATTAATACTCACGTTTAATATTTATATTATATAAATTATACTAACAATTATTTAGGTATGGCAAAAAAAATTCTATTGCAATTACTATTTTATTACATAGTATTTGATAAAACTACCAAACATTAAAATTAATACTCGAGTACTACACTTAATACTCCAGTATTTACTTTTACTATATATAACCAAAAATAATAAACACATGTTCAAAAATGATTAATAACCAAACAAAATAACAATAAATTCATATACGAATATTTTTATAATACACAGTTTATGAAATAATTGAAAAAAAAATCAATATAAACACAAGCCAAAAAAAGAACATTAATACACTTGATTTTACCGAACTATGTACGATTAATAATTCAAAAAATTAAACATATTTTAAAGCACAATAACACAAAACTAATACAAACACAAACAAACCATCCACCATTTTAAAATGCACGAAAACAAAAGTCCTACAACTCTTTCTATGAAATTACTTCGACCCAGAAATAGCCAAAATAGAGGTCATAACATACATTAAAAAAAATTACGAACATTAACATAACAAAATAATTATTTACATTCTTACACAGCATTAAAAACACAACGAATAAATATACACAAAACATATTTTCATTCCAAATAATGTTCAATATCACAAACCGTATAAAAAAAAGCCGTCCACCATTTTAAAAACAGTGGTTACCTGATTCCCAGAGACTGCACATGCGTTTTGCTATGAAAAAATCTAAACCTCAAAGCAAGCCATCTAAAACACCTAGGGGCCTATTAGGATGGCGGGCGGACGTCAGTCTGCCCACCATCCTAGCGGTGCTGGGACCGTCCGCCATACTTGCGGCGGTCCCGCTCGGCTAATTAGGATGCGACCGCCACCCTGGCGGTCGCATTCCGCATGTCTAATATTGCGGCAGGTGCTGATGTAAGCAGCACCCGCCGCAATACCAAAGAGGCATGTTGTGCATTGCCATGCACAACGTGACAGGCACCGCGCGGTGCCTGCCACCTTGAGCATGGCAATGTAGGGGGTACCATAGGTACCCCCCAAGTGCAGCCCCCCACCCCCCTGGGGGCCCGCAACGGGCCCCCCCAACAGAGATTCCCGCCAGCCCTTTCATGTCGGCATTGCTGCCATGAAAGGGCCGGAACCGCCAGGAATCATAATACCATATTATGCCCGAGTTCCGCACGGCCGGCAACCGTGACGATTGCGACCGGCGGAAAAGCGGCGGACGGACTTTCCGTCCGCCGCGGTACCCCCCGCCATATTAATATGGCGGGGGTAAATTGTGTTGTGATGGCGGGTGGATCGCCACCGCCGGCCGGGCGGTGGCGATCCGCCCGCCATCATAATATGCCCCCAAGTAAGTAAAAACTATAACAATTGTAAAATATTTACAAATGAATCTAAACGCAAATATCGTAAAATAAAGCATTTTATTCTATTTCAGTTTGTTTGAAAACTTTTCAAACTTCCATAAAAGAGTTGAACATACGCTGCTTTCAACAATATATATAAAGTGAGTGAACAAAACTATATACATTTTTTTTATCGTTTTTAATTAAATGTATAGTGGTGGGTTTACAAAAACAATTCCAACTCGAAAGGATGCTTCCTCAAGTAAAATGCTAGATAGTAATGGGTTAAAATTACTATTCCACACACAAAGAGTGGTTGCCTCAGAAAAAATATTATATAGTACGAGTTCAAATTACTATTCAAACTCCAAGGTTTACTTACCTCAGGGAAAATGCTGGATAGTGCTGTGATTAAAATTACTATTCCAACTCAAAACGATGCTTGCTTTAAGTACAATGCAACATAATAATGAGGTTTAAATTACTATACTAACTCCAACAAATACTTGCCTCACAAAAAATTCTATATAGTGGTAGTGTTAAAATTACTATTGCAACTCCAAAGAGTGCTTAACTCAAGGAAAAAGCTGAATAGTGGAGAGGTTTAAATAATTATTCCAAATGCAAAAGGTGCTTACATCAGGGAAAATACTAAATAATGTTGGGGTTTAAATTACTATTCCAACTCCAAAGGGTGCTTGCCTCTGGGAAAATACTGGATAGTGGTGGGGTTTAAATTACTATTCCAACTCCAAAAGATGCTTCCCTCAGGGAAAATGCTGGATAGTGGGGGGGTTTAAATTACTATTCCAACTCCAAGGGGTGCTTCCCTCTGAGAAAATGCTGGATAGTGGTGAAGTTTAAATTACTATATCAACTCCAAGAGATGCTTCACTCAAGATAAATGCTGGATAGTAGTAAGGTTAAAATAACTATACCAACTCCAAAGGGTGCTTGCCGCTGAGAAAATGCTGAATAGTGATGTTGTTTAAATTACTACTCCAACTCCAAAGGATGCTTGTCTCAGGTAAAAAAGCTGGATAGTGGTGGTGTTAAAATTACTATTCCAACTCCAAGATGTGCTTGCCTCAGGGAAAATACTGGATAGTGTTAAGGTTTAAATTACTATTCCAACTCCAAAGGGTGCTTGCTTCTGAGAAAATGCAGGATAGTGGTGGTGTTTAAATTACTATCCAACTCCAAGGGGTGCTTACCTCAGGATAAAGGCTGGATAGTAGTAGGGTTTAAATAACTATTCCAACTCCAACAGGTGCTTACCTCTACAAATATTGTGGATAGTGGTTGAGTTAAAACTACTATTCCAACTCAAAAAGGTGATTACCTCAGACAAAATGCAGGATAGTGATAGGGTTTAAATTACTATTCCTACTCCAAGGGGTGCTTGCCTCATACAAAATGCTGGATAGTGGTGAGGTTAAAATAACTATTCAAACTCCAAAGGTTGCATACATCAAAGAGAGTGCTGGATAGTGATGGAATTCAAATTACTATTCCTACTCCAAAAAGTGCTTGCCTCAGAAAAAATGATGGATAGTGGTGGGGTTTCAATTACTATTCCAACTCCAAGGGATACATACCTCAAAGAGAGTGCTGGATAGTAATGGGGTTCAAATTACTATTACTACTCCAAGAGGTGCATACTTCAAAGAGACGAAGCTCTGAATGATGAAGCTGAAATTACTATGCCTACTGTAAAGGGTGCCTGCCTAAATGAAAATGCTGCATATTGATGAAAGCTAAATTACTAATCCTGCTCCAACATTACCTTTTCTCTATAAAACATGCTTGTTGTTTTTTATTAGGTTATATACATTGTTACAAAATATAAATATTAAATCTACTTTTTAATATATCAACAGATTGCTACTACATCCATCAACACCAGCAAAATAACAGCAATATTTGGACAGAAAATATATATACAGAAGACCTTCTGAAAAGTATATTACAAGGTAATTTACTTAAATATGTACACCAAAAAGAAGTAAACCAATGAAATAGTATGAGAAGACAAATGTGCAAAATAGAATTACATCCTCATTACATTTTTTAAACAATATTAAAATATGTTTTCTTTCAGCTTTGAAATCTTTCAACATACATCAAAAACATAACAAGGTAATTTTCACATCAATAAAATTGTTCAATAAAGTTTTGACTAATATTATTATAATTCAATAAAATGCTCTTCTCCAAATGAAAAATACCTTTTGCAGGTAAATACATTTTTAAACTTCACTTAATAAATATAGCCAAATAAACACAAATGTATCTCTTCTGTTAAAAATAAAAAAGTTTTGTAAAAACACTAACCTGTTCTTCCTTAACCAAAAATCTGTTATTGTATTTCAGATAAACTTTACAAAATATTTTCAATGTCCTAACAATGATTATTTTCTACTTTTTCAGACCACAATACAATCCTAGGGGGCCCATTACGATGGCGGGCGGACAAAGTCCACCCGCCACCGTAACGGTGAATGGGACCGTCCGCCATAGGAGCGGCGGTCCCGCCGTGAGTATTAGGATGCCACCGCCACGGTGGCGGTGGCATCCCCTATTCCCAACATTGTGGCGGGCGGTGTTCACAGCACCGCCCGCCACAATGCTGGAAATGAACGTTGGGCATTCACATGCACAAGGTGACAGGCACCGCGCGGTGCCTGCCACCTTGTCCATGCCAATGCAGGGGGGTACCATAGGTACCCCCCATGTGCACCCCTCACCCCCCCAACATCCTGGGGGCCCGCTACGGGCCCCCAACAGCAAAGACCGTATGCCTTTCCATGACGGCAACGCCGCCATGGAAAGGCTGCTCTCCGCCATCATCATAATATGGACGGCGGTATCTTGCAGACACCGCTGCCATATGATGTATGTTTTCCGCCCGGTTGACGAGTCGACCAGCGGCAGACGGTCTTTCCGTCCGCCGCGGACCCCCCAGCCATCATAATATGGCGGGGGGAAATGTTAGGCGGGCGGAGTGAGAGAGCGGGTGGATCGCCACCGCCATATGGGCCGTGGCGATCCGCCCGCTATCATAATGATCCCCCAAGTTCATCTCCCAAAAAAGACAAACAACCGAGATATTTTAAAAAAAGGTAAAAGTTCAAATACAAAAACCAATGCAAATACTTAACCATGTTTCTCTCCGTAGTAAACTTTATTTAAATAATATATGTCTAATAAAACACATCAAATCTTTATCATTACAGAACCAACAAATAAACATAACAATACACCAAAGAAAAAGCATCAAGCAACATCTAATCCAAAGGTAAGAAACTAAACATATTTATCAATAAAAACAACTTAACCATTTTTCTCTCCCAATAAAGCATTAAAAAAAAAAAAACAAGTCATCAAATATAGAAATGCAACAAGTTTAAAAAATGAAACATAACTTGAAAAAGCATAAACTTTAAACTGTTAAATTATTTACATAAAATGTACTATATCTTTTTCCTCTAAACAGGTATACACAAAATGTTATTAAAAGAATAATATTTTTTTTCTTCTTTTTTTTTCTTTTCAGAACTGAAAATGTCTACCACAGAAGCAAAATACATTACCTCCAAAAGAGGAAACAAATTACTTAATCATAATGGGTATGTTTATTGTAAGGAGAGACTATCTGAGCCCAGGTGTCATTGGAGGTGTGTGCAATACTACTAAACCCATTGCACAGGCAGAGCGGTTACTCTTGGTGACACTGTTTTAAGAACCACAGACCATAACCACTCTGCCTCTGCAATGGAGATTGAAGTTAGAGAAACAATTAATGAGATTAAAGATATTGCATCCACCTCCAATGAACCCTGTGGTACAGTTTTAAGGGAGGTATCCCAACACATTCCCCCACATGTTGCAAGTAGTATGCCCACCATACGTAATTTGCAAAGAATTATTCAACGTCAAAAACAGACAAGTAACCCACAAAGAGTAACACCTCAAACCTACTCTGACATAATCATTCCACCTGAACTCTCTGTCACTGTTTCTAATGAACCTTTCCTTTTGCATGACAACCAAAACCCTCAAAAGAGAATACTAATCTTTAGCACACCCCGTAATCTTATAAGGCTAGAGAACAGTGATATTTGGATGATGGATGGAACGTTTAAAAGCACGCCCCATCCATTCACCCAAATATACACTATTCATGCATACATTAACAATACAGTAGTTCCCTTAGTTTACAGTTTACTCCCTGATAAACAATCCTCAACATACACTGAAATTTTGTCAGTGATAAAATCTAAAACATCAAACAAAAGTCCTAGAAAAGTACTAATTGACTTTGAATTAACTATGATTAATACTATAACCAAAACGTACACAGATACCCAAATTCAAGGATGTTTTTTTCACTTTTCACAGGCATATTGGAGAAAACTTCAAAAAAAATCCTTATTTGAGGATTATATACCAGATAGCAAACTACAGTTTGAACTAAAAAAAATGAACTGCCCTTTGCTTTGTTCCTCCTGACCGTGTAGACGAGTACTACACTTCAATTACAGAATCTGAATATTTTACAACAAACGAAGAAAAATTGGCACCTATTCTAAATTATTTTGAAGACACATGGATTGGTCATCTAAGCAGGTCAGGTCACAGGAGGAGGCCACGTTTCCATGTGGAGTGGTGAAACTGTTACTCGACCTGCTTAGAGGGAGGAGCAAAAACAAACAATGCCATAGAGGGATGGCACAACTCCTTCAATAAATCAATTGACAAACCTCATCCTAATTTCTATCATTTCTTGGAAATTTTGAAGAAGGAGCAAAGTTTCCAAGAAATGAGAATGTCGCAATCATTAACAGGTAGTCTGAACCCACGTATTTCTAAAAGAACTAAGGAAATGTCTGAAAGACTATTGGGTGTAATTCAACAGTTTACGTTGACAGTGGCTTCAGACTACCTTGATAATCTTGCACACATCCTCCATTTCTAACACACACTATCTTTTTACTTGTCTGTTTTGCCCTAAAACAAATACTACTAATTCAATTGGTTATAGCCAAACATTTTTAAATTAATAATAAAAGTCTGGTCTCCTTACCTTCAGAAGTTTTCTTTCTTCAACTCTTGGACTTACATTCCATCCATTAGTTCACCAAGAGTCCTTTTTTTTGTTAAAAATCCATAGCAAATAATGAACAATCCATTGGAAAAATCCATAACCCAATAAAAACTATATTAATATGCACCCAAAAAACAGTGCATATCTCAAAAAACGCACCCAATAAAAAAATCCAGAAAAATATAAGATATTTTCCAAAAAACGGAACAAATTCCAACGCTGCAATCCAATTCTTTTATAAAGACAATCCCATCTCGGTATCTGTAGAATTCCAAAACGAACACACCCAAGAAAAAAATCCCGAAAATAGTTTTTTTATTTTGGAAAAAACGCAACAAATTCCAACGATGCAATCCATCTGGCCAGAAAATCCTTTGTAAAAATGATGATTAGCACAACGATAAAAGTATCTTTTTTTTTAAAAATCGTGTCGCAAAACTAAAAAACCACACCTTTCAAAACACTTTTGTTTACTAAAGTGTTTAATATATATATCATTAACCACCTTATTAAACAAAAAAATTTCGAAAAAAGAACAGACCGAACGTGGGCCTACTACTGCTACCTGTAATGGCGGAAAATAGTTGGTTAACACACATCAAAAATACCTAAAACAAATTTTCAACATCTATCTACCTCCCTCCTCTCTCCTTACAATAAACATTACCACTACACTATGGGGCCGATTCCGATTCGAGCCGGAAATCTCTCCGACCGAGCCGGACCCGGAGAGATTTCCGACCGATTCGGACTCTAGCAGTCCGACTGAACGAGTACGATGCGCACATATGCTATCGGACTCGATTCGGTCGGACTCCCATTGAAGTCAATGGGAGCCAGTCGTACGACGCGTACACGGGCTCCCATTGACTCAATTTGCACGATGCGAACAAGGGCGCCCCCTACAGCGTGTTCGCGTCGATGCGGGTCGCGCCGTACATGCACGTGTAGGGGGGACCCATGGGTCCCCCCTGTGTGCGACTCGCGCGGCTACGCGTACAGGGGGGTCCCCCAAAGTACGGCTCCGACATTCTCTTTGGAGCCGGAGTGCGCAGCTCGGTCGGACTGCTCGCGGCGCGCATCGTACTTACCCGGCCGGGGAACGTCTCCATTGCGCGGTGCGAGTCGAGTCCGAGCGAGTCGGTCGGTGCGGTTAGACCCGGGAACGAGTCGGTCGGAGCGGTCGGGACGCCCGGACGAGTCGGTCGGCGATTTCGCATCGTACTCGCTCGCCCGGATGCGCGTACGAATCGGTCGGGAAATAGGGCTCCGAATCGGATCCGGTTAAGCCGAATCCGATTCGGAGCCCTCCCGGCCGAGATCGGAATCGGCCCCTATGTATTTTAATAATTTAAATTTGTCTTACCTTAACGCAGCTCTCCCTTGCTTCTGTTCTCTCCCGCGATGATCTCCGTAATGATGAAAGTTACGTTTACGAGTCTACGTCATTTCTTTCTGTAAAGATAAAAAAGGACATTTACTCTCATTGACTTCAATGGAAAAGCGTGGGGAAAATGTATAAAAATGTATTATAAAATGTAACTGTACATAATAAAATACAAAATTATTTTTATAAAATATTTATGTTTCTACTCTATTTTTTTATTATTTTTTTACATTTATTTGTATAATTAAAAATATTTAAAATTATTAATAAAAATATGTTATTAATGCATTACATGTCTTGGATTTCTTTATTCATATTTATTTATCCTCAAAAAATATAAAACTGCAAAATATTATTTTACAAAATTACACATTAAAATGTATACTTTTTAATTTTTTAATAACTAATAAGTATTAATATATTACAATAACCCTATAATAAAATAATTATTTATCCAAAAATATATTATTAAAAATTACTAAAAATACTCTAGTACTTATTTTAAACCCTGAATACTACTTTACATCTACTTAACATTTGTTTATATTTATTAAAAAAAAATCCATTAATCTCTTGACCATCATAATATTTAAACATCACAATAATTTTTTCTCATTACTAATTTTTATTTCAAATATTTTTAATATATTAATATTAATATTAATACCTGACTATTAAATTAAACAATGCCACAATTTTCTCTTAACTTTTCAAAAATAAAATAAAATATTTAACTAAATATTAAATAACACAATGCCCATTTTCCATTGCATATTAATTATTAAATCTTATTATTAATTATTTAATAACTTTTTATGTAATTATTAAAAATATAGTAAAAATATGATTGCCTGAGTATTAAATTACCACAAATTAATTTAGTCCCATTATTTCTTTAAATTATTTTTTAATTAAGTATTAACAATTTAGTATTAATATTAATACCTGAGTATTAATTTAAACTATTCCATAATTTACTCATAACTTCTCAAACATTAAATTAAATATTTACTTAAGTATTAAATTACACAATAACAGCCAATTTCAATTACATATTAAATATTAGTATTAAATATAAAATATGAAATATTAACTTTTTAGTTAATTATTAAAAATGTAGTATAAATATTAATACCTAAGTATTAAATTATCAAAAAAGAAAATATTTTCAATAAAATGTTTACTATTAATTTTTAATTAATGAATACAAATTTAATATTAATTTTAATGCCTGAGTATTAATTAATATCATTCTTCTTCTTTATTTAATAATTAATACTTTACAAAATATGAAACAAACATTATCAACAACCAAAACATACACTTACCATCCAATACTTACCAATGTGTTGTTATAGCATGTGTTGTAATGGTATATGCGTTGTAATAGCATACGTTGTAAAGGCATACGATGTAATGGTGTCTGCGTTGTAATAGTTGGGTTGTAAAGGCATTGCGTTGTAATGCCTGCGTTGTAAAGGATGTCTCCCGTATCAAATGCAAGGGAGAGTTCAAGTAAAAGGCGTGCAGTTACTCCATTTTTAAACCACTGTTGTTTTAAAATCATCCCATGTGGAAATCACTGCTGCTTCTGTGCCTCAGCCATACTAGAATCTGTTTTGGTTATCTTAAAGCAGGTTATTTTCTTTGAATGTAGGTATGTGTTTAGAGGCAGATCTTTCAATCTTTCTATCTATTTGGCTTAAAGCCTGTTTGGTTTAGGGAAGGTTTTATGTAAGGCATTTAGGGGCCCATTACGATACCCGGCGTAAATAATTCCGCCAGGCATGGAAGCGGCAAAAATCCGCCCGCACACACCGCCTGAACACCGACCACGCCATTACGATTACACAAACCGAATACCGCCATCGGCGGAAAAAGCACACAAAATACCGCCCGCCAACGTCCGAGTCGGAGACAAACCGCCCGCCACGGACGGAAACACGCACGACAACACAAAACCGCCCGCCCTCACGGCCGACACACCGCACGTGAAATTACGATCGCACCGACATGAGCGCGGAAAAACCACAAATATACCGCCCGCCAGCGCAAACAACGCCGATGAGAATCGACACGGCAGAAGCCATGGCGCCAACGTACCTGCACAGAAACCATCCGCACACAAAACCAATAGCACACAACATGGCCAACAAGTCCACACAGCAAGGCACGCACAAATACACAAGCACAGTACACATCCCGAAAACACCCCCGGACAAACAAAAAATACAAAGGCCAGAACCCCAGACACAACACACCTGAAAACAACAGACCATGAGGACACACCCACATAGGTGAGTACAAAAGCAGCACTCCCACAGACCACAACCCCTTGCTACATTGCAAACCAGAGAGGAGAGGAGAGGACACAGTGACACAGCAAGGACAGCAGCACACCACAGAAACGCACACATCACTACCACCACCACCACCACCACCACCAAACACCACCACCACCACCACCAAACACCGGCACCACAAACCCCCTGCACATTACACAACACACACCGCACCAGCACCACAAACATCATGGCACCACAAAGAATGCCCAAGTTCACGCCCATGGAGCTGACGGTCATGGTCGACGAGATCATCAAGGTGTACCCACAAATCTATGGGAACATGGTCCAGCACACACCACTAGCCACCAGAAACAGAATGTGGAACCGGATCGTAGACCAGGTCAATGCAGTCGGGACCCTGCCCAGGAACAGAGTCGAGATTAACAAACGTTGGAATGACGTAAAGAGCCTGGTCAAGAAGAAGGAGGGCAAAAACAGAGAGCTGGCTGCCGTCACTGGCGGAGGGAATCCCGCGCTCTTTAAGACCTTCAAAGCGTGGGAGGAGAAGGTGCGAGTCGTAATCCATCCGGAGATCCTCGCCGGATTAGCAGGGGAGTGGAGGCTGGTAAGTACAAACTAATGTATACCAGCACACCGCTATGTACTCACATGCACTACCACCATGCCACAGCTCCCAGGGACAAACACCCCCATGTCCAGCACACAATACACAACACATCACACACACATGCAACAGACACTACCACACACAGCCCAAACAGAACAACTGTAAGATGCGTGGGGACATGTGTACACTAAGCCAGCCACGTAACCACCAACAGATCCCCAAATATGCCAGAAGCGCCACAACGAGCACCCACCACACCCATGTGTCCGCCACAGCTGCACTAACCGACAAGTAACAGGTAAGTGGCAGGAACACAAAGTGCAGTGGGTGGGACGGTGGACAGCCCAAGTACAACACACACCAGGCCCCAGTCCCACAGCACAGCAAGGAGGAGCATCCCCCACACCCCACAGCCACGTGTCAGCCACCGCAGTGCACAACGACAGCCGAAAGGCAGACATCACGGTCCACAGCAATCGGTGTCAGTGGGTGTCCAGCCACCCCCACGACCCACAACACCCTCCCACCCCCACAGACCTGCAACATGGAGCACCCCCGCTTAGAGCCATGTGGCATCCAGTACAGTGCACGCACGAACAACTTGCAGGTGGGAAACTGGACAGGGCTGGATTACTGGAGGCATGAGGACCATAACACGACCAACACATGGGACATGTCACGTAGCAGACGAACACGCAGCACCGCCCACCGTCACGAACAAGTGAACAATGTGCACACGGACATGAACAACAGACTCACACCCCACATGACCCATCACAGACATAGCAACACCCAAGGAGCCACGTCTGCATGCACAAGCCACACTGAATATAGTCCCACACGGCAGCCACTGTGCAACTCATCACACACAACCGAAACACCATTGAAGTCCTGTCCATGTAGCCCCTACTGCCTGTCAACCACACACCCCACAACTACGCCTATGTAAGACAAACAACACTAGACGCAACAGAGCGGAACAACATAAATGCACACGAACACCACTGAACCCATCAAACACACAGACACACCATGCACAAACAACATACCATCCATCCCATCCGTCAGCCCCAGTCTCATGAAAGGCATGTCATCCGCACAGCTGCCACACATACCGCAGTCACGCTAAGATACATGCCCATGACCAACCATGTGCCAGAAGTCAATGAAGTGCACGACACACTGTGAGCAACAACACACAACATGGGCCACACCCTCCCGAGCACTGCAGTGATGCACATGGCACAGGGCAGCACGCACACCAAGGAGATGGGACAACTGCAATACGTTGGCTGGCACACAACCATCACTCACTCATAACGATGCGTCCAATGCCATGTCCAGTAATCACAACAGACAGCAAATATGCAGGCCATGTCAAGCATGCACACACCTCAAACCATGCACTGTCATGCTGCCACAACACATGTCACGTTCGGCACCCATGGCTCACAGCATGTACCCCAAAAGCATATTCCCTCCCAAATGCGAATCTGGGGCATGGCCCCCATGTTGCCATATGCGTTCCTAAGCGTTCCATTTGAACCCCAAAAGCATATTCCATCCCAAATGCGAATCTGGGGCATGGCCCCCATGTTGCCATATGCGTTCCTAAGCGTTCCATTTGAACCCCAAAAGCATATTCCATCCCAAATGCGAATCTGGGGCATGGCCCCCATGTTGCCATATGCGTTCCTAAGCGTTCCATTTGAACCCCAAAAGCAAAGTACAAACCAGACCCAGGATGGGCCAGGAGCCCGCATACACCAGAGTCACAATAAGTAGGGGCACAGCAACACACCCATCGGCATGGCCAATCCGTCCCATGCCACATGTGCACAGCACACAGTCCCATTGCCAAGCACACACAACTACAGATGCTACAGCCACACACACGCCTCCGGGAAACCCATGTACGAGATTGCACGAACTGTCAATGTCAGACGACAAATACATACTTCGCCAGGTGCAACACAATAACAAATCTCATTCTCTCCACAGGTGACGAACTGCTGGATGCTGGGGATGGAGCCAGCAGCCAGCACAGCCAGCCTACAAGCCCCCAACGAGGACACACGGATCTGGAGGATCTGTCCTCCTCTTCGGACACGGACAACCAAGCAGGCCCATCTGGTGTGGCAGGGCCCAGCCGCTCCCCAGGACCCCTCCTACCCACCAACCCATCATCCAGGGCTGCTGAACATTCACAGCCCCCTGCTGCCACTGTCGTTGCGGCCACACCCACGGTCATTGTGGCCACTACCACTGCCGCAACCGCCACCATCGCCGCACCGACCACCACCGCCGCCACCACCGCCACGTCTTCGCTGGCACCAGCCCCAGCGCAGGTGGTGGCCCGGACGACTGGATCCACCCTGGGAGCCACAGCGAGGACCGTGGTGAGCAATGTGGCTAGTGGGCAGGCCGGTGGCAGCAGGACTGGTAGGAGGAGCAGGGTCAGGGAAACGCCAGCCTCCCCTGGGAGCCATGCCCTGCCTCACATGGCCAGAGTCCTTGGGGCCTATGAAGAGGCCCAAGGACAATGGGTCCGGTCTGCTTCAGACACGCGTGAGGTGCTGGGGGTGCTGAGGTCCATGGACGCCCGTATGGGCCAAATCGTGGACCTCATGGGACAGCTGGTGGTGGCGGTGAGGTCACAGCCAGGGACAGCAGCTCCCCTCCGCCACCACCTGCCGGGGCGCAGGGTGGAGCAGCAGTGTCCAGTTCCCCTGCGTCCACAGCCAGTGATCACACCTCAACCACCAGCATGTCGCAAGCAGGCACCCCCTCGCAAACGTGGAAGGGGCCATCCGAAGAGGAAACAGATCTCCCGGGAGGACTTCGCACGCTCCAGTCGCAAGTGAGGCAGCCAGCCAGCCTTCCGCCAGCCTTCCTTGACCAGCCACTGCATTGACTTGGACTACGATCCCACTCCACACAGCCATCTGGATGGCATGTGTGTGTTGGACTATGGACATAGAACCAGTGGGTACACCCTGATCATCACGCAGCCATGACCGACAGCTCATTGTCACTGCACGCACCACTTTTGTCATCACCTTACACACAATCACATGTCACAGTTTGTAATAAATGCACCTTTTTCACTAACTGCTGTTTGTGCCCTGTGTCTTATTTGTACGGAATACAACGGCCACCTTGGGCGGAAAGGCACCTGATGCGTGGCATGGCATTTGAATCCGGAGGGCCTGTAGGGACCTAGGGGTGGGAGACAGAACAGGAGCACATTCAATGAGTGTGTCACACACCCATCACACAGTACATGTCAACAACTACAAGCAATGTACACACATCGCACAGAGCAATAGGGCACAATGCCACAGCCACCAACAGTGGCATACTACCCTGGCCATGGAGCGTTGACACACAGCACGCAGTGAACAAACGGCCACCCTGACACAGCACACACACACCTGCACAGATACAGCCACATCAGCCGTCGTACATGGACACTCACCGTCAAGTGAAGTAGCGGGCGATGAGCTGCTGCCGCACATTACCAGCTTCCTCCTCTCCGCTGTCCTCCTCACTCGAGCTGTCCTGGTCTGCGGGCTGGGGCCCTGGTTGATCTCCGTCATCCACGATGAGGGGGATCTGCTTCCGAATGGCCAGATTGTGCAGCATGCAGCACGCCACCACTATCCGGCACACCTTCTGTGGGGAGTACGCCAGCGCACCCCCGGTGCAGTCCAGGCACCTGAACCTGGACTTGAGGAGGCCAAAGGTACGCTCGACCACACGTCTGGTCCTCCCATGTGCCTTATTGTAGCGATCGTCTGCTGGGGTGCGAGGATTCCTCAATGGACTGAGCAGCCATGCCCCATTCGGATACGCAGAGTCACCTGGGTGTGAGGGACACAGAGAACCGTTGCTAATCCAACTGGACAGGGGACAGCATCGCACAGCCAGCACGCTACACCACTCCACATACTCACCGACAATACAGGCACGATCCTGTTGCATATTGGACATCAGTCGTGGCAAGATGCTGTTGCGCATTATGTGTGCGTCATGGGCCGAGCCTGGGAACTTTGCACACACGTGGGTGATCACCATGTCCGCAAGGCACACCACTTGCACATTCAGGGAGTGCGTGTACAGGTGCTCAGTGGCCTGTGGTGGAACAAGGCCGACATGTGTGCAGTCAATGGCTCCAACGACGTGTGGGATTCTGCCAAGGGCATAGAATGCACCCTTCACTGCCGCCAATTCACGAGCCCTGGGGAAGCGGATGTACCTGTTCCGGTACAGCATCATGGCTGCCAGTACATCCCTCAGCACCTTGCTGAACATGGGCTGGGACATCCCTCCTCCAATGCCCACTGTGTGCTGGAATGACCCAGGGGCGAAGAAATGCATGGCGGCCATCACCTTAGCCGTGGGGGTGACAGCAGTCGGATACACCCTGCGGGGACGGAGATGGGGTTCTAACATGGCACACAGTCGATGCAGGGTTGGCCTGTCCAGCCGAAACTTCCTAATAACCTCTGTATCGTCCATGTCCGCCAGCAATTGGTATGGGCGGTCAATGTTCGGTCTCCGCCTAGGGACAATGGCAGAGGACACATGTCAAAGCAACACGACACATAGCAATTTCGCATACACATCACTGACATGACTGAGTAAGCACAGGAGCCACAGCCCAGCTGTCAAGCTGGGACGGCACGGCCACAATACACTTACACAGGTCTCCCAACAATGGCAATGGCTAGTGATACAAACCACTGCCATGTGCATGCACATGGGGATCCAGGCCCCAATGACTTGCGGGGCGTGCTGATGGGGACTGACTGCATATCCGTCAAGCGGCAACGCCACGGCAACATGAATGTCTGCTGAGCATGGAACTGCTTCCGCGGCTGGATGAGTATGGCACACGACGACGACGATGTGGGCACAGGCTGAGCGGCCAAAACAAGTGGGACCTGTGGCACGAGGGGATATGAGACAGTAGTAGGTGTCAGCACTGCACCCTATGTACAGCACTGTACGGATCACACCTCCCGAAACATTGACAGGTGTCCACATTGACAGCCCCATGCCAAGACGGCTGTGTGCTTGCAGTCACACGTCACAGGTGAGAGGTTACATTGCACGTGCCAGGTGGCAGTCGTACATAGTGGGAGCTGGCATGTGTGTGCATGTGTCTCCTGTTCAGGATCCACCAGATGGGCGCTGACTCTGTACTGACCATTGGACACAGCATGTTCCGTGGAAGGCTTGTGTGTGTGGGATGGTGGCACTGGATGTGCCGCCGTTGGGTGGGGGGCCATGCACAGGGCGGGTACGTCGATGATTGCGCATTGTTGGTCACGGTGGGTGCACCCACTAAGATGTGTTGCCCTGTGTTCAATTCCTATGTCCGCATGATGATGGACTGTAGATGTGGGCAGACTACACATTGGTCGATGTGCTGTCTATATGCATGTGCCTTCACACCAGGCACAGCTGCCCCTGCACATGTGACCCCTGCTGGACTCGCTGCTGGGTCTGTGGAGCTGATGCACCTTCTGCGCGTGGGGCGGGCAGCTCTCCTCACTTCCCTCATTGCGCATGTCATGACTTTGCCGCAGGTGACATGGATCATGGAGGGCCCACATGTACGCGTGGGTAGGCTACACATGATGGTACACTGGTCGCCACCCCCAGTCAGTGTTTCGAATGGGAAGGTTGTCGTGCTGGTGGTATGTTCGATGTGGCGGATGGACGGGCCTAGGTGCGGGCTTACATTCCGGACATGGGGGGTAGTTGTATTGGCGACTAGTTGCAGTACACACGGGACACGTCTCTTCCTTTCCACATCTGGGTCATCCCTTGTACTAACTGACAGTGATACAGTCATCTTCGCCCCAGCCCTCATGTCCTCCCCTCGCTCCCCCAATATGCATGCTCACCTGCGAGGCTAGCGCTTGCACAGGCAGCCCCAAGCTCGCACCAGAGAGGGCAAGGAGTGTATGTGTGGGTCCAGTTGCACGAGTGGGCTGTCTCAGGGTATGATGTGTCGCGGGACGCCGTCCACCTGCGTGGTGCCCCAAATGGTGACCCGGCCTGCATGGACTATGCATCACAGTCTCCGCCTTCCGGATCCGCCACCTGCGACACCCAGTGGCTGTGGCTGCCCTTGCGGCCAGGCCGCGTCCGTCTGTGGCTGATGGCCCACACATTCACTCTTTGGCCTCTCTGGGGAGGGCTCGGGGGTGGTGGCGCACGCGCTTGCACTTAGTCGCAATGGCATGTGGCGTGGTTGGTATGATGGGCAATGGATGGGATGGTGCGAGCCACCTCCCGTGACGTCAGTGCTGCTCGTGCTGTGGTGCGTCCCCCTACACTTCCATCTGACTTGTGCCATGCTAGACGTTGAGGTTCTATTGCCTGCGTGATATGACCAGGAGGAGCGCGAGGAGACCTCTCACACACCATGCTCCACTGCCATCCCGTGCCCTGTATCGCCTGTGCGGATTGACTATGTTGGGGTTACACCTGGTCGAATGGGGCTGTGTGTGCCTTGTCAGGGGCATGGCGGGCGCACAACAGGATCCAGCTTGTCCACAGAGGGTGGGCTGAGGTGCGCCTGGTACCGCTTTGTACGTGTGCCCGGCTGCTGTGCACACACGTGTTCACTCCCCCGACAGGTGTCCTCTCACAATGCCCAGGGAAGCGGTGGTGTACTGTTCATGACCCCTCCCAACACGGCGTGCTCCAACTTGGCATGTGCGCATCTACCCGTCGCACCCACCCACCTGAGCACTGCGTCCATACGACTTCACACGACACAGTAGTGCTACTCATTTGCGTTGACATCCAATACCAGTGGACTACATGGTCATGTCACGACTGCCGTGTACTTCACATACTCTCATCCTCTCTCATTCGTACTTGTGAAATGAGTCAGCGGAGACAGTTTTGGTTTCAAACATTATATTGAGTCTTCTGTCCTCTGTGATGCAGTATAGTGGACACTACTGGCAGCGGGATACATGTTGAGGATATACTGAGCATGATTGCAAATGGGATAGGGTGTGGGGTTACATGTGATTGGCTGTTGCATGTGGGATGTGGGCTTCAGAGTGACATCTGCTTGGCCAAGGCTGTGCTAATGTACATTTACGTATAGCTGCGGAGCTGCGGACTTTGACACAGACGGTATACATGTAGCCTACCAGACCGCTTGGCATCATGGGCACAGTCCATCTCAGTTCCATGTGACAGGTTTGCTGCGGTTGTTCCTCATGCACGCGTGCATGTGAGATGACATCAGGGCATGTGCTTGCGTGCATGCAGCGGCGTGCCACTTGTTGTTGCACTGTGGTGGTTACTGGACATGTCACAGTCACTGGGGTCGTGTTGTTGTTGTATGCACTTGTCGTCCATGCAAAGGTCCTGGTATGGGATTCCCGGGGCGGGGGTGGGAGGGGTGCAGCACCCACAGACTCCAGGCGACCTATTCATGTCCACTGAGCGGTGTGTGTGTCCATGGGCGCTGGATCCATGTCGTGTCCTGGTTGTTCGTGCAGTTCCGTCCATGTGGGTGCGATACACAGAGCCCATGCCACTGCCTCCCACGATGCATGCGGTGTTCCTGGATGTGATGGGGAACAGTGTGCATGTCCCGGTCATATCCGATGTCATGGCGATGTCGTTGATGGTGTGGTTACAGTTGCCGGTCGTTTGGTATGGCTGTTGTGGTGGTGACTGGCCAGTCCGTGCGGAAGCTAAGCATGGGTGCGGGGTTGGACATCATAGGTCACTCGGGGAACCTGCGTTGTGGTCCGACGTATTTACAGGTTGTCAGGTATGCGATGCCGTCCAGCAGGGCTTCCATGTCATTGGTGGTGTACATGTTTGCCAGCCAATGAAGCGGATGGTGGCTGTCAAGGTGTTGTTCGTAGGTTGTCCCTTGGAGGACCATGATGGGGCATGCTGGGTGACATTCGATGTAGCTGTTATCGATGATCCGTCGTGTGGAGGCACAGTGGTCCCATTTCAGTGCGGGTGCGATGTTGGCCACATACGCCATGCCCCCATAGGCAGAGCAGGCCCTGTCGTGTGCGTCCAGAGGGAGGAGTAGTGGTAGCAGGTCCGCCTTCAGACATGCCGGGTTGGAGAGGCATATCTCGACGGGATGCTGGTAGGGACACCTCCGACAGTAGAAGACGGGCATGACGCAGCTGAACAATGTGATGCGGTAAGTCAGTCGGTAACTTACGTTCAGCAGGGACAGGAGATCGCATCCCAATGTATGGCACAGGTTGGTTTTGTACAGCTTGAGCTGTTCGGCGTAGTTGGGTAGGTGTGTTGCGGTTGCCATTTCGCAGCGGTTCGTTGAGGTGGCGTGCTCCGGCTGTGTGTGCAGTCTGCAATGTGCACGCTCTGGGGTTGCTGTGAGCTCTGTGTAGTCGTAGGGAGACAGGACTTGTGTTCTGTTGGCTTGTTTGGAGGACACGGGCCCTCTTCCCACATGCTTCTCAGACAGTTCAAGGTCAGTGCTGTGTGACTCCTTCCAATTAACTTGCATGTGGCCGACATGGGGAGTGTTTTCTTCTTTCTTCCCCGTCCGTTGTGTGCTTCTGTGATATGCGCTATCTGCCCTGTGGTCGGTCTCCTCGGCATGCCTGTGTTGGTCTATTCTTGGACAATGGCTGTATTCACCGGCTTCTGTCGTAGGGCTGTGGTTTCGGAGTTGGAATGGAAGGTCATTCAGTGCTGTCTGCTCTCCCTTGTGTGGGCGGCAGGCTGCCTTTCCGCTCTGCGTTGGGCCTTGTGTGTGAATGTTATTCTTGGGCCACCTGTTGTCGGTCCCCGGGCTCTTTGGTGTTCCGTTTATATGTCTTGTTCATATGTGCAGGGTGGTATGGGTGTTTCTGTGTGGTACTGGCGTTCCTCTTCCCGAAGGGGCCCTGCTTCTCCTAGTTGGTGTTGCCGCCGCTGTGTGCTACGCCATGTTTGTTACACTGGGGTGTGTCCTGCTGTTGCGTGTCTTCACTGATATGTGTGCGTCGGTTGTGTGGCGTTGGGTGTTGTCCGTGAATTGGGCGTTGAGGACATGTCTGTGGCCGGCCTGTCACGTGTCATGTGCGTTCGGGGTGGGGCTGATGTGTGTGCTGCTTGGTTGTGTCCCTGTGTCTGTGTGCGACGCATGCATGGCGCTGCGGTTGGCCTCTGCGTTGTGCGCATGTGTGGCGGCGTCATCGGCGCTTTGGGGCCGTGACGGGGTGGTTGGTTCCTAGTCCCAGGTGGTGTGTACACATGTGTTCTGCGATGTTACGATTTGGCCTGTGTGTCATATGTGGATGCGATGGTGGATGTGTAGTGTACACGCGCTGGTGGGGGGTTGTCCGCTTTTTCCGCCCTTGCACTGTGTGCGCTGTTTGCGTGCACTTGTTGTGTGTGTGCCTACCTGCGTCTCCGCGGTACGTTGCGTCCTTGGTGGTGCATCAGCAGGAGCATGGGGACGGCCTGCAGTGCTGGATTCATGCTCGGGGAGCCGCTTCTTCGTTGTCCGTGCTCGGCGTCCGTGTTACTGCTTCGGTTTGTCGTACGGTATCTCTTGGCCGTGGGAGCCGTTTGTTTGCGGCATCGTAATTTATGCGCCGGGCGGGACGTGTTTGGTCGGACGGTGTGTGTCAGTTGGGCTGCGCCGCTACATGTACGGGCGCACTTTGATGGCGGACGGTGTTGCTGGCTTGCCGGCGGTGTTTGGCCTACTTTTCGCATCGTAATTGGGCGGGCGTGTGGACTGCTGCGTGCCGGCGGTAACTGGTGGTTTTTGCATCCGCCAGCACGGCGGTGGTGCTTCCGCCCGCCATCGTAATGTGCCCCTTAGAGTTCCTTTGGGAAAAAATACCTATGTTCAATGAGTTGTTGACTGTTCTTACTGGATTGGCTGCAGAGCTAGTCATTGCTATGGGTCAGGCATTTGCAACATTGATGAAGGAATGATGAAGCCTTGATGAGATGAAAGGTGAGTGACTGTAGATGTTTATCTGTCTTGTTATCTGGTAAACTGTATTGAGCTTCTGGAATTGTGGTTACGGCGGGGGAAAGGATGCAAGAAGAGTGAAATTAGTGGGTGAGACGTAATGCAGGTTTTCCCTCCAAACAGCAAAGGCCAGTGGTGAGGGTGCCTTTAGCTGTACTGCCAAGGAACCAGGATGTTCTAAGATACTACCACTTCAGGTATTATGGCTGGCAATCCCCTTTTCCTCTGAAATCTTCTATCTGAGTTTTCAGTTGTGACCTTGAGTTCTCTCATCAGGTCTGAAGGCCCCTCACCAGCTTTCCTTTTTCAAATCTTCTAACCCATGTTAAGGGTGTGTGGCTACTCTCAGCTCTACAGCCTGTAGGTAAGCTCCCCAAGACATGGGGCAGGTCTCCCTTGAGCAAGGAAGCTACCAGGTCATAAGGAGTGTTAACTTTACCGGCTCCAATCAGCTTTCCTTGCTACCAACTCATCGTTCTTGTGAAGAAAACAAAACAAAACATTCAAGCTACTCACCATTTAGAGGGTGAGGAGCAGCTATTCCTGCATGTATGCAATGTGTGCAGTTGGACAATGATCGGAAATAATGTATATTTACATCAATGGTTATACATTGAGACACAAATATGTGCTTGTTTAGTATCCACAAAATAGCATATTTATAGGAGTCAAGTAAACATATATGTAGTAAAAAGACAGTAAGATAAGTCATATTAATTTAGGAAAAACGTAATATTGTCTGAACATGCTGATGGACAGAGAATGTTCCCTGCAGGGTGTACAGTCATGTTGCCATGTTCTGATTGCTTGACTGTGACTCACTTATATCCCAGTTTTTGATTATGCTTCTAGGCTCACGCTAATGTAACGTGCAGAGACCTACCCCTGTCCCTGACACAAATGAAGTCCTGCAACTGTCCTGTGACCTGGAGGGGTGCACCAATTGTGCTCTCATTTTTCTAACAGTGGACTACCGCCCCTGTCAAGGGTTTAGCATTTACAGTGGTGTTGGCAGCATATTGTGTTTTGTGAATCCACAGTCGTGATCAGACCTTCCATCTGTGTAGCCAGCCCCACTTGTGAAAAGTTCTGAATCAATGTGTAACCTAGATCCTAATACTGACATCCAAGCAGATTGTGTGTGTTTGTGGCTTGTGTAGTACATGCAGTATGTGCATGAGTGAGCCAGAATATTGGAGGCCTGCAGGTCTCATTTTGGAAGACCTTAGCCTGTTCCTGTGCACAAGATGTAGGTGAGATTGTTTTCACAGACAGTGGAAGAGTATTGCCGTCATTCCTGAAAATGGAGGGAGGCAACTTGGCTCCTTTAAAATTCACTTAAGCAGCTCCTGCTGAGTGGAGCTGCTGATTAGTTTCCCTGAGGTATTGTCATTTGGTAGGTGTTCGAGGTGGACCTCTCATCGTTGTTGTTCAGGGTGAGAGAGATCTTTTAGGTGAAGCCAGCCTTTTGTCTTCAACCTGATCACTGTTCAGTGTGGCTGGTAAAAAGCCAGTTGCAGAAACTTCATGCCTTTTTGGACTATTATTTTGAGTACTCCAGGCTGGAGACTACCCTGTAGTGGAGAGCATCATTCTAAACAAAGGCTTAGGGGCTCATTAGTATGGGGGGCGGACTTTGTCCGCCCGCCAGAGCCCCGGGAAACGGGACCGCCCGCACTGCATGCGGCGGTCCCGCACCTACGATTAGGATGTGCCCGCCACACTGGCGGGCGCATCCCGCATTTGTAACATTGCGGCTGGCAGTGCTGAAAGCACCGCCCGCCGCAATGCCACAAAAGCAAGTTGTGCATTTCAGTGCACAACGTGACAGGCACCGTGCGGTGCCTGCCACGTTGTACATTGAAATGCAGGGGGGTACCATAGGTAATCCCCCATGTGCACCCCCCACCCCCCAGAATACCTGGGGGTCCGCTACGGGCCCCAAATGGCGAGAACCGCATGCCTTTCCGTGGCGGCAACGCCGCCACGGAAAGGCAAAACCCCGCATGCATCATAGTATGGATGGCGGTGTCTACCAGACACCGCCACCATATTAACAGCTTTTCCGCCCGGTAGGCAATCGGGCGGATTGCCTACCGGCAGACGGTCTTTCCGTCCGCCGGAGTCCCCCCCGCCATAGTAATATGGCGGGGGGAATTGGAATTCGGGCGGGCACAAATGTCGGGCGGATCGCCACTGCCATGCGGGCGGTGGCGATCCGCCCGACATGCTAATGGGCCCCTTAGTCTGGAGAATAGCCTAGAGAGGACACGTGACAGAAGAACTGTTGCAAACCCTTTTTTGAGATTGCAGACAGAGAATCCACGGGGCACATGCATCAAAGGTTTTTGCGATCGCAAACGGTGCGATTCGCAAAAATCGGCCGTTTGCGATCGCAAATTGGCCTTTGGAGATGCATGAAAGTGTTTCCTATGCGCAATTTAAGAATTCGCAATTAATTGCGAATTCCTAAATTGCGATTGCAATTAAGGAATCGCAATTTGCGATTCCTTAAATGCAATGCTAGAAGCACTTTCAAATAGCGATTTCGCTATTTGGGACCGCAAATTACAGACAAATAAAACTTGTCTGTAATTTGCAAAAACTTCGAAAAATGCTCTAAAATGCATTTTTTTAAGTTTTAGGTTACACACACACATGCCCTTGGGGCATGTGTGTGCGCAACATGGGTGCACATCACAATTTCAGGGGTGCAACAGGGTGTCATTTTGACACCCTTGCACCCTTGAAATTGCATGAGCAATTTGCGAGTACCTACTGGTACTGCAAATTGCGCATGCAATCTCCCATTCATTTCTATGGGCCTGTTGGCCCATAGGAATGAATAGGAAGGCATTCTTAATTGCGACTCGCAATTTGCGAGTCGCAATTAAGGAATGTTTAGGAATCGCTATTTTTATAGCGATTCCTACATGCATAGGCTTTTGCGATTCCTTAATTGCGATTCCTTATTAATCGCAATTAAGGAATCGCAAAAGCCTTCCTTGATGCATGTGCCTGCACATTCATTATCTGCTTTGACTACATAAAAGTGGGAGCTACTTGCATCTTTGTTGCTCTACTTCCAAGTCCTTTCACAAAGGAAGGGAATCTTCTGTAGCATACTTTGAGGACTGCTGTACATCAACCAGAACTGGTGTCTGTGTGACTGCCAGCTTCCCAGAGGAGAGGGTACTTCATCTGCAGTCTTTACTTGCTGGAAGAGCTATACCCCTGACCTGAAGTGCCTGGAAGCCAACCTGCCTGCTAAGAGAGTTAAAGAGCCTGTCAAGCCGCAGGAGGTGTGACTGTCCAGGTATTGCCAGAAACTTCCAGGCTCAAGTGTGGAGGGTCTATCAGGAGAAGGAAGACTGCAGAAAGTGATCTGCAAGTCCAAAGAGGGTGGGTGCAGCCTCTCCAGAAGTGTGGCTCCAAGAGGGAATCACAGACAGGCAGCCGAGCTTGCAATAGGAACAATCATGGTTGACCTCGCTGCTTAAATCAAGAGCTGTGCCCATGGTGAATGTAGCCACCCAAACCTGTTCCAGTGGCTGACGTTGCCACAGGTGTCAAAAACTATGTCCATGGTGGACGTCACCGGCGTAGTCAAGACTTGTGCACATGACGGTCACCACTGCATTATTTACAAAGTGCATCCCGTGGCTGCTAGCGTGCTGTTGTAACAAACATGTAAGTGGTGGCCCATAAGCTGCCTAGTGACCCAAAAGCTGGTCTGATGCCTGCCATGAGCCCTCACTGACTTCCATTACCTGCATTCACCGAAGGACTCATGACTGCAGGTCTGGCTGCCCCATCCTTCTGCGGCCTACCCAAACTGAGGGCCACTCCTGTAACCGTGCCGTTTCATCCTAGAAGCGGGAGAGATTGAAGACATGGGATGCTGAAACGTGGACAGACATGCAATGTGGTGAGGGTGTATCTAGGAAACTGTACAGAACTAAGCACAACCATAATTGAACTGGGGTACCTCCACCTGAGCCTTGATAAATGTCTCACAAAACTCACCTAACGGGGACCTGTCTAAACTCACAAGAGGAGGTACTCATGTGAAAGAGAGAAGAGGAAGACAGTAAAAACAGTATCTCAGGGTGCATATTATTGTACCTGCAGCAGTATACCATTTTAAACGTGTCTATTAAAGTATGTTTCTTATCCAAATAAAGCACTGGGTTGGACAAACAGGTATTGCTCTGCTGGGTGATCGGAGTTCTGAGTTTCTGTACTCCTACACTACCTCCCTGAGAAGTGTGTGAGTGCTCCAAAGTGCTACCACTGAGAATCAAATGCTGAAGGGGTTGTATGTGGCCCAGTTTGTGAAGCCGAAGTAGTACAGACTCTGAGACATCCAAGGTAAACCACCCCTGCTCCCATAGCTGGGACCCAGTAGCCCCTGCCTGCCCCATGCCCCCTGAACTGGATCTGACACATGCTCTCAGCCAGAAAAGGATATGTATTAAGAGTGACCAACTATACACTGTATGCCACCTAAGTCTATATAGAGAATGTCATTCACCCAAATACTAAGGTGCTCATTACGATGGCGGAACGATCGCCACCGCCGGGCCGGCGGTGGCGATCGTTCCGCCATCACAATGAGATTTACCCACCGCCATATTAGGATGGCGGTGGGTATCGCGGTGGACGCAAAGTCCGTCCGCCGCTTTTCCGCCGGTGGCAATCGCACCGATTGCCAGCCGGGCGGAGCAGGGCCACTAATATGGTGGCGATGCCTAGCAGGCACTGTCCGCCATATTAGGATGTGGGAAAAGAAAGGCCTTTCCATGGTGGTGAGGCCGCCATGGAAAGGCTGGTGGTGATTGGTTTCGGGGGCCCGTTGCGGGCCCCCCTTGTGTCGGTGGGGAGGTGGGGTGCACTTGGGGGCTACCTATGGTACCCCCTACATTTCACTGCACCAAGTGGCAGGCACTGTGTGGTGCCTGCCATGTGGTGCAGTGAAATGCTGGACATGCAATTTTAACATCGCGGCGGGTGCTGCTGTCAGCAGCACCCGCCGCAATGTTAAATTTCAGAATACGACCGCCAAGGTGGCGGTCGCATCATAATTCGTGGTGCGGGACCGCCGCATGTCTGGCGGGCGGTCCACACACCGCAAGGATGGCGGGCGGACTCAGGCCCGCCATCCTAATGAGCCCCTAAGTTTTCAATGGGAGTCAAGGGCACAATGGGCTCAGGTAGGAATGGTGCAAGAGACACTAAAGTCATTGAACAACGAAAATAATTAAAACAAAGATTTGTTGAATAAGACTAATACTGTTTTAAAAACCACTTCAGAGCTTTTGGATAATCACCAGTACTCCACAACACATGACATAACTCCTTGTGTTATTCTTGAAGCATTAATGTACTTAAATTAATGTATAGTGCTATGATGTGAGTTTTTAAGCACTATATTGAATGTGTTTCAATACTTCTGATATGTACTTTGTAGGTCTGGCTATCACCATACCTTATGTGATCAACAGAAAAATGCTTTAAGCAACACAACCATCAGAAAGACTCTGGCTTCTCCCACATGTTTATCTTGATTACAGCATTTGATTGGGCAGAACTTGTGTGCTGCTGCTGAGAAAAAGTGCAGTGCTTGTTGCACATCTATTGACTGCTGAGTGGTGTTCCCTCACCTAACATGGCGACTCCATTAAAACACAATAACCTGGCAGTGTGCAATAAGAAGACCCCTCCAGAATGATATGATAGTATTTGCTAAGAATATTACTATGTGCACCAACAGCAGTATAACTGGTAGAAGTATTAGTGAATAGAGCTTCCCAACAAGGGATTTCCCCCATCCAAAGTGGTTGCTATGTCCAGCGTGATGAGCTTGTTTGCATTTCTTCCCCATTTGCATTGCTAACATTCAAAACAAAAAATTTTGTTTTGCCCAACCTTCTTTGCACTCCACACGTGCTGCTCACTGCAGCCTTATCCTGTGGTCTTGCATCGCAACAGCCTCACCCCACCCCACTCCTTCCTCCTACACCAACCTCACTTCACTCTCCTCAACTTCACTGGCTCCTCCACGGACTCTTCCATCTCACACACGAGCTGTAGCCTCAGCAGGCTCTCAACTCCAATACCAGCCCCTGGAGGGCACTATTGCTATGCATTGCCAACAGGGCCCAAATGTTGGTCTACATCATGGCTTCAGAAGCAGCAAAAACAGCATGTCTGGCCACAGGTGACCACCCCCCCCCCCTTTCTGAAAGTTACTGTTTTAAAGGCCAGTGGGGCTCAGTGCAGGGCCAACGAGTACCTCTTGAGCTGTAATTTCTTCCCCCACCTGCACCACAGCCTGCAGTACCAATCAATTCCCGCACCAGATCACAGCCACAGTTGCAGTGCTTCATCCTTAGCCTGTTGTGTTACTCCCTGCCCTGCTGCTTTTGCCTACTTTCACAACTCCATTTTGCCTGATCCCCACAGCCTAAGATTGATCCCGGCTTCCACACCAGCCCAAGCTTAATCTCCTTTCCCATACCATTCTACAGTCTTAGTACACTCTCCCCTCTTGTACTGCACCTATAGTTATGGATGTAACTCAATAAGCATCCAGTACTGCGGGAAGGACAGATATTCTGTGGCTGCATTTGTAGACGTGTCCATGTTCACAAGTTTTCAGTAGTTTAATGTGTGCAGTGTTACAGGTGTGGTCTAGAAGTGCTGAGTGATGGTGAGTAGTGTAAGTGCAGGGTGAGAGGTATGAGTTCAGGGTGAGTGGTGTGCCCGTGTGAGAACTCTGTGACACCGTGCTTTTGTGAGTGGATGGGGAGAGTAAAAGGTGAGCCGTGTGAGCAGAGGATGAGTCATGAACCTGTGTAAGTGTAGTGTGAGCTGTGTAAATGTAGGATGATATATCCCTAGACACTCTAAGTAATTCACCTTATCCTTGGCAGTTAGCAAGTGAGGATTCAGGTGTAATTTGAACGATGGTTATCAAAGCTGATCCTGCAACAAAATGTCAGCCTTTTGGACATGCCAAAAGTTACTTTCCTAGAGATGGAATAGTCATTGAAGGCCAGGCCCAGATGCTGAGCTCTGGCTCTAGAAAAAGTCCTCTTGGAACTTTGGGCCAAGATTTCTTGTGCAGTCTGTCACCCACGCCCTTATATCGTTCACAAACCCACTTCCCCTTCATCTAGTGGCTAACTTGTGCACTGTAAAATCAGGAAACCTGGTTTCAAACATGGTTTA
Organism: Calotriton arnoldi; assembly: GCA_963921515.1. Lineage (NCBI taxonomy): Eukaryota > Metazoa > Chordata > Amphibia > Caudata > Salamandridae > Calotriton > Calotriton arnoldi. The sequence goes on from CAWUFW010003367.1 coordinate 1,809,953, forward strand.
CCTGCTAGAGAAAATCTGTTTTACACCCTAGGCAATTACCTTATTTGACTGTGCCTCCATGTCTTTTATCTTCCCTTTTAAGAGTACCTTAAAAAAAACTCAATTTAGCATGTGCCCTCTACAAAAACCTCACTCACTTTCATATGTTTTAATAGACTTTAATGTTGCTCCATATGTTCTAAAAATTTAAGCGGGGTTCACATGACACCTGACTTGCCTCTTGGTTCACTACTAACCAGGCCCACTGGAATTATGCAGCAGAAAAGGACCAAATTATACAGCAGTGTTGACTAAATTATTAGGAGTCAAGAAAAGGCAAATTATGCGGCATAATCCCACTCATTTTGTGATAGTATTACCTCATTATTTTGTCGTTTTTACACATGGTAACACTGTCTCTGAAAGATTTCACCATATTAACTCCAATTTAACATCTAAATACAGCATTAAGCAACTGAAATATGACAGTTCAACCTTTGGGGAGGGTCCAGAGCACAGGAACAAGTATCGCTATGTTTTTAGCAACTTTTGATCCATCTGAGCTAGAAACTTTTTTTTTTTGGTCAAAATCTACACATTATGCAGATGACAAAGGATTATGTGGCAAATGAGGCAAATCCAATATTATTTGAAATACGCTTGAATCGCATAATTCCAGTGGCCCTACTAATAACAACATCAGAGCAGGCATGAACGTTTCATAGTTTATGTTTGGAAACTGTGAATTCTGATAAATGTTAGTCAAAGCAGAAATTAATTTTAGTGTACTTCAATGAAAAGTCTCCAAGTTAAAGAAATATGCTTTTTGAAATGTCAGTCTTGGGCAGATTTTTAAAAGATGAATTATTTACCACATAAAAAGGCTCGGTTCCTTTTTTGGAGCTGAGAGACAAACTAGGCCAATGGCTGTGCACTTTATATTAATGTGCTACATTGCCACGTTTGTATTGTAAATGAAATCCTTTCATCATTTCTCCCACTATGGCAGCAACAGTCCATAAAAAGAATGGGGACAGCAGGGGGGCCGGTAACAATTAAAATACATAAAGATCCGTGAACTAATAAATGGTCTTTTGAAGATCTGCAAAGTACTTTGGATGAGCCGAGACTTAGGGGCCGATTCCGATTCGGGCCGGAAAAAATACCGACCGACTCGGTACGGGATTATAGTCCGACCGACACGTACCGGCGTTGCCCGACCTGGGAAGTACGATGAAATGCATGGAAATCACGACCGACTCGCACGGAACTCAAGGCGAACGACCGACCCGGCCGGAAACAAGCTATCCGGCCGGGAAACCACGCGAATCGCACCGACCGACACGCACCAGGAAACAACCCGAACGAAACGTACCCGCGAACTCCGACCCGCGCAGTACGATGCAATGGGTGCAAAATCAGACCGACTCGCACGGAGCCCAAGCCGTACGACCGACACGCATACAAAAGCCAGCCGAACAAACACAATACCCCGCGAACGACGCGTACGCCGCATATGAAACGGAGCTGAAACACAGCGGGAACGACTCGGACAGGCGCGCACGAGACAACTGCAACGTCCTACTTGGTCAGAAGAACGACTCCTACATGCACAATAATCACTAATGAAATAATACAAAAAAAAGGGCCAAACAAGCAATGACAAAGCCAATAAATACAGGGGGAGAAAAAAATGGAACAAGGACACACCCCCAACTCCACCTACATAAAGCCCACAAATCCCTACCATGATCCTTTGCAAATTCCACTGACCTGCCAGCACACAACACCATCACACAGCAAACACAGACACACACACACGCTCATCCAACACAAAAGCCACACACCATTAGCACCTCAACAAATAGCACCCTCACACACACACAGCAAAACCTACACTCACACACCCTCACTTGCACACACACACACATCAATCACCACCACCACCCATCACCATGCCCCTAAAGAAGAATCCAAAGTTCCTAGATAGTGAATTGGAAGTCATGGTAGACGAGATCCTGAGGGTAGAGCCACAGTTGTTTGGCACATTGGTCCAACAGACCCCCATGTCGCAGAAAACCAAGATGTGGGCGAGGATCGTCGACAGGGTGAACGCACAATCACCATGTTTGCGCACAAAGGAAGACATCCAGAACAGGTGGTATGATGTGCGCAGGAGGGTCAGAGACCTACTCAAGAAGGATTACCTCCTGAGCCAGCACACCAGCAGTGGCCCTCCTGCAAAACCAGTATACCTCAGGCCCTGGGAGGAGAAGGTGCAGGCCATCCTACCACCAGTGAGCGTATATGGACTAACAGACATCCCAGAGCCTGGTGAGTACACAACTAATATACACAATATTGTGTGCCAATACACACACATCACTCTCAAGGTGACAGTCAAACCATCCACCCCTAGCAAATCAACAGCAACCAAAAGATAATCATCCCAAGATGTGTATGTCAGTTAGATTAACACAATACATGCCATCTCATAGTGATATGTAACTGTGTCATGACATGTACAAACCTAACAACAAATAGAGCAAGGCAGTGGTACAAATATAACCAACAAACACTGCCTGATATTTTGCCACCACTAGAACACCACCTCACAGGGAAGCTCACTTAAAGGAAGGAAATCTGTGTATGCTGGTGAAGTCAGTGTAGCCAATAGCATGATGGGAGTTGTAGTCACAGATATTGGTCACCCTCACAATTGGCCCATCAACACCACTCCGAACCATGCTCACATCACGGAGTGGATAAGGACTGACAAGATGGCTGACACTGGCTACTGCTGTGGGGTGTACAAGGCCCTGCTGGGAACTGTGTACCAACAAACAGCAGGACACCACTGTCAGCCATCTTGCCATTGCTGTCACACTCACACACAGTGAAGTCCACTCAAAAGCAAGGAAGTACGGGCATGCTGGGAAGGGGGTGTAGGCAATAGCATGATGGGAGTTGGAGTCACAGATATTGCTCAGCCTCACAATTGGCCCATCAACACCACTCTGAACCATGCTCACATCACAGGGAGTGGAAAAGAACTTACAAGATGGCTGACACTGGCTACTGCTGTGTGGAGCACAAGGCCCTGCTGGGAACTGTGCACCAACAAACAGCACAACACCACTGCCTGACATCCTGAAAGCCAACTTGCACTCTCTGCAATGCAAGCACGTTGCATGGTGGGATATCTGGCTGGGTGGGAAGGAGGACTCACAGCACTGACCATAGTTACAAGCAGCTCACCTCACACACCCCTCAACACAAACTCCACATAACCCACCTGGGAGAATGCAATGCCTCACATACCAAATGAAGATCCCACAAAGAACCACCACCCTGGGTAATGCTGTGTGAAGCACAGGGACACACCTGGGACTTGTAGCCAAACAAACGCAAGGACAACACTGTCAGCCTTCCTGTCAGCACAGGCACACTACCCCACAGGGAAGCACAGTCCAAAGGAAGGAAGTACGGGCATGCTGGGAAGGGGGTGTAGCCAATAGCATGATGGGAGTTGGAGTCACAGATATTGCTCAGCCTCACAATTGGCCCATCAACACCACTCTGAACCATGCTCACATCACAGGGAGTGGAAAAGAACTTACAAGATGGCTGACACTGGCTACTGCTGTGTGGAGCACAAGGCCCTGCTGGGAACTGTGCACCAACAAACAGCACAACACCACTGCCTGACATCCTGAAAGCCAACTTGCACTCTCTGCAATGCAAGCACGTTGCATGGTGGGATATCTGGCTGGGTGGGAAGGAGGACTCACAGCACTGACCATAGTTACAAGCAGCTCACCTCACACACCCCCTCAACACAAACTCCACATAACCCACCTGGGAGAATGCAATGCCTCACATACCAAATGAAGATCCCACAAAGAACCACCACCCTGGGTAATGCTGTGTGAAGCACAGGGACACACCTGGGACTTGTAGCCAAACAAACGCAAGGACAACACTGTCAGCCTTCCTGTCAGCACAGGCACACTACCCCACAGGGAAGCACAGTCCAAAGGAAGGAAGTACGGGCATGCTGGGAAGGGGGTGTAGCCAATAGCATGATGGGAGTTGGAGTCACAGATATTGCTCAGCCTCACAATTGGCCCATCAACACCACTCTGAACCATGCTCACATCACAGGGAGTGGACAAGAACTTACAAGATGGCTGACACTGGCTACTGCTGTGGGGAGCACAAGGCCCTGCTGGGAACTGTGCACCAACAAACAGCACAACACCACTGAATGACATCCTGAGAGTCAACCTGAACCCACTGCAAGGGTGGCATGCTTCATGGTGGGATAACTGGGCCAGGTGGAGAAGGATGGCCGGATGTCCACCAAATACAACCAATGCTGGCCATGCACACACCTCAACATTCATAGTGAAATGCCCCAGGTATGCATGACAATGTGCTACACCAATATCAACCTCTTACTGTGACAACTTAGGACAATGCAATGTACATGCCCGCATCCAGAGGTACAGTCACAACTGTCAGGTGTGTGAACCATTGATGCCTGTAGAAACATTACATACAATGTGTGTCTCTTCCAAATACAGGTGACGATGATGGGGACACAGCAGCAGGCGAGGAGGAGTCCCTGTCCCAGGCTCCGGGGGACACAGAGCTCACTGGTGTGGAACAGCCTCTGCCCACCTCGGATGGCGAAGACCTACCTGGCACCTCCGGTCTGAGTCATCATGCAGCACCAGCTGGACCAACATCTGCACCCCCTGCACCCACCCCTCCAACAACTGCCAACATACAGACCACCCCCGCCGACACGGACAGACCAAGGACCACCGCTGACAACAGCACAGGGTCCCAGGCCCACCGTGGAGCAACGGATGACAACACCACTAACAACCCCCAAGTGGGCCTCGGGTCACCTGTGCGTGCCACCGCAGGTCCTGCACGTGTCGCCAGGGGTGGTGGGAGGGGTGGTAGACATAGGTCGCTGCTTGCAGAGGGGTCTGGACTGCATGATGACCCACAACTGGCACGCATCGCTGATGCGTACCAGGATAGCACCGGAGAGGTCAGACAGGTAGTGGGGATCCTCAAGGACATACAACAGCAGCAGGCTGCCCATCATGCCCGCTTGGACTCCCACATGGCCCGTGTGGAGACACACATGGCCCGTGTGGAGACACACATGTCGGGCATGGAGTCCAAGTGGGATACATTGCAAGAACTCACAGCGGTGCATAGGGACATATTGACATGCCTCCGCCAGATTAGCACCAACATGGCCACACCTCCCTGTGTGCCCACAACATCTGGTGCTGCAACAACTGACACCGCCACAGGGAGGGAGGAGAACTCTGGCGGAGAGTCCCCTGCACCGCAGCAGCCTGCACGTGAGGGTCCCCCCCGAAAGAAGAGGGGTCGTCCGAGGAAGGAAAACTGAGAGGTTGATGGCCACGTACATCCCCCAGGAAGCCAACACCTGTTCCGGAAATTCTCCTTTGTGTGCAAACGTTTCACCCTGTCGAATGCAACACTACTTTCCCACATGACATGGGGAGTTCAAGTTGGACTAATGTATCATATGACTGTGGACTTCACTCAGGACATTTCTGCTACCAAGACTTCCAACTCATCTGGGAACTTTGGATCACAATCACAATGTACAGCACCCACCATCCTGTGCACTATACACACACACATTTCTGTAAATAAAATCACTAGTACACCATACTTGCCACTGTTGTTATTCAAATGTGGATACTGTTATGGTGATGATGTTCTGCTAAATTACACTGTGTATGCTAACTGCTACAGCAAGTACAACACCGTCGTGTGAGTCATGGTGACGTGACACATATGAGGGAGACACACCACTAGGGCTACACAACACAGACACCAGGGCCATCGGACTCATCGCCCACAGTGATGTTGGCAGGAAATACAGTGGAATGCACAGACACCACACCTATTCAGAGTCTGTGTCAACTAGCCCACAGGTGCAGTAAGCAAATGTCAGTCAGATGTGTGACCACAGACAACGCACATCCCAAAGTGAAGCACTGGTTTATTACACATTTGTAACATGTTGTTACCACTACAAATGCAAGTTAATCCCACGTGGCAGTGGCCACACAGTCAACAAGTGCAGAAGATATGAAGTCCAGGGGTGTGTGGCACATCACCTGTAGGGAAACTACTGCTGCCACCCTGAAAGCTGAATCATGGTGTTGGGGGATCCAAGTTGACCAAACAACTCTGTAAGCACCCTGTGAAGGACAGACATGACACACAGTCAAAACCACTGAAGAACAGGACAGAACTGCAATACTCATGCCCTAAACATGTCACAAGATACCTACACAAAAGCACGTTTGCATGTCAACACTGTTGGGGAGTACAGACTACCTGTAAGGACACATCGCTGCACGCATCCAGTCAAGTGGCACATGGCCACACTAAAACAGCACCAGGGCACCACCCACACATATCATGCAAACTCACATCATTCACATTGCATCTCCCTGGATACTCACATTCAGCTGAAGAAGTTGGTGATGAGCTGTGTGCGGACATCACCACCACCATCATCATCATCACTGGCATCGTGGTCCAGGCCAGGATCCTCCACAGGTGGCGGACGTTGGTCATCGTCATCCAGGATGAGAGGCAACTCCTTCCGCACTGCCAGGTTGTGGAGCATGCAGCAAACGATGACAATCTTGCACACCTTTGCTGGGGCATATGGGAGGGCCCCTCCTGTCTTGTCCAGGCAGCGGAAGCGGCTCTTCAGGAGACCAAAGGTCCGCTCGATCACTCTCCTGGTCCGACCATGTGCCTCATTGTAGCGCATCTGGGCTGGTGTCACAGGGTTCCTGAGGGGTGTCAGCAACCACAGCATGTTGGGGTATCCGGAGTCACCTACAGACAGACAATTGCACATTAGCTGAGTTCAAAAAGTGGGCGGAATACAACATAGCAGAACACACACAATGGTACAAAGTCAGTACACACCGACAAGCCAGGCACGCTGGTTCGGCATCTGTGACATCATCCTCGGGATGCGACTACTCCTCATCACGTAGGCATCGTGAGCAGAACCGGGGAAACGGGCACACACATGTGTGATGGTCATATCTGCAAGACATACCACCAGCGCATTGATCGAATGGTAGTGTTTGCGGTTACGGTAGGCCTGCTCATGTGCCTGTGGTGGTACCAAAGCCACATGTGTCCCATCAATGGAGCCAATTACATGTGGCATCCTCCCCAGGGCATAAAAGTCACTCTTAACGTCAGTGAGTTGTCGACGTTTGGGGAAATAGATGAACTGGTTCAGGTTCCTCAACATAGCCACCAAAACATCGCGTAGCACACGGCTGAACATAGTCTGTGACATCCCACCATCAGTCGCCACAGTGTGTTGGAAGGTACCGGTGGCAAAGAAGTGTAGGGCTGCCATTACCTTCACCTTGGGTGTCAGCGCCGTAGGGTACGGCCGGCCCGGTTGCAGATGTGGTGCCAAGCGCACTGCCAAATCCTCAATCAGCTGCCTGGTGATGCGGTACCGTCGGATGCTGTCACGTTCCACCATCGTTGCCAGGTCAGGGAATGGTCTATGGACAGCTGGAGCCCTGCAGTGCATAGGATGAAGAAAGAAAGATTGTCAGTCACCCCACAGATGTGCCTTTCACCATACTCAATTTCACATGATACATCATTACGAGACACAAGTACTTGATGTGTGTGCCGTTCTGTTCGGACATAACTCGCACCTACATGGCCATCATCTAAGTTCTCAGTACAACATGTGTGCACAACAGGTACCAGGTTGTGCTATGGGAAACCATTAGGCTGTATCACAGTACCCATTTACTGCTGTCACGTTCCACACACACACCACAGTGACATGTCTGGACAGATGCGCCACAGGCATCACAGCACATTGACAGGTAGATTCCCAGGGACCCTGTCTTGCCACATGGACACTGGCATGACATGGCGTATCATGTACACGTCAGAAAAACAAACATGACTCCCACAGGTAGTGGCCCCTGTTGCCTCCGCAGGACAGACATGGACGTCAGTGACACACACACGCACAACATCAAAGTCCATGCACAAACAACGTTGCTGTGGAGACTGTCTCCCATCGTGCACATGGAATCAGAGACATCGGAAACACAACATGCACACAGACTGTGGAGGGACATCACTATTGTGGCAATGGGTCATCCTGTTACGTACATGCCTTCCCCCATGGGACCCTGGGGGTATGTGACATGTCACACACATACACAACCTGGAAATGTGACCATGCCACATGCTCTGAAATGAACTGTTGCACATCACAGTGGTCATGTGCACAACACACAAAGGACCCTGTCCCCATGAACACATGCACAGCCTGGGTGTGGATGCCCACCAGTGCCACCACAGAAACCACATGTCAACCCCCATACACAGAAAAGGTAATGCAGCCTTACATGCCTTAGGAAACAGTGTGGAGTGGGTGTGGTGTTGTAGGTGTGCCCCTGTGTCTCTGGCAGGTATATGTGGCTGGCATATGTTCACCAGTGACAAGCATGGTGACATATGCGACTGACCTGTACAGGTAGCGTTGTACAGCAATGGACCGATCGGTGTGCCCGGCCGGCCCATTGCATGTGAAGTGTGCGGGTACGCGTTGTACCCCGAAATACGCGTTGTACAGCAATGGACCGATCGGTGTGCCCGGCCGGCCCATTGCATGTGTTGTGTGCGGGTACGCGTTGTACAGCAATGGACCGATCGGTGTGCCCGGCCGGCCCAATGCATGTGATGTGTGCGGGTACGCGTTGTACCCGAAATACGCGTTGTACAGCAATGGACCGATCGGTGTGCCCGGCCGGCCCATTGCATGTGTTGTGTGCGGGCACGCGTTGTACAGCAATGGACCGATCGGTGTGCCCAGCCAGCCCAATGCATGTGATGTGTGCGGGTACGCGTTGTACCCTGAAATACGCGTTGTACAGCAATGGACCGATCGGTGTGCCCGGCCGGCCCATTGCATGTGATGTGTGCGGGTACGCGTTGTACCCCGAAATACGCGTTGTACAGCAATGGACCGATCGGTGTGCCCAGCCGGCCCATTGCATGTGTTGTGTGCGGGTACGCGTTGAACAGCAATGGACCGATCGGTGTGCCCGGCCAGCCCATTGCATGTGATGTGTGCGGGTACGCGTTGTACCCCGAAATACGCGTTGTACAGCAATGGACCGATCGGTGCGCACGCATTGGCTGGGGCCTGGCATGGCAACGGACGCGTTTTCGTGGCTCCAACGAGTCTGATGCAGTGAATTCAGTTGGCCAGCCACAACAATGTTGCGAAATCATGGATATCATGAATTTGAAGATTTGAAGGATGCTGTGTGTATTAGTGCTGCTATTCCATGGATTGGTCAGATTCAGAAGATGCAAACGACTTGGACCAATCACTTTGGACACATGGGACAGTATCTGCCTCTGCAGCACACATATAATGCTGGCTGTTCCCCTGAGAGCTCACTTGCCTGCACTACATGCTCCAGGACGACATCTGCCAACAACACTGCTGCTGTCTCTGCATCCTCTGGCTACTGCAATGGCACGTACTGTGGATAGAGCCCCAGCCTTCAGCCTTGAGGAGAACCAGGCCCTGCTGGACAGCCTCCTTCCACAGTACAGCAAGCTGTATGGGAAACCAGGGGAGCAGGTGAGTGTGCTGTCCACTGCCTTACCAATTGTGCATGTTGTCTGACTAGCAGTACTTACAGTGTGCACACCACTGGCTAGCATGCTCACTAAGTAGTTGTCACACCCCAAAGTGTGTAGTTACATGCACTGAACAGGTACAGTACAGTAACAGTGCATTCCAAAAAGGTTTACTCCCCATGCAATGACACCATGTAGTGACTGCTGGCAAACTGTTCATAGCCATTGTTGCACTGCCTATGTACATCATATGCCCCTGTGATTGAGACATGTATATCCAACTGTGTGATGCACGGATATGTTGCATGTGTAGTAATGGCCTTTTTCACTTTGTTATCCTCACAGGTCGATGCCCACCAGAAGCAGGAAATCTGGCTGACCATCGCCCGGGTAGTAAGATCCGTGGGGGTCTACAGGCGCAGGATCCGCAACTGCCAGAAGAGGTGGCAGGACCTTCGTGGCTGGACCCGGAGGATCGCAAGGGTCCAGCTGAAGCTGTCGCCTCCTCGCAGGAGGGGCGGATACCGGACCCTGACCCCCCACATGCTCCGGATCCTGGCGGTGGTCTTCCCTGACCTGGATGGGCAGCTGAAGGCCAGACAGCAGCAAGGAGGGGGTGAGTCCATGACTGCACTGTGCACTTTGTCTGACATGCTATGTGCCCTCCTCTGGCCTGGTTAAACTTCCACAGTACATCAGTCATGTGGTCCAGGACCCATGTCCCTCATTTGTGACATGCCCACTTCTCCTCTGATACGCATATGTGTGGCCCTTACAGTCAGGAAATTGTGTCACTTGGGGACTGTGTCATTGCATTTAGCTTCGCTCAAGGTGGGGGACAGCATTTGTTCCCGTGACTATGTTGTGGGATTCATGTGTGGGTCAATTGCTTACACAATGCCTAAGTTCTGACATGTAATCTGGGTGTAACTTTGATATGTGGTCCACTTGCTGATCTGAATCACCACATGTCCCTGGGGAATTTGGCACACACCCATGCTGCCGGTGGGAACAATGTTTGGGCCTCAGGAGTATGTGTATCAAATGTGTCACACGTGCTTAGCCACATGCCTATTGTCCAGGACTCATTCCTCTTACAGGTGGAGCTGGACAGTCATGCCTACTCCAGGGCATACAATACACTCTGTACTCCCACTCCCGTGTACCATCTGGCATGTTGTGATCAGTGAAATGTTCCCTCAGGTGTCTGCCTCTGTGTCATTGTGCTGTGTCCTCATTGTCAGGACTACTGGTATGTTTATCGGTTAGGGCTCAGCATGCCAGCGGAGATGTGACCATGATAGGCGAAACTTCTGTGATTTTTAGGTGTCTGATCACTTGACTGTGCACACAGGTGTATGCGACTGTGACTTTCAGGCAGCTGTTTCTCATTCACAGCACACTGTGAGGTGCTCATGTTCAGAGAGTTGTGTTTCATGTCCCCCATATGTCCAATTGGTATGACGTGGACAAGTAGTAGTACTGATGATGTGGTTTTTGGGGGATGGACATGTGCACTTGTCAGTTACATAACTTGCATTCCCCATGTCCTAGGATTGTGACACAGTGCAGACTGTTGTTGGCTGGCTGCCATGCCCATGTGACTGGAGACAGTGATGTATGACTTTGCACGCATGCCTGTGTCATGGCATTAAACTTCCTAAGAGTGATCCTGCAGGGGAGTGACATGTGCAACATGCACCCCATTGTGGCATTGACTATCCGGACATGGGTACATCATGGTGTGTGGTGCTGGTATGCATCACATGCATTTCTATTTAGACTCTGGCCATCCCTTCATCCGGACACCTGCACTGACTTAGTGGCAAGAGATGTGTTGTGTGCATGTTCACATACTTCACCGTGTTCCCTGCAATGTCCAACAACTGTGTAGGTGGTGCATGTGTCACACTGGGGTCTTACCATCAGACAGGCACCAGACAGATGGGTGCAAGGGCAGGAGGGGTGTGAGTCCCATGGTTGACCATCAGACTGACAATTGGCTTCCACAAATCTGTGTGAGGACTTTAGGCAATGTTCAACTAAGGATGCCTGGGCTGGCTCTGTGATGTGCTGTACTTACTGTGGTGTGTGCGTTCAGTGCAGGGGACTGATGTTTGTCTGTTTCCCTAATTGTTTGCAGATACATCCACGGCCACAGGAGGGGACAGCTCCACGGACCAGGAGGAGCAGCGGAGCCAGACTGGGTCAGCGTCCGACGAGTGGTCAGAGGGACCCAGTGGCACGGAGGGCGAGGGGAGCCACACCTCAGCACCATCCACCTCAGCTGAGGACCACAGCAGCTCGGAGGATGACTACCTTGTGGAGGCGGGTGTCAGCAGCCACCAAAGTCAAGCTAGTCTGTCTGGCCCCGCCACCACCACCACCACCACCACCACCACCACCACCACCGCCCTCCCATTGGCTCCCATTCCTGAGGTCCGTGGAGGCTCCCGTGCTCGGGAGCGTGTCTCCTTCATGCCAGGCACCGCACCCCCTGCTCCTGTGTCCCCTGCTGCCCTGAGTGAGGAGTCTGTGTACCTCCTTCGGCAGCTCCATGTAGGGCAGACAGCAATGCTGACTGTCCTCCATGCACACACCACTCTGTTGACACAGCTGGTGTCGTTCATGGAGGGCATCTCGACGGGTATGTCTGCCCTACAGAGGAGCAATAGGTCCATGGACTCCTCCCTGTCGGCAGCAGTGTCCCTCCTCCAACAGTCCCTCACCCCTCCCACCTCTGCCCCATCCACACTTCCTGCCACCCTACCTGTCCAAAGCACATGCACACCTGCACAATCACCCAAACACACAGACACGAGCAGCACAGACACACCCAAGAGAAAGGCAAGACGTGCACACAAGCATCCTCAGGGGACTGATACCACAGACACACAGGCATCCACAGTCACTCCGCAGTCCTCCAAATCCTCTCCCTCCAAGACCCCTTCCCTTGCCTCACCTGCTACCCCACATACACAGCAGCTCTTCCTGTGTGACCTCGGCCTCTTCCCCTCCAATCCTGCTGATCCAGCATACCGGGGGAAGAGGAGGTCCACCCACACAGAGCGGAGTGCCCCTCGCCCCCGGACACCCTACCCCAGGCGCAGGCAGACACAGACCCCATTAGGAAGTCCCCCGGACCAGGAAGAGTAAGACCCCACCACCACCACCACGCAGCTCCACCACCCAGTCTCTCTCCTCCATCCCCCAGGCCACCACTCCACAGGTTCCCCCGCCACGCCCTGCCCCAGGTTCCCCCACACACCGATACCGCATCCCCAGACTGCTTAGGCACTCCCCCCCTCCCCCCCTGCCACTTGCTCTTCCACACCCAACCCAGATGCTCTGCCTGTTAGTGCCACTGGTGTGGGGACCGGGTCCCCCCTCTGTCCTGCCCACCTCATCTGCCCACCCTTCCACTCCCTTGGAGTTATGCACTGCAGTGGAGTCCACAACCACCCCGTCTGACTTGGGCACTGCAGTGGGGACCCAGTCCACTACATCAGACCAGCCCACTGCAGTGGTTGCAGCACCCACACCAACTGACTTGTGTAGCACGGTGGTGCTGGCCCCCCTGAGTCAGACACCTCCACTGCAGTTGCCGGTGACACTCCTGCGCCCACCACCCCTTCACTGCCTCACTCTGCCATCCCCTGATCCTGTCCCTGCGGTGCCTGGCCTGCCCCTTGTATGCCCCTCCAAGGGGGATGTCCCCTGTCCGTACCAGTGCAGGCAAGCAATGGGTGACCAGTTGTCACTTGTCACCCTGTTGGGACATGGATTTTGGACTGGCCATTGGCCTTAGTTTCTTTTGGACGTCAACTTTTAATTTTACATTAGCTGAATAAAGCCTCTTTTTGTTTAATTGAGGTGTTTCTTTTGATGTACATGATGTAGATGAGTAGCATCCTGCATTTGCAGTTGTTATAGTGTTCAGATCAGGAAAATGAAGTGTTGCTGTGATGGACTCCATGTGGTCCATGGGATATGTGTCCTGTTCTACTCTGTATCTATGGCATCCTTTGCTGCAGTCTGAGGGTGTAATGTTCAGCATTTGACACAGGGATGTACGTTTTGCATTTGTAAAGGAACATCTTTGTCTTACACTGATGCACATCTGGTGGGCTTACCACTGTTCAATGTTCCGATTTCCCTGACTGTGTGCCCATCTCCACTGGACATGCAGTTTTGCACATCAATGTTGAAGGACTCATCTGTGTATACAGTGCAACTGGCTTGACACGTGTTTTGGGTGTATGCAGATGACTGACGTGACACTCCCGTACCCAGGCTGATGTGAGCAGAGCCTTCTGTGTGTTGTAGTTGTTGACTCACTGACGGAGTGTCCTGCTGACATGTTTGAGTCGTGCACAGACAAGGTTTGGCACAGCGGACCTTCCACAGGAGTGGAGTGCCCTCATGGCAGTGTGTAATCCTGTGACATTGCGTGTGCCCGTGTTGTGTGTTGTGTAAGCATGTCTGTGCGTGTTCCCTTCCCTTTTCCTAAACAGGCTGTGTCCCTAGGGATGTTCCTGTTTGTGTTGCTTGCAGAGTTGGTCTGTGTTCATCCAGCATCTTGGACCTGGTTTCTCTGTGATGTGGTTGCATGGCAAACTAATGTTCATGAGGTTGTCATCCCAGGTTGTCTTTGTTGTCAGGGCTGGGGATGTGGGCAAACGGTGATGGGACACATTCAGGATTCCCCTTGGCACTTGTTGTTTACACAAGTCATGTGAATTTCAGTTTGTGGTAGCTTTCAGTGATTGTGACACGGTGTGTGTGTGACTGCTGCCACTCCTCAGGGTCAGAGCTGCAATGTTGGAAGTTGTGTACGTGTGTTCTTTGTGTGTCACCTTGGCTTCTTCGTAGGTGTGTGACTATGGCCAGGATCCCATTGATTGTGGTGTATTTCACATCATGCCCATGTACGGCGTACTGTGCTGTGTGTCAGACATTGACGAGTCTTATTGACTGGCCATGTGTGATGGGTATCTGCACCTTAGTTCCCCCACCACCCCTGGGATTGTCATGGGTGCATGTGCACTGTCACCAGTCCATGTGAGCTTCACTGCTGCACATTGGTGGAGATCAGGGTGTGTGGTGTTGAGTGTGCAAATGTGAGTTGTTGCACGGCTAGACCCCTACCTCCATATTGGCCTTGGCTGGCAGGCCGTGCTGATTGATTGGAGCTTGTGTAGGTGTGATGGTAGTTTGTTGCTCAGGACACATGGCTGTGGTTCACAGTGTGAACGACATCTACCTTTGTCATCACAGTGGGATTGTCATGCAGGCTAGTGTCAGCACAATGTGGGGTCCCTGGGGGTAGTGCTGTGGTGGGTCTGTCTCTTGCTGTGTTAGTTGCTGTTCCTACAAGCTTGTGTGACATGTGTAATTTGGCCTCCCTCTCAGCTGACGATGCCTGATTGCCCACATAGGGGTATCTGATCCATGAGTAACTTTTGTATGGCACTGTATACACATCTGTGTGATTGGAGTTCAGGCCTCCTCATGTGTTGTGTGGTTGCCTGGGGACACTGGCACACCCCCATCACCTGTTGTGTTTGAAATGCAGTGTGAGTCTGCCTGTTTGTGTTTGTGCATTTGCACCACTGCATTGCCATTTCTGTAGTGTGCCATTGTCTGTATGTTGTTTGGTGGCTTTCCCCAGCTGTCCCTGGGACTCCTAGGTCATCAGTCAGCACAATGATCATGGTTTGTATGTCCCATTGATGCCATGGTATGGTATTTGTTCACCTGACATCGACAGTCTCCACAGGATATCTACATTTGTGTGTCCATTGGTGCAGATATGTGGCTCAGCATTATGATGGTCACTTCTGTCATTGTGTTATTTGTGAATATTGACAATGTGGTCCCCCATGGGTGATGTTTGTACGCACATGGCCAAAACGATGTTTCTGTGACACTGCACTGTTTGCCCCACCCAATCTATGTTGCTATGGGACACAAGCACTACTATGCCACTGATGTGTTTGTTGTTGTGTGACCAGGATTCATCCATACAGTTTGGCTTTCGCAGCTTTTACCATGACTACACTTACCTTATGATCACCATGGTGATGGTGCTTTTGGCCCCATTGCCACACTGTTCAAAAGGTGCATCAGCGATGGACCCCACACTTACCTTTTGGTCACTGTGGTGATGGGGCTTTAGGCCCCATGGCCACACTGTTCAAGAGGTGCATCAGCTATGGACCCCGCACTTACCTTTTGGTCACTGTGATGATGGGGCTTTAGGCCCCATGGCCACACTGTTCAAGAGGTACATCAGCTATGGACCCCATACTTACCTTTTGGTCACTGTGGTGATGGGGCTTTAGGCCCCATGGCCACACTGTTCAAGAGGTACATCAGCTATGGACCCCACACTTACCTTTTGGTCACTGTGGTGATGGGGCTTTAGGCCCCATTGCCACACTGTTCAAGAGGTGCATCAGCTATGGACCCCACACTTACCTTTTGGTCACTGTGATGATGGGGTGTTCGACCCCATGGCCACAGTGGTCATGGTCTGCTTGCATTGTGGAGGCCACACACATTTATGTGTGACACAAGTGATAGTGGGTCACATTGTATGTTCAATGTCATGTTCAGTGTTGTAGGCATTTGACACAGACTACACACGCTTGTCATGGTGTTGGGGGGATGTAATTTTCTGTAATTCCTTATGTGGGAGTATGCTGGTTGTGTCATGCATTACCTGTCCTATGAGTAGGGGTGGTGGTAGTGGCAGGCATCCAGCCCCCCCTGAGTAGGGGTGGTGGTAGTGGCAGGCATCCAGGCCCCCATGAGTAGGGGTGGTGGTAGTGGCAGGCATCCAGCCCCCCTGAGTAGGGGTGGTGGTAGTGGTAGGCATCCAGCCCCCTGAGTAGGGGTGGTGGTAGTGGTAGGCATCCATCCCCCCTGAGTAGGGGTGGTGGTAGTGGCAGGCATCCAGCCCCCTGAGTAGGGGTGGAGGTAGTGGTAGGCATCCAGCCCCCTGAGTAGG
The DNA here is from genome assembly GCA_963921515.1 of Calotriton arnoldi. NCBI lineage: Eukaryota > Metazoa > Chordata > Amphibia > Caudata > Salamandridae > Calotriton > Calotriton arnoldi. The sequence goes on from CAWUFW010003367.1 coordinate 1,826,670, forward strand.
GGTGGTGGTAGTGGCAGGCATCCAGCCCCCCTGAGTAGGGGAGGTGGTAGTGGTAGGCATCCATCCCCCTCAGTAGGGGTGGTGGTAGTGGCAGGCATCCAGCCCCCCTGAGTAGGGGTGGTGGTAGTGGTAGGCATCCATCCCCCTATGGGTGGGGATGGTAGTAGTGATAGGCATCCAGGCCCCCATGAGTAGGGGTGGTGGTAGTGGTAGGCATCCAGCCCCCTATGGGTGGGGATGGTAGTAGTGACAGGCATCCAGGCCCCCATGAGTAGGGGTGGTGGTAGTGGCAGGCATCCAGCCCCCCTGAGTAGGGGTGGTGGTAGTGGCAGGCATCCAGCCCCCTGAGTAGGGGTGGTGGTAGTGGCAGGCATCCAGCCCCCTGAGTAGGGGTGGTGGTAGTGGTAGGCATCCATCCCCCCTCAGTAGGGGTGGTGGTAGTGGCAGGCATCCAGCCCCCACTGAGTAGGGGTGGTGGTAGTGGTAGGCATCCATCCCCATGGGTGGGGATGGTAGTAGTGATAGGCATCCAGGCCCCCATGAGTAGGGGTGGTGGTAGTGGTAGGCATCCAGCCCCCTATGGGTGGGGATGGTAGTAGTGACAGGCATCCAGGCCCCCATGAGTAGGGGTGGTGGTAGTGACAGGCATCCAGCCCCCCCTGAGTAGGGGTGGTGGTAGTGGTAGGCATCCAGCCCCCCCTGAGTAGGGGTGGTGGTAGTGGCAGGCATCCAGCCCCCCTGAGTAGGGGTGGTGGTAGTGGCAGGCATCCAGGCCCCCATGAGTAGGGGTGGTGGTAGTGGCAGGCATCCAGCCCCCTGAGTAGGGGTGGTGGTAGTGGTAGGCATCCATCCCCTATGGGTGGGGATGATAGTAGTGACAGGCATCCAGGCCCCCATGAGTAGGGGTGGTGGTAGTGGTAGGCATCCAGCCCCCTGGGTAGGGGTGGTGGTAGTGGTAGGCATCCATCCCCCTGAGTAGGGGTGGTGGTAGTGGCAGGCATCCAGCCCCCCCTGAGTAGGGGTGGTGGTAGTGGTAAGCAACCATCCCCCTATGGGTGTGTATGGCATTGGTGATGCCCATCCCACCCCTATGGTTGTGCTGTTGCTAGTGTACGTCATTTGTGCATCCCTATGTGTGTGTGACATATTTTGGGTACGTGTAGTTTGTTTGTATTGTTGGTGTTTGACTTACCGTCTGCGCCGTACGCGTCCGTACCGGTCCCGGTAATAGATGTAGAGTATAGGTAGGACCTGCGCGATGGGATTCATGGTTGGGTCGTCTCGTTCGGGTTTCTCGTGTCTTCGACTCGTACTCGTCGCTGGCTTGTTCGTCTCGTAGCCGTGGATCGTCTTGTGGCGCGAAACGGAGCTTATGTGCGGCTCTCCCGGATGCTGAAACGTGCCGGACGTAGCGACTGGTTCGGCGCGTACGGAGCGCGCATCGTATTAGTCCGGCCGGAAGGTGCTGTGTATTTGGTTCCGTGCGACTCGATTCGGCGTTTACGGATCCGGCTCGGGCGGGGAACAGGAGCAGGATTGGGTGAGTACGGCTCGCTCGGGAAATGGGTTGTTATACGCATCGTACTTGTTCGTCCGGACGGGTGTACGAATCGGTCGGGAAACACGCATTCGGCTGGGTTTTTTTCCGGACGAATACTGTTAGGTGCCCTACCGGCCGAGATCGGAATCGACCCCTAAGTCATCAGCCCCTGCCCAGCCCCAACCCAGGACAGTTCAAGAACTGCCTGTGCACTCCACAGCCCGGGCTACGGCAGACGACAGGGGGGCTAAAGCCCTTTCAGCCAAATTGGTGTTATACGCCTGGTTACACCTCACAAATAATGGGAAAGTAATTTAGAAAGGGAAAAGTGAGGTGTGAGCTCACAGTTTGAGAAGAAACCTATAGCGCCTAGAAACGGAAAACCTGCGGTACAACTCACTTTATAAAAATGTGGTGCAGCGCTATTTTGCCCACCCTTTACACGTCACAAAATACGTCACCAAGAACTTTAACCGGTACAGAATGAAAAATACACTTAGCACGTGTTCATGTATGGTTTAACAAAGAGTTGCACTTAACACTATTAAAGAGTGCCTTCGCTGTAGGATTAGAGAACTTACTTTCATAACTGTGTCTTACCATAACTGAATGTGATAACAAAACCATCTTCATTTAGTAGACAATGTATTAACCATAGGGATGAAATGTGACTTTTCTAATGTGTGTGCTACTTCACATGAATAATATTTAATGATTTGAAACTGTGAATAAAACTATCCTCATATATTTAGAATGTAATCCTACTAGAAACGATATTGGATTTATGTAATGTGTGGATTCATACTCCATATATAATTATATAAATAACTGATTTAAATGTAGTTCTTAGCCATACTTACAGCTGATTATTTTAATGACTTACTGAATATTACATGTAATGTGAAACATAATGCTTTATAAATGTATATTCATTTGTGCTTAAATGTGCATACGCATATTAAATGCACACCACTGAAATTAACGTTTAAGTTGTCAAATGTATGCCTGTATTTCACCATGCTGCATAAAGCTGATTTCCTTTTTCTGCTATCTCGACATTTCTTGCAGATATTCACAGGCATTGTTAGTTTAGAACAGATACATTACTGTACTAGAAGTAGAGAGAAAGAGCCTGAGAAGAAGACCTTGACGAAGGTATACGGAGAAACAGAGCCCTAACTGAATGGACTGTTTGACAAATGTTTCAATCTGCGTGTGTCTACGGGAAAGATGTAGTTCCCATGTCCAGTGTGGGATAAACCATCGATGTTACAGTCTGCAACATGGGGATTTGACAAGGATAATGGACCCCTGATGGTGTGATCAAGGGGGTGTTGCCTAGTGGACTTTGCACATTATAATATACTGTTACCCTTGGACTGCAGACCAGACCCCTTTCTGACTCTGCGCAGATTGCCTTGCCGATGCCTTCCTGATTTCTCGCGAGCCTTTGCAGATTCTTGCAGACACCTTTCCTTGATTCCTCCCTCTTTGATTCATTGCTAGCTTAATGGACTTTGAGAGGTTCTATGCTCCAATGCTTTCCATGATTTTTGCTTAAGTGTGGCTTAGCACTGACACTTATTCTTGACCCATAAGAAGACTCTTGACCGAGCTTCTCAGATGCTAACATTTTCCAATTGTTCCTGACTTGACTTTCTTTATGTGAGTTCCCTGATTGTTATAATCACCGTTGTTTCCCAAACCATCCTCTAGACTCTGAATTTTAGCCTTCTAATGTATAGGAGAGAGAGTCTTAGTTTGTTCTCTGAGCATCAGATCTTAATGTTATTGTTCTGCATTGCAGTTACAGAACTACTTGTTTGTTTGAGACTGATTCGCCCTAATTTCTTCTGGCTGTGTGGGGATCCCTGTTGTCGTCCTGTATCTTTATAGCATCGTACTGAGAGTTGTTTATTTGAATTTGATTATTAACTTGTAATACACCTTTTGAACTTGGCTACTAATTCCTGGTCCTCATTGTGTAGCCAAATGGATTTCACTGTTAATTGAAATTTGATTGACTGTTAAGGCTAACTCCCATCACCTCTCAGATGGACAAAAAGGTTCATCGGAGGACCAATGGTAAGCAAGTGGGCCCCAGAAAACGTTGGATCACCAGTGTTGAGACATGAAATAATTTAATTGTGAAAAGGTTGGTTGCCAACTTATAACATCTGTTCATAATAGTATAGTACTAGGCTAAATATATCACACATAAAATTATAAAGATGTAAATTACCTCATGCCATACTGTTATGAAATCTGTCACATGCCAATGGTATATAACGCCCAAGTGAGCACATAACATCTCACGTAATATGGTCAGAATCCCACTCAATGCTGCATCTCACCCCACTGGGTATAAAGGCAACAAAAGAGCATTAGCATGTTTATAACTTTATGTGTCTCACATTGGTGGTGGTACGCTCTGCAAAGTGCAAAGAGGGAATTTTCCAAGCACGTTGCAGAAGGAACTGTGCTGATGCGGACAGTCACAAGTTGTTTTCCCAGATTTACATTCCAACGCCTTCAGCAGGAAGAGAGAAGCAATGGCAACTAAAAATGACCTCACGATCCAAGGGCTCTGTGGGCTTTCTAGACAAATTGAGGGTGTAGTAAGAGGGAAAAATACCATTTCTCACAAGTTGTTTTGGCAACTGGAACCTGATCCAGACTGGCTATTATCACACGGCCTGGGGTGGCTTTTATATGCCCCGCTGCCATCCCCCTGCCTCAGCCCCTGCTGCCCTTGAATAGGGCAATAATCACAGGTTGTCTGATGACAGAAAGAGCAGGTTTCCACATTGCAACCTGCTCTCTTTGGCATCAAAAATCCTCCAGTTGGAGGCGCTGTGCTACTGGAGACTGCAGTGAGGTTACAGATTGTGATACAGCACAGTCTCTAGCCACTGCAAAAATTAGAGGTTTGAGGTTTTGGGCCACAAATTTTGCAATTTTATGACCGCAACTTTGCCCCCAAAATCCGCAAATCCTGGGGGTCTGGTTACCTTTTGAGAGAAGAAACTGTAGTGAATATGCAACAGTGACACAGCAGGCTTTTGTCATCCTCAAACTGCTGATAAATGTTGAGATTTGTGCATCAGCTTTGTTCAGTACTGCTGAAGGTGGCATTTCTTTCGTATATTGTTTATGCTCTTGTCATCTCTAACAGTGCTGTGTCATATCTGCCACACTCTTTTCCCAGTATTTTCTGCTCACTTAAAACTAAGAAAATAAAATCTACTAATAAAGTCAAGCACTATTCATCCTTCCAAGATTGGTCCCTTGTCCTCTTTTTGATTTTTGCCCGGTGGACAATACGACTCCTCTTAAAGTAAGTGCCGTATGCAGTGCTTAATTTGAGCTGGTGCTTTCGGTGCTTCAGCACCGGCATTTAATTGGTTTCCAGTGCTCGGCACCTAATTGTCAACACCATACTGAGAACAGTCTACCACAGGTGGCGCTGCTCATCTAATTTAAAGATGAGCAGAACAAAGGTTGTTTAGAAATACAATATACATTAAAATAGTGCTAATACCTGCCTCCCCAACCACTCCTTTAGCTTTGGGGACCTGGAATAATCTGAACTGGCGCATTAACATGCAAGAGAGATGGTTAGTAGTTGTTTTGGCAGTGATGACAAGTGCGATGGGTGGTGCAAGCTGCAGTGGCCTCCTGGTCAGAGCCCTGGCACTTAATATTTTACAAATTAAGCACTGGCCGTATGGCCATCGATTACTGAGCTGCACAGTGCATGGGTGCTCGACATGACTGAGCCCAGAATCAACGATTCATGCCAGTTGCACTCCTGCCCAGCGCAATTATGAGTTTCTAATCCCTGGAATGGGAATTGGGAATAAATATATTGACTCAGAATTACCAGTTCTAAATCCTCGATTCCAGGCACAATTTCTGACCTCATTTACTACCTAGTCAAAATAGTTGGCAAATGGGAGCAAGAGAGCAAGTGCGGGTTGTGGGGTGAGGGGGAGGCAAGGGGGTCATAGGGCAGGGCAGGCTGTGGGACAGTTAAGGGAGAGGAATGCACCATCCCCTATACTATATGAGGGGGTGGGGCAGGAGCTGGACTTCACTTGTACCCGTAGCCCCTGACCAGACCTGCACACCATTTTATTGGCCAGTGAAATCGAACCTGTGTTCGCACACCTGGTAATTCCGGGTTTGGGAACATTGGGGGATCGCTGACCCATCCACAACCTCAGAAGCCCTTAGCAACAATTTTGTAGATAAATAGAGAAATCAAGTATTTCATTTAGAGAGCTACAATTAGCTTGCTACGTTTAATACTGCTTTAATAGTAACTAGTTTGCTTTTGACTAATTAATAGAAATTTGGGGAAAATTAGGCAAAATTGCATGTAATTATGCATAATGCAGTCTCTTATTTAGCCCTATACATTAGCCTGAAATTCATCTTTTGCGTCTATTTTTGATTGGAGGATGCATTTGCGACAAAAATCGCATGAAAAACACAATTGTAATAAACAGCCGCTAGTTTATGTCATTCCTGCCTTCCCGCTCTATAATTTTCCCACGAGCAGCGCCTGCAATTACGCAACTAAGGGCCCGATCACGATCTCGGCCTGACGGGCTCCTGACGGCATCCGTCAGGAGCGAGTCCGAAGTCGCATCCGCGATTCTCCAGACGGCTCGCGCACGCTGTTCGAGCGAGTAGGCACAATGCGCATATAGGCTCGCGTCCGAGTGACTCGTACCTGTCAGCGAGGCTCCTCCGGACGACTCCGACATGGCCGGGCTATACAGCGCAATGGGGCCAATCTCCGAGCTGACCAGGCACGCGATGCGCGCGCCGAGCAGCCGGATCGAAGTTGGAGCCTCCGGACACGTAAAGCTCTGGGAAGCGGACTGGGGTCGGCATAGTGCCCCCTTCACCCGCAGCCCTATGACTCGGTCACAGTGGGGGACCTTGGGTCCCCTCACATGCATGTATGGCAGCGGGGTCACAACTGCGACCCACGACAGGGGGCGCCTTTTCCACGACGTACTTTTTTTTCGCAATGGAAGCCTATGTACGCAACGTACATCAGGCTCCCATTGACTCTGCAATAGGGCTCCGAGCCACCCGTGTCTGTCGGCGCGCACTTGCATCGTACTCGGGCGTTTGGAGCCCAGGAGCATATCAGTCGGTCGGAAAGCCTCTACGGGACCGAGTCGGTCGAGGGCTTTCCGAGCAAGATCGCACTGGGCCCTTAGTGTAGTGACGTAATTTGGGGATTTCACATAACAAGCGTAACACGGAATTAAACAAATTATCTCAACCTAATTAAAAAATCACCATAGCTTAATAATAGCCCTCGATTAAATGATTTAGGCAGAATCTAGCAGTAACATAGCATCTAGAGATAGCCTCAGCAAAAACTGGTTCTGCAGGGATTCCCATACATTAGAAATGAATTGTCTTCAGCCAAGCTTTCTTCTGATAGGAGCAGGATCTTTAACTTTCTAGCAATGACTCATGGTCATATGCATTAGATTCCTGCCTTACTGGTAGAATTATGGCATCTGAGTGAAGCCCCCAGGAGTCCCAAATGCAAACTCAGTGGAAATTTGTAAAATGTCTCAACAATATTTTCCAGAGCAAATTACCCTTTTAGTGATACAGCTCCAGGTTTTGCAAAGTACTGTCTCTGAAATATATTGTTGCTGTAAAAGAATACTCTTTTGCCTTCAGGGCTCTTTGTTAAGGGTGAACCATGCTCTTGTTCCATGGTAACCAACTGTATCATTAGTTCTCTCAACGAAGATCATGGACCAGGGGTGTTGCATATACTGACCGGTGGGTCTGAGAATGCTGCTGAGCTGGGGACCTGACCTCCCACAGCCTCCCATGGGCACAGCCCTGCCTGTGATCCAGTTTTATAAGGCCTACCTCAGTTTCACCTGACGTCGCACAATCAGTAGGTTTCCTACAAATCTTCCACAGTGATCAGCAATGGTCCTAGGCACTGGAAAAGGAGTACAGCCCTGGAAAAGAAAACCAAGTACTTGGTAGGCTTCTAGACAGTTTACTCCCTGTTACACTAACCTATGCCAACCATCAGGTGGAGGCAGTCAATGAGTTTGTTTTCATACATGCTTTCTCCATTATTTTTGTCCTTTGTTCTATTGATTTGTTCCCTATGTGTATTTTATACCATGTGTTGTCTTTCTACTCATAACATTGTCTGCACATTTGTTAGTACATCTCTCTGAAGGAATATTGTCTTGGGAAAGTGAGGTGGGCTCTCCTCAAGCATTCAGCACCAGGGTGGAGGACCGTGCACGGAATCCACTGAGGGCACTATCTTTTCTGTTATTTTCTCCATGATTCAGGACACCTGTACCTTACTGGGCTGAGATTACTCTTAGAGAATAGTGTTGCAGATTTCTGTTTGCCCCAGAGTACCCAAAACCTGGTACCACTTCTACGAGGCTTTTCTGCGGCTGGAACGCCCACCCTGCATACATTATACCTGTCGCGAGGTTTAATGTAGCACAGGGGTTTACAAAGTGACGCATCTGCCTAGATGTGTCCCTTTGTAAACATGGTGCAATGTGGCACATTTTTTACGCCTCCGCAGCATCACAAAAGTGACGCAAAGGTGGCATAAGGGCCTCATAAATGAGGCCTTAGGTTTCTTCTATGTGTCATGATAAATGTATTTCCTTTGCAACTGCCCAGTCATGCTGAAATTGTACTAATCTGAACCTACCAAATAAAGCACCACTTTGTATAGCTCAGTAGTTCAAGATAAGAGCCAGGCTGGTGCTGCAGCATCTCTCATTGTTATGTTATGACATACTTGTAGAGCGCACGGCTACTCAAAAGAGTGTCCCGGCGCTAATCGGAGCCCTAGACTAGCCTGCTGATACTGGAACAGCAAGGGACTAGCGTTTCTGCTGGAATAACCAAGTTTTGAGTTGTTTTCGGAAAGTCAACAGATCAGGCGCTTGTCTGAGAGTCTGTGGCAGACTATTCCAGACACGTGCAACCTGTACTTGAAAAGAGCGCCCTCTACGCGTGCGGGAGAATTTGGGAACAGCTAGGAGATATTGGTGAGAGGATCTTAAAATTCTCCCCGGTGCATAGCGTAGAACTCTCTTCCTGATATAGTGGGCCCCCATGCCGTGTAGAGCCTTAAAAGCCAAAACTAAGGCCTTAAAGAGGATTCTGTTACGGATTGGTAGTCAGTGCAAAGCAATCAAGTGAGGGGAAATCAGGGTTCTGGGTCCAAGCATGAGAACTGCCCTGGCTGCCGCATTTTGGACGACCTGAAGTTTGTTTATCAAAAACTTCAGAAGGCTCAAACATAGAACGTTTACATAGTCCAGCCAGGAGGCAATAAGGGCTTGAACCACGATCTTTCTATGAGAGAGAGATAGCAGAGGGAAGAATTTTCTGAGCATTTTCAGAAGGCAGAAACAGGATCCTGCCACAGACTGAATTTGGGTTTTCATGGATAAGGAATGTTAATGTTAATGTTAATGTTAATGACATTTATAAAGCGCGTCGATTACCCGGAGGTGTCATGGCACTAGCTAGATCTTCTAATGGTCGTAGGCGGAAGAAAGGATTTATCGTGACCGGATTATTGTGAGGAAGAGCCAAGTTTTTAAGCCCTTTCTGAAGGACAGAAGATCCATAGTGTTTCTTAAATGAAACGACAAATCATTCCAAGCTTTTGCCGCGCAATGAATGAAGCTTCTGCCACCCCATCGGGCTTTTTTATACTGCGGCACTATGACCAACTTGGCCCCTTTGATCGCAGTGTTCTTTCCGGAGTATACCATTGGAGTCGCCGCTTTAGATAGTCCGGCCCTGTGCCTTGGAGTGCTTTAAAACCATGCATAGAGCCTTAAAGCGTACTCGACTCCTTACTGGGAGCCAATGCAATTTTTTGATGTCTTTAGATACTGAGGAAAATCTCGATGTTCCTGTGAGCAGTCTAGCTGCTGCATTCTGCAACACTTGTAGTTTGTTCAAGGATCTTTGCTGAACATTTAGGTAAAGACTATTGCAATAGTCCAGTCTCGCCATTACAAGAGCCGTGACCACTATTTGCCTGCTTTCCAGGGGCAAAAATGGCAATATTTTCCTAAGCATTCTCATAACAAACATTGTTTTTGATGCCACTGCATTTACTTGGGGCCCGAAGGTGAGTCTCGTCCACTATTACGCCCAGGTTTTTAACCTTTTTTGTGGGAACGGGGAGAGTGCCCATTGAGTCCGGCCACCAATTGGGTGTCCAAAAGTTGGCATTGTTCCCGAACAATATGACCTCGGTTTTACCCGAGTTAAGTTTTAGGCAGTTCTCTGCCATCCAACTTCCTACTGATAGCATGCAATCCTGGAAACGTCCTTCAATGCCTGCCTCTTTGGCTGGTGTCAGAGATACCACAATTTGGGTATCATCCGCGTAAGAGGTGAGACCAAATCCAAATGCGCTCTATAATAGGAGCCAGAGTGCTGACATAAACATTAAAAAGCGTCGGGCTGAGAGAGGACCCCTGTGGAACCCCACAGGGCAGTGCAAAAGAATTGGACTGATAGTCTCCCCAGTGCCACGATTTGTCTTCTGTCAGCAAGAAAAGATCTCAAAAGATCCCAGGCTTTCCCACGGATTCCACATGCTTTTAGACGGTCCATTAGTATAACGTGATGGACCGTGTCGAAGGCGGCGGACAGATCCAGTAGGATCAGTGCTGCCCTGCCTCCCCGATCAACAGCTTCCCTGATCTCCTCCGTGGCTTTAATGAGTGCGGACTCTGTGCTGTGTCCTCTCTGAAGCCATATTGAGAGGGTTCCAACGCTTGTGTCTCCGCTAGAAAGATACTTAGTTGTCTATTCATTATTTTTTCGATCAGTTTTGCTGGTAGTGGGAGTCTAGAAATAGGGCGAAAATTATTCGGGTCTTTAGGGTCCGAGCTGGGCTTTTTAAAAGGGGCAAAATGGAGGCCAATTTCCAGCGAATGGGGAAGTGCCCTGTTAAAAACATAGTATTAAATATGGATGACAAAATCCTACAATCGGCCCGGGGCCCGTTTGATCACCGCAACTGGACATGGGTCATATGGTGACCCTGAATTTCACATCCATAAGGATCTTTTGAGTATCATCAGGGACACTGGCAAACATTTCTCAAAAGTGGGGGTAGGAGCCCTACTACCTTGGATTCCTCCCTGGCCATGTTCGTCCTGTCTATACTTGCCCCACTAAAGGCCAAGAAGATAGATTCCACCTTGGACAGAAAAAATTGGCAATTTCTTCACATAGTTCCTGACTTGGTTGAACTATGGCGGGCCTAGAGTGAGGCCAAGGTGGCAACTGTTCTAAACAATTCTTTTACTGAGTTCTTTGTTCCTTCAATACGTATTGCATAAACTTTTTGTTTGGCCATAAAGATGAGTTGTTTATAATTCTGCAGGCTGAGTTTGTAGGATTTTTCTCTCAGATTCCTTGTAGCTTCTCCTCCACCTCCGCTCAAACTGTTTTACAAATGAGTTTTTGATTTCTTAGCTCCTCTGTAAACCATGGAGTGGAGGGATGTGATCTTTTAGGACGGAGGGTTTTGATTGGAGCTATTACGTCACAGGCTTGCTCCAGCCATTCCGTGTATACCATACTCGCCTCTTCCACTTCCAGCTGCAATTGAACTGCTGTGGAGGTGAGCAGCTCCTGTAGAGTTGTCCCCTCGGTTTTATTCCAGGCTCTCGTTCTTATTTGTTCCTTTGGACCTAGATCCCTCGCGCTATGCTCAGTCAGTATTATCTCAAATTGAACGGCGGCATGATCAGACCACACCAGGAGTAAGAGGCCCATGAATTGAAGGCTCGGGTGATTGGAAAAGATCCCATCCAACCTATGTCCTGCCACATGAGTAGGACCAACTACCCGCTGCTTCAGGTCGGCGCTACGCATCAAATCATTTAAAATCACTGTGTCTGGTTCGCCCAGTGCTTCCAAATGAAAATTAAAGTCTCCCATAATTGTATAGGCCTCTGAGTAAACACCCTCTTCCAGTAAGTTTCCAAGGGATGCTAAAAAGGGATTTCTAATTCCTGGCGGCCTATGCAGTAAACACCCTTGAAGGTGTGATGATGGGATAGACTGAGGCTGTAAAACAAGGCCTCACATGTATCTATTGGGATAGGCTGGAAAGCTGCCTTAATCGATCCATGATAGATCACCGCCAGGCCTCCTCCTTTCCTAATCGGCCTGTCTAGAGTATGGCATAAAAACCCTGGAGGGGTGGCCTTTACTATATCTGGGCCAGATGAATCATCTGTCCAGGCCTCTGTAATAAAAAGCCAGCTTGATTTCCTTCTCCTCAATAAGCCTAGCGCACTCTACACTATGTTTGACTAAGGACCTCGCATTCAGCAAAATGCATTTTAAATACTTGAGTCTCACTGCCAGCTACCTCTATCCTCTTGTCTTCTCTTGTGCATATGGGCAGACCTAAAATCCTGGGTAAGCTGTTTTTACATTTAGGACAGACGCCTGGGAGAATTGCCGGTAATGCATCCATCAAAAGGCAAATACAGTCCCTGGCTCTAACTGCTCCCTTTAGCTCTAACAGGGTAGATCTGTCATAGCTGAGAATAAGTGCCTTACCTGACCTGTGACTCTCAGGGGTACTGGCGCTGAGCGCGAGCCGAGCGCGGACGGGCGCAGAGCGGGCTTGCCTTAGGCGCGCCTCGGGCGCGCCAGCTGCGCGCCCGCTGCGCTGCGTCCACTGCGCGCTTGCGCCAGCCTGGCAATTTATGTGCTAGTCAGGAAAGCCTAGTCCACTGACCGACGTTCCCCTAAGATGGCGGCCCCGCCGCCTCTCAATTCCGAGTCAGTTTCCCCTGGTTCCTGCCCCTGGGAGGTGAATGCGGTAAAATAGCAAGTATTTAAAAACCGTTAAAAATCACTTTCAGGAATTAAGCATAAAATTGTGCAAACAAAGCAATGTGCAAACAGCAACTTCCTTCGTGCTTCTCCCGGCTCAAGCCTCAGGAGATCTAGGTGCTGCGCGCTCGCGCCAGCCTGGCAATTTATGTGCTAGTCAGGAAAAGCCTAGTCCACTGCCCGACGTTCCCCCGAAGATGGCGGCCCCGCCCGCCTCTCAATTCCGAGTCGGTTTCCCCTGGTTCCTGCCCCTGGGAGGTGAATGCGGTAAAATAGCAAGTATTTAAAAACCGTTAAAATCACTTTCAGGAATTAAGCATAAAATTGTGCAAACAAAGCAATGTGCAAATAGCAACTTCCTTCGTGCTTCTCCCGGCTCAAGCCTCAGGAGATCTAGTGCTGAGGCCGCGCCAGCCTGGCAATTTATGTGCTAATCAGGGAAAGCCTAGTGCACTGACCGACGTCCCCTAAGATGGCGGCCCCGCCACCTCTCACCTCCGAGTCGGTTTCCCCTGGTTCCTGCCCCTGGGAGGTGAATGCGGTAACATAGCAAGGATTTAAAAAACGTTAAAATCACTTTCAGGAATTAAGCATAAAATTGTGCAAACAAAGCAATGTGCAAATAGCAACTTCCGTCGTGCTTCTCCCGGCTCAAGCCTCAGGAGATCATCCAGTTTCACCCCCAAGTTCTTGACTGCCCTGACCGAAGACTGAGGAGGAGACATGTCAGCTGGCCACCATTGTTTCCATACATCCTGAGAGGGAGATCCGAAAAAGATAATTTCGGATTTCCCAGGGTTGCATTTTAGTTAATTAAGTCTGAGCCAGGTAAAACTTTCTTCAGACAGTTTTTTATCATCTCACCGTCGAAGTCTTCGCCCTTCTCACATGTGAACAACAGCTGAGTATCATCAGCGTAAGAAATGATTGTTGTGTTGCAAGCTTCAACCAGGGGGCAAGAGGGGCCATGTACAGATTAAACAAAGTCGGGCTCAAAATAGAGCCCTGCGGAAAACCCACTTTCAGAGGCTAGCGGATGTTAGCAGCAAAAGGGGGGACCAGACCTCTTGGTTTCTGTCCTCTAAAAATGAAGAGAACCATTTCAACACCGTGCCCCCGAGGCCGCACTCCCGCAGTCTCTGCAGGAGACGGTCATGGGGCACGGTGTCAAACGCTGCAGATAGATCCAAGAGGATTAGTACTGCTTTGCCTCCTTTATCAAGTTTTTCTTTTATAGCCTCAGAGATTTCAAGTAAAGCAGTCTCTGTACTGAAGTTGGAGCGAAACCCGGACTGGCTCGGGTGGAAGAAATTGTTAGATTCTGCGTAGTCGGTGGTCACTATATTTACATATTTCTCTAAGGTCTTTGCGAAAAAAGGAAGGAGTGAAATTGGTCTGCAGTTGGCCGCTACAAGGGGATCGGCTGGAGGGCTTTTTCAGCAATGGGAGTATTTTAGCACACTTCCAAATCAGGGGAACCTGTCCATTACTTAATGACGAATTAAGTACTATGTTAGCCTTCGTATTAATAATCTCAGCCACGGAATCCAATATTTTCGCAGTACATGAGTCTGCAGGAGACCCTGACTTAAGGCCCTTCATAATCTTCAGAGATGTCATTGGAAGAAGGGAGGGGAACTGTGTGAGGGAAGGACCATTTTCCGAACCATTGGGAGATGGCAGAACCATATTTCTATCTTCCTCTGGAAGACGTTTCTGCAAAAGAGGTTTGGATGTTGGTAATTTTCTCGTGAAAAAGGTCGCTAGCTGATTAGTCCATTCTGATGTAGGGGTAAAGTGTCTAGCCGCTGCACTTGGAGCAAGAAAATTCTTTGACAATTTAAAAAATTTCCTTACATTTGTTTCCGGAGGACTCAATTTTAGATGAGAAGAAAATCTTCTTTTTCCCTCGCAGATTTTGTTGTGATATGCTTTAAGGCGATTTTATAGATTTCTTTATTCTCAGAGCTAAAATCTTTCATCCAAGCTCTTTCCAGGCGCTTGCAAGCACTTTTGCATTGCCTCAGAGCTTGATTGAACCAAGGGAGGAATGCCTCGCAGCTTTGCGAGACCGCGAGATTTGGGACATTCAAGGAGGACAACCAGCTTTGACATCACCCCATTTGATTAAGGCCGGGATCCTTCTTCAAGGCTACTTGCTTAATTCTTGTACAGTTTCTTGTGGTTTCGAATTAATTGAAATAGACTTTTATTACCTGAACTTGTACAGTTTGGCACAGACTGTAACCACACTAAGACCAAGCAATGTTGGATATAATGGGCCCTCGACCCTGTGTTCAAGTAGCTGCAGTTTGCATCGCCATGTGGCACGATCACTCACATAATCGTGAGCCTGCGCCATGTTGAGTGTGCCTTCAGCCCTCTCTGATTTGTTAGGCAACAACCCAGGAGCAAGCTGTAAGAGGGAAGACCACTCTTACAATGGAAAAAGGCAACTGCGTTTTCCGAAAACAAGATACTCTTATGGGGAAAGGTGCAATTTACATTTTATATGCAAAAGTTTGTAAAGTTTGCAAATTCTGTTCCTTAAGGTTACACAGTTTAGCAAAGCTTGCAGCATTTCACTTTTTAAATTATTTTTGCAAGCAAATTGTTCCACTAAAAGTGATTTTTGCTCAGATCTTTTTCTGTGAAACCAACTTTAGCAAAATAGTTTCTTGCAAGTTGGGAGAAGCTGGTCTCATATATGATGTCCACTGATTAAAGTGGGCACCTTGCACCAGTCCAGACAACCCTTATGGTGATTTAAGAGGTCTCAGACAACCTTAAAGCTATCCAAGTGGTAGCTGTGGAGAGCAGCCTTCAGGCTAAGGGCCAGAAATATCAAGGCTTTTGTCGTTCACAAACGGGAGCGATTCACAGAATCGGCCCGTTTGCTGAATGCAAAATACCTTTGCAATGTATCAAACTCTTGGCATTCGCAATATGGTTTTGCGACTACCTAAATTGCGAATGCAGTTAGGAATCGCGAATTTGCTATTCCCTAAAATGCAACGCAGGAAGCAGTTAAAAATTGCGAGCCTGCTTTAAGGAATCGCAAATTACCACCAACTTCAATTGGTGGTAATTTGCAAATCCTTAGAAAAATGTACATTTTGTAAGTGCCATGTGGTGCTATCAGGGCATGTATGTGCGCCGCATGTGCACACTTACCTTTTTGGAGGTGCATCAGGGTGGCCTTTTGGCCCCTATCACCCATGAAGTGCATTGGCAATTTACTGAGTACCTATTTGGTAACTCTCAAATTGCGAATATCTTCCCATTCATTCCTATGGGCCTCCAGGCCCTTAGGAATGAATGGAAAGCGTCCTCAATAGCCTAATCACAATTTGCGATCAGCTTATTAAGGAATATGTAGGAATTGCATTTTTTTTGCAAAACCTACATACATTGCATTTTGCGAGTCTATAATAGCTGAATCGGTAAAATTCGGCTATTATAGATTCACAAAATCCACTGTTGATACATCTGGCCCTAAGTCTTGAAGGAGTGTAAAGCAGCTTGTTTTTACCAGAATGCAGTCTTATAGTATAGATTAAATTAAAGAGAACCACACAAAGTATTTATAAAAATATGTACTTATTATATAATACTCTCTAGTACGTTTCAGTATCTCCTACACGGAGATATACACAAAGCGCACAACACTATAGCAAAGAAATCACAGTAAATAGCACTAATACACAGTGGGCCCCAGGGGGACCAAACCATATACTAAGAAAGTGGTATAAGAACTCGCGACTCGAGTCAGGACGATGTCAGGAGGACGTAGAATTGCTGTGACCCTGAGGAACCCCCAAGGTGAGTAGATAAGGACCCCACGGAGAGCGTGTGCAGTGTGAGTACACGACCGCGTGCTCCGTACAAGTCTATGGCAAGGCGCGGTTGGAGTTTTAGTGATTAAGGACCCTTCCCAGTGGACTTCGAAGAAACCCCATGGAAGACAGAAGGTTGGAGAGCCACCCCACCCGTGGATACCAAAATACCCAAGTTACCCCAGGGAAGCCGGGAGCATAGGTGTGAAGTGGCATCGGAAAGCGCCATCGAACTCAATGGAGGACTTTGAGAAAGTGCTGCTGCTGAAAGGGAGAAGAATGTCCTTTGGAATCCAAATGTGGATTCTTGTTGAGGAGTACACTGAAAGCAGAGGGGACAGAGTCTGGGTCACTGGAGAGTGACCAGGGGCTCAGTAGATGAATGCCCATCGATGTCGAGTGCTTCAGGATAGTTGACGGTGACCATGGCTCTGCAACTGCAGGGACCAGGCGATGTTGAGGACAACCAGGAGCCGCATGCGAGCTGTCTCACAAAAGGGGGTCGGCATCCGGCGGGGAGCAGCAACAAGCCGTGGCAACAGCAGCCCACGCAGAAGGTCAAGGAAGTGCACAGTTTGGACCAGCACGATCCAGGAGACTCACCACAGCCCAGGGAGTTGGGGGCAAGCCTGGAGCAACCAGGGAAGCCCAGGAAAAGCAAAGTTGATCCTCAATTGGACCCACAGGCCGGGAGGCACAGGAGTCGCAAGAGGACCTCAAGCAGCTTCACAAAACAACAGGTCATGGAGCACTCGGTGTGAGGTGGTTGAAGATCTTTGTGGAAAAAAAGTTGCCCAGAAGGTTGGGGCCACTCAGAGCCCAATGCACTTGTTAAGGAATTGCCAACAAGCACATGCACTTGCAAATACACGTGTTGCACAGGGGTTCGGCATGCAGCCCCCACGGGGGATACTGGCCTCAAACTCTGTGAGAGGGCAGCTTGGGCCTCAAGGGATGTAGAAACCCACCTCCTGTGTTGCTGGGCCTTTCAGAGCCTGTAGGAGCTTGGGGTCAGCAGACCGGTCAGCAGTGTTGCGGTGCCTGCGAATGCAGGGGAGTGATTCCTTCACTCCAAGGGAGATTATCTTCAGGTGTCTTGGATGCTCCACAGGTCTTACACGGATCCTGTATGGTGCACAGGCACAGACGATGCAGCAGGCTGAGAGGGAGACAAAGTCAGGCCCAAAGCGAAGTCCAGCGAAGTCCAGAGTGCCCAGACGATCGGAGTGCAGTGGTTTCAGTTGTGGATTTTGTCCACGACGAATCTAGGTCCTACAGTCATGTAAGCCCTTAAGTACCCACGGGAGAGGGTTGGAAAGATTCAGGGACCTTCCAGGAGGGTCTGGACAGGGGGAGGTTACTCCCATGTCCTTTGTCCAGCTTCAGCAGAGTGGGAGCCAATGGCTCCCAGGACTGGTTTGAACTGGACTATGCACAGGGACACCAAATGTGCCCCTCATGCAGACTTTCAGTCGCTGGTAAGTACTCCCACCCAGCCCTAATACACTAAATCCTGTCTGGGAGGGGGTCACACCTCCCTGTGACAGGATGCCTATTGTTTTGCCTTCCCCTGCTCAAGCTTGGCTCAGCAGCACGAGGGCATAAATGTTTCTCTGGTCAGCCAGCAACCATTTTGTGCTGTCCGGAGCTAGAGGCTGGTACCGGGAACACCAGGGACCCCACGAAGGACGCTACGAGGGTTGGAATCATACCTCCCACCGGTTACCGTGTGGGGGTATGATTCAACATGTTTGGCACGCAAACACGATAGGGTTTGTTTCAGCCGTTTTAGAGTTGGTCATCACGCGGTCGTATATTGCCCTCTATAGTAGTATATGTTTACTGACAACCCGGGAGAATGGACTCAGTAGGCTGCAGGGTCTCCCTGCTCATGCAGGGGCACCCTCTCACTTAGAACCAAGCACCCTACCCTCAGGATTAGTAAAGTCCTGCTACAGGAGGTGACTTATAGGTTTTAAGTGCAGTGACTCTTAGATATAGTAAACCTATATCTTAAGTAAGTGGTGCATGCACCGACTCACACAGGCTGCAATGGCAGGCCTGTAGTTCCATTTTGCATGGCCTCTCATGGGTGGCATAATACATGCTTCAGACCATGGGAGGCCTCTGTGGTACCTGTAATGTAGTAACCACGCTGGACATGGTTAAGTAAACAGGTTTATTAAGGCTACATGGAGGAAGAAGGCAGCGCCTAACTCCCACAGCAGCTCCAGCTCCAACTGAAACACAGCACAGTTGCTAGGAGCTGGGAGCATTCTAAGAACATTGTGAAAGGCATTGTAAATATAGTAAGGCAAAGTAATAATACATACATAAGATATAACATATCTTCTCT